>CM077176.1:17995790-18680790 GCA_039654105.1 Coreius guichenoti
AAAAGCACAAGATGAATTGTCTGTGCTTCACTGGGGTTTTGCAGTTTCATCCCTAAATGGTAAAATAGTGCACTTTTACAGTTCAACATCACTGGAAGATCAATCCATGAATATGAAACAGGCATTTGGCTTCAGAGCTAGAAGTGAAGTGATCATAGACTTTTTAACTGCTCGTGTGGTTAGACATGAACTCTTGTGGCCGTAGATAAAATTATGCTATTGATAGGCATGAACGTTAAGGTCTCTGTGAGAATTGTAGATGATTGAGAGGGGGGGGAAGAAAGAGAAGAAATAGGAAACAGACGCAGACGGGTATTCAGGATTCAGCTATGGGGCATAATGGCTTCGGGCTCATCTGCCAAGAAATTTCCATTTCCACAACGTGTGAATTATCCACATTGCCTTTGTATGGTCACGTTCCTATTAAATAAGCTGCAGACTCAATCCTATCTACAGGGACCACACAAATGATTTGCCAAATAGTGAGTTCATATTTAAAAATGTGGCAATATTTCCGTGAAGTCATTCTGGTGGTAAATACGCACACTCATTGAATTAACATTTATGAGTGAATACATATTAGATATGATGATGATATTTGCATTCTTCCCACTGACTTGTCTTGAAAGTATCTGGCCTTATTATGCATGAAATCCATCAGTGTCAGACCACAGGATATGCCGCCATGTACATGCATTAGTAATATTTTTGACTGTAATGTAAACAAGATTCATCCATCATTCAGCAGTGGAGCAGCAACACGCATGCAGGCCGACAAACATAAAAGCATGTCATTATACAAGCACACAGTACCAGCTGTATGCTGGAGATCCTTCTTATTTTATTACTTACGAAACAAATCAATAAAACATCTTATGTAATTCTTTAACCTGCCATAAGAATAAAACAACAATTTTGCAGAGGTTTTCAGAGCATTGGCTTTGGAACCATAAGCATGCCATCCTCCCACACATTCATGCACACGCATTCACATGCTGCATTCAACCTCAACACAGCATCATAGCTCCTCTGAGAGCTCCTGATTTGCCTCACAGATAGACTGACATGGGATTTTCGAAAGATTTCAGCATAAAGCTGAAATGCTAATGCAAACAAATGAGCGAAGTATTTGTTATGCATATCCTCAGAAGCAAGAGTAAAAGTACCCTCGCTAGATGAAAACGAGGACAGGTTCTTGGAGACAACATCTCTAAAGTATTCATTTGAATATAACTGCATATAGGGGAGATGAGGGGTAGTTGTCAGTCAGATTTTACTGAATATTTTACAGGGTAGGTTTATGTTTGAATTTTTAAATTTTCTGTATAGACACATCCCTAAAAGTCAAGGCTACAAAAAAACTATATAACCACTGTTATTATAATAATAGCTGGTTATTTACTCATAATGTCAAATGGAATACCATATGTTTGAACAATTTAAAATTGACATTAAAGATGCAGTGTGTAACATTTATGAGGATCTATTGACAGAAATGCAATATAATATACATAGCTGTTTTCAGTGGTGCATAAAGACCTTACATAATGAACCGTTATGTTTTTATTACCTTAGAATGAGCCATTTCTATCTATATACACCGCGGGTCCCCTTACAGTGAAGTCACCATTTTGCGCTGCCATGTTTCTACTGTAGCCCTAAACGGACAAACTGCTCAACAGAGCGCAAGCTACTCTCTGCTGTCTCAGACGACGACATCTTTGTCCTGTGTCGGCCACCGTAGCTTCTTTATGTGCTTTGAAATGAAGGGGTGAGCGGTTGCAATTCACAACCTCACTGCTAGACGCCACTAAAATTTACACAGTGCACCCTTAAAACAAATTTGGAAATATCTAAATGTACAAAGTTCTTTTTTCCCCCTCTATATACCATATTTTCTATATATATTTTCCTCTATATAACAAGTAGCCTAATCTTCTTTGTACAGTTTGGTAAATAAATAAATAAAACTATTATTATACAGAAAAAAGATACAATTCATTGAAACACTTGAATCTTTACATCTGGGCAAGTTTGACACAATAGACACAATGTTTGTCAATCAGTGTAGTTTTATTGTGTTCTCTTGTTTACTCAACAGCTATGGCTACTGCAAATAATAGGGTGATACGATGAGTTAAGGACATTTTGTTTACAAAAATATTCTAAATTATAAGAGTTTTGAACACAGCATCTAACAGTCACTGTGATGTAGCCCTTGTGACTACCCCTGATTGTGGCCTACTGTAACTTATACTGTACACTCATGCATAGGAGAGAAAGAAGTACAGTAAATAAACACGAATGAGAGACCTAAAGGTGGACTTTTGGATATGAAAAATGGTGTTTAAATAGACTATAGAGAGACTATGTAAGAGATAGAGGCTTATAGGTGCTGAAATGGTTTTCTTGGGTGACTGGAAACAAAGACATGCTAATTATTGGCTTGTGATAATACTACAGGAACACAATTCACGCTTCTCTGGTCCGTTCCCCACACACCACTAATTGCACTGTCAAGTGCTCACAGTTTCTCATATGCTCATGTCACACGCACGCGCATGTAGACATACATACATATATATATAGGATAAATATGATGTAAGCCATTTCTTTTTGTTGCAGAGCAATGACAATGAGTCGTTTGAAAGTAAAGGGCACCAACCTAATCGTTTTGCTGCTTTCAGCGGTGAGTCAATAGCGTAACGACGATGTGTCAACAGTGGCCCCTAGCGTATACTGAAAGTAATGCACAAAGAGACAACAAGAATCGACTTTTGTTGTCGTGTTTATAGTTTGAAGAGAGAAGGAAGTCGATAATTTGTAAGTTTTTAATGAAATATTTTGTTTACTTTAAAGTTATTTCAAATATGTAAATGAACAATGGAACAATTTATTCCCTCAATTTATCCACTATCCACTCAAATTTGGACATTTCTGTAATACATAAAAAACACCCACATAAATCGGCCTAAAGAATATATGCATGCATTTCCTGTAGTTACAAGGATAAGCACAGTTTTTCTTGTCATAAACAAGCAGCTAAATAGCAGCTTAATAAACATAATAAATCATGTCTTAATAAAAAACTATGGTTTATACAATGGTTAGCTGATGATTAGCTCAAATTGCTCAATACAAACAATAGAATACAATAGCAAGTCATCCATAATAGAAAAACAAATGTGTGTGTGTGTGTGTGTGTGTGTGTGTGTGTGTGTGTGTGTGTGTGTGTGTGTGTGTGTGTGGTTCAGGTATAGGCCTAACCTACGTTATTGGGACAAAATGTCCCCACAAAGATGGCAATATCCGTAATCCTTGTCCTTGTGGGGGACATTTTCTGGTAGGTTTAGGGTTAGGGGATAGAATAGGCCTATACAGTTTGTACAGTATAACAATCATTATGTCTATGGAATGCCCCCTTTAAAACAAGAAAAACAAACGTGTGTGTGTGTGTGCGTATGTGATTTGTTTGAAAGCAGGTTTATTAAGAGACTAAAAAAATCTAATTTCACTCATAAAAACGGCAAAACTTTAGGGTTAGGGTTAATTTATAGCAACAAATGTAAGTGAGAAGGACTATGTATGATGATTGTACATGCTTAGTGTTGTTTAGCACCTGCCAAAACCATACCCCTGCTCTCTTGTTTTAGCCCGTGTGGCCATTGTCCTGACAGAAATGAGTATGAAGTGCTTCAGGTGCCAAAAACAGGTGTTTAAAGACAGAGAGAGAGAGGGGGGGGGGGGGGGGGGTTGTTCTGCTGTAGCCAAATTCAGACTCATCTACACATTACACAGGACTGAGGGTCTGCAGGTAAGCCACATACATTTACTCTTACTTTTCTATTATATATTAATCTATTAGATTAATCTAAAGTAGTATAGTGGTATAGATTATATTATTTGTTATAATTCTAACGTGAAAATATATAGATGTTATAGAGGATGTTGTACATTAAATAGCCTCCGTCACAGTGGAGTATATGTAACGGCACAACCCATCGATCAAACAAAATAGCATTTTACACAGACAAAAAAAGAGCATGAATAAAAACATGGGCTCTCAGACTCTCTCATAGACTGCTCAAAATTGTCAGCAACAATATAATATCTAGTGAACCTCTATTTGTTTAAAACTGGACAATCTAATCATATCAGAGATGACTTATATGTTCTTTGAGTCCTATAAATCTCTGCTTGTTTATGCACCTTATCTATTTGGGCATTATATTGATTTTTGACATATAAAAGCCTAACTAAAAGCCTCTTGATGTCCATGAAGCATCTCAGATCCTGTATTGTGCTCTTTGCAGGCTGATCAGATTTCTGGGGCAGCATAGTGGAGGTTTCAAACCCCCTGAAGATGTATGGCCTGTATTTGGAAGCGGTGAATGACTACATTAATGAATCATATGGAGAGGACGTATGGAGGCTAATCGAGGCCAGAGCGGAGATCCCACACCTCAAATTTGTTCGACACCAGATGTACAAGTAAGTCCTGAAAGTGTGGAGTCACATATCTGACTAATTAAGTGTCATAGATTGCATCTGGCTAATTTATCAATGCTGGTGTTTATTATTCCAGTGATAATCTGATCCTAAGATTGGCAAAGGCAGCTGGAGAGGTTTTGGGAAAAACTCACGATGAACTGATGTACGCTTTTGGGGTCTACATGGTCAAGCGGATAGGAAACTATGGCTATGAGAGGATCTTAAAGGTGATTTTCAAGCACGGTAGACTCTGTATGTGACAGGTACTCATTTAGGTAAACATAAATCATTTAAAAGTTTTGGGTCAGTATGATTTCAGTAAGTGTGAAAGTAAAGACTTTCACATTAATACAAAAATGTTATTTCAAATAAATGTTGTCCTTTTGAACTTTCTATTCTTCAAAGAATCCTGAAAAAAATTATCTAGTTTCCACAAAAAAGCTGTTTTCAACATTGACAATGAGAAATGTTGCTTAAGCACCAAATCAGCATATTAGAATGATTTCTGAAGAATCATGTGACACTGAAGACTGGAGTAATGATGCTGAAAATTCAGCTTTACCATCACAGGAATAAATTACATTTTACAATAGAAAAGAGTCAATTTAAATGTTAATAATATTTCACAATATTACAGTTTTTGCTGTATTTTTTAAAGTAAAAAATAGATAAAAATGTAATGAGCATAAGAGGTTTAAATAGTACAATAAAACTATTTTAAATATAATTCTAAATAATAATTAATGTTTTTTAAATAAACTGTCTTAGCCTATATTTAAAATTAATTGTGAATTATTCTAATATCATTAAAAAAAGTTTAAAAAAGATCTTACCAACCTCAAACTTTTTTAATGGTAGTGTAATGACATTTTTCTTCTAATTTTCTTTATTAGGCTTTTCTCAATGGATAATTGTATAATTGTACACATATTTTACATAGCTTTTAAATCTCTTCTAATGTCTATGTCTCAGGTACTGGGGCGCAATGTACGAGATTTCATCAATGAGCTGGATAACCTGCATGAGTACTTCCGTTTCTCCTTCCCAAAAGTCCAGCCGCCCAGTTTCTGTGTAGAGGAAGAATGTGAGACAAGTCTTACCCTTCACTACCGTTCAACAAGGAAAGGATTCACACAGTTTGTCAAAGGTAATAGTGCTAAGTGTTACATTTAATGCACGATTGCAAGTGTGACATTAATTTTAAACAACAGTATAGTTCAATAAACAACAAATCAATAACATACATTCAGCCACAATATTGACAGTTACTTCGTTGCTCCACCATCAAAAATGTTTCCAAGTAAAGCCAAACCAGAATTAAATATTGAGCATCTCAGAGCAACAAAAAGTGATGTTTCGCTCCTGAAAGAATCGAGTGGATGGTTCTATCATATGATTCATATAAGTCACGTGTTTCATTCCCGAATCAATCAGAACAAATCAGTTGATTGAATGATTCAATGAGCCACTTATAAAGACAGTTGCATGTTGCCACCTACTGGCGTAGCAATGTAACCTGCAGAAAGAGTCACCAGAAATGCAAAAGCCCAGAATGAACATTTTTATAAAAAGTACAGGCCAAGTATTGAGATTTCTGCCTGATTACACCAAGACACAACTAATATAATTTACATCCAATAACTGTACATCTGAGATAAATAGTTTCCTACTGAGCCTCCTTATATTTGCTTAATAAATATGCTTTATACATCATTTACTGAATGAACAGTTACCATATTAACAGGATGAGCATAATGGTGACCTCTGCATGCATGCTTTCTGAAACTGTTTGCATATTAAAATTCTTGAGATATGTGCGAGTGAAAATAATGATCTCAAAGTGAAGTTTAGATAATTGATAAAATGATGTTTGACTAGATCTTGAAGACAATGAAAGCTGGTCAGCCACAGTGTTTGTAGCCTTAGGCTGTTTAAAATTCAGAAAATGTCTGTTGTGGCTTCTCTGTAGGGCAGCTCTCTCAGGTGGGCCGACAGTTTTACAACACAGACATTGAGGTGGAGATTCTGTCCAAAGAGGAAACAGAGAAAATGACATATGTGGTAGGAGTCCAAACATATGAGACATTTACCTTTCTTCTGTATACACAAACCCAGCTCTGTTATTCTTTATTTCTCACATTTCTGATCTTCTCACTCTCTCTCTGAAGGTGTACAAGATGAATTTTGACAACGCTGCGTTTAAACACCGTATGCCCCAGCAGAAAACAGCTCCAGGCTATGAGAAACTGCCCATGAAGCGAGGAATCTTTTTTGACATGTTCCCCTTCAGCGTGATATTCCGCAGGGACATGACCATGTATCGGATCGGAGACGGTTTGAAAGAGGTGTTTTCTGATCTGCAGGGCAAAAAGGTCAATGAGGAGTTTACCCTGGTGCGACCCATGCTGGAATTCAGCTGGGATAATGTGAGTGAACTGGAGGGTAGGAGAATAGATCCAAAGCCAAAGTAGCATGAAAGTAACACCCAACAACTTAAAGATGAGGCAAAAATGTTTATGCTTTCTTTTCTTGCTCTTGGCATTTGTGTCCTGAAAAGGCGTTTTGTTGATGTGTGTTCTTTCAGATCTACACCCACCTCAACAATGTGTTTGAACTGCTGTCTAAGGCTGTGGTGGAGAGCAAACAGAAGGTCAACATCCCTAAACTCAACAAAGAAGAACCAGAGGAGAAAGAGGAGAGTGAAAAACCCAAAAAAGAAGAGAGAGGTACAGTGCTTAGATTCTGCTTTGGTCCAAACATAGTCTGCAGAACGTTTTCACAATTTTTACACTGACAATGAGGTAAAATCTGTGGAATTCTGCAGAATGGATTAAATTATGGTCAAATGTGTAACATAAATTATCATGTTTAATAATAAAAAATAATAATAGGAGTCAGTGATGTGACACTATTTTTGGTCCTATATTTTTTCAATAATACATTAAAAATCCAACAATAATAATAAGAGTACCTTTTTACTTAATACTTAAAATACAATACCATTCAAAAGTTCAGTCAAGCAAAGGTCAGTAATATATGTATATATATATATATATATATGTATATACAGTGGGGAGAACAAGTATTTGATACACTGCCGATTTTGCAGGTTTGCCCACTTACAAAGCATGTAGAAGTCTGTAATTTTTATCATAGGTACTCTTCAACTGTGAGTGACGGAATCTAAAACAAAAATCCAGAAAATCACATTGTATGATTTTTAAGTAATTAATTTGCATTTTATTGCATGACATAAGTATTTGATACATCAGAAAAGCAGAACTTAATATTTGGTACAGAAACATTTGTTTGCAATTACAGAGATCATACGTTTCCTGTAGTTCTTGACCAGGTTTGCACACACTGCAGCAGGGATTTTGGCCCACTCCTCCATACAGACCTTCTCCAGATCCTTCAGGTTTCGGGGCTGTCGCTGGGCAATACGGACTTTCAGCTCCCTCCAAAGATTTTCTATTGGGTTCAGGTCTGGAGACTGGCTAGGCCACTCCAGGACCTTGAGATGCTTCTTACGGAGCCACTCCTTAGTTGCCCTGGCTGTGTGTTTCGGGTCGTTGTCATGCTGGAAGACCCAGCCACGACCCATCTTCAATGCTCTTACTGAGGGAAGGAGGTTGTTGGCCAAGATCTCGCGATACATGGCCCCATCCATCCTCCCCTCAATACGGTGCAGAAAAGCATCCCAAAGAATGATGTTTCCACCTCCATGCTTCACGGTTGGGATGGTGTTCTTGGGGTTGTACCAGATGGTCATTGGCAAACTTCAGACGGGCCTGGACATGCGCTGGCTTGAGCAGGGGGACCTTGTGTGCGCTGAAGGATTTTAATCCATGACGGCGTAGTGTGTTACTAATGTGGTCTGTGGTCCCAGCTCTCTTCAGGTCATTGACCAGGTCCTGCCGTGTAGTTCTGGACTGATCCCTCACCTTCCTCATGATCATTGATGCCCCACGAGGTGAGATCTTGCATGGTGCCCCAGACCGAGGGAGATTGACCGTCATCTTGAACTTCTTCCATTTTCTAATAATTGCGCCAACAGTTGTTGCCTTCTCACCAAGCTGCTTGCCTATTGTCCTGTAGCCCATCCCAGCCTTGTGCAGGTCTACAATTTTATCCCTGATGTCCTTACACAGCTCTCTGGTCTTGGCCATTGTGGAGAGGTTGGAGTCTGTTTGATTGAGTGTGTGGACAGGTGTCTTTTATACAGGTAACGAGTTCAAACAGGTGCAGTTAATACAGGTAATGAGTGGAGAACAGGAGGGCTTCTTAAAGAAAAACTAACAGGTCTGTGAGAGCCGGAATTCTTACTGGTTGGTAGGTGATCAAATACTTATGCCATGCAATAAAATGCAAACAATGTGATTTTCTGGATTTTTGTTTTAGATTCCGTCTCTCACAGTTGAAGTGTACCTATGATAAAAATTACAGACCTCTACATGATTTGTAAGTAGGAAAACCTGCAAAATCGGCAGTGTATCAAATACTTGTTCTCCCCACTGTGTATATATATATATATACACACACACACACACACACAGTACATACATTATATTGCCAAACGTTTTGGGATGCCTGCCTTTACATGTACATGAACCCCTGAAAAACAACCCCACACCATAATCCCCCCTCCACCAAACTTTACACTTGGCACAATGCAGTCAGGCAAGTACCGTTCTCCTGGCAACCGCCAAACCCAGACTCGTCCATCAGATTGCCACACAGTGAAGCGTGATTCGTCACTCCAGAGAACACGTCTCCACTGCTCTAGAGTCCAGTGGCGGCGTGCTTTACACCACGGCATCTGACGCTTTGCATTGCACTTGGTGATGTAAGGCTTGGATGCAGCTGCTCGGCCATGGAAACCCATTCCATGAAGCTCTCTACACACTGTTCTTGAGCTAATCTGAAGGCCACACAAAGTTTGGAGGTCTGTAGCTATTGACTCTGCAGAAAGTGGCGACTTCTATGCACTGTGCGCCTCAGCATGCGCTGACCCCGCTCTGTGATTTTACGTGGCCTACCACTTCGTGGCTGAGTTGCTGTTGTTCCCAATTGCTTCCACTTTGTTATAATACCATTAAAAGTTGACTGGAATATTTAGTAGTGAGGAAATTTCACAAATGGACTTATTGCACAGGTGGCAACCTATCACGGTACCACGCTTGAATTCACTGAGCCCCTGAGAGCGATCCATTCTTTCACAAATGTTTGTAGAAGCAGTCTGCATGCCTAGGTGCTTGATTCTATACACCTGTGGCCATGGAAGTGATTGGAATACCTGAATTCAATGATTTGGAGGGGTGTCCCAATACTTTTGGCTATATAGTGTGTATATTAAAGAAATTAATACTTTATTCAGCAAGTGCAATTCATGCATTAAACTGATCAAAAGTGTATATATACAGTATATATATGCATATATACAGTATATATAAACATACAGTATATATAAATATATATACTGTACAGAATTCTACGCTCACATAATCCAAGCCTAATAATAGCCATAGCCACACTAATCAGAACCGCATTGCTGGCATCAGAAATCAGAACAGTACTGTATGTGACATTTAACCATCTAGCCTCTACACAGATAAAAGCAGATAATGTCCTAAAACATCTCATGCTGACTTTTCATTGTGCCTCTGCTGTTCTCACAGATATTAAAGTGATGGAGGAAATGAAGGGGACAGATCAGGAATATAGCGGCACTCTGACTCAGTACAACAGCTCGGCTAATTCTGGAGGAGAGGACATCGAGCTGCTGGCTTTTCAGACTGTCACCGGTTAGACACATTACAGTAAAGTGATGCTCTGAATGACCTCCACTGGCATCTTTCTAAACATTGTTTTATGCTTCTATGAAATTATCACTTTTAGAAAACATTCAAGAACACTTCTGTGGCATAACGCTGATCCAAGACAACAATGAGAAATTCTATCAAGTCAATGAGATTACAATCATTATTCAAAGTGTTTTGGGAACCAAAATGGACTCAGAAAGTGCCTCTAGTCTTGATCACCCATATGAATGCAAATCTTCTGTCTATGCAGTGAAAAATTAAACTTCTCTCTTGTTCAGGTAAGTGCAGTGAAACCATATTTGAAGACATGCGGGAGCCCCCTAAAAAGCCTCTCCACCTCAAGGGCCAGATGAAGTACGTCCCTCAGTGGGACTCCCTCATCTTTCTAGGAACTCCCATGTAAGCTCTCCTAAACTCACATATACAACATTGTAGTCTGAGCTAATGAAAAACAGTAGTTTATAGTTATTGCCACATAAAACTGACAATCAAGAGTTCTCTGCCAAGTCATTTCATAGGCACTATATCCTACACTATCGTAGCTTTTTTTAATCATTTAGTTTAAAATGACCATTTTCCACTCTCTCTGACCGCTGAGAATTAAACAGGTTCTCAACTTTTGTTTCAGGATCCAATTTTTACATTGGACATCATCCAACACTGCAGCAAAAATGTTAAGCGTACAAAAGCAAACAAATATGCCCTTAAAATGTTGCTAAGCCCATTTATTTTGCACAATTACAGTGGGGAGAACAAGTATTTGATACACTGCCGATTTTGCAGGTTTGCCCACTTACAAAGCATGTAGAAGTCTGTAATTTTTATCATAGGTACACTTCAACTGTGAGTGACGGAATCTAAAACAAAAATCCAGAAAATCACACTGTATGATTTTTAAGTAATTAATTTGCATTTTATTGCATGACATAAGTATTTGATACATCAGAAAAGCAGAACTTAATATTTGGTACAGAAACCTTTGTTTGCAATTACAGAGATCATACGTTTCCTGTAGTTCTTGACCAGGTTTGCACACACTGCAGCAGGGATTTTGGCCCACTCCTCCATACAGACCTTCTCCAGATCCTTCAGGTTTCGGGGCTGTCGCTGGGCAATACGGACTCAGGTTCAGGTCTGGAGACTGGCTAGGCCGATCCAGGACCTTGAGATGCTTCTTACGGAGCCACTCCTTAGTTGCCCTGGCTGTGTGTTTCGGGTCGTTGTCATGCTGGAAGACCCAGCCACGACCCATCTTCAATGCTCTTACTGAGGGAAGGAGGTTGTTGGCCAAGAACTCGCGATACATGGCCCCATCCATCCTCCCCTCAATATGGTGCAGTCATCCTGTCCCCTTTGCAGAAAAGCATCCCCAAAGAATGATGTTTCCACCCCCATGCTTCACGGTTGGGATGGTGTTCTTGGGGTTGTACTCATCCTTCTTCTTCCTCCAAACACGGCGAGTGGAGTTTAGACCAAAAAGCTCTATTTTTGTCTCATCAGACCACATGACCTTCTCCCATTCCTTCTCTGGATCATCCAGATGGTCATTGGCAAACTTCAGATGGGCCTGGAAATGCACTGGCTTGAGCAGGGGGACCTTGTGTGCGCTGCAGGATTTTAATCCATGACGGGGTAGTGTGTTACTAATGGTTTTCTTTGAGACTGTGGTCACAGCTTTCTTCAGGTCATTGACCAGGTCCTGCCGTTTAGTTCTGGGCTGATCCCTCACCTTCCTCATGATCATTGATGCCCCACGAGGTGAGATCTTGCATGGTGCCCCAGACCGAGGGAGATTGACCGTCATCTTGAACTTCTTCCATTTTCTAATAATTGCGCCAACAGTTGTTGCCTTCTCACCAAGCTGCTTGCCTATTGTCCTGTAGCCCATCCCAGCCTTGTCCAGGTCTACAATTTTATCCCTGATGTCCTTACACAGCTCTCTGGTCTTGGCCATTGTGGAGAGGTTGGAGTCTGTTTGATTGAGTGTGTGGACAGGTGTCTTTTATACAGGTAACGAGTTCAAACAGGTGCAGTTAATACAGGTAATGAGTGGAGAACAGGAGGGCTTCTTAAAGAAAAACTAACAGGTCTGTGAGAGCCTGAATTCTTACTGGTTGGTAGGTGATCAAATACTTATGTCATGCAATAAAATGCAAATTAATTATTTAAAAATCATACAATGTGATTTTCTGGATTTTTGTTTTAGATTCCGTCTCTCACAGTTGAGGTGTACCTATGATAAAAAATTACAGACCTCTACATGCTTTGTAAGTAGGAAAACCTGCAAAATCGGCAGTGTATCAAATACTTGTTCTCCCCACTGTATATGGTTAGTTGGCGTTTTATAATTTGCATTACCATATGTTTTTTCCCCTACTGTCCCCCTAACATTGGACACATGTCCCCGATCAGAACAGACCTGTAACCTACCAGCAGGGGCGTAGTACAAGATCCCGGGCCCTATGCATAGGCAGTCCTGATGGGCCCCCCTGTTCCATGTTGGCTTTCGTTGAGAGAGACATTTCTACAGCAGAAGTTTGCGCTCCACCAGATGCTCAACTAACTAACATAAACAAAATGCGTGCAGATGGACTAAACCATTTGGCGCATTAGCAAGGGGTGGGACCGTAAGACCTTAGATAGTTTTTACTTTTTTGTATACAAAATGTAGTCAGTCAGTCAGCCAAGTTATTCAGCCAATACACTAACTTTACATTTTATCTGACATTCATTATGAAATTTAATTAGGAAATGAACATATCCAGGTAAAATAAAATATATTCTAGACTTTTCAAGGGCCCTCTCTCCCCTTGGGGCCCTGGTAATCAGTACTGGTTTTACCCCCAGTCCGACGTCCCTGCCTACCAGTTGGGAACTAATAATCTATACAGTAGCACATCTAACTTTTATTTAAATCCTGTTTTCCATGATATCGACCCATTAAAATGTGTAGTTTTAAGTCTACAATTGTCAGATCTGTCTGTAGAAAAACAAGCTGTTTTTATAAAAAGGTTACAGCTATATATGTTGAAGTCTTTAGTAAAGCATATTCTCCTTTTTACAGTATCGAGACAGTGGAGGACATGATAAAAATGGGTGTTTACGTCAATGACTTAAACCTGCACGACTCGAGCAGAGAGCTTATCCTGGCCGGAACACAGCAATCAGCAGAGCTGCAACTGGCACTTGACCAGGTATAAATGTCACACTAATGCCACAGAGCCCAAAATCCAATCCTTAAAGAGACACTTTTTATTTAAAATACAGGAGTTATGTAGCAAAATTTCCCATATGGACTGACTCAAGTCTATCAAGCCAATTACAGTAATAAACGCAGAGTCTGTGGCTATGGTTATTGGATCTAGAAATGACATGCAAATGACAGGCCGACCTCTGACTGTGCCTCCTACAGGAGCAGCAGAAGTATGCACAGCTGCAGGAGATCATTAAAAAGCTGGATGAGGAGAAGAAGAGAGGAGACTCCCTGCTGTACGCCATGATACCCAAAGCAGTGGCGGACAGACTGCGCAAGGGAATCACAGCCTTGGAGACATGTCAGGTACACACAAACCCACCCATTAAACACACTTCTAAACACACATGGCACAATGAAACACTCAATTTAAATGCATTTCATTTAGTATAGACTGACTTTTGAGATCAAAATCTCAAGAGGGTTAATGAAATACGATGAAAAACACTCTATTTTTCCTCTAGTGCTGTCCTGCTGTTATTAAGCGCTGTTCTTGATCTGTTATCTCCCTCCAGGTGTTCCCAGACGTGACCATCCTGTTCAGCGACGTGGTGAAGTTTAATGAGATCTGTATCCACATCACCCCCATGCAGGTGGTGGACATGCTAAACGAGATCTACATCGTTTTTGACACACTCAGTGAGAAGCACAATGTTTATAAGGTAACATAAGGAACTCCAACAAAGGCAACTTGTCCACTGACACAACATGTATGTTCCTTGACCTAAAAGACCTTCAAGACAATCCTCTACTTTTTCTTTACAAGGGAGTCGCGATATATCATTACCATATCGGTTATCGGCCTATATTAGATTATTCCATAATCTAATATAGGCTGATAAGTATATTTTCTATTTTAATATATTTTAAAATGTAAATCTAAAAATGGAAGTCACTACTCCAGTCTTCAGTGTCACATGATGCTTCAGAAATCATTCTACTGATTAGGTGCTTTTCTTATTACTATCAATGTTGAAAACAGTTGCGCTGCTTAATATTTTTGTGGAAACCATGGCACATTTTTTCTGCATTCTTTGATGAATAGAATTTCAAAAGAACCGCATTTATTTTAAATAGAAATATTTTGTAATATTATACGTCTTTCCGTTTTTATCAATTTAATGCGTCCTTGCTGAATAAAACAAAATAATAAAAAAAAAAAAATTCTTACTGACTCTAAACTTTTAAATGCGTTTGTAATATTTGGCGAATCCCAAAATTAATAACCATTTATTATACTGTACATTATTAATAACTTTAATATCGACCCTGGCCTGAAAATAATTTCGGATGTAAATATTGGTAAACACGGGAAAATATCAGCTCAATGGTGTCTGCCAGAATTTTTATATTTACACACATCCCTTTTTTTTTTACTAAAAATTATTTCTAATTAAAGGTGCACTGTGTAAATTTTAGCGGCATCTAGCGGTGAGGTTGTGAATTGCAACCGTCTACCGCTCACCCCTCCCTTTCGAAGCACGTAGAGAAGCTACGGTGGCCGACACATGACAAAAATGTCATCGTCTGAGACAGCAGGGAATAGCAAGCGCTCTGTAGAGAAGTTTGTCCGTTTAGGGCTACTGTAGAAACATGACGGTGCAAAATGGAGATTTCACTAAGGTGACCCGCGGTGTATGTAGATAGAAATGGCTCATTTTAAGGTAATAAAAATATAACGGTTCGTTATGTAAGGTCTTTATACACCACTGAAAACATAGTTATGTATATTATATTGCATTTCCGTCAATAGATCCTCATAAATACTACACACTGCACCTTTAAGTAATCTTTTAATCTTCATTGTCATTATTCAAGTCCTCAAAATTGAGTGCGTAATGAAACTCCAACTAATGCTCTTGCTCCCTCAGGTGGAGACCATTAGGGACGCCTACATGGTGGTGGCAGGTGTGCCCAATAAAACCACATTTCATGCCCACCACATCTGTGACATGGCTCTAGATATGTTGAGCTCCATTGATCACCTAAAAGACCCCTCCACTGGGGACAACATCCAGATCCGTGTTGGTAGGTGCACCCGGACTTACACAGTATCACATAACAAAACAACTGCAAACCTTTCATCTGATTTTTTTTCTTTATGTATTCGTAATTTATATGCGTGCCACACAATGTAAGAACATGATTTACAGCATGATGCTCCAGCTAAATGCTTTTGTGTTGGTCTTCACACAGGCATTCACTCTGGAATGGTGGTAGCAGGGGTGGTGGGTCTGAAAATGCCCAGGTATTGTCTGTTTGGAGACACGGTGAACACGGCTTCTCGGATGGAGTCAAATGGTGTGGTGAGCCACTGTCTTATGCTGTACTGCGACTGGAAATGAACAGCCTCAAATAACTATACAGCTGTTTCATCATTAAATAAATAATGAGTAATTTTAAATTATATTTTACAGGAAATGCAGTTAATTAAACAGCTAATTGTACTCTCTCTTTCTGTGCGGCTAGGGCATGCAAATCCACATCAGTCAAACCACCAAAGACCATCTGGAGCATGAGCCATACATCATTGAGGAACGTGGAAAGATTTTTGTTAAGGTAATACAGTACATAATTATCATTGCCAACATCTTCACTGTCATTATCAACAATGTTATTCACATTAAAACTTCGAAAACTATGTACACCATTAAAAAGTTAAGATTTTTTTTTCCTCACCAAGGGTGCATTTATTTGAGTAAAAATACAGTAAAATAGTAATATTGTGAAATATTATACTAATTTAAAAAAACAGTTTTCTATTTTAAAATATTTTAAAATGTAATTTATTCCTTTGATGAATTTTCAGCAGTCTTCGGTATCACATGATCCTTCAGAGATCATTCTAATATGCTGATTTGGTGCTCAAGTTACATTACTTATTATTATGAATGTTGAAAATAGTTGTGCTGCTTAATATTTTTGTGGAAACCGTGATATATTTTTTCCAAGATTCTATGATTAAAAGAACATTCAAAAGAACTTTTAAATACAAAATAATTTTTAAATACAATTTAAAACTCACTTTTGATCAGTTCAATGCATCCTTTCTGAATAAAAGTATTCAATACTTTCAAACAAAAATCTTACTTACCCTAAATTTTCAATGGTAGTGTATATATTAGGGTTCACAAAAACAGCTGCATTCAGCAATATAAATGTTCAACCTGCTCCATGTGTAGTAAAATATTTATTAGCCTATTTAAATGGCTTCATATCATGATGTGAGTGTACATGACTGTAAGTGTAACAGAGGCCAGCTAGTAAAAAGTTGTGTGAGTAAACCTCACTTCCCTGGTCTCAAAAGATGAACTAACGCATGCTAGAGGCTGCAGTCTTAAGCATCTTGTTAGCGTGCCCGCCTCCCAAGCTGGAAACGCTGCTCGAATCCCGCTCTGAGCGGTGTGAGTAGAACCAGAGGGATAACATTGGTGCCGTGACCCAGGTTAGTGAGAGCTGTGCAGGAAAATCTCACTCCCCTGGCCTCAAAAGACACACTAGTGACTGACGCTAGAGGCTGTGGTCTTTAGCGTCCTTGTTAGCGTGCCCGCCTCCCATGCTGGAGACGCTGGTTTGAACCCTGCTCCGAGCAGAATGAGTAGTAAGAGGCCAGTTAGTAAAGAGCTGTGCGAGTAAACCTCACTTCCCTGGCCTCAAGAGGCGCTCTACAGGCTCCAATGCCGGAAATGCCCGTTCAAATCCCGCTCGGAGCAGTGCGAGTGGAACCGGAGGGGTTACATAAGCATATGTCCAAAAGTACCATTCACTCTTTGTGTAAAACTTTTCAAATAAATAATTTTTAGTACAACTTTATATGACTCATACCGCAAGCAAATAAAGTTGTGTGAAATCAACTTTAATCCCTCTTGATTTAGGGTAAAGGTTATATGAAGACATACTGGCTGAAGGGAAAGAAAGATCTGTCATTTAAGACTCCAGCAGAGCTCAGATACAGCAATGAGCAGAAGGACTCTGATGACAGAAGCTCAAATGGGTGAGTTTGGAAAAACACAAGTCAAAGCACAACAACTATGTGATCTACACTGCTGAAAAAGACATTCTGCTAGGTTTACAAAACTTGACAAACATCATAGATCAAAGATGTTTTGCTAGCCAAAAAGGCTTAGTGGGGACACTACCAGCAAACACAAAGCATAACATGCAGGTAGCTGGTTTTGCTGGTAAGCACTTACACGATGGCTTAACATAAAATGTTCATTTAATATTCTCTGCTCTGTATGAATCATTTTGATGCCTGAAACATATAACTTACCTGCCAATCATTTGAGCAGGCCATAACCTTGTACCTTTCAATTCATAATGTTTTCCATCCATCAGAAAAATATCCTGACAAAATGCTGCACAGTTGTGTTTCTGTCTTATTCCATCTTAAATATATTTCCGTTCAGGTCCACTTGCACCAACAGCAAACATTCCCCATCAAACCTGAACACCCCCAATGAGGAGCAGGCTGAGGGCAAGCCCACTCCCACTGACCTGCCCCCTGATGCCCTACCAGCACTAGAGGGCGCTCCAAACCCAAACACATTCACCAATGAGTCCCAGCAGGACAAAGAAAAGGTTAAAAAGACAAAGAATAACAAAGGAGGGAAGGCAGAAAATGCTTCGGGCAATGCGCAGGAAAGCACTCCACCTGCTGGCGGCCAGGAGAATGCAGCTCCAGAGCTTAACAACAAAAAGCACAGTTTCAGAAGCCAATACTCACGATTACCAGCGAACCTCCCCATGCGAAGCACAGCCTGCAATCTGCTGTAAATATCCAGGAAAGATTTATAAAATAGTACTTATTATATTAGTAAATCTTTCCAGCTTGAATTTCACGGACAGATCAGATCAGGTAATGGTCAGGCATAACCTGATTTCACCAAGTGCAACATGTTCCAGGATGAACATCTTTGTTGATCCTGGAACAACATTCCGAAAAACCAATCAGATTTGAGGGACAAGTTTACAGTTTATGTCAATTTTAGACTTACAGCCAGGGTTAGGTGGTTTCCTTCTGATTTTAGGGATAACTAGGGTTAGGTTTAGGGGTAGGGGTAGAGATATGGTTATGAATAAATTTTCAGACAGGAATGTTGCTCCTGGATCAACAAAATATGTTGACCCAGGAACGCGCCTAACTCATCAAAATCAGGACGTGCTAATGGTCAGATAGCTGCATCTGAGGCAGCAAATTCTGGGAATAAATCTGGTGAATAAATGTGAATAATCAATCTGACTGTGGTACATACGGTAATACATACATTATTTTTCATGCAGACTTCTTAAATGTGCCAAAAAAATACAGGTAACTAAATTCCAAGATGTATTTGTATCACAATTTGACAGTAAATAAATAAAAAATAAGAGAGGACATCCAAAGTGCAGTTCGGCTGCTACTTCCTCTTTGAAAAGTTTAAATAACTATTTGAATGCTTTATTTAAATTAACAGATGTGATATGTTGAAATCAATCTTCTGTATCATTTGCATGTACAGTTACAACATGTATGTTAAACTTTAGAGAGGTTCACTATGATACAGTACATGCTGAATCCCTGTATTCATTTAGCACTGTAACGACAGTGAGTTTGTTGTATCTCTTAAATGTTAAATGTGATTGTTTACAGATTATGTTTGAATTCATTGTTTGATGAGCACTGTACTTTTGCCGTGAAACACATACTTTGCTTAAGTAAGCGCAAATATATCAGATAATCTCAAGTGACCTAAATAAAGCATGTGAACACACGCACACCCGAAAACATACACCTGCGTTCAGACAGGCCTACACACACACATGCACATGTAAACACAAATAGATACAAGATAAACCAGGAAACAAACACTAGCATGTCATACTTAGAACGTGACCTTTTTCTGTCTCCTATGCCATATGTTCATTATTACTGTAAAGGAAGTCTGCTTAGAGTCAAAAAATGTAGAACACACATAATATAAGTAAATGTAACAGAAATGTGAAAATGTGTTGATCCTTATCAAAAGTTTTTTGTTGTTGTTTTACCAAATTAAGGCTGACATTTACATTATCACAAATATCACAAAGCATGTTAAATTCATCAAGCTGTAGCTAGCTGGATATTCATTGCTTTATCTCTGAAACGCATTACACATTTGCACACACAACATGTCAGATATCATTCAGTGATAAAGAGGAAGCCATCAGGAAACCACTTAAGCGACACTTCCTGTCTGTTGCCTTGGAGACTAGCTTAATTCTTACTTTGCCCAAACGCTCTTAGCTTTGCAGAAAAACACAGATGTCATGTTTTCCGTCTCAATCTCACAACTGAAAGAGAAAACTATTGTAACTTGAGAATTCAGCTGATAGATCTAACCTATACTACGGATTGTAAACAACACTTTTATTTTAAGAGTCGAGCCAGATGCATCGATTCCATTTGTAGTCCATTATTATATGCATTAGGGCTTAAGTCCAGATGGTTTCCATTCAGATAGCAGGCAGATAAGCAGCCATTTTTAGTATGGACATTACCAATGCACAGACATTAGCCCTAAGGGTGTCTTTCTATTACACAGGGCCAATTCATTGTACAGCCATTTGTTAGCGACTAAACAATGAAGTTTGCACAAGAAAAGGGCAAATAAAGTGATGTTATCACCCAGCTCTCCATCAGTCTCTGTTTGTGTAGTATTTGGTTGTTAGGCCTCTAAAATAAAATGGAATATATAACATAATCAGCTGCTTAAGAACATAATATGTTCAGTTATCAAGGGATGTTCTCTGCATTTGTGAGCATTTTTAACCGTGTGGAAGTTTAGAAAATAAACTTCCATTTTAAACATTTTTCACACTTTTAATTTGTCTACTAACAATATGTGATTATATACATGCATTACTGGAGAATTCTTTGATTTTTAAATATACAAACTTTCGAGAAAAAAAAAAAAAAAAAACTTTTTTTTATTGGGAGCACAAAAAAAAAAATTCCTTAATGCCTCTAATGAACATGCCAAAAGCCACCATGGGAAAGGAAATTTCCCTCTTGTTATCAAAGTTTTAAAATGTAATATTTTTATGATACATTTTCTTATTAAGATTTAATGTCAAAGAATTAAAACTATACATAAAAATTGACGGCACTGAAAAAATTTAATAACTTCATAATAAGTAAAGCTGAATCTTGCTGGCATAAATACGCCAACGAAAAAACTGTGAACTGAGCCTCATCTAATTTTCATAAAATCAATGAAATTTCTGTGTTCTGTGTTTGATGGGTAAACAAATTGTCCTCTTCATGCAAAGTGAGTGTTATTCAGTGAAAAATAATGTCAGTTTTGTAGGCGCAAAAGATCAGTAAGCAAATAACACTGCCTGATGGGAAACAGACCACAGTTCTCCTGAAAAATTATATATATAATTAAATAATAATTGTATTTATTTATTCATTTAGTGTCCAGTCCTCAAATCTGATTGGCCGACCGCATTTCTAAGAGTGCTGCTATACAGTACAATACTGGGACTTTTACCTGTTTGTGATTGTTTGTTTGCGGCGTTCCAGACCAGAA
Organism: Coreius guichenoti; assembly: GCA_039654105.1. Taxonomy (NCBI): domain Eukaryota; kingdom Metazoa; phylum Chordata; class Actinopteri; order Cypriniformes; family Gobionidae; genus Coreius; species Coreius guichenoti. The sequence goes on from CM077176.1 coordinate 18,016,910, forward strand.
AATAGCTTAATATAGAACGTAATATATTAGATATCACAATTTGAATCCAGTAATAATGTTAATGGACATTTTATTGAAAAACATAGCTGTGTTTGTTATGACTGTGGCTGCATACCAGTTCAACTAATCACAAAGAGACTAAAACCTCCCCTTTCACTGGGCCGCATCCAGGATTACTGCTGAATTCTTTACAAGGGTTGCACTTGTTAGGGCAAGCAGACACACCATGTCAGCAACTAATGCACTGACAGGGTGGAGAGAGAGAGAGAGAGAGAGAGAGAGAGAGAGAGAGAGAGAGAGAGAGAGAGAGAGAGAGAGACACTCAGGGGTGTGTCTTATACATTTAGTTCCTCAAGGAAGTACAAGTCAAATTATCTTGTTACAGTGGTCTTGTTACAGCACAAAAGAGTTTGTAGAGGAGTTTTCTTTGATTTCACCTGTCTGAGGAGATTATTTCATCACTCACACGCTGGATTTCAACAACCTGATCTGAGCGCAGAGGGAGGACAGAGAGTTTAAACAGAAGAGGGAGAGTGAACGAGAGAAAAGCCAGGTGAGTTTGTCTTGGTCTTGACCTCTGCCCTCTCCTCCATCATCTTAGAGAGATCTGTGATTATGTACACATAAGATGATGATACTTCAATGGATTAAAAGTTTGACACAGTCTTCCGGAAGTTGTTAAGATAAAAACAAAATAGATGTCAGCATTCTGTTTTAACAGCAAGAGAGACTTTAATTTTACAAATTTGCTTTGGTTTAAAGTGTCTACTTTAAAAATATGGAGGTTTGTAGATAATAATGTCAAGTTGAAACTTGTTTTACAGTTCAACCACTCCCATGTTAAACAACTAAAACACACTGGGATAGTTGATGTTCCATCCGGTGGACCTTTTATAAACAAAACAATGTCCAGTCTCTGTTATATATGAAGAAAACACACCTTCTATACAGAAATAAAGAGTGTGATGCCTCATGTTCAGGGTCAGCAGTGTGCTAACCTTAGTGAACTCAGGCTATGGATAGATTGTGAGCTTTTTTGTAGTAGCATGTGTTAGGAGAAATTAGCTGTTGTGGGTTTAACTGAAAAAATCTGGGGGGAAAGCTATGCCAACAACCCTGAGTTTCACTTCCCTTATGATCAGGTTTATACATTGTTTGGTCATATTAAAAAATAACTTCTCTGCGTGAGAGTCTCACACATGCATATGAGTGCTAATTTTACAAAGAAAAACTACACTGGACTTTTACCACATGCATAGAATGAAAATGCCAGTAAATAAACTGTAAAAAAATAAAAATAAAAAAACAATACAGACAGTATTAGGTAATAAGGAAAGTTTTGCACAATACGTGACATCATCACATACTCAAATCTCACTGTTCATGTGGTGTGGGGAGATATTGAGGGGGAAACACATGGCACAAGAAAAAGCAGAAAACTCACCGTATTACATGTATATGTCAGTTTAGATGGGCATCTAAAAGTCTAAAAGCCTGTTACTAGAGAATACCAGGTTGAAAAGACCAGCATATGTTGTGTTTTGGATGCTGGCCCATGGGGTTCTGGTATGCTGACCAGGCATCTTAACTAGCTTAACCAGCTGGTCTACCTCAGCCAACCAGCTTAATCAGAAAGATCATGTAAATTATTTGTTGTTAACGAAGAACATTATAAACCATCTTAGAAATCCATGCTGGTTTAAGATAGGATTCTCTCTGCTAAAACTAACCATCTTAAACCAGCCTAAGCTGATCATACCTGGTCGCCCAGGCTAGTCTGTTGGCTTGTTTTAGAGGGAGACCAGCTGTTAGCCTATTTAAAAAACGTTTAAGTTTAAGATCTTAGGCTGGATTAAGCAGGAGTTTTTTCAGCCAGGGATGTCTTTCTCTAAATCATTTCATCAAATTAGCCTAGAGCCATTCAGAAACAAAGTGCTCCCACTCACACACCTAAAACAGGACTTTCCACACTCTCATTTTTATGAATTTAAACGTCACGTTTGACCCCTCTGAATACAATTAGTAGGCTGCCAAGTCCTATGGATCTCAGATGCAGGTTTTGACACGTCTCTTCTGTGCTGTCACTAGAGCTTGTGCTGTGACTTGCTGCTTTGTAATGACAGGGTGACTACTGTGGTCTTTAGGATGGAGGAACAACATGATTCCTCACATCCTGTAAATCCCCTGGGCTTTACACAAACACACACACACACACAGAAAGAGAGCCACAGGCTATGCGCTGAAGTCATCTGAGGAATGCTAAATATTTACCTTGTCTGTGACAAACCTTTATATTAAGAGAGTGGATACAGATGGCCATTTCAGCTGATTGTAACTGAAGAGGTATAAAATTAATGAATTTGCTTGTTTTTTTAGCTAAGAGTCTTGGACAAAGTAAATCGTAATCAAATTAAGGTAAAGTTGCTTATATCTCATCTTGTCAGGTACGAATGAGCTAAGTGTGGGCCTAAAAAAAAATCCATGAGCAAAAATTATCTTAAAATTCTTTAATAAATATACAGTCATTTTATTTATTAGTAAATAATATTATTTAATAAATTGTATTAAATACCGTAATACGTTTTATCAAATAATATTAAAATTCAATTATTCACTAATTATTATTATTTATGAATAAATATTATTTTATCAAATAATATTAAGATTAAAAATAATTTTTAAATATGAAGAACTGTTACAATTATTATTTAATTACTTTTTTTAATATATTTAATTTTTTAAATAAACAAATCATATTAACTCTTGCTTCAGGCACATAATTGACTATTCTCACACAAATTGCTGTTTCTTTTTTTTTAAATCATATATGGTGACACTTTATTTTACAGTGTCATTGTTACATATGTTACATGCAGTTACTGTAGTAATAACTATAAATTATGCATAATTACATGCAACTAACCCTAAACCAAACCCTAATCCTAACCCTATAGTAAGTACATATAGTTACTTAATATTACGCAGTACTTAAATGTATAATTACAGTGTAACAAAGACAAAGTGTAACCTCATATATTAATATAATGCACTATATATATATATATATATATATATATATATATAAATAATTTAATATATTTAATATATAAATAGTATATAATATAGTATAATAGTATATATTTCATAAAATATTTTAGTATGTAGTGAGGTAATGTAGAGTAAAAATTGCAAAGAAAAACTTCAAAAAAGGAAATATCAAGCCCAGTATAAGCCTGATCTGATCGGATGTTTAAGAACAGTTTTAAGTCCAAAGCAGAATCAACTTTATATTTTATATTTAATTTCTTTAAAAAAAAGAAAAGAAAAAAGCAGCCACATGGACAAATGCTAGACATCAGATCAGTTTTGCTCTAATTAGAGTAAATGAGAAGTAGTGAGTGTTAAACCTTAGGATTATGCTGCTTTCACAGTTCAACTGAAGTGTACATCATGTTGATTTGTTCAAATCAGTATTTATGTAGTTGTTTTGATGTTCCATGTCACAGAACATAATGGCTGTTCTAATGCACTCAGTGCTTCTAATTGAATAGAGTTCATTAGGAAAGGAAACTCTAACTGCATTAAAATTTAATCAGGTTGACTCGCCATAAACAGAATTGGATTTAAAAAGCAAAACAGAGCTAATGCAGCCTTGGAATATAACATCACTTTTGACATGTCTTGATTCATTTAAAAGACCACAGTGCATGTCATCTGCATGTTAATATACTTTTCAGTTATTGCATTTGTTACAGAATCGCTGCGCAAATTATGAGTACATCTATTTAGTTAAGAATTTTTAATAAATGCTGCACAAAAATATAATCAACAATGACAAGAAAACTTGCGTAGCAAATATGTAAGACCTCAAAATTGCATTAATACAAGCACATAGATGCCTGTATCATGATACAATCTGAAGATTCATGTAGGAACTTGCACTATGCACTATGCAATGAGTATTTTTTTTATACATGTCTTTGCACGTTCTCCTGACTATAAAATATGTGAAGCAATCCTAGCTATGTGCTCTACATCAGCCAAAATGCATAAAGTAAGTGTATGCCAATGATAGTTCAGCTAATATTATTGCATTTAATTATACTGCATAACAATATCAGGTCAATTTAAACATGATGGAATACTGAATGTTATATATACACACTGATCACAGATGTTTGGATGTCATTGAGCAGCACTGAGAGTCTAGTGCTGGATATCATGACACGTCATGAGAGTCTTGAGAACAATTAGTGTTGTTTATGAGATGTGTGGGCAATGATGAGGTCCTATATGGCATGAGCTTTCCCCTGAAGTACAAAGTGTTAAAGACTGTAAGGGGACTTCCCCACGGTGGGAGTTCTCCCAGGGCTGACACTCTTACCAATACACAAACAAACAAATTCACAATTAATCATAAGAATATTTCATGAATATCACCATGCGATAAGTCATATGCATATGCCATTTTACATGACATTATTTTTAGACTAAGATTAAATCTGTTATTATGCTAGTTTCTTAAATAAATAAAAAATCATATAGGTGGTGAGGGGTACACTAAGATTAAACACACCAGGAAGTAACAAACCAGAAATATCAGCATCTTCAATTCCTATTAATCTCTCCTTTTCCTTTTTAAGATATGGAGTCGTTCAGCTCCAAGGACATGGCTCTCAAGGCCCAGAAAAAGATCCTGAGCCAAATGGCCAACAAGTCTGTGGTGCAGATGTTTATCGACGACACCAGCAGCGAGATTCTAGATGAGCTGTACCGTGTGTCAAAAGAGTACACTGGGAACCGCTCAGAGGCCCAGAAAGTGGTGAAAGACCTCATTAAGGTGGTGGTGAAGATAGCGGTCCTTTTCAGGCACAATCGATTCAATGATGAGGAGCTAAAGCTGGCCCAGAATTTCCAGAAGAAATTGCGCCAAGGAGCCATGACAGCCATCAGTTTCCACGAGGTACACAACATATTGTTCCATGGAATAAATTCTAATATCTTTGTATTTAAATAGGCAAATACTTAAGGTTTTATAACTGGATCATTATTGCAGTGATTATTTTTCTAGCATGTTATATGTTTGGCAACAGTTCTTCTAACCCTAATTGATGGGGTGCGTAGCTTCTCATTTCTTAAACAACCATGTAGGAAGACACACCATGGCCATATGCCAGGATGACAATGTCAAGATTCATCAGGCTCAAATTGTGAAAGAATGGTTGGGAGGGAGCATGAAGAATCATTTTGTGCGCCTGGGCGACCAGGTATGATCAGCTTAGGCTGGTTTAAGATGGTTAGTTTTAGCAGAGAGAACCCTATCTTAAACCAGCATGGATTTCTATTTTGCTTCTGACTGCTTTTGAGGGAAAAGCTGTCCATAACGCTGGTCTTGGATCATTTTTCTCCGTAATGAAAGAATATTGGCGAAACTCTGGTGTTTTGAGCGATGAGTGGGTTCTGAGTTCTGCACGCTAGCAAATCCTTCTCATTATAATAAGCAATTATAAGAGATTCATTGTGCATCAGCGTCTTTGATTATAATCAGGGGTTGTAACTACAGCCAGTGCAGGCAGTGCAGCCGCACTGGGGCCCGTGCAAGCGGGCCATGGCGACGAAGTGACTCTGCAGGCTATTGCGATACTCACATTTCAAATGAAATGCGCTGGTTTGAGATTCGAAATCACACGTCATTCGCGCTCTACCGGCGCGCTTACTGACGACCATTTCGCTGAGAATGTGAGCGAAGTGGAGTGATGTGACGGAGCTCCGCTCAATATTCAGCTCTATGCCAGCGTGCACCACAATACACTTTAAAATGTTAATTGTTTTATTTAAAAGTAGCGATTTCAAGCTTTCTTTAGATGTATATTTCATATTTATGTGATAAGTATTCGCTGAGCTTCAGTTCATCTTTGAGACGTGTTTTAGAAAGATTCTTGCAGAGACCGGGATGGTTGTAACACGGGTTAATTGTAACACTTCCGATTTCTCCAATCAGGAGCAAGTTACAAATCACCTGATTCACTTCACACATGCTCGGTTTAGTACTTATTCCACATGTGAGAAACGTAGAGCCCTGTGTCAGACAGATCAAATTTTAGACTAGAAAAAATAATTTTGATGTAATAAAGTAACTTTTTTTACTTCCTTTATTTTTGTTATGGCAATTCCTGCTTTGTAGAAAAACTCATCAAAGTTAAATTATGTTTATTGCGTGTCAGTGTAGATATTTTTCATGCAAGTTGTTAGTGCTAATGTTTTGGCTGTTAGCTGTTAGGTGAGCTAGTTCATGGCTACAAGACTCTGGGTTAGTTGTAACATAAATGAAGCATGTTATAGCGTACCCCAAGTAAATTTTTAGTTGTATTTATACCTTTTTTTGTTTCGTTTTTTAAATTTCAGTATGCCTAGGTCGGGGGTGTCCTGGTGTCGGTCCTGGAGGGTCACTGTCCTGCAGAGTTTAGCTCCAATTTGCCTCAACACACCTGCCTGGAAGTGTCTAGTATGCCTAATAGACCTTGATTAGCTGGTTCAGGTGTGTAGTTGGGGTTGTAGCTGAACTCTGCAGGATGGTGGCCCTCCAGGAGGACGATTGGACACCCCTGGCTTAGGTCTTAGAAGAGAAAGACAAATTGAGGGATGTAAAATGAGCATTTGCTCATTTTATTCATGTTACAACTAAACTGGACTATGGGGTGAATTGTAACATTTCACTCCTTGTGTTTGAATCGAAACCACACATTTTCTGTTTGTGCTGCAAAGATAACAGCTATGTCATTTAATAGCTGACACTTGTAAAGAGTTTTAATAACATTTTGAACACACTGGCTTAAAGAAGTCCAAGATGCAGACAGAAATGTCAAAATTGTTACAACCATCCCCGGTCTCCCCTACCCTGTTTTTATTTATTTTACAAAAGCACAAAGTTTTGTTGTTATTGTGAGTGTACACAAATAAAAGTAGACCATTTATAGTTTATAATTATGTCTCACATTTATCTGTATGGCCAAAAATGACAGAGTATTGTGAGTTGTTTCCACTGTCATGAGGAAAAAACCCATCAGAACGCGCCGGCGCCTTCATCGGGCAGAGGGTTAATTTAGTTACATATTTATGTTTAAATAGTAGCCTATAATATTATTTTTTAATTTCATCTATGTTGATTATGAAAAGTGAACAGCATGAGTAAGATAGGCTACAGCATAAGATGCGCAATATGTCGGGAGACATGGATCGGACATGATTTTGACCACTTCATTGAGTTTTGTTTTGTAGAAAGACTTTCTTTAAAGTGAATTTCGTTTGTATAAATTGTTTTTTAATTTTAATCAATGTTTCATCAACCAATCGCCTGTATATTTAATAAATAAGAAGCAAACCAAGAACGTCGGGAATGGATTGAAGTGCGTAACGAACCCACTTGCCTGTTTCCATGGCCTTTGAGTAAGGCTTAAACGATAGGCTACGTCTTTCCGTTTTTAATAAATGTCTTGAATACATGTCTTAATTACAGTAGGCCTATAGATAGTTATTATATGTGTGGCTTTAAAGCAATAGGCTATGCTATATTGTATAAAGTGGTTTAAATAAACTTGACTGGAGTGCTGAAGAGCTGGTGCAATATCCATATCCATATAATCAGATCAGCTTTCTCTTTAAAATGTCATATTTGGTGTTTTTTTTTATATGTGCGCAGCACATATTCACATAGGCTATTCATCTAAACGACGTCGGGATGTTCATTAACCGTATAACACTGTGAAGGTATTTCAAAGTTCTTTTTGGATATTTACATTTCATCAGTAAGAGCAAAGTATGAAAGCTGAATTAGCAGAGCAATAGCAGAGCTGTACGTGAAATATTGCAATCCACACAACAAAATGGGAGACATATCAGAGTTCAAAAGAGGACAAATTGTTGGTGCAGTGTTAGATTCGCTGGCCCATCTGTGACCAGGACAGCAAGTCTTTGAGGTGTATCGAGAGCTATCCAGGGTAGTAACTGTCGATGCAAGATGAAGCTGTCTGAAAGGGATGTCCAGGTACTTACCCGGATTGTATCCAAAAAACATAAAACCACAGCTGCCCAACTCACTGCGCAACTTAAATGCGCACCTCGACTCTCCTGTTTCCACCAAAACTGTTCGTCGGGAGCTCTACAGAGTCAATATTCATGGTCGGACTGCTATTGCCAAACCATTGGTCACGTGTGCTAATGCCAAATGTCATTTCATTGGTACCAACAGTGCAAATCTTGGGCTGTCGACAATGTGAAACATGTATTGTTCTCTGATGAGTCCACCTTCACTGTCTTTCCCACATCTGTAGAAGTTACGATGTGGAGAAGCCCCAAAGAGTGCCGCCAGAGTGAAGCAGGGGGGTAGATCAGTGATGGTTTGCGCTGCAATATATCATGGCATTCCCTACTGTGCTTGATGGGCGCGTCACTGCCAAGGACTACCGAACCATTCTGGGGGACCATATGCTCCTAATGGTTCAAACATTTACCCTAAAGGGGGTGCCGTGTATCAGCATGATAATGCACCTATACACACAGCAAGACTTGTGACAGAATGGTTTGATGAGCATGAAAGTGAAGTGGCCTGTATAGTCACCACATCTAAATATGTTTGAGACACTTTGGGGTGTTTTGGAGGAGCATGTCAAAAAACATTTTCTTCCAGCAGCATCACATAGTGACCTGGCCACTGTTCTGGCAGACGAATGGCTCAAAAGCCAGGTGTTTAAGTTTTCACTGTCCAACCCCTGTATATATATTGGCACTGAATAAGGTAGTAAAACGATTAAATGTGTAAGAACCATCTAAAGTTTAGACCCTCCATAAGTTTAACCTACATTACCTATTGAAAACATTTTGGATTTTTTTGGGTGCCACATGGCACAGTGGGAATAGAATAGAAAAAAATAAACAAGCCATTTTCAGTCACATTATTTAAAACATTGACAAAAATGTTCACCATTTGACAATTTTGACCACTAACGACTTATGTAACATCTGGGAAATTATGATTACTTTTTGGGTGCACCTTCTGGCATAGTGGGGATAGGATGATATGATATATGATACAATATGATACGATACTTCTCTTTTACAGAAATTAAATAATCAATTGATTGATTGATGTGTTAATTATTTGTCAATTGATGATTAAGTGGCAAAAAAAAAAAAAAAAAAATGCTTCCAGCTTTCAACAAATCAAGTGCTGCGGTTCTAAACAAAGCCATATTTGTAACCAGATTTGTACTTTATGCTAACTAAAGTCTCCTCTTTCCCTTTTCAGGTAGATTTCACATTTGACAAGGCAGTTATGTCAGGGATCCTGAAAGAAAGTAGGGACATGCTTCTGAAGCTTGTAAATACTCACCTCACAGCAAAATCCCACGGACGCATCAATCACGTCTTCAACCATTACGCTGACCCTGAGCTCCTCACCCAGCTTTACAACCCAGACGGACCCCTCAAACCCCACCTCACCAAAATCTGCAATGGGCTTAACAAACTGCTGGAGAACGAGACGTTATGAGGATGGCAAAGCACTGACAGACTTTTACAGGATTGGCATGGAGGGCCACCCGTGATCTCAAACTACATACAATGCAACCGAAAAGACAGAAAGTGACTGACTGACGGCATCTGACTTCAGTTCAACCTTTGAAATAGTGTTGCTGTGCTGTTAATGAATATTAGATCATTCAGTGGCCTGATAGTGTTAACACAGCCACTAGCACTGCCTAAACGAGCTCAGATCAAATATAAAAATATCGTCTGAACAATTTTTTTAAGCTCCGAGACTCCAGCTGCGTTGGATGGAGATTTTCTAGACTACTTTTTCTTTTTTTTTTTAATAATGAGGTTTAAGACACTGGGGTTCTGCCACTGTAAATCAGAGCACATTGTATTGTTCAATACTGTTAACATTGTTTTGAGCTGAATATTTACCTCCCAGGACAACAAAATAACAAGAACCAGAACACATAAACAAATGTTTTAGTGAGGCACTCTCTTCACACTGCCATCTAGTGTTACACTGTGGTTATGGCTATGATATACAAATCTAAGCTTGGCACTACACAGTCAGCAAATATATTTTATATATCTCTAAAGGGGGATCTGCTGTGTTCTGAAAGGGAACAACCACTAAATAAATAATTACAGCCCTCACTCATTTCTTATTATGTAATTTGCATACAGTGTTGCAATACACTACCATTCAACATTTTGTGGTCAGAAAGAGTTTTTTTTAAGAAGAAAATAACACTTTAAGCAAGGATGCGTCAAATTGATCAAAAATGACAGTAAAGACATTTATAATGTTACAAAATATTTCTGTTTTAAATAAATGCTGTTCTTTTGAACTTATTATTCATCAAAGAATCCTGGAAAAATGTATCGCGGTTTCCTTGAGCACCAATCATGTGGATCATGTGACACTGAAGTCTGACCACTGGCTGCTGAAAATTCAGCTTTGCCATCACAGGAATACATTACATTTAAAAATATATTAAAAATAAAAAAAATTATTTTAAATTGTAATAATGTACCCTATTTTTTACTGCAAGCTACTGTAATGCATTTGTACTGTCAATGTATGAGTTACACTATGACTGATTTTGTGGTTTGGAAAACATAATTCACACCCTAATATGAACATGCAATTAACGTCTAAAAGTGTTCCGGGTTAGAAACGCACATGATTGATGGAATGCTGCAATTCAGTTGTGACATTAACTGAATAAACACAATGTTTGCTATAATTACAATGTTACAACTTAGGGGCCGTTTTCAAGACACAGTTTGCAACTAAAAACGTAAAACTTTTTATGCGCTTTTGGCCATTCATTTACACGACAACAGCAATTTGAGGGCCTGAAGACACAAACTTTTCAAAACCGGTTTCACAGTGCAAGTTTTTGAAAAAGATACTGCTATCATCTCCGTATTAACTACAAAAACACGGATTTGCGAAAGTGGTGATGGCATGCACGTTACGTATCTTCACAAAGTGACATCGCCAACTACTGGCCTGGAAAAGCATAATACAAAGTTAAGTCGTTTTCGTGGATCTGTGCGAACCAGGATCATTTTGACAATGTTGTCATCTGTATTCGAAAAACGCAAAAGGAAGAACTTTCCCATTTTTAGTACATTGTTGTCGTGTAAACGTACCCTTAGATCATCTTTACGTACCCTTAGATACTCTTTGCAACTGCTTATCACTAAAGATTTCAAAGACCAAGAAGTTAAAAGACCAAGATCAGTTTGTGTTGATGGCATTTAATCTGTTTCATATTACATTAATTTACTGTGGGGTGTTGCGTTCACAAATCACTGATGCAAATCACCGGTCCAGGAAAAGAACAAAGGTTCTTTATCACGTTTGTAAACCAAACAGAAAAAAACAAGCAGGAGACTGCAGTGCAAAACTATGCATTGAAAGATGCAGATGTCCAATGGCACATTCCCAAATACTTTTTCAATTTTCTAAAACTAAAGTACTTCTATCAATTATTTGTGAGGTAGTATTAAATATCAATTAGCAAGTGCACTATTTTTTAAAACTACATTCCTGATTTATTTTGCTCAAATGCAGTCGTCCACATCACTCTCCTATTACTTTGGTTACAGCAGAATTATAATTCACATTATTACTGTTAGACATCAGGCTAGCGTTTTTACAGTGCTAATATGTGTGCATGTCTAAAGCTAGTAGCAGTTTTATAAAAACAGGACTATTGCAAATCCCTCCAGGAATCTCCATCACATTTTAAAGGCATGAAACCAGAAAAGGGAGCCCTCTAAACAATTCCATTTGTACAAATAAAACAGAAAACAGTCAGAAGAGTCCTAGCCCAGAATAAACACCTACATCAGAGCTGGAAGATTTCATCCTCCATATTCCTCAAATTCCTGGTCTGTTTGGTGATGGTAATGGGAACAGCTCCCAAAACGGCCTGCTGGGAGGATACAGTGTCGGACTTCAGATTGCTGTGATGGAGTTGCTCCATAGAAGAGAATCTTTAAAATGCAAAAGTTAAAAGTTTTATGTGATTTCATTACTGGAAATGTTATAAGTATGAAAAAAAAAAAATACATTCATGGCTTTCTATATAGGCTAGGTGTAACCATTTTAATGAATCAGCTGATCATTGTAACCCCTCCTGAGTCATATGACTCATGGTTCTTCCATTGAATTTAAACTTGCTGAATGACTCGACTGACAGCAAACAAAACGTTTGCAATAAGTGAACTCTGTAATACCCTAACAATAATGACAGCAGTCATAATTTCATTTTGACAACTTACTGTTTCTCTCCCTCCTGGCAGGTCTTCACAGCTGCTTGTTTTGACTGACTGATCAAGCTGTCTATTTTTTTCAGGTACTCCACCGGTGACAGATCAGCATTCGTTTCACATCTGCTAGAGTCTGTTTGGCTTTTGGGTGTCTCATTAGAAATCTCTGTGTGTGTTTGTGCTGGACCTGTCTCCTCCTCGGCCAATTCCACTCCATTTGTGAAAGACGCAGACTCTGTCAGCACGGGGATGAAGAGGGACTCCTTCAGGAATATTGAATCATTTGTGTACAGTCTGTTTGCCCTTTTGATCTGCTCCATCTGTAAAGAAATGAAAATTACATTAATAATTATGTAATAACCTCCAACTAAAAGTTAAAAAAGTCAGTAGGACATTATTCCTCAAATACCTGCTTTCTGATTAGCCTACTTACAGACACGCCATACTTCAGTGATAGTCCTTGCAAAGTTTCACCGGGCTGAACTTTGTGTTCAATCCGTCTTTGTTTCACGGGTGATAATGAAGAGGACACCAGGCTGCCGTAGGACCGGGTGCGCTGGGCACGGAGGAGGCCGTGAGTCCCGGTCAGCGTCGCTGGGTGATCCGCGGACATGACCGAGCTCCAGCGGTATCAAGCGTTTATCTAATAATGACTTAAGATGAACTTCAGCTGACCATCTGCGGCTGCTGAACGCACGACGGTAGGACTCATAACACCTTCTGTTATGCGAGTCAAATTAACGGGGAGAAATAAAGTCTGCAGCAATAAACATAAACAATCCCTGACTTATTTGTCACGCACTTGGAATACACTTTTCAGCGAGCGACATTACGAACCGATATAAAGCTTTTAACGCCACTTAACTAGTAGAAAAATCACACAGTGAGAAATAATAATTCAGTCTTGCTTAGAGAAGTTAACAATTTTAACGTTCTTCGCTTAAATAACAGTGACGCCCCCAAACTTATCAATTCAAACATTAAGTAATACATAAACCTATAGAGACATATACGGTAGCCGTTACATTCTATATTCAGACACTCTTGAAACTTAACACAAACCCTTAGAAGATTAGCTTAGCTTCTGTTGCCATAGCGTCGGCTAAATATAAGATCCGCCCATGTCGCACTCATTTCGGCGAATCGGTTCTTTTGGACAATAAATAGGTTATAATGATTCATCAGTTATTTTCCTTGGCGATTTAGCGTGTAATATAGAAGCTTGTTTCCGCCACTAAATAAAAAATAAAAAAGGTAGTTGCGACTTTTTATGTCATAATTCCGACCTTTTTCTCGCAATTGCTTGTTATAAAGTCAGAATTGAGTGATATAAAGTCAGAATTGTGAGATATAAACTCGCAATTCTGAGAAAAAAAGTCAGTCTTTTTTCCCATCAGAATTGGAATTTATAACTCCCAATTGCGAGTTTATATATAAACTCAGAATGTAAGATCGCAAGTATCTTTTAAATTGTGTTATTGCGTGGTGGAAACCAGCTTTCGGACATGACAAAAACCGATTCAGCTCTGAACGGATCAGTCCGAATTTCAAAGGAATCGTTCACTCTTGCGAACTGACTCAAAGAAACGATTCATTCATGCATCGGACATCACTACCCACAATTCCACAGACAAAAACAGGAAGGAAGGGTAAGACTGTTTTAGTAAGACTGCTTATCGGTTGTAGAGAAATAAGAAAAAACTACGTATAGTTCATAGAAGTATAAGACTACAGGTCACCAAACATGTCTTTCAAACGGGAGGGTGATGATCAAAGTCAGCTCAATGCACTGAAGGTATAACAAAAACAGCAAACAGACAAATATGTGCTATTTGCACCAGCCCCTTTTCTTTTTCTCACTGTCTTTCTCTGTCTATCTTTCTCTTACAAGAAACGACGCGTTGCAGATCTTCTGTCAAACTTTATCCCAGATGATGAAGCTGTTTTGATGAAAAACGGAAGGTGGTTATTGTATTGCTGTTTGTTTGAATTGCACCAAGAAGTCTGTGACTGAATGTATCCCATTCACTAAGTAATCTGTTATTCCTCATTGTAGATACAGCTGTACTGTATGTTCTCACCGTCCTGTATTTGACACTGTTGATATGCTCATGGTGCACAGGAAGGGAAAGCGACATCTTGAAGGTGAAATTCTACCTATGCATTTACTCTACCTCTGTATACATTGGCATTCAAGTCCTCTTTGGTCTATTCATTTATAGGAATGAAATGGTTTTATGGCAAAAAGAATCAACTGAAACGTGAAATTGATAAAAGAAGGCATCAAGACTATGTCAAAGCGGAAGATGATCGACAGGTATCTGAATTAATTTTCTTAAATCAGTTTATACAAAAGTCCATTCTTCTATCTTGTATTTTTCAGATTTAATGAACTTTTTTCAAACATTACTTTTTTATCATATCAGATTATAGTTTATTTATTAATTTGAGTGAAAAGTTTATACAAATTTTCAGCTGTCTTAGTATTTGATGTTTTCAATGGACACAAATTTGCTTATGTGATTAGTGACTTAAAAATAGTGTGCAGAATGAAGATTTTCAGTGTAGTCCAGACTTTCAGACCGCACAGTACATACACATATAACAAGGCTATGTACATTGTTGCTTGTCCTCAGGAACCCTCCAGTTCAGCTCCTCTACTGAGCCAAACACGCAAAATTACCCATCATGCCTTACTCAGAACTGCTCCGTACAGTAGCTGCCACAGAAAGACCAGGTAATGTCTGTGAGCTGAACCATCTTTATGAACCTTCTGCTGACATGTCAGATTTTTATAGTCTTCTCTTTATAGACATCGACAACTGAATTGAAACAACATTAAACTGACTCAAGCTTAATAACAATACTATTGTCTTCTGTAGAGCTTCTTATAACTGAATTGAACTCATTTCTTAATTGATGAACTTGACCTGAATCAGCATTGAACTGACTTGAGCTGAATAATAAAACTATTGTCTTCTGTAGAGCTGCTTTACAGCAGAATGTGTCTCATCTTTGTATGAAATTATGCTGCTTTGAAACAATTTGTAATTGTATAAAGCACTATATAAAGGTGACTTGACTTGATTAATTTATCTTCATTTTGCACTTATTTTATCATTTTCTACATCCATGTAGTGAACGAACAGAATCGTCAGGATGTGGCCAAGAAGATAGAAATGATCAATTCAACAATATCAACCCTCACACGTCCATGAGGACAGGAAGTATTGACTCCATGTCAACAACTAGCACAACTGGTACAGCAAAAGTCTGTTTATTTTAAGGCAAGATACATTTTTATGCTTATAATTCCTTTTCATTTTCCATATGCCTTGTGTTAATTGTCATCTGTAGTGCATCAGGGCCAGACTGAAGGGAAAGAAGAGACAAAGAAGAGAAAGAAGGGGTCCAGCATTGTGACCTCCACTGATTGTGAACCTCTAACAGAGGAGAGATGCAGAGAACTGGACCACTACCTTAAGTTAAAGAGGTATTACAACACTGCACACAATGACTCACATTTAACTCGCATTACTGACTATAGAACTGGGGCCAGTTGCATAAACATATCCAAAATGTTAAGACTAGATGTGTCCCAATTCGCTTACTTGTGCACTATTCTAAGTTATTTTGTAGTATAAATATTAGTGTGGCGATTAGTGTTCACACTGAAAATTCCTACAAGAAAAGTGCACTTTAAATACCCAGATGATGCACTTATTTATTTTCTTATTAACATGCACTCAACTGTTGCAGCTTTCAACTATTGCAGTTTTCAACTAGTCTGACCAACTAGGGGTAGCCATCCGTCTTACGTTTCAGATGCAAATTAGAACAATTTACCTTTTTATGCAACTGACTTAAAGTTATAACCATTCTTAACGTTAAAAAAAAAGATGACTAACTGACTAAGACTAGTCCAAGCAGTTTATGCAAATGGCCACTGATGTTACCATAAAAGTGGGCAGTGCTGGGTAGTAACTGATTACATATACTCTGGATTACAAAATCAGATTCCAAAAATTAAATACTTTAATTAGATTATATTACATTTTAAAATACTCGTATTCAGACTACAGTTACTTAAAAAGTCCACAGTTCTCTGATGTCAGTTAATGGTCACATGGCATGCAGGTAAACAAATTAAATTATTTTTTAAAATATTTTTTAGTAAGTGTTTAATTTTATTGTTTTTATTTTAAAATTATTTATTTAAATTTTTATGATTTAATTACTTAATAGCTTTTTATTAAACTCACGAACCCCTGCAGTTCTCTCATGAACCCCGGTCTGGGAAACCCTGACCCTGCACTTTATGTTGTTGATAACAAAAGTAATAACTAAAAGTAATCCAAAAGCAGTCAGATTATATTACCTTAAATATGTAATGTAATGGATTATGTTACTAACTACACTTTTTGTCATGTAATCAGTTACTGATTCCAAATTACAATTAGTGAGTAATCTACCCAGCTCTGCAAGTAGGTATTAAAAATAAATGTTCACAGATCACAGTGAGATTATTAAATAAATGTATGCTTCTCATTTATCAAAATTTAGGTGACCATTCTCTTTTTCTCCTTTTTTCCTCACTCCACTATTCCAGTTCAGGGTGGCTGCAGGACCGAAGTGGTAAATGGGTAAAAGATGAGAATGTCGAGTTTGATTCGGATGAAGAAGAACCAGCTCTGTTGCCTCCTTGCAGTGAATCTTCATAGTAGACTCTGCTAAAACAGCTCCGTACTGCTTGGCAACTGCCAAAAAAGCTTCAGGCTACATTTAAACTGAACTTTGTGCGAGATGACGATAATGTTCTCAATACAGCTCTCATATGATATCTTTTACTCATGACCCACTTTATATACAATAGGGTTGAAGACATTTTTGGAAAAGATATTGTGCTGTTGCATTTTGTAAATTGTATTAGTACCGTGTACTTGCCATCTTGTTTAAACAATTTGATTCTAGGATGTTTTATAAAATGCAAAAAGGATTGTCATAAATAAAGTTATGACCTCCTCAGTTTGTGCAATCTCATGTGGTGTATTTTTACAAAAATCATTATCATTTTATTTTCCATGTGTGAATGTTGGTTGCATGATTGAATAGGTCCAAATCTGTTCCAAATCGAGAACAGAATGTGGAATGGCTGCTTCGTACTGTGGTTCCTTTGCCAAATGCCACCAGGGTGATCTTGGCATAGTGGGACCGCATTCCTATAGTAGACCTGTGAAGTTTAGTCACCCACAGAAATTGACAATTCACTTTTGTGACTGCTGTCCCTTTTTACAGATTCTTTAAAAACTGTACTTGTTAATAGGTGATGCCTGAGAATCTTCATGCCTGAGGTTAGCAGCTGTTCCAAAGGGGAGCATAAATCTCTTCGAAGAAGGCGGTATATTTGGAGCTTTGTAACTCAAAGCCATCAGCCTGGGTTTCATGACTGGTTGCTTTGCGTGTATAAATAGGTTAGTGGAGGGGGAGCAGGAAGCATGGCCGTGGGATATTATTGAATAGTTCCATTTGTTTTGTGCCTCTGGGTTTGGGTCATCATTTGAACAGGTTAATCATATAATCAAAGATATGAAATGACTCATGCGTCATTTTATCTCAATCCTCTATTAATTTAATAATGCATAATCTAAATCGTAAAAGAGTCCAGATCTTCAAATGATAATGAAGCTGTTTTTACAATCTTTGAGAATGCATTACAGTGTTTACACTACCTAAAAGTTTGTTTTTTGAAAATCTCACCAAGGCTGCCAAAAATACAGGAAATATTTTAAATACTTAAATCTTAATATATTTTAAAATGCAATGTATTCCTGTGATGTCAAAGCTGAATTTTCAGCATCATTACTCCAGTCTTCAGTGTCACATGATCCTTCAGAAATCATTCTAATATGATGATTTGGTGCTCAAACATTTCTTATGTTATCAATGCTGAAAACAGTTGTGCTGCTTGACATTTTTGTGGAAACATTTTTTTTCAGAATTATTTGATGATTAGAAAGTTAAAAAGAACAGCATTTATTTGCAATAAAAATTTTCTGTAACGTAAAAATGCCTTTACTGTCACTTGTGATCAGTTTTATGCATCTTTGCTGAATAAAATATTTTCTTAGGAAGAAAAATCATACTGTATGTCAGTGCTTTGATAGAACAAACCTGAATTAAATTATGCTTTTGTAATTTAATAAAACTTTGAAGTCTGATTAGACAATATAGATTGTAATATTTTATTTGAAATATTTACAAAAAAAACTTTGCCGGGAGCACCATATTACCAGAAACTAGTGTCTTTTCAAGTTTGCAAACTGAGGTATTAAAGAGCAGGTCAATTTTATTAGATAGATTGATTTGATGAAATCCACAAAAAGCAATGAAGTCTTATCAAGCTGGCGATAATGATATCCACAATGGCCGACGGTGAATGGTAAAAGCGTATCAGGGTCATCTGTTGTCATGGCTGTTGCTAGAGTGTCTGTAAGACTCCAAGAGTGCACATGGAGAACTTCGATACCTCCTAGATGAACTAAACTCCATCTTCTTTTCATCTTACTCTCTGCTGACGAACTGGATATGGGGTAAATACAAAAAATATCAAGTTCAATGTAGCAACAATAATGAATAAAACAATGTTCCTGTTTCAGCTGCAGACACAGAACACTCACGGATGTCATTGTTTCTGGTGATGGCTATGGCGGCTCTTGCACGCGGGCCCTGCTGAGTGAAGTGATAACCAATCTTTATGATGCTGGGGTTATTCTCCAACATGGATGCAATCTCCATCTCAACTGAGTCGCCCAGTTTCTGTCTCTGTGAGAATGCGCATGAACAATTTAGTTTTACGATTTAAACAGCATGCCATCAGATGTTTTTGGCAGTATTTTAGCCTCTTACTTGGTTGTCAATCTTAATCTCAGTCAGGGTGGAGTTCTCTCCCAGTGCCTTGACGATGGCCATCATGCCTTGTGCAGTAATGAAGTTGGACTCAATATTGAGGCTCTGCAGGGTGGAGTTGGACTGTAACATCTCAGCTACAGCCTAACTCACAAGAACAGAGCAAGAGAAACAACTGATGTCGACTGTCCATAATTTCCATAATACATACAGAAGAAAACAGAAGTGAGCAATGATTTTATGAAGAATATTAAAATGAAAGAAAAATACACTACAGTTTAAAAGTTTGGGGTCGATAAGATTTTTTTTAATGTTTTTGTCTCTTATGCTCACCACGGCTGAATTTATTTGATCAAAAATACAGTAAAAACAGTAATATTGTGAAATATTATTACAATTTAAAATGTTTTCTATTTTCATTTATTTATGTAATTTATTCCTGTGATGGCAAAGCTGAATTTTCAGCATCATTACTCTCACATGATCCTTCAGAAATCATTCCAATATGCTGATTTGGTGCTTAAGAAACATTTCTTATTATTATCAATGTTAAAAACAGTTGTGCTGCTTAATACTTTTGTGGAAACAGTGAATAATTTTTTGAGGATTAACTGATCACTTTTGATCAATTTAATGCATCCTTGTTGAAAGAAAATATTAATTCTTTCAAAAAAAATTCTGGCCCTTTTGAACGGTAGTGTACAATGTAGTGTACATGACTAAACTGATTAGTTTAAGATGATCAGATAAATTGTTCAAAAAGATTTTACTTTTATTTACAGCATTTTAAAACTACAAAACTTTAAATAGACTACAAATTTATTTGATCAAGACACTTAAAATATTTTGAAATATATTTTCAGACTTGTATGTGGAAGAGTAGTATGAGATTAAAGCAAAGGAATGAGAGAATGAAACAGCACAGGCTTCAGGACTTACAAAGGCCACAGGGTCATTACTGCGTGTCCCAGCGATGCTGAGGCTTTGCACGTGTGTGTTGCGCTTCATAGCCACGAAAATCTCTTTCAATGTTGGGATGGGAATGTCCTACATCAACATAAACACTCATTAATAAGTCCATTCTGCTCAAGCAGAGAAATGCATCAATTCTTATGTTTATTAATTCTAATCAGAAGTTTGCAAGAAAACAAATACTGAAAGTGTAAATGAGCAATCTGTTTATAATATTAATGTTATGTCTAGCCTGTAATGTGATTATAATTATGCTTATTGAGGTGTCAGTGCTGTTAGCATGTTTACCGGGATGTTGTTGAGGTTGACCTCCATCAGGCTGCTGTCATTTTTCTGGATGCAGCGGAGAGTGTCCTCCACATCTGTGTCATTTGGAGGCTCGTCAGGATAGATCTTATACACATCGGGTTTCACCACACCTAAAAGAGAATAGACCGACCAGCTTATGATACAGAACTTCATACTGTGAATATAGTGGCATTGCGTGAATTTACAAAAATTCACTATATCAAACTTTCGTTTGACATTAAATGGTTTAGTGTTAAATGTGTTGTATGTATACATACTGTTGATGCCTTCTGTGTTTGCAATCTTGCCAGTGGTGTTCAGGGCATCATAATATTGCTTGTTGCTCATAAGCGTGTACATCCCCAGGATGGCTGTGAGGATATAAGCATCTCATTAGTTAATGATTTAAATACTCCAATACTCTCAGACTACTGTTACAGGATGCCAGTGAATATATTAATATGTTTTAATAAAAACATAATAATAATAATAATAATAATAATAATAAATTATTAATAATTATTAGTTAAAAAATTATAAATATTAACATATATATATATATATATATATATATATATATAATATGTTTAAATGCTTATATATATATATATTTATTTATATTAATAATATTATATAATGTAATACAATTTACTAATATTTAATATAAAATAAAATATAATATGTTGATAAATAATTTATAATTATAATTAATACATATTTTTATTTGATTTAATGATTAATGTATAAATAGTAATTATAATTATTAATTTAAAATTATATAATAATTAATCATTTAATTTTAAATAATTATTTTAATTCATATGATTTAAAAAAACATTTAAAAAAATAAGTAGGCTACATGTTTAATAAATTAGTAATGGTTTTTATATAATTATAGATAATCTTTTCATGGAATAGCTTGTGAGAAACTGGACTTTAAACTGCACTGCAGAGAACTGTCAGTTAAACTGTAAATTTGTAGTTGAACAGCAGGTGGCGCTAATTAACCAGTAAACCCACCATTTATAACCCTCTCCATGTTTCAATTAGCAGCAGTGGCTTCACTGGTGAACAAAAACAGTGGGGCAATAGCAGATAAAAATGTTCTTTGAGGTCCACCTATAAGGTTAGTAAGATTTTTACATAAAAAAACATCCTAATTTAGAAGTAATTGGCTATTTTCTATCCTGTTTTTGACCCTCTCACTACGTTTAGATGGGCGTGCCTCATAAAAGACTTGGACGTAAACGCCCACTGCTATGATTGGGTAACAGTCTTGCATATTAAAATCATTTTCAATGTCCAGGCTACATTTGTGGAATTGTTTTGAAAACGTCCCACGTTCGCCATAGAGTGACATGGGGGAAGATGCACGAAGGTAAAATGATGCCATAAAGAATCGCATGCGCAGGGTAAGATTTGTGAAAGTGTACATACGATTGCAAGTGTAAATTTAATTTTACATGCGCAAGAGAAGTTTTGTAAAGGTGTAAATCGCCTTTCAAGTGTAAGAAAAAAATATTTGCAGCATTTTACTGTTATTCGTAAGTGTAATTTATGTATTGTGAAACTGCAGCTTCATGTTAACGCAAAATAAATATGATCTGTATTCTTCTGACTTCCATTTTTCTATGCTTACACTTTTGACACGTTTCTTTCGCCAAAATGCGGCCAAAATCATGGCAAGCCTGTGAACATCGATTTGTAAGCGAAAACAACAGAGTCAGGAACTGCAAAACAGATTGACCGCGTAAAACCAACCTTTGTGTAAAAAAATAAACTGTTGCAAATGTCTAAATGACTTGTTGTGTACGTAGGGCAAAAAAGTAAACCCGAAATAAACTGATTTGTACAGTTCCGTCTTTCTTTTAGCCGCGCTTACAGTTTTGGCACGATTCTCTCACTGAGTTTTGCAAGCGCAAGGAGGAAGGCGGGTCCACCTTCTTCTGTAGCCAATCAAATGAGCTTCTCTCTGACTCTCGATTTACTCTTATCTGATTGGTTCAATAAACACGCCCGACGCCAGAACACATCTTTATCTTCATTTGGCTCAGCATCGTTCTCGTTGCCGAAATTGTACTTTTAATGCACACAAAATAAAGCATGATTGCTTAATAAGCTGTGCACCAGGCTGACTATATGTGTTCATACTGAATTTCGAGATGGTGTTAACGTTATTGGTTTGGGATTGCATTGAAATTGTATATATTATATAATCTGTTTACACCACTGAGCTGATGTTAAACTTCACAATCAGAACGTTTAATACCCATTCTTTAATACCCATGTAATGATACCATTCTAGTGCAGAGTTTTTCAGACCATATCACTGTTCATGGTATTTAACACTCAATTATATATTTTGAAATATCGTCCTGGTCGCACTGTCAATATTGATTCTGATTACTTTCGTGTGACTGATCAAGCTATTACATGTAGCTAGTATGAATAACAAAATATTTTCTCTGTGTCCAGATTTGACTGTAATGCAAAACTGATACTTCAAATCAACATAAAAACTCAACTTTGACAAAACGTAGTCTTTAATAATGTCTAAATATACGTATCCAAATCAAATGCAAAGTTACTAATTATATCTGAATTAAAACCCAGCAGCCAGGGAATACACAGCCATGTTGATATGTTTATATATAGGGATATACAGTCATCTAGAGGTTATACGATGGCATTATAGCTGATATATGGTGCATCATTTAGAGATGCCCTTAAAATACATGTTACAAGCAAAAATTTTATTATAACTCATTTTAGTGAAATAATAATAATAATAATTTTGGAAACGCCCCTGATCAGTAGAGAGGTGAAATTATGCATGTAGTGCAGATACTAGGCCTACTCTCAGCAGCATCAAGATTACAAACTAATATCATGGCCTGCTGAGGATGATGATGATGGTGATGATGATGAGCAGGATACATGCACTGAATACACAGCAATTTTCTTTCTTAACACACCATCTCGAAATTCAGTATGAACACATATAGTCAGCCTGGTGCACAGCTTATTAAGCAATCATGCTTTATTTTGTGTGCATTAAAAGTACCATTTCGGCAACGAGAACGATGCTGAGCCAAATGAAGATAAAGATGTGTTCTGGCGTCGGGCGTGTTTATTGAACCAATCAGATAAGAGTAAATCGAGAGTCAGCGAGAAGCTCATTTGATTGGCTACAGAAGAAGGTGGACCCGCCTTCCTCCTTGCGCTTGCAAAACTCAGTGAGAGAATCGTGCCAAAACTGTAAGCGCGGCTAAAAGAAAGACGGAACTGTACAAATCAGTTTATTTCGGGTTTACTTTTTTGCCCTACGTACACAACAAGTCATTTAGACATTTGCAACAGTTTATTTTTTTACACAAAGGTTGGTTTTACGCGGTCAATCTGTTTTGCAGTTCCTGACTCTGTTGTTTTCGCTTACAAATCGATGTTCACAGGCTTGCCATGATTTTGGCCACATTTGTCAAAAGTGTAAGCGCAGAAAAATGGAAGTCAGAAGAATACAGATCATATTTATTTTGCGTTAACATGAAGCTGCAGTTTCACAATACATGAATTACACTTACGAATAACAGTAAAATGCTGCAAATATTTTTTTCTTACACTTGAAAGGCGATTTACACCTTTACAAAACTTCTCTTGCGCACGCAAATTTACTTGCAATCTTATGTACACTTTCACAAATCTTACCCTGCGCATGCGATTCTTTATGGCATCATTTTACCTTAATAATGCACCCCTTAAGAACAATGTGTATTTACTTTTAAGTTTAACGTGCAAGATGATGATGATGCATCAGCCAATGTTTTATTATAGGATAAATAGAATCATTTGCTAATTTACAAACCCGATTCCAAAAAAGTTGGGACACTGTACAAATTGACTGTGAATAAAAAGAAATGCAATAATTTACAAATCTCATAAACTTATATTTTATTCACAATAGAATATAGATAACATATCAAATGTTGAAAGTGAGACATTTTGAAATATGCCAAATATTGGCTCATTTTGGATTTCATGAGAGCTACACATTCCAAAAAAGTTGGGACAGGTAGCAGTAAGAGACTGGAAAAGTTAAATGTACATATAAGGAACAGCTGGAGGACCAATTTGCAACTTATTAGGTCAATTGGCAACATGATTGGGTATAAAAAGAGCCTCTCAGAGTGGCAGTGTCTCTCAGAAGTCAAGATGGGCAGAGGATCACCAATTCCCCCAATGCTGCGGCGAAAAATAGTGGAGCAATATCAGAAAGGAGTTTCTCAGAGAAAAATTGCAAAGAGTTTGAAGTTATCATCATCTACAGTGCATAATATCATCCAAAGATTCAGAGAATCTGGAACAATCTCTGTGCGTAAGGGTCAAGGCCGGAAAACCATATTGGATGCCCGTGATCTTCGGGCCCTTAGACGGCACTGCATCACATACAGGAATGCTACTGTAATGGAAATCACATCATGGGCTCAGGAATACTTCCAGGAAACATTGTCAGTGAACACAATCCACCGTGCCATTCGCCGTTGCCAGCTAAAACTCTATAGGTCAAAAAAGAAGCCATATCTAAACATGATCCAGAAGCGCAGGCGTTTTCTCTGGGCCAAGGCTCATTTAAAATGGACTGTGGCAAAGTGGAAAACTGTTCTGTGGTCCGACAAATCAAAATTTGAAGTTCTTTTTGGAAAACTGGGACGCCATGTCATCCGGACTAAAGAGGACAAGGACAACCCAAGTTGTTATCAGCGCTCAGTTCAGAAGCCTGCATCTCTGATGGTATGGGGTTGCATGAGTGCGTGTGGCATGGGCAGCTTACACATCTGGAAAGGCACCATCAATGCTGAAAGGTATATCCAAGTTCTAGAACAACATATGCTCCCATCCAGACGTCGTCTCTTTCAGGGAAGACCTTGCATTTTCCAACATGACAATGCCAGACCACATACTGCATCAATTACAACATCATGGCTGCGTAGAAGGATCCGGATACTGAAATGGCCAGCCTGCAGTCCAGATCTTTCACCCATAGAAAACATTTGGTGCATCATAAAAAGGAAGATGCGACAGAGAAGACCTAAGACAGTTGAGCAACTAGAAGCCTGTATTAGACAAGAAGAGGACAACATTCCTATTCCTAAACTTGAGCAACTTGTCTCCTCTGTCCCCAGACGTTTGCAGACGGTTATTAAAAGAGGGGATGCCACACAGTGGTAAACATGGCCTTGTCCCAACTTTTTTTATGTGTTGATGCCATGAAATTTAAAATCAACTTATTTTTCCCTTAAAATGATACATTTTCTCATTTTAAACATTTGATATGTCATCTATGTATTCTGAATAAAATATTGAAATTTGAAACTTCCACATCATTGCATTCTGTTTTTATTCACAATTTGTACAGTGTCCCAACTTTTTTGGAATCGGGTTTATAGCTGTTATAGCACAAAACATTAAAAGAGGGGTATAAGATGGCCCCTACTGGGGTAAAAAGCCCCCCATGGATAAACTTTAACAGAATGTTTAAATTACTTCTGATATAATTCTTATTAATATTTATATATATATATATATATATATAAATTTTTTTTTTTTTTTTTTTTTTTTTTTAAATACTAAATAAACAATTGTATTTTATTTTGACAATTTAGTTCAATATTCAATAACTGAATAACCCATAACAGACAATACAGAATGGTAAAAGATATTCATCTAAAAGGTACAGTTATTATATGACTTATATACAGGCATACTAATATTTAGTTATTTAATTGCCCATATTTTAATTGAATATATATTATAATAGCAACTCTATGAAGGCTAATTCAATGATTTCACCCAACCTATAGGTTTTAATGAATGCAAAGATGTATGAAATGTATGTCTAATTCATGGAAATACTGAAAAATAACTATTAATTACAATAATTATTAAATTTAAAAATAACACTACTAACAACATGCCACTTGGGGCCTTCTGTTCCGATTCTGGAGGGGGTCATCTTACCTCAAGGGTCTAATTTTATCTTTTTACTCCAAAATAAAAACTATAACTTTTACTCCACAAATCTAAAAACATTAATGTGTCCACAAATCCCTCATTAACAAAAAGACTTTTTTCGATATTCAACATAATACAATGTCATAGATCACTATTTTCCAGAGACACAATCAATTAACCTCAAAACTGTTTTGACTGATTAAATCTCACAAATGTTGATATTCAGATGAAATTACAAAATTAAAAATAGCGTAGCCATTCAAGTGCTGAGATGAGATTTTGTGTCATCTATGGTCAGGAGAAAAAATTCTGATCCCAAATCAGAAGACAAACCTACACCTAAAAAACAAGGATAACTTCGGTCTGCAACAGCTTGGTAATCTTTATTTATATTTATTCCTTATGTATTTGTGAGGTAGTATTGTAGGCTATTTTACATTGGCTATTAATGTAGAAATGTGTTTATTTCATTACAGCATCAAACTGTGTCTTGTTAAAATCAAGAGAACAAACGAGCAGGGTTTTACTGGCACAATCTGGATCTTTGTTAAAAGTTTATTCACACTTTAGGATCACAAGGAAGGCAATGCAAAGACTGTTTTTTCACAACTTGGCACTGCAAAATGTCTTGTAATCCTCAGAGGCATCTCTATAGTTTTTTGTTGCTGGAGTAATTCTGTGTTTGCATCTCTCTAGTTTACTACTACATGACGTGCGAATCGGTGGGCAGGGCTAAAGAGGCAATGAGGTAGAAGTAGGTGTTGATCTGCTTCTGCAGAGGCGGTTCTTTGTCCAATGATAACCATTATGCCATACTGAGACAAAATCTGAAACAAGTCGCTTTGGGAGCTTGCTTTCAGTAAAAGCTGTTTTTGGACTATCTTTTGAGTTCTGAAACTTCAAGGATATTTCAAGGAAAATTTGGATTCTCAGTTCCCCCTTTAAATCTCATGACCCCTTTAAAAAATTGAATATTAATCTGCACCCAGTGACACGCTCCAAAACTCATGTGTGCTACGTCCACAGCTTTAAATGCCCTTAAGGGCAAAGGCTTATTATTAAGTGCTCACAACCCAGCTCAAGGACAATTAAGGCTGGGACACACCAAGCCGACGGTCGGCCGTTTTTGAGTGTCAATCGGCTTAGTTTTTTCTGTGTGTTCCGCACCGCTGGCTCTGGTGGGATGCTGTCTGGGTTTTTTGGGCTGATTCAGCATGTTGAATCGACGTTGTGCCATCGGTGACTATTGACTGGTTTCCATCACTTTAGTATGTTACATCAAGAAGAATGTGAATTCTTTGTATATTGCATTTTTAATAGGAACAGTAAAATATCTGATATTTATGTTTGGTTAAATACTGCCAACACACAGTCACAGAGTGTTTCTAGCCTACAGACGACTTGCAGTTAAACATTTTCACTCCATCTCCGCTCATGTTGACTAGTTGGCTGTCGCTCATTTTATTTTGGTGAGCTGCTGAGCTTGGGAAAATAGATACTGCATGGTATAATTCTGTGCATGACCTACTCCATTCATAGTTCCACACACAATACAAGTCAGCTAGGCTGTTTTTTTAATATATATATATATAAATTGTCATATGAGACACTGATTATACAAATAAAGCAGATGAAATTAGAAAGGGTTTGACTGACAAATGTTATGCATGGGGTATTGTGATCAGCTGTTTTCAATAGCAAATAGAGGATTAGTCCTTAGTCAAGGATCAAAATTTGGATTACAGTCAGAGCTGTTACAGGACATTACAGTTTATAAAGTAAGGATTAGTTGTAATGCATATCTTTAGAGCACTCTGGACCGGATATCATAAGTTATTTTATGTCATGTGAATAGAAACAACAGGAACAGAGCAGAATGTGATGCCCACCTGCAATGTCACACATTTCAGCATCTGTTGCATTCCTCAGTGCTTCCTCCAGCTCAGGTTCCAGAGTGATCTGTTCCTGCACAGGGATTTGTCCTGACCCTGGTTTAGGGACAAAGGCTTTACCTACAGATAGCAAAGAGAAAGAGAAAGAGAAAGAGAAAGAGAAATGCTCACTCGCTAAAATAAGAATAAACAAACGTAAACAAACTAACTAATAATTATAAAATGATACATAATTATAATAATGAATGATCATTTAAAATGAATGAATTAACCTATTTTAAATGCTATAATAATTAACTCTTTCCCTGCCATTGACGAGTTGACTCGTCATTCGTGAGAAAACGCTTCCCTGCCATTGACGAGTTTTTACCATAGATTGTATAAAACAATGGATGTAGTGTCCGTGACGTCACCCGTAGGTTTCTGAAGAGCATTTCTGAAGCCCAAAGTGGGCGGAGCCAGCCTTCGCCATCTTGGCAGCGCGCCACTCCCGGATAACCGAAAATGGGCAAAGAGGCGGGACATGGGTGGAGCAGACAAACGGCTAGTAGTGACAGCAGCAGCAATCCACCTGTCACTCAAGTGGCCACGCACTTAATTATGCAGAACTTTAATGTTTAATATAATTTAAACGGATGAGTTATAAAAAAAATTCACCACCCTCACAGTTGTCATGAAGGGCAAAATTAGCTATATACACCAAAACCACTTTTTGTACCAGGCTGTAAACATTTTTTTCTGCTGTAAAGTTGGGCATTTTAAGGGATTGACTCCCTTTTGGAGCAGTCTAGCGGCCACTTGATGAATTACAGTTTAAGTCACTTCCGTGTTGGATTCAAGAGAGAGAACGGAAGGTTGCTGCTTGGTTTTTACAGCTTTCCGTGTTTTCACTGTAATACGCTAGGGGGCGCTATTACGCATCTCTTGAACGAGTACTGAATCTCCAGATCAAAACACAGGCAAAAAATAAGAAGAAACGAGCAACCTCATATGTAAGCATATGAAAAATTATGCGATCATCAACAATTAACAGCATATAAATCAAAACGTCGACCCAGGAAGTGGTTGGGACTGTGCAAACTTTGGAGGTGTTGATGGACTCGATCTACTCCATCTGTGTTTTGTTTATCGTACTGAATCTGATCCAGATGTAGTCTTTGACAAAAATGCAATTGTCTCAGCTTTTTGCTAAAAACGTTTCTTTTTTTATGAAACTTACCCACATTCAAGTGTTGATAAAAAAGAATGCATGAAGCTAGAATAAAACTTTTTTTTTGTTTAAAAGCAGAGGTTCTGTTCTTTCTTTTGATAATTGCATGTTCAGATAGGCCCTGGCTGGCATTTATACAACAAAAATATTCTGGGGGCCATACATTTTTTGTGAAAATGACCAAAAAACGCTGGCGATGGCTGGCAACTTTTTTTAAAAACACTGACAGGGAAAGAGTTAAAAATGTGGCTTTATTCTTTATGCATGTTTGTTTACTAAGGCTTTACAGATATTGGAACTGTTATGTTACTATCAGTCCAATGGTGGTGGTACCTCTCCTCTCCCCTGTAAAGGGTACCAGATCATCTCTGTCCTTGTGTTCCATGGCCTGCTTCTCCAGGTAATCCATCAGGGCGAAGCGATCAAAGGGGCCTGTGGGACTTTTCTTGGTCTGGTCACGCTGGCGGAAACCGGCTGGGAGCATGGCATTCTGAAAGGTCAAGAGAAGTGTATGAATTTTAAAACCATCATTGCTACACTCTCCTGCATGTTTGTGCTGTTTACAAATGACATGTGCTCATGTAGAATTTTGAGCTAAGTGGATTTTAACCCATTGTGTATGAAATAAGTTTCACATGATTTCTGCAACCAATAAATCACCCATTGACACATCTAAATTTGATCTGTGAATCATTCCAGAATCATTTGTTTTAAACAGAAAGATCCGTTATCATCTACTCACCCCTATGTCACTACAAACTCGTGGGACTTTTTTCCCCCAGTGGGACACAAAATCTATTTTCAAAATGTCAAAGCTGCTCTTTTTTTTAAAAAACAAAAATGCATGGTGATCATTGTAATGTTCAGGAGCAATTATGCTTATTTATTATGCAGCTCTCTGGAATACTTGACTCTGATTGGTCAACCGCTGCATTCAGCGGTCACATACTTCCGAATATTCACTGTTGCACATGGCATCTCTTTATGTCAGACCACTGTTCTGCTGAAACAGCGCTAGTTTCATGTCTCTCGTATCACACCACAGGCTCTTTCTTTCTTGTTTTATGCAAACGCAACATTCATTCAATATTTTCTCATCTTGTCTACAACTGATGTCTCCTTACAAATACAATGTAAAATCAGACACAGACTGTTGTTCAACAACAGTTGTTCTAACACTTTTTTAGTTAACTTTACTTACCCCGGTTTCACAGACAAGGCTTAAGCTGTTCCCGGACTAAAATGCATATTTGAGTTGTTTTAACTGAAAGCAACTTGCACTGACATATCTTAAAATATGTCAGTGCCATTGTTATGTCTCAAGATGCACACCGGTAATGTTTTTTTCTAAGGCACGTTTATAAAAGCTACTTAAATGTCCTAATTGTAAAAATCTAGTAATCTGTACTATTCACATACTATGCCTTGTTTACTCAGAAAACTCAAGTTAAGATTAATTGATTAGTTTGAGTGCCATTTTGAGTGCCGCGCATCAAATACAAAAAAGTATTTGATGCGCGGTAATTCTTAATAGACTTTTCACTCATTCCTCCACTTCTGCAGTTATCTTTCTCTAGTTGCATTCACTAATTTCCCAAAAGTCATCTTGAATGTACAACTAAAAAATTTGAGAGAACATCACATAAGCTGACTTCATAAATTGATGTTGATTGTCTTAAAATGTTTTTGTTTGAACTCACCATTATGGTGATTAGTGTTCCCTTTGGTTGGGCACTTGGGACTTCATTTATATTATTTAATGCTAGGCAATCGATTAATCGCTATTAATCGCATCCAAAATAAAAGTTTGTGTTTACATAATCGCGATTAATCGATTGCCCAGCACTTATATTATTGTAATTCTCTTCTTATTGATGCAGCGATGCAACAAGAAATCACAGTTATTTGGTTTCAAAGGAAGGGAAGTAATAAATAGGTTGCTTTTAAAAAGTCACCTAACTTCTAACTAAATCATCTAGTCTATTTTGCATGTTCAATAATCATCTTTTAAAATGTTATTGCTAACACTTATGTCATAAACACCTTGTGAAACTTTTATTTGGGCTGATATAATCCTTCTATAATATCTTGCAATTGACCATGTGTCACAGGGCTCCAGCCCCCCGTGACCAGAGTCCAGAGAGGGCTCCAGAGTCCAGAGAGGGCTCCAGCCCCCCGTGACCAGAGTCCAGAGAGGGCTCCAGAGTCCAGAGAGGGCTCCAGCCCCCCGTGACCAGAGTCCAGAGAGGGCTCCAGAGTCCAGAGAGGGCTCCAGCCCCCCGTGACCAGAGTCCAGAGAGGGCTCCAGAGTCCAGAGAGGGCTCCAGCCCCCCGTGACCAGAGTCCAGAGAGGGCTCCAGAGTCCAGAGAGGGCTCCAGCCCCCCGTGACCAGAGTCCAGAGAGGACTAGTAACTTTTAGTTACTAGAACTCTTGTGTACGTGAACTTTACAACCTAAGCTTTTGTCAGTAGAACATACTATTCCTGTTTCACTTTACTTTTTTTTTTTTAAGGCAATTGGTTTGCATGCTTTTTTTAAGTAAGTCTAACTAATTAGATTTTACAGTGTAGGTGCATATGGCAAAACCTTTTAATTGCTTATGCAAAAGCTCCATAATGTACTCAAATGATACCTAGCCATACTTGAGATTTAAACAGTTGCACGGCATAGTACCTCAGGGTCCATCTCCTGTAGTTCATACTCCAGCTTTTCCAGCTCCTCTGCGCTGAGGCCCTTGAGGATGGCATCCTCGTCAATGTCTCGGGGATCGCTCTTAGACATGCTTGCTGCTTGGTGGTACTCTCAATTCACACAGCTCGCCCAGAGACAGCGGGCCCTGTGAGAGAGAAAAGTTTAAGCCAGAAACTTGCACAAAAAAACAACTCGTTTTACTATATTTGGCTTGCAAATAAGGCACAATAATGGCTGCTTGCTTTATTCAGTCCCTCAAAGCTTTCTGAGAATGAATAGGAAAACCTGATTTCCAGTCCAAGTCACTTTCAGCCTGGCCAAAAGAGCCAGCCACTGAAAGTCCACAATTGGGAACTGCTTGCATTGTTAAATGCCACAAAGCCCATCTGAATTAAAAGGACAAGGCTAGCATTTGTGTACAGGAACAGGGTACAGTGTACTTGGGAACAGAGATATGCCTTTCTGACAACACCATTTAAGACACACAGATCATATGGGACATGAAGAACTCACTGCTTCTTTGATTCCAAGGCACAGAGACAGAGAGAATCTTGTCTATTTTTAGTCTCTGAACAGCAACGCTTGGGTTTTGGGTTACAGTAAGGAGGAGAAGGTTAGAACTGTGAGAAGTTATCACTAGCTCACACTCATGTGAAGGTGGCCCATTCTGCCGCCTGTGAAACAGGCTGATAGAGCCATGGGCTAGTTAACAGTTTCAGACCACCACACCCAAACTAGATCTGCAACACAAACTACGGACAATACAGCCTAACATGTTGTGTAGCATATTCAACTCACCGTCTGTATCTACAAATTAGTCTTAACTCGTTTTAAAAAAAAGCTAAAGCTCTCCAAAAATGTTTGATTGTAATCTTTCAAATGCTTTTGATATGTAAATATTAATCAAATTACTTTTTTTAAGATGGGCGATCAATGTTAATAATCATGTGGTAAAACCATTTAGAGACCAATGAGGTCATGATCTATAAATATATGCTAATGAACATTACTGCTAAATTTCACACAATGAATCACACAGATCTGTTATGTTCCACGCTTTCATGAACATACACTCCTGATACTTGCTACATAATCAAATAAATATAGTAAAATAAAATAATGAGCAGATTTTTAGAGTTAGTAGTGATGTCTAATGTTATATATGGGAAGAATTTATGGGAAGAATCTAAGAAAACAAATGCGTTTTTGTGTTTGTTTTGGGTGTGTATTTGTGGTTGTCTGTCTATCCGAGGTGTTAGACCAGAGTAGCATGGCTCTAATTTGTAAAGCCAGTGACACAAACACAGGATCAGAGAGCTAAGAACAGAAAATAAAAAAACACAAAACTCACAATCCTCACATCATTTTAAGAATAATTATTATTCGTTAGCAGAAAATGTTTTTTTTTTCTTTTTTTTTTTTTTTTTCAGATTTAGTCTAAATTAATTATATAGCTAACTAATTTAGTTGTCTTTAACTGGACTAATGGTAAAGACTCTGAGCTAGCACTGAACGTATTGAATTATACCTATTCTACCAAAGCACTTTACAGCAGATAAATTGCTCTTAATCTAACTGTGCAATCTCAGTTTTAAACAAAGGTTAATGACATTAACTATTTTCTAAATGACCTTCCCCTCAGAAATGGACAATGCATCTGACACCAGTCTTTCAGGAACCTGTCAATCTACAAGACTGACAGCTCAGGGATTATAAATAGCTATAAACTATTGTCGCTTCAGTCTTACAATAAACATACAGGCCAAAAGCAGGCTTTCTGTTGACCAGGTGTCATCTTTTTACGTTGTGCACATGTTGCAGAAAAAAGCGGCTGTCTGCCTGTTCTGCACACCTGTTCTCTCAGCTCTTAAGTGACACCAACTCTAGCCTAAAAAAATATTAGCTGACTTTCACCTGTTCATCCTCGCTGGTTGTGAAGAGGGTCTTTTAAATGAGTCCTTCAACATGGAATCCTTGTAATTTCACTGTTGGTTTCGCCAATCATTATTACATATTCGGGTCTTTAGCGACCCGGATCTATATCTAAAAAGGATGGATCTCTACCTGTCGCAATAATATAAAACTCTCCTGATATTAGAGTAACAATTGCAGAAGAATAAGCATATTTCGTTACCTTTTGGAGCTTGGAAGGGTTTAGTTTGAGCAGATCATCACTGACCTTGTCAGAGCTCATTTCCCAGTACATTCAGCATCTGGCTCATATTTGCGATCTCAAACATATTCTCAAAACAACATCTTCAAAATCAATATTTTGATCACTAACAGCTTCTTCACCAGATCCACCATCAAGTGACACTAATATTTGATTGTGTTCAGTACTTGTTCTGCAGTAAATCACTGAGCCATTTCAAGTTTTACTGATGATACTTCCTATTCTTTTGTTTTCTGCCTGCAGTAACTATGAGTGAAAAGTCACTTCATCATTGTGTATCAGACCTTGCCACCTTGTGGAATAAAGGTGAATTGCACTTATTCAGTCATCAAAGATTCAATTATTGTTCTGCAGAAAAAATATACTTACACTGTTACACACCTCGGGTCGTTAGCAACCCTATACAATTTGTACAAATTGAATGAATGGGAAAACAGGCATTCTTTTATAATTGTATTATTTTTTCTTGTTATATTGTTTACAATTAATTGATTGAGGAATACTAAGAAGGTTCATGTCTAAATTTAAAAAATGAATGAGGAGGAGGGTAGTGAAGGACTTCCAGGTCACTAAATACCCGAGGTATGCGTTTAAGGGTTAGCTCAATTTCATTTTTTAGTTAGTAGAGTAACTTCAAAAATCATTAAGATACAACATACAAATTATAAGTATTCTTTGATCTTTTGAATAAAGAACAGACAGACAGAAAAACAATATTGACAGAACTACACTCTTTAAAATAAAGGCTCCAAAATGGGGGTTTTGTAGCGATGCCATAGAAGAACCATTTTGGTTCCCCAAAGAACATTTCAGTGAACAGTTCTAAAGGACCATTTTTTTCTTTAGTCTGAAGAACATTTTCAAAATCTAAACAACATTTTGTGCATTGGAAAGACTCTGTGGATGTTAAAGGTTTTTCAGGTTTTTAGGAATGCAGGCAGAACTTCTAAACTCTTGAAAATGAAATTTCTTTATTAGCATCTATGGTTCCATGGAAACTTTCCATTGCACAAAAGGTTGAAAAAAGTTAAAATCTTGAATTGTTTTTCTGTGGAATTGCTGTGAAACCCACGTTTTGGAACCTTTATTTTTATTCCTTTCTTGTTTCTACTCTTGTAAAACATGGCAAATATCTTTAAATCTGTCCTTCAAACTGACTAAAGGCATCTCCAAAAGCAACCTGACTCTTCTGACTGCTCTCCTTCAAGAGGCCATAAAGTTATTATCGTCCATATGACAAAAACTTTGGTTCGGTCTCAGAAACCCAATTCCCCCTCTGGTACTTCAAAAGGACGCAGAACAAATATCGGGCACTGACACATCAGATACCATATCATCCACCAGAAAAAGTGATTCTGCCAAGTGGCCAGAACTCTTCTGACATGCAGCAAGAGACTAAAACAACCTTTTTATTCAGATTCATAATTCAGTTATGGAGCATTTTCCAGCTGACACACAGCTCATGAGACTTCACACTATTTGTAGGTTGACTTCACCAAGTCTAACCACCCAAGTGTAAAATTCCAAATCAACCTCAGATTAATTTTAGCTTCACAAGTCAGCTACTTCCAGCTGCGTAAATCCTCTCCGCTTGCAAAGCTAGAGTGTGCATAGCACTGCAAGCAAAGACAGCTGGAAAAATAATGGCTGTTTTGAAAACAAAAATATGTCTAAGAAAATGATATTACATAGAAGGATAACAATCAGCAGGCATTAAACAAGACTGGCATTTTCAATAAAAAAATAAAAAAAAACCTTTTGATAAGACCTCAAATCAACAGGTGCATGCAGGGAGACACTGGAAAACACTGTTTTCCACAAAACCTTATTCAAAACCAAAAGCTTTACCCAACTAATCTAACTAAATCTAGTCTCTAACTAACTACTCTGATAATCTACTAACTGGACCTTTAACCTTTTACTATACACTTTACACCACAAACCACTCACTAGGGCCCCTATCCATTAATTGATTGCTTCAATACAATCACCAAATAATAATTCATGCAATTATCATCTGAATGCAACAAGTTTCTTTTACACTGAAATAAAAATGGCATAAAAATACAAGCTTATGAAGTTTAAAAGCTTATAAATATGTGGTTCTGTTGTTAAAAGAGACACGCAGACACAGATTGCCTACCCTCACTAGGACTCAGAGCTGCTGGGATCTTCTGTACAGCCACTCTATGTTTGAAATCAGAGAATAGACCCTCGAATAGACCCCCGCCCCCCTTCTCCCTTAAGCCCTCCCTTCTTCGCTGTCTGTCCCCCTATAACTCGCCTGCTCGGTGGGTTGAGATGAGACAGGGATACGGGCTACTCTTCATGAGGTCAGCATTTCATTATTTTGGCTGTGAGAGATTAGTGACTATGAAGAGAGAGAGAGAGAGAGAGAGAGAGAGAGAGAGAGAGAGAGAGAGAGAGAGAGAGAGAGAGAGAGAGAGAGAGAGAGAGAGAGAGAGAGAGAGAGAGAGAGAGAGAGAGAGAGAGAGAGAGAGAGAGTCATCCATGTAGTCATCTGTTGTTGCATTAACTCAGGTTTACTTATTAAACGTGTAACATTTTGGTAGAGAGGAGTGACCTCTAGGGTATAAAGTCGGTATTGCAAGAAAGAGAGACCCGAATTTGAAGATCAGCTATCTCTCTGTTGACAAATTTAATGGCGAGGTCTATACATTGGGCGTATTGAGTATTAAGTTTGGTCCTCTACAAGCAAATTTTATAAATTAAATTTTTTATTATTATTATAAAAATAATAGAGACATTCAATAGGCTACATGACAGCATTAATTACTACTGTTGTTACTAATATGAATACATTATAAATACATATCACTAAATAATCAACTACATTAAACAGTGCATTTAAAAAATAAATAAAGCACTTAACAATATGAATGCATTATAAATACATATCACTACATAATCAATTGCATTTAAAAATAAATAAAGCATTTAACAAAAATATCAACATTAAACCTTTAAGCAAAAAAAAAAACACACATTAAATAATGCATCTTATTGCACTTACAAATACACTGGTATTTCACCAAAAACATTTACTATGGTGGTTGGTTGGTTGGTTGGATGGATGGATGGATGGATGGATGGTTGGATGGATGGATGGATGGATGGATGGATGGATGGATGGATGGATGGATGGATGGACGGACAGACAGATGGATCCTTTCTTCTCTCTCTCTACCTACTTGTCTACTTTCTGTATTGTTCTACATCCCTTGTTTAATAATGATCTTCTGCCGCAGATTCTTTGCAGTGGTGTCGGCTGGAGTCGCTGTTCCAGTGCAGGGCAGGCCGTGGGCAGCCACATACTTTTTATAGGCCTCCCGGATGATCCTAAAGGCTTGTACATTAGCGTATGGAATGTCTGTGATGGGGTCTCGGTAGAGCGCAGGCTTATGGGTAACAGGGCAAACCTCCTGGACAGGAATTCGAGGAGCTGGGGACTGGGGAAAGAAACGTTGGAAAGATTCATCGTCACTGAATGTGATGTAGGTGCGGGAGCATTTGGCAGGCCCTGGCGGCACAGAAATGTTAGTGGATAGGACACTAGGTGGTGCAGTAAGGGTTGATTCTGACTGGGAAAGAGCTTGTGGAAGGTGAGGGCCTGGATTCTGCTGGGCATCTTGGTCCAAACTGTTAATGAGAGGTAATGATAAAAAATATAAAAACATATAAGATATAAAGATAAAAAGGTGCACTCATTTTTTTCTCATGAAAAGTTTAACAGAATTTTAGAATGCGTATAGGAAAATGAATTGTAGCGTCTCCCTTGGAAATAAAAAAAAATATTTATCTTTTCCATAACCATAACAAAGATGTCCATCTTTATTTTTTAACAAATTTCTTAATTATTATAAACTAATTAATTTAATTTGACCTTAATTAAACAAGAGTATAATTTATTTCTGACAGAATGATACATTCTATTCTATTTATATTAAAATTTGCATTTTAATATACACATGCATTTTCTGTAAAGCTGCTTTGAAACAATATGTATTATGAAGAGCGATATACAAATAAATGTGAATTGAATTTAAAAAAGTCAAAAGCAAGAGAAGTATGCTTGAAGACATTGAGAAACCAGTAGAAGTACCCCTCTACATCCACGTTTTCCTCTTTAAGAGTGACGTCCGACACCAGGGGCATGAGTACCGAGTGATATCGGATAACAGAACCCACACACTGACGCTTCATATGAACCTGTCGTTTCTTGTCTGCCTCCAAACGCTCATAGTTTTCTGCAAAAAAATCACAAACAGCTATTAGCATTCAAGTTTTACAGACAGAACAATTTGAGAAAAGTATCAATTCCTCACCCAGTGATCGAAGGTTAACCTCTGCTGTGACCTTGGCTTCTGCCAAAAGCTCAGCCTGGGTCAAAGGTCGCTCATGTCTAGTACCCTTCCTTCGACGCGGAGCGACCTGCCTCTCCTGCAGCCTCAGGTACGTCAGCCGTGTGTGTTCGGTCGTGGACTGACGTACAGACTTCCTGTCTAACACAAAATTATTCTGATATGTTTACTAACATTCAATCACAACAGTTTATGATGTTTTTGCCACGTGCTTAAATTGTTGGCTTTCCAGGAAGGGATGTAAACTTGACTCATTGACAGCTTATTGATGGAATTTGTATTTTTAGTAGTCAACAAACATATTTTATTGCATTGTAAATCATCTAATTAACGTGAAGCAAAACAATGACTAGGACCTAACGCTGTTTTGTTTGTGTTTTATGAGTTTAGAATAAATATGCAATCAGAGGTTCATAAAATGTTTTATTATATTTGGAAACATCTGTTATCATTAACATCTACTCACTTCCTGTTAAATAATGTTGTTGATGGATAATGTTTACTTTCTTTACAGAAACTATTTTTATGGCAGTCATTTCCTAAGGAGGGAGGGTAAATGTGTAAAAAGAATACTGTTTGTATATCATTGCGTAGAAATAAATAAATAAAAATGGTCAAGCACTCAAAATCACCTTTATCAGTTCGCACAATGCAACAAAACTGATAAATCAGATTAATTGATGGAGTTACACATTTTTTAACCAATGAACTGAAGTGATTTGTTCTTTCTGTTAAAGGGAAGAAAAAATGAAAACATTATAGAATATACATACACTGATCACAAAACATTTGCTCTGTATGTTCGGTTATGTCACTTATGCATGTGTGAAAAAAGTGAAAGACTCTCACTCTTGCTGATGTCCTCATGTAGTTCAGGGGGGTTGTATTTGTCGATCTTTGTCTTGTCTGTCCTCCTGGGCAGTTCAGCCAGTTTCCGTTGTTTTGGTTTTGGCCGCACCACTTTAACTGGCTCCTACACAAACACAAGGTTCTGGGATTACAAGGGGCGTAAAAATGAACATTTTGTCATTATTTACTTTATGTACAGAATATACTGGTCACATTTTTTCATACAATTACAAAGAATAAGGACTGAAGCTTTCTAGCTTCAAAAAGGATGCCAAAGCACCATAAAAGAAGCATAAACTAGCCTATACATGACTCGTGCACTATATTCCCAGTCATCTGAAGCGATTTATGATAGCTTTTTATGATGCTTTTATGTTGCTTTATCTTAATAACTCTCCTATACCTTGTAGGCTTTGGTCACCACTCTGCTCTTCCGCCGCGGCCCATCCTCCTCCTGCTCGCTGTCAGGTTCATCCCCTTCATCAATGTCAAAGTCACTGTCCACCTCATCTTCCGTTTCAGACAGGTCACCCTTATATTCTTCATCACCTGATTCCTTCACAAATCAAGTTTTGAGGACTCAAAGTCAAAGATGAGACACTAGACAGGGTGCATATGACAATACATATTAATTACATTCAATTATTTAGAATATATAATTTATACAATATATGCATTATCAAATTTATTAGAAAAATAGATTTGATTTAAATTAATTAACTGTCAATACAATGAGCATCTGATGATCACCCTTGTGTATAAATGTATGTATAAATATAAATGTATTGAAATATATGCCAGCCCAATTATTGTATTCTTTTTTTTAAAGTTGCTTTACAACATATGTTGTGAAAAGCTCTATACAATATAGGAGAGAATATATATTGTGAAAATCTCCATACAATACATTGAGTTGAAATGAATTTAAATAAATTGAAATAGCACATAACCAAAAAGACAACTAAAGGCAAAATATTCATAATTTGGCCAAAATATACACAAAAATACATATAAATGTTATATACTGTATATTATAAGTACATTTTTGTGAATTTTTAGTATAGGTGGAATAAATAAAAGCACAATGACTCCAGAGAGTCATGTGACATCTCCTGACAGTCTCAAGACAATAAAATTCAGGGTGACAGGGCACATTTTTATAGATACAAGTCCAAAGTATAAATGCATTACATCAGCGTGAATATGTCAACACTAGCCCACGACAAGCCGCACGGGTGATACCATCACTCACGTCTTGAAATCCTCCATAGGTGGTCTTGTAGAACTCATCCTCCTCCTCTGCATCCAGCAGTCTGGACATGCGGTTTCCCGCAGTCTTTCGAGGAGCCCTGGTGAAAGCTAAACTCATCCTGACATCTAAATCTATTTCACAATCAGTTAGATATGTAAAGACAATAAGATGCGTATATATAATAAAATAAA
The DNA here is from genome assembly GCA_039654105.1 of Coreius guichenoti. Lineage (NCBI taxonomy): Eukaryota > Metazoa > Chordata > Actinopteri > Cypriniformes > Gobionidae > Coreius > Coreius guichenoti. Next base: position 18,058,041 of record CM077176.1, read on the forward strand.
TAACATGAGAAGTTAAAATAGAGTAGTGTTAAATTGAGACCAGATTTCAGGATAGGACTCAAATCTGTTGAGCAAAGCAAAATATTACTGTATCATCAGGTTAATAAATTAAAGGTTTTTACATTATTATCAGATCATACCAGCATGACAGCTGAATAAACGTCAGACTCACTAGTCTAATGTGCCATTAAGAGAGTAATCGATGTAGAGATCTTGTTCCAGACCAAACTAATAGAACTGATGAGATTCATCGCACGGCCACCAGGTGGAGACAGTGGTGCGGTGAGGACGTCTGAACCATAAGGTCTGAACTAAAGTACCCTCGTGTTGGGAAATGATTATTCAAGTTCATCTTCTGAAATTTTGTGACACCAGACCAGATGTCACACAGCCTATTAAAATTACATCAGTAAAGTATATTCTATGAAATATATAGTTATAGTTATGTAGTTTTCCCACATATTTTCACCAATGATTTGAGAGTGATTTGATAAAGAGATTAAAAATAATGTTATAAAATCTGCACTCACAAAAAGCAGCATTTGCCAAATGAAATAATTTAATGTCGGGCATTACCTGAAACATATATTCACTAAAACTGAATCACGAATGGAAATATCTTTACTGTCATGAATCACTGTGGAAATGGCCGCTCACTAATCGATCCTTAAAAGTCTGTTTGGACATTCTTCAGATTAGCCTAAATGCTCTTGTTATTATTTAATACATGACGAATTGCTGCCAATCAATGATTTGCCTCTATAGACCTTTTAAAGGCCAAATATTTTAATCAAACTGAACATGAAAATCATTAATACAGTGTCTAGGGACTTTACCTTTGAGGTGTTGAGGGGAAAATACCAAGGTCAAACCAATTTTTATTTAAAAATTTTCCATGGGGGAAACAGAGATAGGAGACTCATTACCATATTACAGGGAAACTGAATTCAAAACAAAACAACAACACTTTGTCAAACTGTAATCCTTTAAATGAGAGAAGAGGTAAACTCATCACAAGACTAGAAAGTTAAAATCTACCTTAAATTAAGTACCCTCGTGTTGGGAAATGATTATTCAAGTTCATCTTCTGAAATTTTGACACCAGACCAGATGTTACACAGCCTATTAAAATGGCATCAGGAAAGTATATTCTATGAAATATACAGTTACAGTTATGTAGTTTTCCCACACATTTTCACCAATGATTTGAGAGTGATTTGATCAAGAGATTAAAAATAATTTTATAAAATCTGCACTCCAAAAAAAAATCAGCATTCACCAAGTGAAATAATTTAATGTTGGGCATAACATTCACCAAAACAGATTTAAAAAAAAAAAAAAAAAAAAAAAGTATAATTTGAGATATTCTCAAATAATGAGATAGGGGCTGCTGTTCTCCTTGTTGTTAAAGTTGTGGCCATGGATCATTAGCATTCAAGAGTCACCAGCAATATGGTGTTTCTATAAATAGTAGAAAAAAATATATAAACACTATTTTATCTGTCTATTTATGTGACAAAGTGGATATGTTATGCTTGACGAATCTTGTCAAGCATTAAAAAAAACAAATTATGAATGTTAAATAAGTGTAGAACTTTTAAACTGTTTAGTGCACTTTGTCAAATGTTGTGAACTTCATGACATATATTATATATATGTATGTATATACATAATCACTCATTTGCTCATTTTTATGATACTTGCTTACTCATTTGGACGTAGCCCTTCAAGAATGTCATTGAAACCAAGATTAAGTTCTTCAAATTTTCTGATGTATAGTATAAACACAAACAAAAGCAACATTCTGACAACATTCCATCATTATCATCATGTCATGAATCAGTTTTAAAAATTCAAGATGTTTAAAAAATGCCTTCAACATAATCTTTTTTCCCAGAATAGCAATGCAAGTGACTGATTCTAAGTTTTGCAGAACTGTGGAAATGGCCTCACTAATCCTTAAAAGTCTGTTTGTATACCATGCAGGATAAATGTGGGACATACTTCAGATTAGCAAAATATGCTCTGGTTATTATTTAATACATGAGAAAGGCCAAATATTTTAATCAAATGTAATCATCAATACAGTGTCGAGCGACTTTACCTTTGAAGAGTTGAGGGGACAATACCAAGGCCAAAACAATTTAATGACTTTACATTTTTGCAAAAGCCCATGGGGGAAAAACAGAGAAAGGAGACTCATTACCATATTACATACTGAATTCAATACAAAACAACAACACTTTGTCAAACTGTAATCCTTTAAATAAGATAAGAGGCACTCATCACAGGACTAGAAAGTTAAAATCTACCTTAATTAATAGTATCTTGGCAATGATTAAAATAAAACATCCTTGGCTTGCAGGAAGAATTCCCCAAGAGGTCAAGATCATGTGAATTCCATGGTTCTGTATTTGTTTTCCCTTTCCTGGTGTGGGAAAGGTTAAAGTACCCGTCTATGAAAGGCCACCCATGTACATCTCTTCCATCCAACCACCCATACACACACACACACACACACACACACACACATACACACACAAAAATTCCTATATCCAAATTTCCCTTGATGGCCAGGGATGGGGAATATGCAGGGATTTTAAAAGAATATTTAAATTTTAATTTAACATAGACAACGCTTCTGCTAGTCTTTTCTGGGAACATAATGAATGCAGCACTATAACAGAACTCAATTGTCCTTGGAAACAAAGCTGCAGTGTATGTTTTGAGCAAACATTCAATGTCATTCCTTCTCAACCCATTTACATTCATTTGAAAAAAGGTAAAACATGTGCACACCCACAAGCCCCATCTTAACTACAAAGTTTACATACTTTAAACACTTTAAATCTAAACACTTGTTGTGTTCTAAAGCAGTAGATTTGTTTTGAAGGTGGTTAAATTTTTTTTTTATTTCTCTGGCATGCATTCATTTCCTCCCACACTGAAGGTTATTTATGTTAGAGGTGTGCTAGCATTGTTTCAGGGATAAGGAATAAGGAAGATGGTAATTCCGGGACACTCCTCCAAGATATGGAAATCCAATGCAGATGTAAAGCTTCTCTCTGCCAGATTACAACCATTTTTGACTCAGAACAAAATGTCCTAGAATCATAAAACAGCTTATTCTAGAATTTCTGTGTTGAGAATGAGCAGGTTTCGGCTTTTAAGAAAGAATGGTGATGTCGTCAATGAGAGCTTTGTATTGAGAATGGTATTTGGTTTCTATTCTCTTTGATGTCTAGCTTTCGTCTTCCCTGTTTCTCTCTCCCTCTCTCCTTCCTGCTGTCTCTGTAGTATACAAAAACATTTGTGAAACTGAGAAGGGACACGCTCATTCACAGAAGAAATCAAAGTGCTCCCTGACAATATTGCATTATATTGCGTTGACATTAGTGGTGTTACAGACTGGAGTCTGTTTGTTGTTGTTGTTGTGCGGTGCAGAGCTCAAAGGCTCTATCGTAGACCGTGTGATTGGTACCATATGAAGGAAGTTGTTGTTAGGGCCACTGAATACAGACATTATTCTGAGGGCTACAGAGGAAAATGATCTCACAGCTTTGGAATGTGAAAACATGCCTCTGCTGGGAAGCGAGGCTTGTGGGGGTGTTACATATCCCATACCCCCCTCCCCACCTCTTACAGGCCTATCTGGAATGCAGACCACACGCCACTGAACTAAGAGGCAAGATTTGATCAGAGGAAATGATGAATCATATGAACATCTGATAGAAATAGGTTTGTGTCCAGCATTATAACCAATGGGTGTAGAGAAACATAATGCAATGAGTACAAAAATTAGTCCAGTTTGACTTGTTTGACCCAATTAGTATTAATAGGTACAGTAAATCTCAATGGGACACGTATGTTTTGAGTTATTTGGGTTATATAAGGTTGTTGAGTCTATAAACTAGGTGTAATCTGCTTTTGTTTAGGCTGTCATTCCCTTCTGCATCAGTGTCCATGTCAAAAGCATTACATTGTGACATTACATAAGGCCAAGGTTCTGTTTGGGCATGTTTGGAAACCGGACTGATGTTTTAACCTTAGAACAGAATGTTCTTGTCTGAATCCATGGTGACATAATGTCTCAGGCGTCCAGCCCACTGCTTACATCATGACCTCTTTTTACTTGAAAGAGAGAGAAGAGTATACGTGCTTAAAAGCATTCTTTTGAGATTCAGATCAAGACATACGCATCAGTGTCTTGAAATGACAGACCTAAATCATTCATGTCATGAATGTAAGTCATTTATATGGCATTTTTCAAAAAGGGTACATTTTTGTCATTTTAACAAATGGTCTATGAAAGCAAGTGCATTTAACCTTAAGGAAATGTTAATTGTCAACCTTAGGTACATTTTTTAAAACTTTTTTAAACCATTTTTGTAACCAATTTGGGACATAAATACATTTTTTTAATAGACATTTTTCAGCAATAAAAACACCTGATTAAAATAGTCAAAAGAGTAACCGGGTGGCAAATTTTGTCTAAAATGAAGCTGTCAATCAATTGGAACGAGCTAGTTGGTTTGTAGTTATTAATAAACTTAGACATTCAAATTTGTGGTCAGTATATTTTAAATATTTTTTGAAAGAACTCTTATGCTCACCAAGGTGGCATTTATTTGTATTTAAAATACAGTAAGAACAGTAATAGGCTATTGTGAAATATATTTATAAATATTATTAAAAAACTGTTTTAACTTTTTAAAATGTAATCTGACAAAGCTAAATTTTCAGCAGCCATTACGTCAGTCTTCAGTCACATAATTTTTCAGAAATCTTTCTAATATGCTGATTTTGTGCTCAAGAAACATTTCTTATTTTTTATCAATGTTGAAAAAAATGTGCTGCTTAATATTTTTGTGAAAACTGTAATTATTTTTTTCAGGATTCTTTGATTAAGTTCAAAAGAACAGCAATTATCTGAAATAAAAGTCTTTACTGTCACTTTTGATCAATTTAACGCATTCATGAACGGCAGTGACATAGCTAATCATTAAAATGGTTATGTGAACAACTGTCTCCCTTACCAGGCCAAAAAGATTTGCACACTTAATAACACCTCTGAGAATAAAAAAATGTATCACTGCAAACATTTGAAACTGCCAAGCAGGCAGTAAACCCATTTACCAACATACATAGCATCACTTTGCTTGTATAAATCTTCATTAAATGATACGCCAAAGTGTGAAAATGTGCCATAAATCAGTTTAAAAGTGTCCAGCATAGGTAAACACCACAGCAGGGGATTCAGGCACATGTGACTGAAAGGTGGACAATTAAAATGACAAGACATACCTCAAACAAACATACAATGATATACACACACCCGTACTGACGATACAGCTGTACTGTATGTCAAGCACATTCTGTTCTTAAATACACATCCTGCCATTCGTGCAAGCATAAGTGTTTCAGTTGATTGCTTGAACATAAGTTAAAACCAACAGTGCAGCATTTTAAATGTCTCCACAATATACCAAAGGGATAAATTGGCTCATTTGTATTAAGATATGATTTTATTAGTGTTGTCAATCGATTAAAAAAATGAACTAGATTAATCACACATTTTTTCTGTGATTAATCGCGATTAATCGTAATTAAAAACACTTACGTTTTTATACGTTTTTAATATATTATAATGTAATATTTTCATAGTTAATCTCCAAATTAATAAAGAAAAACATAAAGACAGTATATTTTAAATACTTGTTTAATAGCATATTTTTATGAACGAAGGCCAGTATCACTCAAAAAATGTAACTTTTAATTTAAGTGAACTCAAAACAATCCTCACATAAACCCATAATAAATGTCATCTTTACCTGTGGCCTTCCTACCCGTCTAACATGTAGGAAATATACAGAAATTGAATAAAGTTATCAAACAGTCTGCACTGCATAAATTATAAATTAAATATTGATTAATCCTTATTAAAGCTACAAAAGTTCTGCAGTGAGTAATTTTCTCTGTTCCCTTCTCTGTTGTCTGATTAACATTAATGACAGACAGCATTAGTGGTTACTGTCACTTTAAGATTTGCCGCTGCCGAACATGACGCGGATCTCAAACGCGTCCCATTTTCTCACAACTCTTTACGTTCATTTAAGACTTAATTTAACTCATTTAAGACTGCTCTTATGAGGATACTCGACAAAACGGACATTTTGGCATAATTGTGTGTGTTATTGTTTGTTCAAGCGTGAAAGAGAACTCGATTCTAACGCACTGTCTGTGAGCACAATACTGGCGCGGGTCTTTCTGTGCGCTGTGTGTGTGAGGACCATAGACCAAATATGGACGACGCGTCTTCACTACTTTCCACTGAAGAAAAGTGAAGCCGCCAACGTCCGAATATGGCGCTGACATCTTGCGCAGATTTGGGACCGAGTCTGCGCAGTAGAGAGCAGGAAGTAGAGCCGCGATATCAAAACCCCGCCCACACTCTCGCAGATGCAGAACAATTAATTATGTTGGTGTGAAATAAACAGTTATGGAAATGTAGAAATTAAAGCTAAAGCTCCAATCTCCTCCCGAAAATCCCGAAAAAGTCCATTGGTGTCTCATTGACAACTTCACTCAGAGAAGCTGTCAATCTCTGTCAATCATGAAGTCACACCCCCAGTTTTTATAGCATCAAATAACTAACTAAAACCAAACTTATTTAAAAAAACGAACACTTGAAATGAAATCAGCGTGATAAAAACTGCCTAAAATGACAGAAACCATCTTTGGAAAAAAATATTTGAAGTGTAATTTGATTGTTTAGTTTGTCTCGCGTCCATTCGAATACATGGAGGGGCGGGGGTTATGAACTATACTGGGACCAACCACCTGGGGGCGATGGAGACGTTTTGGCTTCACGAGTGCGGCACGCTTGGTGAGGACATTCACAAATAGCGCGTTATTTTTTGTCTTTTCGCTTGAATGGTTTAAAATCATTTGCATGAACGTGATCCAGCCAATCCAAAGGATGACAGAAAAAACGGATGCTGTGTTAATTGCGTAAAATTTTTTAATTTTACATTTTTAACGCGTTAAACTGGAAAAAAATAATCGCATGTGTTAACGTTGATAGCCCTAGATTTTATTGTTTACTTCGGTTAATGTGTAAATATCCTTAAAAGTCAAGGTGTATTCTCCTTCAGGCACATAACAAATACACATAAGTTAAAAGGGTGCACCGCATGCCAATCATTCCTTGCCTTATGACTTATGAGATTAATGTTTAGAGGCAGATACCGGCAAAACTAAACCAAACGCCTAAACAACACCCACATATCCTTCATCACAGACTGAAACTATGAGGTAGTAACAAGATCATATTTATGCATGTCTCTGCATGCAATTTTAAGTCAGCTTGTTGAGTTTGTCACATTTTGATATAAACAAATTCTTATGGCTACTCCTTTAAAAGTTTGTGGTTGCCATTTGTTCTTTCGAGATGAATAGTGTCTAAATGAGTCATTAATTGAATATACCAATAAATATGCATTCTAAATAAAAGCTTTACACAGAAGAATCTGATCTATGTGAGTAATGTGTTTGACAATGATGATGACGAACAACAAGACGAAAGAATGGTGGAGTCACACAGGAAGTACATGCAATTCCTTTTGATTAAAAAACTTGATACTATCGCAAACTTAAGCAATGAAACAAAAGCGAAAATAAAAAGTTTGACTTTTGAGATTTCTGGTAGTTTTATCATGTCAGATTTCTGGTAGTTTTATCATGTCACCGCAAAGTTGTTGTTTGGCAGAACTCCCCCGGTTGAAGCAGCCAGCTTTTATTTCCCAGAAAGGCGTGGGAACAAGATCAATAAATGCCAGAACACAATGACATCAAAACATCAGGCTGTGGCTTTCAACGGATCAGACTATGCCATGCTGGTATCTTCATAAACAAACAGGACAAGCAGTGTCATGCTGTAGGTGACATCACAGGCACTGTATAGCAGAAGTGTGGCTGCACTGTGTACATTGTAAATATCTGTGGGGTTAAAAGAGAGGAGGAGCATTTAAAAACTTCAGGCCTACTACCAGTGAGTGCACTGAGATATTGAGATGTTTAAAGTGAAAATGACAACAAAGCCCTGCTGGAAATGTGTTTCTAAGTAACTGAACCCTGCATGGGAAAAAGAGTTCAGAGAGATCAACTGAAATAAGAGTCGGTCGTGGGAACAGAACAGTGACAAGTTCTCACGTGTTTATAGTTACTGTCAAGTTCACTGACAAGGTCAAGGTCAGTGTCCTATTAGAGGATAAATATCTTGAGCTCAATGTTATTTGGCCGTTCTTACAACGTGGTAAAGTATTTAAACCATGACCATATGAGAATCCATATTTTTTCTATGCATTTGAGGGCAAGAACTCTGTCAAAGAAATATCTGATAATTAGTAGGTATTAACCCTCTATGGCAGGAATTTTTATTTTGGGGGGAAAAAATATTTCACCCCATTTTTTGGGAGCTGATAATATATCCATGATAATATACCCCTGAACCAGATATTGGTTTGTTGCCTCAGGGCAACAATGTGCTATGAGGGTACTAAAACAAGGTTTTCTACATATGTGGAATAGGGAAAACAAGCAATATGTGCATTAGAAATAGTTTTATTTTGACAAACATCATTCACAAATGGTTCCAACCAATCACAAACATCAAACAATCAACAAAAACAAAAATTACTACTAATTACAACTAACACCTCATAACACCTCATGTATAAATGTTAATATTCATATAAACCAAACAAACACAAACACACCACACATACTCACACACACACATACACACATTACTTTGCTGACTGTCCCCTGACCTCCTGTCTCTCAAACCTGATTCACGGATCCAGTCTTCCTGACTCTCCTCAAGCTCACTGTCTGCCCATAAAATGTTCTTGTGTCCATTTCTTGCAAGTATCAGTAGATAGCAAAAACATTGACTATTGGTGTGTTCAAGTCATGTCAGAAAGATTGTACGAGCTGAACACACATGAACGCCACCACAAAGTTGTAATTACAAGTGGGAAGCAATGGCGGAAGCAAATTGTTCTTAATCATGATTAATTTATTTCTGAATGCTGACAGTACAATGTAGTTTGTAGTTTGCCAGTTTATGAGCTGATAGGCTTGAATGACCAAACAACATTTCCCATCATTCTATGTGGCAGCATAATAATAATAATAATAATAATAATAATAATAATAAATGACACACATAATGTGCATTCTTTGAGTTTTCTGAGCTTGTAAAAACAAACTTCCCAGGAGGACTTGAATGCACCATATAGTCCTAACCCTGATATTGACTGAACAAAAGTGGTCAAACTGCACAATGTTGCCCTGAGGCAATAAACAAAAAAAAAACACAGTTTTAGTATATAAATAAAAACAAAATAAATCTTTAAACAATCAAACATAATTCTTTACACTGATGCACATGCACATATTCTCTATTTAAAGTTATTTCAACTTAAACAAGTTAAAAAGTGATATGTATCTTACCAATTGGTGGCACTGTGTCCCATGTGGCTTTGTTTCATGAAAGGACTGCTCCACCCCCAAACAAAAGGCCACACCCACATCAGCCCCTCATTTCATTGAACAGACATGTCAGGTGATATTATTAAAAAAATTATAAAATTAAAATTAAAGGGGTATTAACCCTTAATCCAAAAAAGTAGTTTGTTGCCTAAGGGCAACACCATGCCATATTGTACGTAAACACATAAATTGTTGTCATTTGGATATACACTGATACAAATTAATAAATACATATACATTTACTTTGTTAGCGCACATTATTAGTCTTGTGATTAACAATTAATCTGTGTTTATCCAGAAACATGAACATGCTTACTTTCTGGAATGGCATTCCTTATCTGATGATGTCATTTTGACGGACTGGGCAGAACATCCTTAACCATTACCCTCCAACCAAAATCAAGCCCCGCATTTTATTTCACTCTGAAATACATCATAATACTGGTTGCAATGTCCGGTTCATGCAGACTTTAAAGTTTCCGCTAAGAAAAAAAGTGCATTACGATGTACAAAATATGCAGTTGTGCAAGATATACACTGAAACAATATTACATACAGTAATTATTATAGTGTAATAGGTTTGTATAATTATATTTTACTATTACATTGATATGTTTGAGCCCCTAAACCTATAACCATTCCTCAATGATATAAAACAATGCAACAGGCAGATAAATGTACAGCAAATTTATCATAGTTACAATATACTATAGATTTTTACCACACCTAACATAAATCATAATGAGATAACATTATAGCATGAACATTTAACCTCTTTAATCTGATTTGCCAGCAGTGCATCTGAGACTCTAAGGTTATCTGACACTCCTCCACTCAAGCTGATAAGGTGGATCAAGAAAAAAAAACCTGTTTTTATATGTTATATAAGTCCCTGTGGAATTTACTGTTTCTATATACACAAATATTTAGTGGCTGACAACAGTCCTCTGGAACATTGTTCACTACTTTTCTCAAAAAACAAAACAGAAAGGAATTTGTGTAGGTAGGTATCCAAACCTGCAATCGCAAGTTTTTGGAATGTACAAAACCCTTATTTGATGGCAGTGTTTTTGCAACATAAATGTTCAGTATAAATGTTGTATAATTATATGGATGAGTAAAAAAAACTAAGACAACTGCAAGTTGCTTAGAACCTTTGGCCTATTTACAGCTTTATGCAGCATGCAAAACAGCTGACAGGTGAAAAATGATCCCTTTATACTTATTGTGTTTACATTTTATCACCTGCAACATAAAACTTCCATCTTCTGAGGAGTTAGTCAAAGCGAAATGTTTCTTCATTTACATTTCTTCTCAGGCAAAGTTTTACACGCCCTGGAACGAACATGCTGCAGCAAGACCTTCCTTGCTCACTCCTTTTCCAGGACATTTTGCATTTTGGCTGCATTTACAGACATGCATGGGTATTTTGACATTCGTGATGGAAAAGAATCATAAATATATAGACACAACAAAAAAAAACTATTTTATCTCACCCACCACAGATGCATCATGCAAAATAATTGCAAATAATTTTCTAATCATTTCCTGGATGTAAATGGGTGTGGTTTTGGCTGTTTCCTTGTACACATTCCTAAAAGCTACATATATAATGAGCTGCAAAGAGAATTAACAATCTCTCTATTTTGCATACATTAGACATTAACATTAATTAATTAACAAAGCAGCATGATTTTCCAACATCCCAAGTAACAAAAATGTTTTAAAAATGTTTTTTTCTTGATTATGGAAACATTAAGGGAGCATTACATTTTATCATTTGCAAACATTGTAGAAATGTTACTTAATGTTTTTTTGACGGGCATCCAACTACGTTTCAGAAAAATAAAACGCTCCATGAACAATGTATTTTTGTGCAAACATTATAAGATCATATAACTTTGAATGGACATTCTTTAAATGTTACTGGAAGAACGTTTGTTCATAACTTTAAGAGAACCTTGCCAGAAAGTTCTGAGAACGTTCCCTGTTAGCTGGGATCTGTTTCTCTATTTTTATATGGCAACATGTGACAAAAACTCCAGATATGTTCAACCTTTGAAACAGTAGAAAAGAGAACTCCACTGGTAGAAAAAAATTCCAGAGGACTGCCTTTTTTGCAATTCCCCTTAAAACATGATCTCATCCACTAAAAAAAATCCAGTACTTCATGATTACCATCTGTTTTGATCCGATGACTTGTAATAAATTATTACACAGTTTGACTCTTAAACATTTGATTCTAACTGGACAGTTCTAGATTGGACAGAACTAGGTATTAAGATTAAACAGATCAACCTCACCAGACAGATCAAAGTACAAGCCACATACAGAGTGGGTCCAATCTATGGATCATTCTTAAACGTCAGCTCTATGACAACAGCTGTCAATGTCTATTTGTGTTTTGGGGGCATTCAATCATCTTTTTTATCATTTGGTTAGTTGCAGGAGCAATGTGCTTTATCTTAATCTGCAATTCATCCTTTTTTTTTTTATCTCTTTTTATGTTCTTGGTGAACAAAATAAACACAAAGTATACTCTCACAAACGGAAACCTGTTTTAACAACATAATATAAAAATAAATCTACAAATATTACACAACCATGTAACATATTATGCATAGACTGCAAGACTATGTCCTTTCTTTATGCAGGTCTGATTAAAGAGTAATGCAGTTTTGGACAGTGGTAAAAGTACCAAGAAGTTAATCATCCCTTACCAGAATGTTTTATAAGGAAAAGTGAAAGTAACTCAGTACATTTCAACTTGGGTGAAGAAATTTACCTACAAGCATGGTGTAGGAACTGAAATGTAATGTGAAAACTATAAGAAAAGAGGACTGGAAACTCATATAACTATTGTTTTTCATTTCTCAGAAAACACAGCTGGATGAGATACACAATGACACAGATATAGAGACTATATGAAAGTGCTTAAATTAATACAAAAATGATTTTTATAAGTAACATTTGAAGAAAAAGTGCATATACAGTACAGAATATAATATAATATATATATATATATACACTCACCTAAAGGATTATTAGGAACACCTGTTCAATTTCTCATTAATGCAATTATCTAATCAACCAATCACATGGCAGTTGCTTCAACGCATTTAGGGGTGTGGTCCTGGTCAAGACAATCTCCTGAACTCCAAACTGAATGTCAGAATGGGAAAGAAAGGTGATTTAAGCAATTTTGAGCGTGGCATGGTTGTTGGTGCCAGACGGGCCGGTCTGAGTATTTCACAATCTGCTCAGTTACTGGGATTTTCACGCACAACCATTTCTAGAGTTTACAAAGAATGGTGTGAAAAGGGAAAAACATCCAGTATGCGGCAGTCCTGTGGGCGAAAATGCCTTGTTGATGCTAGAGGTCAGAGGAGAATGGGCCGACTGATTCAAGCTGATAGAAGAGCAACTTTGACTGAAATAACCACTCGTTACAACCGAGGTATGCAGCAAAGCATTTGTGAAGCCACAACACGCACAACCTTGAGGCGGATGGGCTACAACAGCAGAAGACCCCACCGGGTACCACTCATCTCCACTACAAATAGGAAAAAGAGGCTACAATTTGCACGAGCTCACCAAAATTGGACAGTTGAAGACTGGAAAAATGTTGCCTGGTCTGATGAGTCTCGATTTCTGTTGAGACATTCAGATGGTACAGTCAGAATTTGGCGTAAACAGAGTGAGAACATGGATCCATCATGCCTTGTTACCACTGTGGAGGCTGGTGGTGGTGGTGTAATGGTGTGGGGGATGTTTTCTTGGCACACTTTAGGCCCCTTAGTGCCAATTGGGCATCGTTTAAATGCCACGGCCTACCTGAGCATTGTTTCTGACCATGTCCATCCCTTTATGACCACCATGTACCCATCCTCTGATGGCTACTTCCAGCAGGATAATGCACCATGTCACAAAGCTCGAATCATTTCAAATTGGTTTCTTGAACATGACAATGAGTTCACTGTACTAAAATGGCCCCCACAGTCACCAGATCTCAACCCAATAGAGCATCTTTGGGATGTGGTGGAACGGGAGCTTCGTGCCCTGGATGTGCATCCCACAAATCTCCATCAACTGCAAGATGCTATCCTATCAATATGGGCCAACATTTCTAAAGAATGCTTTCAGCACCTTGTTGAATCAATGCCACGTAGAATTAAGGCAGTTCTGAAGGCGAAAGGGGGTCAAACACAGTATTAGTATGGTGTTCCTAATAATCCTTTAGGTGAGTGTATATATATGGATAAAAGCAGACTTATACAAAGTATACAGACTATATGGAATAATAAAGTGCTTGAATGAATAAAAAATGATTTACATAAATCTTACAAGTCATAAGCCATATTATAAGGGCATTGTGGCATCACACAATATGTTATGGTGTTATAGTGAATTATTACTAGAGAAACTTTTCAGAGTATATTATACTAAATATAATAATGTGGAATTAATTAATTAATTAATTAATTAATAAAGACTTCCACAGAAATTACACTTATTACAATTATTTTAACTCGTTATTTCATAATATGCTCTATTTACACTGTAAAAAGTGATCAGTTAACTTAACTTAAAAAAAGTGAGGAAACCTGTTGCCTTAAAAAATAATAAACCATGCGTAATTGAAAAAATAAGTTATGTGGAATCGTCAAGTTCACATAACTTTTTTCAATTACGCATGAAGTTTATTTCTTAAAGGATTAGTTCACTTCAAAATGAAAATTTCCTGATATTTTACTCACCCCCATCTCATCCAAGGTGTTCGTGTCTTTCTTTCTTCAGTCGAAAAGAAATTACATTTTTTGAGGGAAACATTCCAGGATTTTTCTCCACATAATGCACTTCTATGGCAACCAACGGGTTGAAGGTCCAAATCAATGCAGTTTCAAAGGGCTTCGAATGGCTTCAGAGGCTCTGCACGATCCCAGCTGAGGAATAGGGTCTTATCTAGCGAAACGATCTGTCATTTTCCCCAAAAAATTTAAATGTATATACTTTTTAACCTAAATTGCTTATCTTGCGCTGCTCTGCGACGTGCCATGGATTGCGTAATCACGTCGGAAAGGTCACGTAAACACGGGGGTGGTACTTCTGCCTACGTCTAGCGTGACCTTTCCGACGTGATTGTGCAATCCGTGGTGTGTCGCAGAGCAGCACAAGATGAGCAATTTAGGTTAAAAAGTATATACATTTTAATTTTATTTTGAAAATGACCGATGGTTTCGCTAGATAAGACCCTATTCCTTGTCTGGGAACGTGCAGAGCCCTTTGAAGCCCTTCGAAGCCTGATTTGGACCTTCAACCCGTTGGTTGCCATAGAAGTGCATTATATGGAGGAAAATCCTGGAATGTTTTCCTCAAAAAACTTAATTTCTTTTCAACTGAAGAAAGAAAGACATGAACATCTTGGATGAGATGGGGGTGAGTAAATTATCAGGAAATTTTCATTTTGAAGTGAACTAATCCTTTAAAAATGTTAAGGCAATGTGTTTCCTCACTTTTTTTTAAGTTAAATCAACTGATCAACTCAAACCTGATGGTATTCAAAAATTTCATACAGCTGGAGTGGTATAAAAAAAATCAGTAACACTTTATTTTGACAGTAGACTTAATATCTTAATGCTTAATATCTGCTAACTCTATATGATGGTTCCCCAACCAGTGTTGGAAATGTTACTTTGGAAATGTAATAGGTTACAGATTACAAGTTAACCTAAAATGTAATAAGTAGTGTAACTATTTCAATTCCTTTATTAAAGTAATGTAACTAATTACATTTTGATTACTTTTCTAATTTCCAGTACTGAAACAAGAGAACCAATCAAAAGCATCAGAATAGGCATCACTTTACTAAGCGGCCTTTAAATGGCAGGAGGCATTGTGTACACCAAAAGCAAGTAAAGCAACAAATTAATATTATTCAACATATCCTAGCTTTTTACAGAAAATATTCAGATGTAACCCCTTTCTAATCGTTAACATTTTCATAAGTAACTGCAATTTAATTACACATTTTTTCTCAGTAACTGTAACTGATTACAGTTACATTTATTTTGTAATTAAATTACGTAATCTAGTCACATGCAACTACTCCCCAACACTGCCCCCAACAGACAATCTACTGACTATAAATAACTTTGCAAGTGTCAACTTATTCTAACCCTAAGCCTACCAGTCTACTACTAACACTCTAATGAGAGTTAGTAGACATGTAGGTGCAACGTTACTTATAGTCAACAGAATGTGTTAAAGGGACCATCAAAATAAAGTGAAACCAAAAAATCATACTGATTGCACAACATTTTGACCACAACCTTTTCACAACACCAGTCAGTCTCATATGTTCTGAGTCGGAGTCATTAAGTTATTTTGACAATGAATGTGTGGCATAGGTCAATAACCCTTTGGTCTTGTTCAACTCATTTTGCAGTCTAAACATCAGAACAAACCACATTGCCACTTAAAACTAGTCTGAGCCTGTTGCCTGCAACCATACGTCATAGAATAAATCCTCATTATGACTGTAAACATGGTGACTTTAGAGTAAAATCTCTCCACAAACATACTGGCGTCTAAATCTAAGAAGTAGCCTTCCATGATGGCAATACCTGACTCAGTATTTCTCAATGCTCTTCTATGTAAACAGTTGTTTTAACCACTAGCACTGGAGTTCTCAATGTGCGTAACAATCAAAACACACAAAGACAACAGATTATTCAAAACTCTTTAGCTAATTTAAAAGTTGCATCTGCATTATATTTCAACAGCCACTGAAACTTCAGCATTACCACATAGTACAAAATGCGCAGTTGCTTCACCAATGTAACAGTTCGAAATGTTCAAAAGCAGTTTGTTCTCAAATATAATCACAATATTGTACCATCATTGGTGTAGCTATAAGCTCTCCCAAACAGAGATTTTGTACATCTTTTGGATTATACATTTACATGTGCTCAGAATTAATGATCCAAGAAGGAAGCCTCCATAAGAGGAAAAAAAGTGAGAGGGCCAGATTAAGGGAAATCAGATCAGATAAGGAGATTTTATTTACATGATGAATGCCAGACGACCAGCCTTCCACATGTGACTTATGAATCTTTGCTCATGCGTTTGTGTACAAAGCAAGGAACACTAATTGCAAGACACAAGTCAGGCGACTCAAAGGCAACAGTGAGTCAGGGCAATTTTTTTTCCAGTAATACGCTGACTAATATAGACCACTAAGAACTGTTTAACCATTTAACCAGAAGATTAAATATTTGGAATATTTATTAAACACATAAATCACGCATTAAAAATAGTCACCTGAGGGGTCAGAGGTTGGCGCACATTTTTTTATTTTAGAGCTGTATCTTTATGACAGAATGTGGAAGTGACGTGTTTCCCTCGTTGAATCATGCTGTAGGGGAAAGGTCATAGACCTGATGAACCAACAATGACCTGCCATGACTAGCAAAACTGTTCTATCACCAAGATTACCAGAACATGAAAACTAAACACTGGGAGCTCAATACAAAAAATAAGGAAAACCTTGATAAAGTTAAACAGCAGAGTAAATGATCAAGCATGGCCAGCTTCCCTGCAGAACATGTGATGGGATCATTTAGACAACACTTTATGGCCAAAGTTTTAAAGATGCATGATATTTAATAACTGTTCTTGAGGAAGCACTATACAAAAAAACATACAGTAATAAGATCTCAAACTAAGAATCAAAAATGACAATACAGAGTATAAAAAATATTTTTTTTATTTTAATTTTTTTACTTAAGCTAATACAACTTTGCTTTTAAATTTTAAACACCAAATGTTTTCTATTAAGTGCTACTATAGGTCTTTTCTGCCTGCTTCATTTAGACCATGGGGTTTTCCATTTTTTCAATGCCACGGACCCCCAAATATGATCCCCATCTTGAAATTTAAAGGGCAGTTGTATAACCCAATTAATACTGTGGAAAAAATAATATTGTAAATGTGTTGATTGTGTTATATTGTGTTATTTTTTCTATTGTCTGTAGTACTGTACTATGTATTATTTAAATCAAAATGTATTTATATATTTATATTTTACAAATGTTATTTAAAATTTTTATTTATTTATTTATGTGTAACAATATTCTTCTCATTTGAATCAATTTTATTTATCTAGTTAATTAGATTAATCTTTTTTATTATTTATTTTATATACACACTATTTTGCCAAACGTTTTGGGACGCCTGCCTTTACATGCACATGGCCTTTAATGATATCCCACATTCTTAATCCGTAGGGTTTAATATGGAGTTGGCCCAGCTATAACAGCTTCAACTCTTCTGGAAAGGGTTTCCACAAGGTTTAGGAGTGTGTTTGTGGGAATTTTTGACCATTCTTCTAGAAGCGCATTTGTGAGGTCAGGCACTGATATTGGTCGAGAAGGCCTGGCTCGCAGTCTCCACTCTAATTCATCCCAAAGGTGTTCTATCGGGTTGAGGTCAGGACTCTGCTCAGGCCAGTCAAGTTCCTCCACACCAAACTCACTCATCCATGTCTTTATGGACCTTGCTTTGTGCACTGGTGCGCAGTCATGTTGGAACAGGAAGGGGGCATCCCCAAACTGCTCCCACAAGGTTGGGAACATGAAATTGTCCAAAATGTCTTGAAATGCTGAAGCATTAAGAGTTCCTTTCACTGGAACTAAGGGGCCAACCCCTGAAAAACAACCCCACACCATAATCCCCCCTCCACCAAACCTTACTGTTGGCACACTGCAGTCAGGCAAGTACCGTTCTCCTGGCAACCACCAAACCCAGACTCGTCCATCGGATTGCCAGACAGTGAAGCGTGATTCGTCACTCCAGAGAACACTTCTCCACTGCTCTAGAGTCCAGTGACGACGTGCTTTACACCACTGCATCCAACACTTTGCATTGCACTTGGTGATGTAAGGCTTGGATGCAGCTGCTCTGCCATGAAAACCCATTCCATGAAGCTCTCTACTCACTGTTCTTGAGCTAATCTGAAGGCCACACTAAGTTTGGAGGTCTGTAGTTATTGACTCTGCAGAAAGTTGGCGACTTCTGCACACTGTGCGCATCAGCATGCGCTGACCCTGCTCTGTGATTTTACATGGCCTACCACTTCGTGGCTGAGTGACTGTTGTTCCCAACTGCTTCCACTTTGTTATAATACCACTAACAGTTGGCCGTGGAATATTTAGTAGTGAGGAAATTTCAAGAATGGATTTATTGCACAGGTGGCAACCTATCACGGTACCACGCTTGAATTCACTGAGCTCCTTTCCATTCTTTCACAAATGTTTGTAGAAGCAGTCTGCATGCCTAGGTGCTTGATTTTATACACCTGTGGCCATGGAAGTGATTGCAACACCTGAATTCAATGATTTGGAGGGGTGTCCCAATACTTTTGGCATATTTTTTTACACTGCTTTTCTCTAAACGTTTCCACAGACCTCCTAGCATTCCCTGGATCCCTGCTTGAAAACCTGCTTTAATAATGCATGCTCCTCCTCCTATTCTTCCACATTCACAGAAATCAATAGACAATACATCTAACAAAGCAGTTTCTAATAATAAATGCAGTCAGGATATGCACATTGTTTGTACATTCAATATTTATTTGCACTTAATTCTTTACATTAACTAGTATTATGTTCCACTGGATTTTTATCCACACTAAGTAGTCTATTGTATAACATAGCAGTCTAGAATGTTTGATTCTGATTGGCTGATGGGCGTTCTAATGTTTTTCAAATAACAGCATGGCTATGAAGTAGTTTTAGTCTTGACCACACTACAGTTTCGTATCACTTTATCAATGTATTCCAGTTATTTTAAAGAACCTATATCAGTAAAAGATCCACAAAAAGACTGGCCAAGCAAATAAATCCATCACAAATTAGTGGCTTTTAACCCCTCATTAAAGATGTACAAACCCGATTCCAAAAAAGTTGGGACACTGTACAAATTGTGAATAAAAAAGGAATGCAATATTTAACAAATCTCATAAACTTATATTTTATTCACAATAGAATATAAATAACATATCAAATGTTGAAAGTGAGACATTTTGAAATGTCATGCCAAATATTGGCTCATTTTGGATTTCATGAGAGCTACACATTCCAAAAAAGTTGGGACAGGTAGCAATAAGAGGCCGGAAAAGTTAAATGTACATATAAGGAACAGCTGGAGGACCAATTTGCAACTTATTAGGTCAATTGGCAACATGATTGGGTATAAAAAGAGCCTCTCAGAGTGGCAGTGTCTCTCAGAAGTCAAGATGGGCAGAGGATCACCAATTCCCCCAATGCTGCGGCGAAAAATAGTGGAGCAATATCAGAAAGGAGTTTCTCAGAGAAAAATTGCAAAGAGTTTGAAGTTATCATCATCTACAGTGCATAATATCATCCAAAGATTCAGAGAATCTGGAACAATCTCTGTGCGTAACTGTCAAGGCCGGAAAACCATACTGGATGCCCGTGATCTTCGGGCCCTTAAACGGCACTGCATCACATACAGGAATGCTACTGTAATGGAAATCACAACATGGGCTCAGGAATACTTCCAGAAAACATTGTCGGTGAACACAATCCACCGTGCCATTCGCCGTCGCCGGCTAAAACTCTATAGGTCAAAAAAGAAGCCATATCTAAACATGATCCAGAAGCGCAGGCGTTTTCTCTGGGCCAAGGCTCATTTAAAATGGACTGTGGCAAAGTGGAAAACTGTTCTGTGGTCAGACGAATCAAAATTTGAAGTTCTTTTTGGAAAACTGGGACGCCATGTCATCCGGACTAAAGAGGACAAGGACAACCCAAGTTGTTATCAGCGCTCAGTTCAGAAGCCTGCATCTCTGATGGTATGGGGTTGCATGAGTGCGTGTGGCATGGGCAGCTTACACATCTGGAAAGGCACCATCAATGCTGAAAGGTATATCCAAGCTCTAGAACAACATATGCTCCCATCCAGACGTCGTCTCTTTCAGGGAAGACCTTGAATTTTCCAACATGACAATGCCAGACCACATACTGCATCAGTTACAACATCATGGCTGCGTAGAAGAAGGATCCGGGTACTGAAATGGCCAGCCTGCAGTCCAGATCTTTCACCCATAGAAAACATTTGGCGCATCATAAAGAGGAAGATGCGACAAAGAAGACCTAAGACAGTTGAGCAACTAGAAGCCTGTATTAGACAAGAATGGGACAACATTCCTATTCCTAAACTTGAGCAACTTGTCTCCTCAGTCCCCAGACGTTTGCAGACTGTTATAAAAAGAAGAGGGGATTTCCACACCGTGGTAAACATGGCCTTGTCCCAACTTTTTTGAGATGTGTTGATGCCATGAAATTTAAAATCAACTTATTTTTCCCTTAAAATGATACATTTTCTCAGTTTAAACATTTGATATGTCATCTATGTTGTATTCTGTACAAATTGTGAATAAAAACAGAATGCAGTGATGTGGAAGTTTCAAATTTCAATATTTTATTCAGTGTCCCAACTTTTTTGGAATCGGGTTTGTATGTTGTGTGATACTTTAATACCAGGAAAAATACCAGGACTACCATAGCACAAGACTGTACAGATTAGTACATGTGTTGTCACATGGCTTTACCTGTATTCCACTGAGTTTAACAGCCATGTGCCTCCTGGCTCAGGTAACCACAGCAGGTGCTTCTGCAGTGAGCTGGAGGATCAGGTGAGGCCCTGTGTGTGTCATTACCATAGTCCTCATTAGACCCCACGGATGGCCTGTAACCAGACACGAAGCCAATCTGAGCAAATAAGCGCACTCACACAAATATTGTTTAGCTTAGCCAGAAAAGCCAACTACAGAGTTCTTCCCATTGAAAGACAAACTTTTTAGGACATTTTTTTGTCAGCGGATTTTTTTTCAAATTAGCTCAATGTTTGAAGTAGCATAAATTGTTTTTCATGTTTAAAAATCCTTTATAAAGATATGTTAATAAGGACATTCCTAGTTATAGGAGTTAAAGGGATAGTCCACCCAAATTCTTATTTACTCTAATTTACACACTGTCATGTCACTCTAAACCAGTTTGACTTCCATGCTTTTTTGGAACTCTTTTTTTTTTTTCTTTGAAAAATGTATCAGTTTTTTTGTTTGTTTTGTTCATGCAACTAGGGGACTAATGTTGATTTGGTCCCCATTGACTTTCATTGTATATACAAAAGTTTAAACCTTCTTCAAATTATCATCTTTTGCATTCCACATTGGATAGAAAGTCAAACCTGTTTGGAGCAACATGACAGTTAGTAAATTATGGTAGAATTTTCATTTTTGGATGAATTACCCCTTTAAGGCATTCATTTGTTTTTTTCTTCTCTTGCATTAGTTTGTCAAATGTGGGAATGCTAATGAAAAAACTGTTTACACTGAAAACTATTTCTACCCAGGTGTGATATATACAATCTGTCTCAAATACATCTCTTCCAATAGTGCAGGATGGCCACCTTACATCAGACTTTTGTTGTATCCCCAATTAAACACAACTGAACCAGCTAGTCAAGGTTTTCAGGATCACTAAAAACTTCCAGGCAGGTGTGTTAGAGCTGAACTCTGTAGAATAGTGGCCCTCCAGAAGCAGGATTGGACACCCCTGCTGTTGAAATAGACGTAGACGTCATAGACGTCAGAACATCTTCCTTGTCATTGGACCCTCACTGGAGATCCATTGCCTTGCTCATGGTTCATGACTTTTCCAATGTCCCTTTTCCTTATCTATGCGACACACACATGCAAAATAGTAAGATATTTCCGGAATGTCAGTGCATTATAAATTTCCATTTCGCTATGAAAAAACATTTCCTGTGCCCTTTTTATAGGCAGTGGAAGTCATTCATTAGGGTATCCTAATGCAAGCCACTATCTGATTTCATTCACAGGGATTTGACCCAGAAATGTTTTGAACGGTGTAAACTGCTGAAGTTTCTTTTAACCTCATGTGATTTTAAAACTATGGTCATTCAGCATTAAAACATGACCCGTGGATAGTCAAGTAAATCACACGGTTCTACTGTGTGAGTCATGTTAACAAACATTACTTCCACATTAAAAAAAGCAAGTCAAACTGGCTACATCCAGCGCCTTCAGGCAAAAAGTACAGCAAACGAGATTAAGAAATCAATTGAGAAACTTCCCTGTATAAAGAAGGATTAGAAATGGTGACATACACTGAGGTCATATTATGTCATGCTTTCAACACATTCTATAGTTAAAAAGCAAAAGGAATTTGTGCTAATGTATGTTTCAAAGAATAATCGCAGCCAGATTATGGTTCAAAAAATAAAATTCTATTTGAGCCAAAACCAGATTACAGTCAGAGTTCACAGTGGCTGAGAGGTTTGGTTACAGTAGTCACGACAGTGACTCATGATGACAGCCAGAAGGATGGCAAGGGGTTTGTATATTTATAACGAAGTATTAATATGCTAGGGTCCCGAGTAGAGGGTGATTCAACAATGTGACTAACCAACACAATGTACTCTTTTTTTAAATAAGATACATGTATGAATAGTATTCATCAATGAGTTTCATTGTGCCAATGGGTTTTACTCTGCCAAACCCAAAACATTTCCGCAACACAGTGCAACTTCATTCCAAAGGCTGAAATGGGAGTACACACAGGAAATGTAAACTCTTTGACAATTTACACAACTCTGCTACAATAAAATGTACAGACGAAAGCTAGAAAACCTTTGAAGCTAATAACAATGGGCTAAATAAAGCACATATACTTTGGATTTATGACCTAGCCACAACTGTGTACTAGGTTCTTTGTGGTGAAGGATTAAATTCAATCTAAGGGGAGAAAAAAAAAAAAATGATAATAAAAAAAATAATATATATACACAGGTATCATCTTGGTTTTAATTTGTTTAGAGAACAGTATATTCACAGAAAATGGTCAATGACCAAAACATGTTCTCAGACTTCTCTAAACATTTCAGTGTAGGTTTAGACAACATTTAGCAGCCTTGTGGTTAAAGAGATAGTTCACCCAATGAAAAATTAAAATTCTGTCATTTTTTTACTCACCCTCAAGTTGTTCCAAATCTGTATGAATTTTTTCTGCTGAACACAAAGGAAGATATTTGGAAGAATGTTGGTAACCATACAGTTGATGAGCCCCATTGACTAAAATATTATGGAAGTCAATGGGGCCTATCAACTGTTTGGTTACCAACATTCTTCCAAATATCTTCCGAGTAAATGACAAATTTTATTTTTGGGTGAACGATCCTATCCTGCTATCATAGTCCTAAATTAGGACTCAAAACAGAACAACCATGAGCTTTTAGATAAAAGCTTTAAAGCTTATTTACCAGCTGAAGCCAGCACCTGAAGTTATGTGCAGGGATATGTGTGCATTATATTGTAAAATAATATTTCTGAAACAGGAAGTGACACCATGAAAATTTGAGGGTTCTGTACTACAATGGCTAACTACACAATTTTATAGCAATTGCAACAAATAGTTGTGAGCTTTGATATATGACAATATTGCTATTCCCAATTCAGCCAAGTTTATGAACATCATGTCTGTATGCTTGAACACTGCTGGAAGTGATGACAATTTCAAATGTGATTCTTGTGTAAACTGCACAAAGAAAAAAGAAAAAAAAAAAAAAAAATCTGTCATTGAAAGTGTTACCTGTGATTCAGATCAGAACAGCTGGAAATGATTTTAAATTTCACTTTTAATAAAAAAATAGTTTGATTTTTTTTTTTTCCAAGAGATTAGTTGAACCAGATTTTAAATACACCAAAAAGTTGTCCAAAAAGGATTGTTTTGAAGATTGAAAAGAAAAACATGAATTCAAACTGATCTCTGTTTTAGAGTCTTTCAACATCCATCACAACGTCCATGTGGATTCACCGTATCAAATAAGCAAGTGCAGCTCCGAATGTAGCCACACTACCAATGGCCATCAGTGTGTTTCTCACAACCGCCTCTGTATCCGGGACATGAAAAAATTCCACAAAGCCATCCTAAGGAGAAAAATATTTGCACTAGGTGATTACAGGTTACAAACAAAGGAAAACTCAAAACAAGCACATATGCAGTCCTGTGGAGGTGGTGGGGAAAAAAATTAAACTCACCCATGCTTTGTTTTTGAGCAGCCAGTCCCGCTGGGCAGTGAGAAGATAGGAAGCAATGACTTCCCCCACCAGACTCACACACTTGCTAAGTCCTCTGTCATTCTGATGCTTGCACAAAATTGCCCCAAAAGTCAGCAAGCTTGCAATACGGCCCCAGTTTGTGATGCCATCGCTGAAGATTTCTGTTGCCACAGTCTTGATGAAACTCACATCTTCTCCATTCTGCTCCAGATTCAGACGTGCAATCATACCTGAGAGAGTCAAATGTTAGAGGCCACTGCGGAGTCATAAATGTGGAAATACGTGGCATAAAGTGGAGCAACCTGCCAGGCCAGGTGCGTGTGCAGAGGGTGAGGCTGTTCTTATCAACCACTAAACATTATGAAACCAAGCGAAAGGAAAACAGTAGAGGGCTACATGTTGAAATAAAGAAAGAACTTATGAAATTACCTTTGTAAGCGATTTCGTGCTTTACCACAAGACTTTCCACAACCCGCTTCATCGTTGACAGAACCTGTTTTTTTCCAATTTTAGAATGAGGCAGTCCTGAAAAGTTTTTTAAGAAAATGTCAATAGTTTCTCTTGTTTCCATGTCAAGTGACGTGTAATTGTCTATTTCCTCGCAATCCGACCCAGGCGAGGATGGTACCGAGCCTTGGAGCCCGTCCCCCGTAAACTGGTCCTGTGGTTTCAGCTTCGGCATTACGAGTCGCTTGCCACCAAACCCGCCAGAGCTGTTGACGTTAAGACTTGTTATTCCAATGCATGTTTGAAACATGTCGTTTGAAACTTTACTCCCAGGGAACATCTTTGCAAATTCACATCAATGCTTTTAATCCAGTTTATCGACGATGCATTTAAGGGGGAACGTCTTCTTTCTTGATTTGAATTTAAACTGAACAAAATCCTTCTACATTTTTCGTTTTCAAGGCGGAAGCGTAGGATGAGAACATTTCTGTATATTTATACTCTCGGGAGGGGCGGGACTTTGGTCTGTTGACCAATCATTGGCGATTCACGTAGAGAACGCAAACTGCGCTTGAAGCCTTGGGTACAGCTGGTTCTGCACGTAAAATGCGTCCCACGTTCGTGTAAAGCCCTGAATATGTAAAATTTGGAATACGTTCTCATGAACAATAGTATTTAAAATAATTTCATGTCATTTCAAAATGTTTCACAGTTAAGAGCGTAGTATAGGATTAACGACCATTCTGTTTATGAACGACCAGAGATGTTTATGAGAACAAGATATGTATGTTTGGGTTTTAAAAATGTCACCATGTTTTTCTATCATGTGTCCGCCCATTTCAGCTTTTCAAAGAGTGGGGCTCCCCCTAGTGACAAATAGTTGTAAAACAGAATTTGTAGAATAAAATGTATAACATGCACACCCCTTATATAAGCTTTTTTTTTTTTTTTTTATAAGGTTTTTTTCAAATAGCTCCATTTTGTATTTTGCAAAATTAAAATAGCCACATTGGCGTTAGTAAACACTGTGATGGTTCAGCTCCATAGTATACTAGATTTCTCGATATTTTAGGAATTTTTTTTTTTTGAATGTATGATTATGAGTGACATACTGGGCGCGCACTTGTGTGAACTGACCACCGCACGAGCGTCTTTGTTTTAATTTCTTGATTACATCCGTTTGGCAGTTTCCTTCTTTCTAAGAAAAAAACAGCCTATAGGCCTAATAAAACCAAAGTAAACACGTGGAAGTTATCGACATTTCGTTAGAAAAAGTACCACTCAATGTTTTTGCTATTAATGTAAAACTTTATTTTGAAGTTCAGACAGCTCCAATATTCATTTTAAACATCTATCTTTGCTTCGTGATTAGCCATCCTTCCATGTAAATATAATTGTAAGGAACATGATGATTCTGGAAACCTGTGGAAATCCATTATCAAACAAATTAATTCAAGCAAAACATCTGAAACAATAATGCATATATATATATATATATGGGGATGAAAAAAAAAAAAAAACTTTAATTACAATGCAAAAATCCTTAACCCCTATATTTACATTTCTCACACTAGATTTGATAATATTCTTGTTATGCTGCATTAAAAAGCAGAGCGAGAGAGAGCGAGAGAGAGAGAGCAAGAGAGAGAGAGAGAGAGAGAGAGAGAGAGAGAGAGAGAGAGAGAGAGAGAGAGAGAGAGATTCAGACACACAACATTAACAAATAAAAAGATAAAACACAAGCTTTGTGAAGATTGGAAAGAACATTTACAAATTCTAAAGACAACTGAGACAGATAATGCAAGACAAAATGCACAAATATGACACCAGATGCACAGTTTGACTATTTACATTTTGGCTGCAGCACAAAATAAGATTATCTCCTAGCATTGTGCAATAACGCATTCCTCAAAGGAAACATTGTACATCCACACATACCACTGAGTGACAAATACTAAGTGCAAGACCATCATATTTCCCTGATGTATTGCCAACTGCCACCAGCACCTCAACCATATATGAAAAAAAACATTCAATCCCTTAAATGCAAGTCACCTTTTAGTGAAATTTACATAGTGATGGTACACTATTTTTTTTTTTTTTTTTTTTAACCAAGAATAACATGCATTAATATACATGTTTTTTGTTAGCTTCACATGGCTAAACAAATTTTTTATCAGGCCACATATAGGCAGGTATGTGGTTTTAGAAGGGGCAACCTGATTAGACTATGCAAATCCTGACTTAGACACCTGGACTGTAAAACCGCCTAGGTTGAGTCTAGATTTCCCCTGTAAGGGTATCTTATCAACATACTAGGACTCTGTAAAGAGTGTACAAAGTCTTACCACCTGGAATAAATGAGCTGTTAAGATCCACTACAAAGTTTCAAATGATTTACAACAGCCCTGCGCAGTCTTCTTTAAACTTTGAAGAAGCTACAGAGGTTTATTGATTCATGTCCTCTGAAGGACACTTTGCTAAATGATGAGAAACGGTACCACAGATAATAATAATAAAAAAAATGGGTCATAGGATATAATATTCAGTCCTTTGTATGTTTGAGGTTGGATTGAAACCCAATAATAATCTGTATGTCAAAGAAATCTATTGGTAATATTTTCCAATTTTTTTTTATGCGTATCTGTGTCCAAATTTAAGCAGAACATTTTACTATTTAGATCTGACATATTTTACAAATGTTGAACCAAAGGTGCTGCTCCATTCTGCAAATTTCTCTCTGCACCTCATTCCTTAAAACATACATAGATATGTAGGACCAAATAGACTCACTTTTTAAGACGGACAAGACGATTACATCTCAAATGATCAAAAGGGTCTCATCATCTGCATCATACTACATATATGTGTTGGATATTATAAAATAATCCCATTAATAAATACACTGCTGTAGTGTACATGAAAGCAGAATGACTCCAGATGCCCATAAGACTTAACACAAATAGCCACTACTTTTTAGAAACATACAAAACTTTTGACGCTTAACGTATGCTAAGACAAGATCAATTTCTTAAACCCCTTTCCTTATCATGCCACATACAAAAACCATTTCTGCTCTTGGCTATTATCAGTGAATTACAACATTCTCTGTTTACACCCAAAAGCTGCGATTACAATAATCTAATCTGCCTGATTGGAACCGCTTGCTCAGATCCTACCATGGAAGGTGAAGGCTGAGAATAGTTAAACAATCCAGTCATAAGCAGCTATTATTTGGTTAAACTGAGCCATACTTAGAGAGAGAGAGGTAGAAGAGTGTATAGCCTACCAGCCACTCTTTACCACTATTGCTCTAACCACTCGTTCACTGACTTTTTCAAAGAAATTCTCACAAAACATTCATTCTTTTGTCATTGCGAATGATTAGAGGGCACATGTACATCTGGGGCCAATGGCTGTCAAGTATTATCTATGTAAAACAATGCCTTTTAAAACAATCTTATTTGACACTTTTAAAAGCATCTAACATCATTTTATGAAGTCTTCAGGGTTTTGTTCATAATATGACTGATGTACAGGGTACAGAGTAAAGTGCATCATGCTCCACTGGGGTCTGGAATACCGAGGGTTTAGTTTTTCCCTACCATATGTGGGACACTGAAGAGGGTAACAGAGCTAGGTTGGTTAGACCTACTGAAGTGAAACGAAAATGACAGCAAAACTCAACACCCAAATGAAAACAAATGAAACAAAATAAATTGATAACCAGTCCTGGTGAAGCTAGTCTGGCGGGGCTGGGGAGGTTTTGGAAGTTTGCTCAGAGGGTTTATTCAAAACCTACGGGTGATGTTAGCCAGCCAGTTTACTTGTAACCAATGAGGACTTTCTCTGCGGAAGGTCTTGTGGGGTTGGAATATGATCCCCGGTAACGATGTTCTTGTCTGGACCGGCTGCGGCAGGCAACTGTTTGTTCTTCATCTTTGCCTTGGCCATGTTGTAATCTCCTGAGTCAAAATACTTTTGCTGGAGACAAAAAAAATTCACAATTTGGAACACATTTAATTAAAATTTTATGAAATCAAAAAAGGGTACTGTTTGTTTTGGCTATGTTGCAAGCACCTGGAACTGTATGAATATGTCTCTTGATAGTGCAATGTTTTTAGTTGTACAATTGAAGTAAAAAAGTATGTTACAATCTTTAAACATACCCCTTTCTGCAGTCTCTTCATCAGGAAGTCAGAGCCACCTGGCTTTTGACCCAAGCTGGGATACTTCGCTTTCAATTTGGCCTCCTCTGTCCGCACTGGGTTTGAGTTTGTGTCCTGAGATTCCTGAAAAACATTTTTTTGCGATCAGTAGTTATTAGACACCAGTTTAATAGCTTTCATAGTAAAAATCTTATATGTACACTAAAAGTTTGGGGTCAGTAAGATTTTTTCATGTTTTCGAAATAAGTCTGTTATGCTCAACAAGGCTGCATTTATTTGATCAAAAATACAATAAACAGTATTAATAGCACACAATAAACATTCTTTTATGCCGATTTGGTGCTCAAGAAACATTTATTGCCATCAATGTTGAAAACAGTTGTGCTGCTTATTTTTGTGGAAACCCTGATACATTGTTTTTTTTAGGATTCCTTCAAAAAGAAATGCAAAAAGAACAGCATTTATTTGATTTTTTTAATGATGTAAAAAGTGTTTACTTTTGATCAACTTAATACATCCTTGCTGAAATATTTAAATGTATGTTTTGAATGGATTTATGTAAACAGTCTTTATTAAACAATGGAAAGCTGTTTACTCTCATTTAGTCTTACAACTATGACTATGAGGAAGAGGACGGAACAAGCTAATCAACACTCAAAACTCAAAGTAATAAATCTCACTCTCAAAATATAATAAACACAACAAAACAAAACCCCTTTCATCATGATATCATTCTTCCTGTAATTCCCAAAAGGTGTGGTCCTTTAATCATATTTCAGGCCAAGGTACAACATGACTGTTTAGTTTGGCATTAAATTCCCAGGTGTTTTTTATAACAACTCTCTGACAGTGACTTCACTATTACTGGATAGGGAAATTAAATTTTGGTTTCAATTTGAATGCAAGCTAAAATAAACAAACACCACAATCTGGAAAATCTGTCACAAGTGAAACCATTCATCAACATCCGAGTCAAGGCGATTTGTAAACATCTTAAGGTTTCTGTTTTGTTGTGGTTTAAAAGGGGGTTTGTTTTGAAGAGTAAAACAGCTAAATCGGTCTTCAGGTCTTGCAATAGCATAGCACAGATATTGAAGGTTACAGAAAGATAAATTCTTGAGGACCTAAAGTACATATTTTTCACCCTCATTTGTGTGGTTGCATTTTATCATCCTCTGCTTCGCCCTAAGCTAAGGAATGGTGGTGTGTTTAGACTGAGGCTTGGATAATTGTAAAGAACAAAACAACAAAAGGGCTAATGACATAGACTGCAGTGTATACACATTTAAGTATATATCCATTATGAATGCATGACTTGAGATTAAGACCATTTTTGCAAATAACTAGACTGTGTCAAAAGGGGCAGATCTTGTATGTTATGCTGTCTAAAAGATACATTTGCATTCAATTGTAGCACAAGGCAGATTGCAGAAAAACAGGTTTGTAAATCCTCATGACACAGTATCTAAGTTCTACATGCTACACCCTATGAGTCTATGTGAGTCAAATAATTCATAAAACAGCATTTTAAAACACAAAGGCAGAATCCTGTTTGAGTTTATTCCACTCTACAAGGACTCAGGAAATGGCATTACATTTTTCCCCAATGGTATAGATCAAAAACAGTTCTAGCCAAATTATTAATAATAATGTTTTTCATCAAAAGAGAAATGTCCATAACTCTAAGTTCATAACTTTCAGTCAGCTACTTAAAAATATAGATTGGTCTAATTTGATACAGAAAAGTAAGCCTGGTTGCCCCTTGGCTAACTGCTAGTTGGTCATTCTAGATCTTAAGACATGGCTGTTTATGCAACAGACCCCTGGAGAAGAAACAGACTCTTCTGATTAGGTCCAGTATGCTGATTCACAAGGATCTATAACAAGTAATTTATGAGCTGCTATATTCAGCACCAGCTGGAAAAAGTGCAAACAAGGCTGTTTAGTTCCCACAGTAAAAACTACATGCACTTGGGACTCCTGATCGTGTCCTGAATCTCATTTTATGGATAAATGCCATTTTAGCACAACACTGTCAATAAACAGTGGTCTCCAGATGTTGTTATAAATTGAACATGAACAACGAAATAGAAATATCAGAATCTGTTTTTTCTACAACTGCTTTCGTAGTATGGATTGACAACTCTGCGGAAACATGAAAATGGGCGCCCCAGTTATTTTTGTTCATACAACCCAACTGACACCATCAGGTTAGAGTAGGTGTGACAAAACTGAAGAGCGACAGAATGAACCAATCAAACGCTGTTATTTCGTGACGTCTGAGCTCACTGACCAATCAAAAGGAGGCCCATGCATGTGAAATGTTCGACTATCACCTTGTTCAACTCATGCAGGTGACAGCTCAGCAATCAAACAGCACAGAATCAGAGAGATTTCTGTTGAAGGTGTCAGTGAGCAATAAGCAGTCGTTTTAATATAAATGAATTAAGG
This sequence comes from Coreius guichenoti, assembly GCA_039654105.1. NCBI lineage: Eukaryota > Metazoa > Chordata > Actinopteri > Cypriniformes > Gobionidae > Coreius > Coreius guichenoti. The sequence goes on from CM077176.1 coordinate 18,089,826, forward strand.
CATAATGACATTATAGTGGATGAAATTGACAGACACCGTAAGAGACTGCAACGAACAAGGCGCAGCCCCAAACTAATCCCCACCTGAGTCTCGTCCATCTGCTCCGATTGCGTCTCCGTGTCCTGGTTATCTGATGACATGTCTGTCCGCCGTTTGCTGCTTAATTAACGTGTTGGGAGTGTAAATTTTGCTGTCTATTCGTGCCCGATCCGATCCACCCACGGTGTTGAGTATCAAAATGGCGTTCGCTGCAGCGACGTCACTTTGGGGGACGGTCACGCAGCGCAAAAGCCAATAGGAATCTGGTTTGATGTTTGACAGACAGGAGAACAAGCCAGTAGATTTCCAATAGTCATATCAAAATAAATAATTGACCAATGGTAAGCTACAATGCCTTTGCGAACTCATACATACAATAATACAGATTATATAGGGCAATTGAAACTGTTAAATTATATTAAAATCTACTGGGGATGTTAATAAAAATTATTCTCAATAGGTTTTCAATGTTGAACATGCCTGCGACTATATTGTTATCTAGAGGAGACCTTATAATTGCTATTTTTGAAATTTAAATTTTAAGGCCTAGGCCTAAGTAGACTGCATATACAATTCATCAATCATGCATTTTAATACATTTCTAATAGTCATATCAATATAAGTGACCAATGGTAAGATACAATGCCCTTGAATCTGCTATCCCCTACCCTAAATGTATTATAATATTTTCCCTGCACAACTCCATTATGTTCAAGACCTGACATGCTTGAGGTAAGAATGACATTTGATACTTTTAACAAAAGTATGCGCTGATTATCAATATACTGTATTTGTATTGGATTGGATATATACTGTATTGGAAATGTATCGTCACCATTTCAGAGTAGAAAATCAAAAAAAAACTTTACACTTTAAAAACTGTAGAAAGAAAAAATATATAAACTTCAAAAAGGTATGAGAAGAGCGAATTATTTAAAAACGTTACATTAAGCCATAGTACGCGTTGCTGTTTTTCAAATTAAGAAATAATGCTTCATTGCTATAATTATTTGCATATTTTTTTTCCTCTATTAAATAACTTAACATTTGATTGCTTGTTTATATGGTACTTAGACATAATTAGACAGGAATAAATAAGAGAGGTCACATTTTGGTGTTGGACGTTACGCGAGATGGCGCGCGAGAGTGATTGACAGTTAAAACGTCGGTTGAGATGAGACAGGCCAACATAATTGCTATTATCCATTTTTAGGATATATTTGCCTTTGGGGAAAGTCGTCTTTATTGCCAACGTTATTTAGTAAGATAATTATATTCTTTACACGATTATGTGTTTTTGAGTAACAGAAACTTTGCTTACGTTACCAAAGCCATCAAGCGTTAACACATTATATTTGCAGATGCAATTTTTTTGCCTTTTGACTGGTAATCTGTCACGATCATCATGGCATGTGAACAGAAACTGCGCTCTCTTCAGGTAAAGATTTGTTTCTCGAAACCAGCACAATACCACCAACTGTTTGAAATTTAACTTTGGCTTGTCTAGGTTTTTGCTAGCCTGTCCATAAATTGTTACTCTAACAGTAATTTCTAAATGTGTGTTTTTCCAGAACTGTCAGATGCTGCCGGATGTGGTGTCCACCGATCAGCAGTCGTTGGTGCTGGTGAAAAAACTTTTAGCCATTGCTGTCTCAAGCATCACTTACCTCAGGGGTCTTTTCCCAGAAAAGGCCTATGGACGCAAATATGTTGGAGGTAAAATTGACACATCACAGGTAACATATCCTTCATTATTTCATTATTATAACATTTCTTAATCTGTTTCCCCCCCTTCCGTTTCACAGAGCTGAAAGTCCTGATACTGCGAGAGCATAGCTGCCCTGGTGCTCAGCAGATAGTGCAGTGGTAAGTGGACAGTTGACAAACACGTTTTCACATTCCCTTAGTTAAAAATGTATTAAAACGCTAAAAATGAAAGTACATATACATATTTTGTATGTGTAATATGTTTCGAGAACATCTGGTCAAAATCACTTTTTCATCACTTTTTCAGGTTGCAGGGATGTTTTGATGCACTTCAAAAAAGATACGTAAGTCTGTTCTTTTATACTCTTCTCTAGTTTTCTTTTATATTTCTTAACCAGTTATATGACTGATCATCCTCACTGTTAGTAACCTTTGAACCTTTTGCATCTGCTTTGCTTTATCAGCTGCGCATGGTTCTTCTATCAGTGAGTATTAATTAATTGATTTCAGTAATTATTCAGTAATTATCAGAACTATCAGTAATCAAAATCAATTTATATGTATGCAGCAGAACTATACTAGCTTATAATATATAATAAAAAAAAAGTGACTATTTTTACTTGCAGATTTACTGTGATCCAGACAATCCACAGGTGATCAGACGTTCTCTTTTTTTGATTGAATGCCATAAAATGTTACTTAATTTTTTTTTAATATAATGCAGATGAAATCATTTCATGATGACCTTGTTTTTGTATTTCAGATTTTGAATTTGCATTTTTACTTCTTTCTTTTGTTTGCAGAAAGTGACTGAATGTTACCAGTTTAAAATCAAATACACAGAGAAAGGACCTCAGATGGACTTTGAGAGGTGGCATATCTATTTGAGCAGTTAAAGGGATAGTTCACCCAAAAATTCTGTCATGATTTACTCACCCTCAAGTTGTTCCAAACCTGTATGGATTTTTTTCTTCTGCTGAACACAAAATAACTTTTTTTTGTGTGTTCAGCAAAAGAAAGAAATTCATACAGGTTTGGAACAACTAGAAGGTGAGTAAATGATGACAGAATTTTCATGTTTGGGTGAACTATCCCTTTAACAAAACTACTGTAGATGATGGATTACAACCCAAAAATACTCAAATATTGCAGCCCAAAATACATTACTTGCATAGCATGCCCTAATATAATTTTTCAAGCATTATTATTTACTACCACATATTAATGTTTCCTCTTGTGAATATAAATATCTGTTTTCAGCAAAAATGGGCAGAACCTGACTAAAATGGCCTGTGACAACACCCAGAAATCCAGTATGCTGCTGGTGCGTAAACTTTACATGCTGATGCAAAATCTCGGCCCTCTGCCTGACGACGTCTGCCTCAACATGAAACTCTTCTACTATGATGAGGGTAAATCTACGGTTGCTATATGCTACAGACTGTACCACTCATATGAAGTGCACTGTTTGTCTCTTATTTCTCTTTTGTATGTGATTTATTTAAAAGCATTTACTTTGCCAAACCATGGCAAAGTTGGCCTTTGATTTGGCCCTATCATATCCCTGAAGCATTTCTTAATTTCTAATTTATCTTTTTGTTTCATTATTTAACATTTTTGTAGTGATGCACCAATTATGATTTTCCATGGTCGATTGTTTTTGCAAGCAAATTGTCCGATTCCCATACTGGTTGCCTTTTTTAAGCAAATTTATTTGTTGTTTATTTGCTCTATAACAGGCAAACTGACCTTAAACAAAAAATATCTAGCCATTTGAAATTAGAGTCAACCACTGCATTTTAATCACGATCGAAACAAAGATGCTACACACATGTAGCATGAGCAGTTGTTTTTGATTTGAATTAGACTGTATAATTTCAAGATTTATAGCAAAAACAGAATGGTCTGACTTTAGATTTGTGAAATTATGCTACATAAGACACCTGCACAAAACAAAAACAACAGGCGGACTGAATGAAAATGCAAATTCACTCTCTGACAGTAGGAGACGCTTATGGAACAGCTGCGGTTTCTTTTGGTACCGCTGAACACAAAGCAGCGCTGCGCTTAAGTTATAAACACTACTTTTTATACGGAGGTAACAGGAAAAGAAAATGCCATCAAAACTTTTCTGAAGAACGTTTCCCCCACCCCCAATTTAATATTTAGATTTTTTTCCCCCTATATTTCGAGCATCACGAACAGTGAGCTTGCTGTGCCTGGTACAGTATTCGTTCTCTGGTGCGTCTGTTCTTTGCCTCCATCTTTGGTGTGTCCCGTCTCTGGTCTGTGTTAACGTCCTGTTAACAGACTTCATAATATTTCCACACAAATGACATTTTGGGAAATGATTGCAATGCATTTTTTTGTGTGCAAGTCCGGAATAGAGATCAGCCAATATAAAACAAAAAAGCCTAACCCGGTTCCGATTTATGGCTGGTTGAACGGTGCACCTCTACATTTTTGTTGTTTTTAAAAAAAATTAAATATAATATAGTTGAATATAATGCAACATTTACTTTTGGCCCACAACCCTCAATCAAGTTGATTTTTGACCTTTCATAGTAAAACGTTTGGGCACCTCTGGTATTGGTGTTTTATTATTCAGTGTCAAAGTGTATTTGTGTTTCAGTGACCCCTCTGGAGTATCAGCCACCAGGCTTTAAGGAGGATGACAACAGGACACTAATATTTGAGAGGGAACCAGTAAATCTGACCATGGGAGAGGTGGTCACACCTTTTCATAGCCTCAGAATGAACGTCACCACTGAGCGGAAGAGACTTGATCCGGTGAGATAAAGAAGCTAGGTGCCTACTGATCTGCCTGGCAGAAAATATTATATCAGTCGTGTAAAGAAGTGATCGATACTATACATGTATTTATGTGCGTTAACAGCCTGATGATGATGATGTGGAAGTATGCGTGAGTACAAAATGGTCTTTGAAAATGTTTGAGGATGGGACGATGTCTGAAACTTCAGTTCAGCAGGTAGGGTCCTTTTAATAGTTGGCAGATATTTCCTCAGTTCCTTTTCTGCCTTAACTTGACAAAATATGAGTATTAATCTCAAATGATGGACTTATTTGCTCACAGGAGTTGATGACAAAGGAGAATGTCATCACTGATGCTGGCATTGAATACTCAGGTGAATGTTACACTCTCTGTCTGCCAGTTTAATGACATCGGCATGAACCTAATCAAGGCAATCACCACCAGCTCTCAGCAACCATTATTCATGGTCTGTCACATTTACAGAAACTCAGGAGAACTCACAACAGCCTCACAGAAACAGCAAGGAGGGTCTTACAACAAATGCAAAGGTAGCGCTAAACAATTCCCCACACTCACAGTCTGCTCTAGTGGCCTGTGTATAATTATGTGATGTTTATTTCATCTGGTAAAGAAAACTGCTGATCTTAAGGTGGACGCCAGGAGGACCAGGAGTGGACGCATTTTTGAGCCTAAGGTGGGAAATACAATGCCCATGGCCCGTGTTTGTGTTGTCATGTTTGTTGGACTGTTCACTGGAACTTTGTGAATATTTGTTTAGTCATTGAATTTAAATGCAAAATAGCCTCATGCTACATTTCTCATTCTGACAGCTCTATCATGCGATCAGATCAGTTTGTCACTTTAAAACAGGTTATTCAAGCGTTCGTGTTCTGATGAACTGTAGTTCCCCTTACAAAAAAGAAGTATACTTCAAGTTAATTTTATGAAGTATACTTAAGTAAAGTTCAAGTATATTTTTTAAGTATACTTTATGTAGCAAGTATAATAATATCAATGTGTGCTAGTAGTAAACTTGTAAGTGTACTTTTTCAATACTGCTTGGGACTAAATTGTCCCGCTTTTTTGTATATAAAAGTAACATACAATTTAGTATATAAAAGTGTAACAGTAGTTTTCATTAAGTGAACATAGCATCACACTTATAGTTTACTATTTATATATTATTTTTGCACTTTAATTACACTACTATGTTCCTATTTAGGTATTAATTTTTTATACTTGAAATTAGGGCTGGCAAGCGATTAAAAATTTTAATTTCATTAATTACACAATGCGACAATTAATCGCACATCAAATTTGGCTGAGAAATTACTCCCAAAAGATAATTTAAAGTCATTATTGTGTAAAAAATCAAATATACTACAAAAAGCTTCAGAAAGAAATATTTTTGGGTAAACTATACCTTTAAATGTTTGTTTTTATTAATATGGAAATATGAAATTATACTCTGAATAAGAAACTGCCAGTAGGTGGCGGTAAATGTCCAATTGAGTCATTCATTCGATTCGTTCATTCAGGAGTGAAATAAATGGCTCTCTTTATGAAAATGGTAAATGTAAATGGTTCTCTTTATGGTCCATTGAATCATTGGTTCACGCGATTCGTTCAGAACGCGGATTCAGAAATGAAACGCTGTTTATTGCTCGGAATCGGAGACGAACAGTTCTGCTTTGTCTTTATATTTTCGTTGGCAAAACAGAGTAAAAACAACACAATGTTGTCTAAAACAACACAAATATTAACTTATTTATTTTATTAAACTGTTGTATAAGATCAGTATCGCATCTGCACTCGTGCTATTCTGGACAGAAAAACAGAACTCGTGTGAAATAGCACTCGTTACTCGTGTGATATTGTTTATAGGCCTACTGTATATCATGATGTAAATGTGAGGGCGTTTTCACACTGGCAGATTAGTTTGAAACGCGGCACGGTTCACATGAAAAATTGGTAATGTGAAAGCTGTCATGCTAGCTCAGCTGAGCTCAGGGGTACCGAATTCGAGACTGCCTGAAGGAGGTGGTCTGAGTTCGGTTGCGCAACTTGCGCTCAAACTGTGCCGCGATTCACGTGAATGTCAAAGCAACACGGACTCGGGTGCGCAAGAAAAGTATCCTGCGCATGCGTTTTATCAGATGACGATGTATTTAGTTACCACAACAAACGTGCCCAGTGTAAAAACGCCCTGAGACTAAAACTCAAACAGGGGCATTTATTCCTCATATCTTGAATTTTATGGACATTCTAACTACATTCTATAGGCTTCATCACACAGTGAGTTCATGGCCGTAGCCAGCTATGAGGTCACCGAGGTCCGGGCATCGGTATTTTCCCGAGGTGTATATAATAAATGTTGTGAAATAAATGTCTAATATAGTATTAACACTACTTTAGTGCTGCAAGGATATAGCACAGCACCAAGAGCTTCTCATCAGAGCTGCCTCAGCGGTCTGTCACCGCTCATCAATGTCAAAATATTATATTTGAGATGACCAATCAAATCAAAGTAGGCGGGCTTTATGTTTACAGAAGATGCTGAGCGCGAATTCCAGCTCAAAGCTTCTGTAAACGGACATAAAGTGCGAGTGTAAGTAGCTAAACTTAACATTTCATATTTGACAGCTGTTTTAGGATAGAAATGTTTAACAACCGACAAAAATAATAAGGTCAACTAATAAAATTGTCTAATTTCACCATTTTGAATTAAAAATAGGCTTATAATTCAAGTGAACTAATGTAATAATTAGTAACTGTCAATGTGAGGGGAAAAGAAACATTAACGAACCCAATTTCATCAGATTAGGCATAAGATAATTAATGTGTAGGGGAGAGCGGGGCACAACCTAACACTTTTGGACTTTCTCAGTTTGTGTAAATCTACTTGGGGTTTAGAGTATTTATTTATTCCCACATTAATTTCCCACATGTCTAGTACAATTATGTGGTTTTGTTTCATTAATACAGTGTATACTTTTTTCTTGATTTACCCTGAAAGAATGGAAGTAAAATGTGACAACATGCCCCATAGGTGGGGCACACTGTAACATGAGCATATGATAGCTTAAAATGTTATCTGATATAATAGAAAAAAAATATATATATATTTTGTCAATAAACTAATTTTTGAGTTTGACAACAAACACATCGTAAAATACAGCTATACAACATAGTTCAAAGCATAATCATTAATAATTTCTGAACATTGATTCTCAGTTATTATTCACCTTTTTCTCATGGTTTCTCAAAAGAATTCATAAAAGTATAGAATATAATAGCACAGTTCTAATAGGGGCTCAGTGTGACAACATGCCTCACCTGCGCAACTGGGATTTAACCCCGGCTCGTGTCTTCTGCTGGTTAGATCAGCATTAAAGAACTATCTCAACTGTTAAATAAAAGATATAAGATTACAATAATATCAGATTTGTCTAGTTTTACATAAACACAAAAAGCAGAGATGATAAATGAACTTAAGTAAGAAATTTACTTTTGCTATGCTTAAATAAATGTTCAGTGATATCTTCCAAAGATTTTTTAATTTTGGTGCATTTTTTTCTCTAAATAGGGTTGATATGGCAACGAGTAAATACAATAAGTTTCGTCATCCTGGCATGGGTGGAAAGTTTTAAACCACGTTTAAAGTTTTAAACTAACCCCACGTTAGGTTGTGCCCCGCTCACCCCGCTCATTTAACTTGTCAAAGAAAATTATTAATAAAACATATAGGCTAAATATCAGTTGACCCTATGTTTACTTTCTTCACGGACACAGACGAAAATGAAAAGACTACAGTCAAAGCTCAGCTTTGGGGGGTATTGACAAATAATCTACTGCCCACTGACATGGTTTTGAAAGCTATTTATTATTAATTTTTTGGCCTCCAAACGTCTTAAAAATGCACATATGTAGATCAGAGAAATCAAATTTTTTTCGGGGGGGCATCTCGAACCCCCCTAACTACCTCAAATTTGGGACCTCACTGATTTTAAAACCCTGCCTACGGCCCTGAGTGAGTTGTTGCCCTGAATCATATTCTTCATCAGTGAACTGTATGAAATGTAAGATGACCTAAGTAGGTCTGGGGCGGGGCAAGTGCGTTAAATGCATTAATAATTTTAACGCGTTATATTTTTTAACCGTAACTAATTAATCTAATTAACGCGTTAAAATCGACAGCCCTACTTGAAATATACCGTTAACTGTACTTTAACTCTTTCCATTTTAAAAACATTTTATTCTAGCTTCATGCATCCTTTTTTATCAACACTTAAATGTGGGTAAGTTTAATTAAAAAAAGCAACATTTTAAACAAAAAGCTGAGAAAATCGCATTTTTGTCCACGACTACGTCCGGATCGGATTCAAAACAATGATCAAAACACAGATGGAGTAGATTGAGTCCATCAACACCCCCAAAGCTTCACAGTCATTTCCTCTTCATGGGTTCGACATTTCAGTCGGTAACGTTTGGCAGTTATGATTTATATGCTGTTTAATGTTGCTTACAATTTGCTTCTTCTTCACCTGTGTTTTGATCCGGAGAGTCTGTACTCTTTCAGAAGATGCGTAATAGCGCCCCCTACCATATAACAGTGAAAACATGGATAGCCGGAAAATTCAGTCAGTGGCAGGGAAAGAGTAATGCCGAGTTCACACTGCCCGATTTTAGCCCCGATTTTGACTTGCCGACAGGTTTTGCGAAATCGCCGACAAATGCCCGAAATCATAGGCAAATCAGTGCTCGTGCACGTGAGTGACAATCACGCAGTGTGAATTATCAAAGACGCGATCAAAGAGAATCACCGATGAGTCGCCGACGCCCGTGAGATATTTGGCATGCTAAATATCTGGACCTGTCGGCGATTCAAAATCCTGCTGTGTGAAATGTGTTCTGACTGAAAATTACATCGTCGATGACCTACAGCCAATGAGAGAGCAAGATACAGGGCAGCGGGAAGTTCGGGGAGTTATAGACCAGAATATCAGTATTTTAATAGATATATTTACAATTCTATCAAACAGAAACAAAGCACAGACATTTGCTTGACCAGCCGCAACAGCAGCACATTGCAAAATTATTTATTTACCCCAAACTCTCTTTGCAGAACACACAATCCTTGCTCGCTGTGTCTCCCCAACCATTTCCTCTGCGATAATCTTTTTTTCTTTTTCTCCTTTTCGCTGCAAATCAGCGCACAGACAATTTGGATCGCAAACTTCCTGCAGTTTATCATAATAACAATTCCAGTCTCGCGCGAGAACTCCGGTCTGATGCATGCGTGATCTCGCGTTGTTTACTTGTAACTTCTTGTGTGTGTTTGGTTGTGAAACGTAGGTTGCGCACCGGAGAGAGTTGTTGGTGATTCTTCCTATTAAAGTCATGCAGTGTGAAACCTCCTGTCACCGACCCATCGTGCAGTGTGAACACAGCAGTGACTGAATGCTACCCCAGATAGTTGTGTGAAAAGAGCAGTGATCCGACGAGTTTGAAAATCTCGTCGAAAATCTCGTCCAACTCTCTGGTGCAGTCTGAACTCGGCATAAAGTAGATTTGAAGTAAATTCCTAATGGACTAGCCTACACAAAAATTCAGATACTCAGAATTAGAAACATATCTGTTTTCTTTATAAATCAATATTTTCAAACAATGTAAGTTTGTAAGACAATATGTAAACTATGTGAAAAAGTATTTAATAGGCTACTCAATAAAAAGAGTAAACACAACTACAAGCCTAGTATACTTAGAATACTTAATTATACTTTTAAGTGTATCTCGATCAAAGGAGTACATGTATAGTCCAAATATACTTACACTTTTCGGTCAGTATATCAAGTATACTTGCAATTTTAAGTATATTTCCGAGAGGTACATAAATAGTAGACAAAGTATACTTTCTTATTTTTAGTTTAAAAGAAGTATACTAAGAGCACACTTGAATGAACTTCTTTTTCGTAAGGGTTACCACAACTAAATACACTTCCTCTATCTCTGCAGATCTCTCAGTTAGAGTTCCCGCTAAGCCAAGATCCCCAGCCATGTGCCCCGAAGAGACGCAAAGTCAGTGTACCCAAATAACACTGTGACTAGTACACTCACAATATTTCCAGTACAGTCACACAGCAACATACTGACCCATGATGCATGCTGTTTAATGTCTTTTGGTTTGATTCATTCAGTTGCAGAAAAGCTTTGTAAAACAAGTTTTTTGGTTCAAGGGCATATGATAACATGATGAGAAGTTTTAAATGGTGTATTTTGTTGTTTATGTTAATATTCTATGAAGTACATTTGAATAGTCATAATTTGCTTTCAGTGCCAGCCAGGACATTTTAGTAGCGTTTTTAGTCAGTGCAGATAAGGTACCGTGTACAGATTTAGTTATTCCACTAGATGGCACCATGCACATTGTGTGTTTTTATGAAAACAGTGATTCCAATAAAAACATGCCTTTTTCTGTAGTGAAGCAGGGTTTTTACGGATGTTCTTGAACCTGAGTGAGTGATGTAATTTGATAAATAATGCACTTTAGGATATGTGTCTAGAGGGATACAACATTTGAGCTAGATTTGGCTTTGTTTCTTGATGCTGGTCAAGCAACACCAAAAGCTCTAGTGTGAAAGCAAAAGAGCGAAGGGGCTTCTGCTGTCTCTGATCAGTGACAAATCAAGTCCCAAAGACAGTGTTTCACAGCCAAGCCTGAAACTGCGGATCTGGAATTGGAGTTTGAGATACTTTTGTCTCTGGCCAACTTCTTGGTACTGGTTACTGAAGGTTTCCTCTTCAGTCTGTGATGTTTAGTACAAGGTTACTTTGACAACCAAAGTGACATACTAAAATAATCTGTACATGCAGACAAATAGATTTTGCACTGCTGTGACAATTTGTAAATTAGATTTAAAAAAATATTATAAACTCTGCTAACAAATTTTTTTTATGTTTTAATAATTTTTTCCCATTAAGTTGATGTTGTTTCTGAATGTTCTCTGAACGTTCAAAACGTTCAGAGAACGGTTTTAAATATTTTTCTTGGTTATGCGAACATTAAGGAAACATTCTAGTTTGCAAACATAGGAACGTTATTTTTGAATGTTTTGAAGCATTCTGAAAAATGTACTATTGTTTAAAAAAAAAATGTTAGACGAAATTCCAAATAAAAATTTTCAGAAAAAAAAAAACATTCCATGATTGATGAATAGATAATGTTTTTGTGCTAATGTTTTGAGAACATTATTAAAGACCAGATAACTTTGAATGAACATTACTGGACATTTATTCTTAACTTTGAGAGAACCCTACCAGAATGTTAGCCAAAGTTCTAAGACTGTTCCCTGTTAGATGGGGATATAAAGTGCAGAATAGTGACCTGAGTCCTTTTTTTCACATGCTAAATTAAGCTAAATCAATTATAACATATGAGAGGTTTTTTGCCAGCATTTTTTTAATCTTTTATCGCACCTACTTGAAAAAATACACAACGACTGCATCCCAGTTCAAAGGCTGCAACCTCTCAATTGGGACGCAGCTCAGTTTTTATTTGCAAACATATTCTAGATCTCCATGGTAACAATAATATATAAACAGTAGTCCCTGTTTACAACAGTGTTCACTTTATCTAGTTCCAGAATATTTGTTGGCTCATTGCCTGAGTGTACCAAGAAGTTGGCTAGAGACAAAAGTGTCTCAAACTCCAATTCCAGATCCGCAGTTTGAGCCTTGGCTGTGAAACACTGTCTTCAGGACTTGATTTGTCACTGATCAGTTACAGCAGAAGCCCCTTCACCCTTTTGCTTTCACACTAGAGCTTTCGGTTTTTGACATCAGAGTTCGGTCCGTTTAGCATCTTCTCTTCCTTTTTGTACTCACACTGATGATGCAAACATATCGCAGTTTGGACCTGAAAAGTACAATGTAAAAAGAGACCTGTGGGGGAAGGGGGGAGGGTAGGGGAATCATTCTCGAGTTTGGACCAAGCAATCGAACCAAGTTAGCTGTGTATCTATGTGCAGGGGGTTATATCACCCCTCAGGGCTTCTGGGAGGGGGGGCTTTGGACATTTAGCAGGGGACTGTGATCCCCTGACCTTGCCAGAAGGGTAGAAAATGTTTTGCTGCTGATTAGCAATTCTTCAGCTTAGCAGCTTGGCTAAACTTTTAGTGCAATTTCATTTTTTTAAAGGATGCCAACAAAAATGTTTAAACAAGAAGTTCACATTTTAATAAAAATTCAGAGGATAGTTCAGTTTGATTCAAATTAATATATACAGCAAGAAGTCGGACATCTTGATAGTCACTGTTGTGTGTTTTTGCTTTTCCATTGTTCGTATCTGAAAGAGTACAAAATTAAATATCAAGGCAATTTTTTCATGTGCAATCATCATCAGACAGTCTGACATGTTGAGGGAAATCACATATGGATGAAAATTGCAACTTTATCTCTAACCAAACAGCAAAAACATAGCAGAAGTTGAATCTTTTAGAATGGCTTCCACTTACACCATGTTGATTAGTATCCAAAATGTGAGATAAAATGCGTATTGACCATCTAAATTCATGCTTGGCATCGCTCAACATGACAGAGTGTTTTACACGCGTGTCCCTTCTGAAATAGCAGTGCCGTACACTTGACCTTGGGCTGGATGTATGTGCCTGTGAGCTGCGGACCATCACTCCTGTCAATGGAGTGTGTGTCTGACCTTGGGCTGTAGTTACAGACTTGGCACTGACTAATTTCAGCGCTGGACTTCATATCGACACTGCAATCGCTAATATGTTGGATGATAAATAACTATTGACTGTGAAGTGACTGGAGCTCCTGGACAGGACGGAGTGGCTCGCTAACGTGGACCTCGAATTGAATACAGAAGCTGCCCACCCATAGATCCAGGACCAGTGCTATCCGTCTTAAATTAGACTAGAACCAGTATTTGAAAATACAAAACTGATTTTGGGTCAGTATCTATAATTCACTTTTTTTTGGCAGGTGAAATATTAAATATGAGAGATTTCATCTGTATAGCTGTTCAGGTCCCAAAAAAAAATGTCCAAAAAAAAAAACTGTTAAATGTTAAAATTGTGTTTATACATAGAACATTTAATAATAATGATTTGATAATTTATTAAAAAATAATAATAAAAATGAAAATTCTCATGTTGTTCCAAACCTGTATGACTTTCTTTCAAACATCGTTGGACCCCATTGACATTTGCTGTATTGACAAAGAAAGTATATATATATATATATATATATATATATATATAAAAATGAATCTTTTGTTTCCACTGGCAGAATATTTTGCTTATTTTAAGCAAAAACTCACTTAATTTTTAGTTTTTTTCCCCTAAAACAAGACAATAATTTTTGCTTCCCTAGTAAATGCTTCTTGTTTTAAGAATTTTTAGATGTTTGGACTAGAAACAAGACAAAAATACTAAGTAAGAAAAGCATTTTTTGCAGTGTGGCCCAATAAGTGGTTATGTAATTTGGCCTGAGGTAAAACTTTGGTACCTAAATTTACACTGTGTACCCAAATGTGATAAACATCATCTATGATTAATTCAGCAATGCGTCTGTGTGCTTTGAGAACAAAGCAAACCCAATGAGAAGCCACTCTTTAAACAAAATGTAGGCGAGCAAAATCTCATATCGTAGAGCCAAGAATTCAAGAAAAAAAAATTCAAGGCACTGCGTCTGACAAATTTCAAGAATCCCGAATCACGCATCAAGACACAGCTCGTATTAGGATGCAGTGTGCGCGTCTGCTTCATAAAGTTTTGAAGTGTGCTGCCAAGTTCACTGCAGGCTCTTACTCTCACAACATATTCACAGCGCTGGAGGCAGAGAAAACTTTCCCTCCATCACTCCTCTCTCCCACATGCCCGGCCCCACCGCGCCTGACTTCTGCCCCGGTAGCCGCTGTGCCTCTCCGAGTGGATGGTTTTCATCTCGCAGGGATGCGAGGGCAGCCACTCCGCTCCCCCTCACACTCCTTCCCCGCGGAACACAGATTTACATTTGTACTGCTGCACAGTTCTCAGTACTGCGGGCGAACAGCCAAATCCATGCAGCACAGATAGAAACACAAAAACAGCTTGAGCGACTTCAGTCACGTCTCTAGAGATCGAGGACTCCTCAGTCTGGGATGACGGAAGTCTATGTGTGTAAAAAAAGATTTATTTTTTATTTTTTTGCATTATCAGTAAACAATATTCTCATATGGAGTGAGTCAATACACGCAAATGTTTGCTTTAACACATATAGAATGTTTTGAATGTAGGCTATATAAAAAATTAATAGATGTTTGCAATGTATTTGCATGCTATATATAACTAGTAATATAAAACTAATTTGACTCAAAAAGTCATACCACTCAGTAATTCTTCTTAAACTCACACTAGGGTGTTGCTGGGGAGGACAGAGAGAAAAAGAAAGATGTAACCGACATCTCAATCATTTGAGTAATTTTTCTGAGCAGTGGCCATAAGCAAGGAAAGGGCCTTTGTCCTAGACCGCCTTTCATTTCCAGCACTGCAGGAATTGTGATGGCTGTGCCTCGGGGCAACAGAGGCACCTTAAGGAGCCCCACCTTTAAATCCAGTGCCAGTGACTCCAACCGTGACCTCTAGCTGCAGGGATCCCTCAGGCCAGATTTAAACGAGCTCCCGCAGGTCCTCCTCCGTGCCTCTCTGTCCTTCACAAGCTCTTACTGAAGCGGTGCAGTATGGACTTCCAGGCCATTGTGATTTGTATAACAGTCAATGCAATGGCTGGACTAAACGGCCTTACATTAGGTAAATGCCGTGTGGCTGTTCGCATATGCAGAGCGGGAGATGTGCGGAAAAATCAGATGTGACATTTTCCGTGCTGGGAAAAGCGAATTTTGTGTGGGCTGCACGCAGTACAGCTGATGGCAATTCTAGAGTGCCGTACAATGATTGTGAATAATACAGGCAAAGTGTCATGATGGCCCTCTGTTGTTTTTAAAAGCGTGCCTTTCGGCCAAAGAGGGAGCTGTAGTTTTTTTTTCTTCGCATTTGTGACGAAATAGAGCCAGCTGTCTTTGTATCTCGCTTCTTCCTTTAATTTTCCTTCTCTCTCACTATCATTACCACTATTATGGAGGCCATGAGAGACGTAAGGCAAAAGAGGCATACAATATCAGGTATTGATCCACACCCATCACCACACAGAGGGAAAAACGTGGGTTCAGGGGCTGCACAATTCAGACTGGACAGTGCGATCGATAGGATGCTCTATCAGACGTTGCCATGGCAACTCACAGAGCAAGGACAGAGCCCCAGCGTTTATTTACACCTGTCTCCTACTCCCTGCCACCTTTAGTGCCATCTAAAAAGGGTTCACGTTTGATGTATTTCATTTATTATGCCTTTTTTTTTGTCAATGCAATTTGCATTTGCTCCCCCCCCCAACCCCCCCCACCCACCCAAAAAAAATTGTCACAACTTTGTCTCATTGGCTACTATTTGCCTGTGTTCTTTGCATGGGACTTTACTTTGCGTTGACCCCAATTTGCAGGTCAAGTAAACATGTTCAATGCTGCAGCCGTTGACTTGACGAGGTCATAAAAGAGAGCCAGAGAAGAACAGGCTAAGGCTTTTTTTTCAATGAGCGCATGAGTGAGCAAAACGCTGCAACAAAGAGCAGATCAGCAGACAACATAACACAAGAATCCTCTTAGACATAATCTATGTGAATGTGGGTCACATTCAAGAAGTCAAGTTAACAGGTCATAACATAGAACATCTAGTTTTTATGATAACGTGAAATAACATACACAGTAAGGAAATATATAGTCAAACCAAAATGTATTCAGACACCTTCAACATGTCTGTGTCTGAATAATTTTGATCCCAAATTTTTATTCAATTTTTACTATTATCAATTTTACTGGTAGTCCACTGTATGAAGAATTTTTGGGTATAATATGTCAGTTGACTTTATTTTGCTATCCTCACTTACATAAATTAACTATAGTGTCCTGCACCCACTAGTAAAAAATTATATCTG
The DNA here is from genome assembly GCA_039654105.1 of Coreius guichenoti. Taxonomy (NCBI): domain Eukaryota; kingdom Metazoa; phylum Chordata; class Actinopteri; order Cypriniformes; family Gobionidae; genus Coreius; species Coreius guichenoti. Next base: position 18,106,390 of record CM077176.1, read on the forward strand.
GTGTCTGAATAATTTTTGGTTTGACTGTATGCCTACGCTCTTATTAAAGTGAACAATTATTTTAAAAAAAACAATTTTTCTTAGTGTAAAGAACACTTTAATTATTCAAAGAACGTTTTCCACTATAAAGATCTTTTTGAGATGTTCCAAGGATGTTCAAAGTTCTTCATAGAACCATCGATACCAATAAAAAAAACCTGTATTTTTAAGAGGAGGAAATCTACATCTTTAAAAGTGGTTAAAAGGATTATAAATAAGGATGCATCCAATTCCAATAAGCTGATAAACATTTTAATTTTATGACCAATAACTGATAAATGGCCGTGTTAAAAATAAAACACTACAGACTAAAATCGTTTTAAATGCTACAAGTGAATTTAGGCATTAACACATTATAATGTATAGACAGAGTTATTAAATTTTGGTGTTTTTAAAGATTAACTTAAGCGTTAGATGACGGCAAGGTAATAAGCAGGCACAATTACATATTTAATATCAATGACAGATAAATAAATGCTAATATCAACCAATAACTGATATATTATATCCCTAGTTAGATAAATATAGTCTGAGATAGGCTCCATTACTTAGATTGTGTGATTGAAGGGTACCGGCACACCAAGATCTTTCGCCTCTGCTGTGTGTGCGTGTTTAAGTGTGTAAGCATTACTGAGGCCATTTTGAACTCCCTAATGCAGTGTTAGGAATTGAGGTGCATGAGCCCCATAACCTCACACACATGCACAGCTCTGACCGTCAACGCTCTCCCTACCCCCTTCAATCAATGGTAGTTTCATGTGGCCTCTCAGCCCTGCAGTGACGTGTGCATGTGTGTGCGTGAGTGACCTATTGATTTATTGACTGTCTGGCTCAGCCCGGCCCATGGTACTGGACAGCCTGGAGCTGTGGATCATTGGACCTGCGGTTGCTGGGGTACTTTAGCCAAAGTAGCCGCAATGCTAAATGCCGTCAGGTGAATTTGGTTTTGTCACAGTGCTTAGAAGAAAATGAATTCTAAGAAGGAAATCAGGTGGCCAACCAAAGTCAGTCATTGCTAACTTGCTAATTGCCTCTCTGTGGGGTCTATGTGTGCTAGACCCGCTTCTTTTTTTTCTTCTTGTTTCCAATTGCTTTCATCCACACCAGGCTATTAAGCTTTTCTCTCACTCACATGTACCCACACACACTAGGACACCCCCTGAGGAGGCAAGAGAGTGGCGAGTGTCCAGCTGTCCTCCACCCCACCCCATTCTCTGCCTTTTCACTGGTCAGTGTAGGCAGATTGAGGGGGCCTAAGGCTGTGTGCGTGCGTGTGTGTGTTTGGGGAGGTGCCATTAGCACAGAACTAGTAGCAGCTGGCCTGAAAGAAGGGATTGAGTGTCACTGACCTGGCCATAGTGTCTAGCTGAGGGTCACTGCTCTGCCCTCCTTCGGGCACGTGCTGACCAACCATCTGTGTGTGTGTGTGTGTGTGTGTACAGAACAGTCTTTTCTTTTTGAATGTAGCGACAGTTGCCTAATCTCAGAGCATTTTTGCGAGCAGCTGGCCTGTTTTGCCTTCATAAAATGTCCATAAAGGATTGCTAGTGTCATCGTTCAGAGGGAAATCACCAAAAACAATAACTATATTAGCATCCACACCAACAGATCATAATGTTCTGTTTATTATATGCGCACGCTGCTATGTCTGTTGCTTTGAATGCTCGAACTCTCAAAGATTTTGATTGGCTGTCAACGTTTTTGTCGTTTATCAGCTGGAAAAAGTCATTCTGAAAGCCATTCCAACTATATCATTCCAATGTTTCGTTAGTGTAATAGCAGTGGGGAGGACTTCCCAATTCTTGTACAATTAGAACAACTATTAAATCTTTATCGTTATAGTTATCATCCTTGGTGTGAATGGGCCTTTTGAGGTTACAGTATTCCTCTTTTTATGCCTGACGTCATGCATCAGCATTTCCGTGTCCAAAAGCAAACAACAAACGGTGCTAAGATACACTCACGGCATGCTGTAATACTACCGAAACTAACCTGTATCTCCATACAAAAATCTCAGATGGCCAAGCAGTGATTCATCTGTTATGACTCATTAAAACATTGATGTCTGAGATGCCGTGATATGAATAGATAGTGCTCATAACCTGCTGCTGAGATAATTTTCTCAATTTAAATGAGTAGAGGCTTGGACTCGGAAACAGTATTCCTTATGTCACGATTTAACAAGCGGATTAGGTCATCAGGGTCATATAAGTTCTCATATTGTGATGCCTCCTGTGTAATCGAAAATGATGATTAAACTCCTCTCAAATGATGTCAGGCTGAAAGTGCGGTAAGTGAATTTCATCACATCACCACCAGATTAAAATATAGCACAGATGTAGTCGAGGTGGATCTGTTTTTCATCCTTCTTTTCTTCTTCATCCCTCCATTCAAGGTGCTGCAGGCCCCGATCAAGGCACAGATTAATGCTGCATCTGCACCCGTCCATTCTTTGGTCGCTTTCTCCACCCCCCTCTTTTCATTACCTCCTTCCACCCTGGACGTGCTGCCTCGGACTGTTTAAGGTGATTGGATCGTGCCCATCCTCCCCTCATGGTCAGTTGGGGTCAGAGGTCAGTGACCTTTTCTTGATTGGATGAAATGGAATGGTCATCGTTGCCCTTTGTTGTCATTCAGTGGAAAACAAAGAAATTTCAGCGTCAAAAGTGTGCGGGTACGCTATTTATCCCTAACATTTTTTATTTTCATGCTGAGAGGCATTATATTTCAGTGTTTCCTGTGCATGTGCAAGCATGACAGTCAATTTACAATGCTTAAATGGAGGCTTAATGTATACAGTGTAAAATTATGCCATGACATAATTCTTAAAATGGATGACTGTAATTCTGGGAATCTATATTAACGTTTCTTGGAGTGTGTGTAATATCTGCGATAGCCCCTGGTCTTTGACCTCTGACTACTAGGCCTCTGTTGCTAGGTGACTAGTGCATTTCTGATGGAGGTTTGGGTTGTGGGGTGACAGTGTATAGGGGGGGTCAGGGGGCAGTGGTCACTCTAAACCTCCCTTGGGACGCTCACACAAACACACACACGCCAAACTCGGAGAGAGCTTTGAGCTGAAACACAAGCTTGCATCACTGCTAGAAATATGATAGGGCATCTGTCATATCAGAGATTTCTGGAACATGGCACTTAGGCTTTTTCAATTAGTCATTAATAATTCCAAGCATGTAAATAAGCCACATTTGATAGGTAAAGCTTAATGGTACTGTAAATGTAGAAATAAGAAAACTTGTCTTTTGCCTTTTACTTAAAGGGATAGTTCACCCAAAAATGAAAATTCTGTCATCATTTACTTGCCTTCAAAATATCTTTTCTCATCTTCTTTTGTGTTCCGCAGAAAGAAAGTCATACAACGGCATGAGGGTGAGTAAACGATGACAGAATTTTCATTTTCAGAATTTTTTAGATATCATATTAAAGGAATATTCTAGGTTCCAAAAATATATATATTTTGCCTTGTCCCTCTTTAAAAAAAGAAAAAGAAGAAAAATACTTACAATGGAAGTAAATGGGACCAACCTGTAAACATTAAAAAAAAGTTTCAAAAGTATAGCGACAATATGTAAATTATATGCGTTACTAAACTTGAGTTTAAAGTTATATTCAGTTTTTTTTGCCACAACGACATGCCTAATGCCCTAAAATGACTAAATATTACAAGAACAAGTTTTAACAGAAGAATTCATCTAAGTGCTTTTATAAAATTATAAGCTTCAAATTTCTGCTTTTAAATCCTCCAAATTTGCCCTATTTAGTTCCACTATAAGTTCTTTACCATAACATGGATTTTTAATAAATAATAATAACAATTAAATAATAAATTAATTAATAAAAGAAGAGACGAGTCAAATTTACTTGTGTGTATGTCAAGCAGACACAAACAGTCAAAGTCAACCCAATGCAAACATAAGATAACTTTGAAGTACTCTGCTATTGCTGTTGTTATTTTGTGCTTCATTTGGATGATTGTGCAATGGAAATGTAGGCAGAATCGTGTTAAAGTGTAAGTTCAGTGTTGTGAGGCAGAGGCAGGATTTTTCTTAGCATTGCTTTAGATTATGTGTGTGTGTGTGTGTGTGTGTGTGTGTGTGTGTGTGTGTGTGTGTGTGTGTGTGTGTGTGTGGTCCAGGTAAACCCTATGTTATGAGGACAAAATGTCTCCACAAAGATAGCAATATCTGAAATCCTTGTCCGTGTGGGGACATGAGGAAAACTTGTAAATCAAATGATGTTTTTTGAAAATGTAAAAATGCAGAAAGTTTTCTGTGATGAGTAGGTTTAGGTGTAGGGTTAGGGTTAGGGGATAGAATATACAGTTTGTAGGGTATAAAAAAAACATTATGTCTATGGAAATACCCCATAAAACTTGAAAACACAACGTGTGTGTGTGTCAACATTATGCCACAAATGCTATTGATTAAGCTTAACTTTCATTGAACAGAATATTCCTTTTAAAAAACTTTGCCTTTTATCCTGTATCTAAAAAAATGCATGCTACATAGAAAAAACACTTTATCTTTAGAGGAATGTACAATCTAGTTTCTCTGACTGTTTGCATGTTGTGCTGCCAGATCAAAGTTAACCAAATGCAAACATAAGAGAACTTTGCTATTTACACACTGCAAAGAAACTACCATGAAGTAAAAGCAAGACCACAGGTCTGCAGAATGTCAGCTTTAAAGTCCATTCAGTGTTTGCATGTGTGTTTAATGTTTTTCCCCCCATGCACTTTCTTCTGTGAGGGAATTCTCTTTATCCTCTGCCATTTTTCTCTTTCCACCCTTTTGGATTTGGCCATTTGTAGTAGAAGACCTTACCCTGGGGTGAGGAACACATATACTCACTAAGAGATATTTTTACTCTTGGCATTGATGTTAGAATACAAGTGTATCACTTTGTGCTTTGATACAAGGAAAAAAAAAAACATTCCTTTGTGTTTGCAGATCCCTTACATTTAATAAAGCAAATGCTTGAATTCCCTCTGAAATATCCATTTCAAATCTTCTTCAGATTCCTTAAAGATACCAGTAGACAAATCACTGGAAAGAATTATTGAACTAAAACTAAAGAAAGTATTCTCTCATTGTAGTTATATTTATTTCTGCTTATTATTTAGCCTCTGTGCTTGTATAGGGTGTGTATGTGTGTGTATGTCAAAGAGAGAGGGGAGGGAGGCTGAGATGGTATCAATCGCCAGGCCATTGAACGTATTGATTAGTTACCTTTCTTATTAACATGCTGATTAAAAAGAGCAGGAACAGAAACCGCATCTAGCCACACACACACTGAGACAGGGAAGACACCACATCGCCCGGCAGGAAAGCAAAATGGATACAGGACAAATTGTGTGGAAATAGATGGACACTGGGGGGATTTGCAAAATGGGGGATTTCTGGGGTCTGGAGAATGATGTCTTATGGTAAAATTGAAGATGTGATGGAGAACATGGATGCTACCATCCGCAGAGATGAACGGAGAAAGGGGAAGAGGGGAAAAATGGAAGACAGAGGGGCAAGGAAAAGGATGCTAACCGACTGCAAGGCAATTTCAGACCCTCCACCCACCCACAGAGCATCTATTAGACTGGATATACCCTTGTGCAGAACACACGTTCTTATAAACACACAAACAATGCTGTGAGACCTTCACACTCACTCACAAGATGAGAATGTGTGACTGTTCTGCATGGACAAAAAGCAGATTGTTGTGTTTGCATAGATGTGTATTTACATTGTGCAATGCATGTGGGTGTTTGAAGTACTCTGCTGTTGCTGTTGTTATTTTGTGCTTCAATTGGAATGATTGTGCAATGGAAATGTTAAGTGTTTGTATGTTGTGTTGTGAGGCAGGGGCAGGTTTTTTTAAGTATTGCTTTTGATTGGAAATGGCTGCTTCTTTATTTAATGCTGCTACTTTTGATTTGGAGAAGGCCTTGCATCTGAAAATATTTTTAATAACTAAAATCTAACGCTATTTTTATTATTATAAATTTAAAACTCAATTTAAATGTTGTTAAATTATTTAAAAATGATTCCAATGTTTTTTTTTTTATTCCAAATTGATTAATCTGGATTGCATCATCGTGTTGCGTCAAAATCTGAACTAAGGGCTAAAATGCTATACTTTGTTTTAATATGTAATTTTATTAGGTTCAGTCGAATTTAAACGCTATGCACTAGTATGTAAAATATTTTTAAACAATTTATATTAAACATGCTGTATTATATATATGGTCAGTTGTTAGACTCTGATTGCTAATAATTCACAATGGTAATAATAGATTGCCATCCTGCATGTTGGCTGCACGCCCACGTTTCCCAATCGATAAACAGAACCAAATACACGGGCGCGCGCCCATTTGAATGCGGCAGAACACTTGCTGTGGCTCAGAGGTTAAATCGTAAAATCATAGAAAAGATTATCCTTTAACACTGTGGCTGAGTTTGTGAATGTGACTAGTGAAATGTTACTGAAAGCTGAATATGAGCATGACCTTAATAATAATTCAGCAGACTCCCCTAATACAGTCTCCATATTTGTGAGGATTATAAATCTCTCTCAGGGTTTGTCTAAAACGGTTCTTTTCATATGGAACATTTATGATAAATACCTTTACATAAATAAAATAGGCTACCTACCTGTATGTAGGCCCATAGGTAGGCCTATAATATATTTTATTCTTTATATAATTATGAATTCTAGTGAAGAATTTATTCTCCTTATTGATTGACCATTAGGCTTGCCGGACAAAGCATTAAGATGTATGTATGGCATGAACATAATAAGAAATTATTTTTAAACAAAATAATGCATCCAGTGGACATAAACGCCGGTATGAATATGCTCTCAGATGTAGGTAAGATGTATTTATACATAGCTAAACTTTCCTGGTATTTTTTTACTGTTAAAAATACAGATTTACGCTTCAACTTTAAACAAGTTTAAACTTTAAAACTCAAAATCAAACAAAGAAAGTTAAATGTATGCTTACCACGAGATTCTTGGACACCGATGATAATTAATACATTTCTGTACTTTTTTTCTGATGCAGTCTGTTAAACTGATCTTCCAGAAAAGTAAATAATTAAAATAAAAAATGATAATAATTTGAAATATTTATAGATATATATATTTTTTTAAAAAATAAAAAATTGTTATTAAATAATCCTCAGTTAGAAGTTGTAATTGTAAAGTTACAGTGAACCATTAGCTACAGTCAGGCGCACAAACTTTTATTTTTCATATGATTTTCTTTTTCTGTTTTGTGGGCCTGCTCTCCGTGAGGTTCGGGCATGTTAATTGAGTTATTGACTTTTTTATCGATCGAGTTCTTTTTATTATTCACCATGCGTCCTATTATTTACGAAATTAATTTCTTTAGCCCCTTTATATTTCGCATCTGAATGTACGTTTTAGGTTGTAGTACGTTATCATTTTATTTCATTTATTCTTTTACTATTGGCCTGTGCTTCCGAAGCCAAAATATTAATATTGATAGCTATAAAATATTAACACTAAAACAGGAGACAAAAACGTATGATAACAAATATTGCTGAAATGTAAATAATGTGGCTCACAGTTGGTGGCCTATCCTTACACACTTCTCAAATGGATGAAATTGGTTAAATTTAATAAGAATATTTGTAGGTTAACAGTAGTAAAATATTTGTATTATTATTCAAGCTTGTTGCACAATTTCATGAATTGTTTTCCATGACGCATTCATCACAGTGCATTAGCAGATTTGCGTTAGTTGCTTTTCATTTGTTAGATTGTTTATGGTTTTTAAAAAGGGCTTTAATTAATTGTAATATTTTTTCAGGCTCTATATGATAGTGCCAAAGCGCTGCAATCAGAGGACAAACAGATAAACTTGGATTGAGATGAAAAGCTAGATTTAGCAAATTATACTGCACAAATCTTTTTAAAAACAATATTATTTAAATAATTTTTCAATGGTAACTGCAATCAGGCTACAAATATAAACACTGACTACTCTCCATTTTTCTATGAAATGTTTATATAAATATGTCTAATGTTATATGAAGCCATCGTGTTTCTACAAATGTATTGCGCTGTGTATGTCTTTTCACAAAATAAAAGAACAAAAAAATCTAATATTCCGACACAAAGGTTTCAAGAACGACACAAACAAGACAGTTTGCAAATGTGATCAATAGCATTTATCTCCATGAGATTTATCAGGAGGCCGAAAATCCCACGCATGGGAAAACGGATCTGCCTATAGGCTACCTCGAAATGCAGATTACATTTTGTGTTGCATTGAATTGTAAAATTATTCCGTAAAAACAATACAAATATTTTTACGTGTGTGTATGTGTCTGTGTGTGTGTGTGTGTGTGTGTGTGAATCTACATTTTGCAGAGTGCAATTAATTTTTTCTGCAAAAATTGTGGTTCTGTCGCATGTCCATCATTTAATTTAATCAGCTTTACGCATTTAGGCCGCTACATAAAATACATTTAATTGATGTTATATACTAAGTGATATGAGCTTATTAACCGTCTTTGCAGCGTCTCAACGATGGTAACATTATGATGTGAAGGGGTTAAACTCTGCAATAACTTTCCAAGAACACACACTGTTAGTATTTGTCTGCTTAGCTCTGTACGTTTAGCCTCATGTACGTGTTAACCTGCAGGCCTCTTGATACACACCACTCGGGAGGAGGACGTGGCTCGACCAAAGGCTCAAAGAACTCAATAGACAGGTATAAATAATTTACTAACTCGCTGGCCGCTGTTTTGATTTCCACGGTTTGTTTTGAACAATGTTTGATCATTGATACGTGTCCCAGACAGAGAAAGGGAAAAGAATATGTGAATAATAATCTGAAATGCCTTACATGTAGCTCACAGATAAGCGCTCTCTAATTCATGCAAAATCTTAGAAATTATAGTCTATTAAAATAATATAATAAACCTTATTGATTCCCCGGGGGGAAATGTATAGAGGAAATGTCACTGTAATACAATGATGAGGATGCTGATGATCATTGACTATTGTTTATAGCTATATTATTATTTTTTAATATTTTTTTTTCTTGTTTGCGTTGAGTTAATGTTACGATTCACCTGAGTTTACTGACACAATTGAATTTTCACGCAATGCTGCATTTTCTGTATGGCCTAAAAATGCACAACAACATTATTATAAGGTTTAAGGGAAATTATTATTATTTTACTATTATCAGAATTACAAATTGTGAAGGGTGTAAAGGGTTATCAGTGCACTCTGAATCAGGTTGCTTTTATTCGAGTGTTCTATCTTCAATCGAGCTCTCCAGCCGCAGTGAGTGAACTTTCACCTCGACCCTCAAACAGACCTTTTTTTGCGGTAAGAGCTGACCATTTTACCTCCAGCCACACACTCTCCGCACGCACGCACACACACACACGCACACCCCTCCCTCCCTCCCTCCTTCAGCCCTGCTCGGCGCGGATCGATAGTGCAGCATCTGCTGCGGGAAGACAGCGGTCCCACATCGCACTGGAAAATTTTTCAAGCGCTAGAATTGCTCATCTCTAAAAATTAAACTGACAGACAGATATGATTAATATTCCACGTTTCAAACACCTACTCACATCAACTCCCTCTCTCTCTGCCTGACACAAACTCACAGCGCATTAAATTGCGTTTTTTAATGGAAATATGACAGAAGTATAATTTTGTTGTTTATTAGGTCGCGTGTTTTAGGAAAGGGTGTACTCTCAGAAATAGGGTCATAGGTGCGCATTGGATAGATCAAGTGCATTGATCTTGTTTAGCACTTCTGTGATTGAGGAGCAAACTCTTATGTTAATTGTCCACTACACGGTAAGCTGACAGCTGATAAGAACCGCTCTCAGTCCCTTGCTTCAGTTAATTGCCTTTAGCTTGGGAAAATAAAAATGTAGTTAACAGTAGGCTACATAAACTTTTTGGCCTTTTAATTGGATTAAATTGTGTTCGATGCATTTTCATGTTTATTTATTATTTTCTAGATTTATTATCAACAAAAAGAAACCTCTTGAGGGGCCGTTAAAGGTCACGTTAACAGTAGAACGAAATACAAAAATATAAATTTGATATTTGGCTTCAAAATATTGTTGCGCGTATTTTCAGTAGTAACTAGCAAACGCAAAATCGCGTTGGCTTAGGGAGGTAACCATAGCAACAGTCGAGAGTAGGCTACTAAAAATCCTTAATTGACCGAAAACATATTGCTACTAAATATCCATCATTTTATTAAATATTTACATTACAAATGTATGACAAAAGACCTGTGTTGTGTTGATGATCTGTGCTAGGTGCACCAGCAGACAATTTGGGTTCCTACTCGAGAAACTCAGCAGATTGAGCCCTAAAATTTTCTTAATTAATTCTTTTTTTTTTTTTTTTTTTTTTTTTTTTTTTGAACTTACTCTGTAATTCTATATAATTCGAACACTGTCACGAGCCCCACCTAAGACAATGGCTTCTTGAGGTCCGCAGGAGGGAAGGAGTTAACGAGGGTTGTAAATTCACCCCACATCTGTCAGATTTTAAGAGTGTGACGTACAGAGGAGGGGGGCTGGGGGAAGAGAGAGAGGAGAGAAAGAGTTGGGGCCGAGATCGATGAGGATACAGAAGGGCAAAACCACAGAGATAATGACAGCGACGGAGCGCGATGCTTAGACATAGATCGGCGCTTATTTTTGATTGCAGCATAGCGAACTCCGGACATCGGACAAAATCATACGGCCTTACGCATCATTTGCGTTGCATCCTCCACAGTTGTGGTCCAGCGAGAGAAAATCTATAGCGGATAACGGCGGTGACGGACCGGACCGAGCCATTGCTTTTTTTCAACACCGAAATGTGCTGATGACACACAAAAGTCGCTGTTACATAAAACCGATTGTTGTGTGATTGTAAATTCGGAATTTCTGCAGATGTATTTAATATCCCATCTCATTATCGGCTTTTGATTGTGTTTTGGAGAGGCTGATTCGCTTCTCTCCATCCAGTCGGATAAGCTACGTTGTGAGGTAAGCAATTCTAACTTAATTCTTTTCAACCTGTTTTTAAACCTCGATATGATTGTTTACGTTAGTTTTGAATTAAAATAATTGTATTAAATAGATAGCCTATAATAAATAAGTATGCTATTAATAGACAAAAAAAAGTTATTACTTAATAACGGAATTAATCATCATGGTGGTTCAAGTATTTTAATATTTGTGACGAATCAATAGAGCTGAATATATCATCAATAACAAATCAGTGATCATTGTCCTCCTGTCTCTTTTTCAGCGTTGGTCACCAAGGCAAAAGCAAGACTCACATGGATAAATACAGATGCATTTATGGAACACAGAATTTGCTTGCATGACCCAAGATGGTGCCACAGTGATGAAATGTCTCTGAGAGTACACTGAAATCAGATTTTGAGATATAAACAGCATCAGGGACTGTTTTTATATTATATTACAGTAACCACACACTTGACTGTTAGAAAAACACATCAGCTGGAATTTAAAGAAGAAGCGGAGTAAGGAAGGTAACGACATGGATGGCAATATGGGTGAGATGTCCGTGCACAGCCACGTTGAGCTGGCGCACAGTCAGGACAGCCGAGCCATGCTGCACTCTCGCGATCTCACGGCTGCTTTCCCTCGTCCCTCTCTGGGAGGCCCCGCAATGGGCCTGGAGTCCGACCACCAGAGCCCTGCGTACGACCACACCATGGCAACTCTAGGGTATGGTAGGGATGCACCAACCAGCTGTGGTAGCACCTACACCACACTGACACCCCTCCAACCCTTTGATGACAAATTCCACCATCATCACCACCACCATCCCTGCCTGCCCGTCAGCAACGTCATCGGCAGCTTCACTCTCATGCGAGAAGATCGAGGTCTAGGAGGAAACTACTACGCTTCGTATGGAAAAGAGTTTGGTTTGGGACAGGGTCTGTCTCCACCTCTGGGCAGTGCGGGCCTGGAGACCGCCATGCATGGCTATGGTAGCCTGGGAAGTCAGAATGGACACAGTAGCCAGATGCTTCCAGGTGGCCATGAGGTCCATATGGGCAGCAATGGGGGTAACATCTGTCGAACAGCGTCAGACTTTGTGAGGGAGATGTCACCACCCTCTTTGGGGGGCGAGCATGGGGTCAGCCACCAGCTAAACAAAATGGAGGCTCATCAGCACACTCCCACCTACCACCCCCATATATACAACCAGAGTTATCAGCACCACCTCCCCAGCCAACAGGCCTCCAAGCTTGGGGAGCTCCCTTCTTTATCCCCTTCCTCCTCCGGTTCCAGCCTGGGAAGAGAGGGCATGCTGGCTGGCTCACAGAATGGTGGCGGAGGGGAGGAGATCAACACTAAAGATGTGGCTCAGAGAATCATCACTGAACTGAAGAGGTACAGCATCCCACAGGCCATTTTTGCAGAGCGGGTTCTGTGCAGGTCTCAGGGCACTCTGTCAGACCTGCTCAGGAACCCCAAACCTTGGGGGAAACTCAAGTCTGGCCGCGAAACCTTCAAGAGGATGTCCCGCTGGCTCCAGGAGCCAGAGTTTCAGAGGATGGCCTCATTACGTCTGGAAGGTAAAACACTTGGGCTTGTTTAGTTGAATTGTAGTAGAAATGTATTGTTGTTGTGAAACAGAACAAATCCCCAAAATTAATAAGTCGATCTGGGCAAGTATTGTTAAAGACAATGACAAGTGGTACATATATGATCAACCACAAACAAAATAAAATTCCATTACAGTTGTTTAGAAAAAAGTACCAAAGATACAACAGTATTTTTCACCAACAGCTGATCAAATTACAGTTAAAATTAGCATACAAATTTGTTGCAATAATGCTAAATAAAACATTTTAAGAGACATTATTGAGAGATTTCACCATAAACCCAGTGTTCTTGCCATGTTACAATGTTTTGACATTGAAGAGGCTGAAACTTTAACTGTTGTCCAAAGCACACAAAGAGATCCAGAGAAAAACAGTAACATGAGAATGGACGATGGTGGGGGGGTGGGGGGCGGTGCGTTTGGCGATGCAGGGATGGGGCGGTTTTCAAAATGTCGGCTGTCGTGCTGCAGCAGCCACTGAGGATTGTGGGGTGGGAGACAAACACAGACACGCAGATTCACCCGAAATCTTTCCGAATCCCAAGCGATCAATCACCTAAGCATGAAATACGCTTCAGAATAAATTATTCTGCTTGCATTACCACTACAGATATTGATTGGTGACCACTGTGCCCTCAGTCGTAGGGGTGTTCCATGCAACGAAATACATGGAATCAATCAATGCCCCGTTGGCCTGAGTGGTACCGTGTCCTGCTGTTGTTTTTTGTGGTAGTCGCTAAACATGCCATTGTGGAAATCTTCGTGATTGGCAGTAAATGTTCATACAGGATGATGAATGTAAACGCTGTTTTGTTGTTGTTTTCTTTTTGAGTTGAGTTTTGTTGTTTTATTTTCATGCATAATTCAGACTTGGATTATTAGTCGGATTATATTTCCTAAATTTTAATTAATATTGACTGTGAATTTTCTGTTGGCCAATTACTATTTGATGGATTTTTTCCTGAGGCTTTTTTTCACAGCTTCTGTGCACAAAAGCATAAGTGGACACCTCTGTATTTCCCTATATAACCCACTTTCCATGAGTGTTGACTTTTCTCACCATGCCCTTTGTTTAATTACTAGCTGGTATTGATTTCCTTGGGAAAGCAACGCAGAAGGCTCCTGCACACACCTCTTGTGAATAAGACGGCATGAGCAAACATTAGAATGCATGCGGCTACACGCCTCCTCTCTCGGAGGCAGCAGGAGTTCAACTTACCAACACATTTAATGATGATTCAGCTTAATGCAGTGATTTTTAACCAGTATTTACACAACAAATACCCATCCTTTTAAAATCCATCAGCACTTTTCAGATACTTGTTATTTGGAGGCTAACATGATGACACTTTTTATTTTAACAAGGTTTCATGCATATTGCAAAAAGAGATCACACCGCCTTTGTTGTACAAAAAAACTCATCTTTTAATATAATAAGACCTAAAATTCGTATCCTGGTTTTCTTAGATATCACAAATCTATTCTTAGTTTTTACTCAGGTCTTTTGTGTGGATGTGTTCTGTTTGTTGTGTCTGTGTGTTTTCGCAAACTGGCTGAGCTTTGATTGGGAGAGAGATGAACAGAGAGAAATTCAGTCGCAGGGCAGGGTAGAGATCATTACTCTAAAGCTCGGCGTTCGGACAGCATTGGGATTTCACACACAAGCAATGAAGCCTAAAGCTCTTGTCTTAAGGAATCACAGAGATATAATCGGCCTAAATAGCAGAGGCTCTTTCACCGATGCTGTTACTTTTACATTTTTAGCCCCAAACTATTTTTATATAAAATTGCATAGTTACGTTTAGATCTCTGTCGCCCTGCAGAGATTGACAATAAATGTTGTTTGGCACGCAGAAGCTCCCCTTTCATCCAGCACTAAAGGGGTTAAAGCTCCTCTATAGGTCGGGGAGTCTGAGCAGCACAGATTTAATCAATAATTTCTATCAGCCCGTGGCCGAAAAAAAATCAGCAGGGGGTGGAGTAGGCAGGGAGTACGGCTTCGGGGGGAGAGGGGGGTGATAGGCAATTGGGGGGTGGGGGTGGTTTATGAAAAAGGCTTTCGATCACGTTTCAGCTACCTGAGACAAGTGGTATACATCATGATTAGGGCCTGCTCCCACGATCATAAGAACTCTATGGGGGATGTTTATGTCTGGGAGTGTGGTGTGGAGCGCAGGATTTATAGCATGGTAATTCCTACCTTTTACACATGATTACAACATCAGGAAGCATTTAGTTAATGGTCGCCGTTGTACTGGTGAAAGCAGGTGGGGCCGATCGAGAGGATTGGGAGTTGTTTAAATATGAGACGGAGGTAAAATGCTGAATTGAAACATTAAAATGTGCATTTTGAGGACAACAGACTTTCTGAATGTTTTGTTTCCTCTGGTTTATTCGCCATCTATTGTATTTGTATTTGATATAGATGCTTATTGTTCAGCACGTTTACAGTCTTTCTCCTTATCGCTTAATCTCCCTTATCCTGAATTTCCACTCAGGGATCAATAAAGTACATTTATCTATCTATCTATCAAGTTGGCAGTTGTCTGATAGAGACTCTCTATGGTTTTCAGGCAATAGTCTGGTCAACACCCGGTATTTAATTAAGCCGTATATTATATAACAATAATAGCTGTATATGATAATTATTAAAAAATAAAAATGCAGAGTGTTGACAACATTAGCTCTAACTGATCTTTTGCATCTTTTTCAACTGTGCAGGACTGCTCAGTTTCATTTTACAGATTTACAGATTTTTTTTTAAGCCTTTGACTAATTTCCTGATTTTTTTCCCCCATATTTTTCTACAAAAGCAAAGGACTTAATCATCATCCCTCAATCTGGTTGCAATGTTCAACATTTTAAAATGTTGAGATTTTTCAAATTTGAGATTTTTTTCAACTTTTAACCATATTTTTCACTTGGTGAAACTGTCAACCATCACTTGCTCATCTTTTTTATTGTTTACAGTTTGAAACCTTTTAAATAATTTATATTATTGTTAAAGACAAAAGCCACTCGTTAAAAATCTACACTGAAACAGACTATTTATTTTCTCTGCAATTAAGAAAGTGTAGAGCCTATTAGATAACTAAGATAAATTGCTAATAAAGATGAAAAGACCTATTTAGATTTTCAGGTCTCATTTGTAGACTAAAGTTTTTCTCTCTCTGTCTTTTTTCCCAGCTTGTAAGCGTAAGGAGCAGGAGCAGTCCAAGCTAGAGCGCAACCAGGGGCCCAAGCGTACCCGGCTAGTCTTTACAGACCTGCAGCGTCGCACTCTCCTGGCCATTTTCAGAGAGAACCACCGACCGACCAAAGACCTGCAGATCACCATCTCTCAGCAGCTGGGCCTTGAGCTTTCCACCGTAAGCAACTTCTTCATGAACGCTCGCCGCAGAAACGTCAACCGCTGGACCGAAGAGGGCCGCCCATCCTCCACCGGCTCGTCGGGGTCCAGCACAGCATCTCCAGCTGTGACCTGCTCCACGGCATGATGGGAAAATGAGCCGTTTTCCACTCTGCACAGCACAGGTTTACCTGTAGCTCCTAAAGTTTTTAATCAAGGGTGTTTTTGAATACAAATCAACAGCATATGAAACCAAAGATGAGTCTTTAAGAGGGTGATGTCCGCAATGTCTAGATGAGACAGGATTTGATTGTAGTTTTAGCGTTGATTATTTTAGCTTTAATCGCGAAGGACGAGCCCGACACATCAGGGCTTATGAAATCATTCACGAATCAGCATATTGAGGGTTATGAATAGATATTGAAACTTTATTTTGTAATTCGTTACAGCGTCTAAAATCAGTGCAAGGTCCAAACGTTTCTGGTTTTTCTTTGTTGATTGTGACAGACGGAAAGTCAGTGGCAAAATATTTTTAGGGTTCTCAAGAGAGACGATTTTGCAACAAATGGACAATTAATGACCAAAGAAACAGAAGGATGCAAGCGAATATTTCAGAGATTCCTTTGAAGGGAAAAACTACTGGACAAAGAAGCTGAAACCAAAATATGAACATTTTTCGAGAGCTTGTTTTCTTTTTATACTCCTTCGTTACGAAATGCACAGGATGGTGTCACATCCAGACAACATGAGGAAGAACTCAAAACAAGGTGGTGGGGGAAGTGCAGCCGTGACCCTTTTTGCAACAGACTTTAAACTTGTTGGTGAATTTCTGCTGACAAAATGGCTGCAAAAAGAATCCAGAATCTCTTCTCTTGCAAAATTTCCATCCGATTTCAAAAATGATTTCTTAGATGTCACACTAAGGATGGAGAAATCTGGTTTTTGTTTTTTTTGTACAGATTTCAAGCACACAATCTGGCCGATGGCTGTTCGTACCGGAAAAAGCTCAAAGTCTCAATGACCCTGATGAAAAATACTTACAAAAAGCTTGAATTGAATATGAACTGAGAACCACTTTGTGTATTTATAATTATTTATGTATTTATTTCTAATCTTCTAGCTATTTATTTTATTTATTTGCTAGTTACCGTCAGTATTTATTTCACCGAGTGTTGTTTGTGTGTGAAAAACGACCCTGTCTCTGATAGGAGTCCCAATACCAAAGATGAATATTTGTCCTCCCTGAATGTCCGACGTTTCTCATCTCCTGACCGCTGTGTTAGTATCTCGATAGCTAGGCTGGGGTACCCATCCATGTTCCTCATTCACACGTGCTGCATGTTTAGACCCTTTAGGCCACAGCCTGACTGAACAGATCGAGACTCAGCGTGATTGCAAAACGGCACACAAGTGGCTATGAAGTCGAGATGCTTCTATATTTAGGCTGTGTTGAACTGTGATCTCCTCACTGCAGTCCACATTTACTGTACGACGATCATACATGCTGCGCCACAGTCTCTCGGGGTGGGCCGTCGAGGGAGAGATCGTCCCCTTTTCAATGCTCTTTCTCGTTCCCCTGTGTTTAACCTTTGCAGGGCATGTAGTGAGGCCCCTTCCCAGCACGCACTTGAAAGAGGGCCCATGAAAGAGGCCATCGACTTTTGCCGACTTCAAAGAGGCCCTTTTTATCTGTGTCCTCTCGGCGGCTGGGGCCGGTGCTTGGCCGGGCCCATGGGCTTAGGGCGTTCACCAAGAGGGGTGGCAGATCAGAGGCTAGCTGCATTACTGAATCACGGCTAGGAAGGGGAGGGGTGGAGAATGGGAGTTTGGGGATGGGAATTAAAGTTTAATGAGCAACAATTGTAAGCGTGCTGTGCGCAGGGCAAAGGGTGTCAGCTTGTGCATCTTAACTCTCCAGGTCACCCTGTTGCAGTGCTAGTAGTTTACTGAGCCTCTCTTTTCGTAGAGATGTAAGGATATAGGTTATTAAAATTTGCAAAATTACAGCGGTAGATGGTTAGAGATCACTCGACGACCTGTAGCGTCACGAGGATCATGTTTACCAATCATGGCTGACGTATGTTAGTGTTTGGCGCCTCCTGGTGGACACTTTGTTCACACAGACTTATTGGCAATGAAGTAAGCCACTAATAAATCGCGGTATATTCTCGTCGTTTTGAACCTCTTCAGATATATTTGAAAGCGTGTAAATCTGAAATGATAGTTTCATTATGCTATCCCACCGAGGGGAACCTGTTTGGCCCTTTTTGTTCTACCCGACAGCTCTAATTTCATCTACCTCAACTGTGTGTGATGTGTCGTATAGCTGAGATGTAACTGTACCAAAGATCCCATCCATTCAGGGAGCGTCTGTGCGTTACTAAGTTTTTATAGCCAAATGTGCTGGAATCAATCCGTGAACACAACTAAATCACAGCCCTACCTGCAGGCAGAGAGAATTTGTGTGTTGAGTGTTTGTGTGTGTGCGTGCGTGCGTGTATGTTTGTGTGAGAGAGCGACTGAAGAACATTTATCAATATAAAGACCAAATGGGAATGACAATCGGAGCAAGAGAGGGGGTCTTGCTGATCTTATGATTGCTTATCCCTCCAAAAAGAAAAAAAAATACCAAAGTGTTACCGTGTAAAAGTGAGGATAGAGACCAAAATAAATGTTAAATATGTTTGTCTCTACAAATATGATGCAATTGTTCTAGCTGTGTCATATGAATCACCCAAATAAAAATATAATTTTAGCAAACCTGATTGTTGGATCACAACATAGGCTGACAGAATTCACTCTCAAGGCATTTTTTGGCATCTGGAGATCCACTTATTGATGGTTCAGATAAGCAAACTGAAAAGGTAGCAAGTGTTTTCTTTTTTTCTTTTACCCGCCACTCATCTAAAATCTCTTTCTGCTGGTGTGAACATCTGTGTCATTTTATGCCATTCTCTCCCTTGTGTTACCTTATGAATGTGGCTAATCAACCAAAGGTGTAAAAATCACAGCAATCTAAATGTCAATCATAACTGGACATTGTGTGCTGATCTTGAAAAATCCTTTAATACCTCATGTGAAACTGTTCGTTGTGATGTTGCACTGAATAAAACCAAGTCATTTGTAAACATACTGAATAGAGTGAAAGCATATTTCCTTTAAAGCTTCAGAAATAGCCAAAGAAAACATTTATTTTGTTAGATACTCATAAAATACATTTGGAATTTTGTTTAAAAGAAAATTGAAATACAAATAAACACATATATATAACACATATTTACGGTTAAGAAATTAGATTATTAAAAATATATTTTTCTTGTTTTGATATGTTCATACAACAGTGTTTTAGTTACATAACCGGATAACAAGGATATAAGGCAATGCCACACATGTTGTTCTGGTTTCTGGCCATACGGATGTAGCCACCATCTCCAAATCCAGTACCCCAACTGTTAAAGCAAAAGAAAACAATCAGCATCTGTATTTATTCATCTCAATGTTTTGTTTAAAAACAGTCAAGTTATGACAACTAAATTTTCAGTGTGACTGTAACCTGTTTTTGACCAGCCAATAGTCCTGTCCATCAAGCGCACCATATCCCACAACCAGCACTCCATGGTTTATATTTTGGGTGCAGGATGGATCATTGTAAACTCCTGTGTGAGATAACGTTATACTAGTTGCCAAGAAAAATAACAATTATTTTGACCTTCAGTTTACAACCTGAAAATCTTAATCTGGCAATCGGTTGAAATGTGTAGAGAAGAAATACTCACCACTGTGATACAGTATAAACTTGGGGTGGGTGGCGTCAATGGCCACTGAAATGGGCCCGATGTTGGCAACAGCCTCCTTCAGGGCCTCCTCATCTCCCTCACTGACAAAATAGTACTTGGTGCAGTTTGCTGCACGCTGGGATGGATTGTATCTGCACTGCCCTTGCTGTAGGACACATTTATTTATTAGATCATACTCATAATGATAATGGATAGCAGCTTCTTAAAAATATGCCAAACACTGACAAATCCAACGATAGAGGCCAAATCTTGTGGTAACAGTTCCTGTCACTTCTAATATGGAATGATTCTTCCATGTTTCTGAAAATATCACTTGTTTCTTCTTCACTTGGACCCACACAAACAACTTACCACTGCTTCATAAGGGTAAGATGAATCAGAGTCTATTCCGCCATTATCAATGACATACTGGAAGGCATGGTCCATAAAACCACCACCGCAGCCCTTGTTGCCATATTTGGAGGAACAGTCCACCAGGTTCTGAGGACTGAGATCGACCAATTTTCCTGTCGTCTTCACCAGCTGACCTTCGAGAGCCCCAACGGAGTTGAATGCCCAACAAGAACCACATGCACCCTGAAAGCAGAGAGAAAAGCATGATAAAACTACTAAAACCGGACTGAGAAATGTTTTGCCTCCATGATACATATTATCCATTTTAGGTTGGATTTATGGGAAATACTACAAATGTGAAACTTGAATTCTATCAAAAGAAACAAAAATGAGCTGTCCAACCAAATAAAAAGCTACACAGACACAAATCTAAATGACCAAATATCGGATTGCATTCTCAAAATATATGGTATAATACCTGGTTCTTCACACTGGAGACATATCCCTTCTCTCTCCAGTCCAGAGAGTCTGGGATAGAAGCTCCAGAAGAGCCCACAAACTCCGCCGTTTGCCTCTTAAAGCCAGGAGGAACACGAGTCGTGGCTAACGTTTGCATGATCTCCTCTGTTGTCTGTGATTTAACATGACAAACAGAGAAATGTGAGTTTCAGATTATGAAATTGTTGCTTGCTTTGCCGGGCATCTTTTATAGCCTATGTAGCTATAACCCTGTACTATAATGACACTATAATGTCAAAAAGCACCATCCTTCGGATGAGACGTTAAACCGAGGCCCTGACTCTCTGTGGTCATAAAAAATCCCAGGATGTGCTTAAAAAAAAAAAAAAAAAAAGAGTAGGGGTATAACCCAGGCATCCTGGCTAAATTTGCCCATTGGCCTCCTAATCATCCCCATATACACTATATTGCCAAAAGTTTTGGGAT
This sequence comes from Coreius guichenoti, assembly GCA_039654105.1. Taxonomy (NCBI): domain Eukaryota; kingdom Metazoa; phylum Chordata; class Actinopteri; order Cypriniformes; family Gobionidae; genus Coreius; species Coreius guichenoti. Next base: position 18,127,504 of record CM077176.1, read on the forward strand.
GCCTAGGTGCTTGATTTTATACACCTTTGACCATGGAAGTGATTGGAACACCTGAATTCAATGATTTGGAGGGGTGTCCCAGTACTTTTGGCAATATAGTGTGTATACTGATTGGCTTCATCACCAATAAGCTGGTGCGTGGCGGGTGTTCTGACGCACTATGGCTGCCGTCGCATCATTCAGGTGGATGCTGCACATTGGTGGTGGTTGAGGAGACCGCCTAAAGCGTTATATAAATGTAACAAATTATTATTATTATTATTATTATGCCTAACTTTATGGCCGTATAATTTCTAGCTACTATTGCAAATTAAAAATCTAGAACTTATTGTAACAAAAACATATAAATGAAAAAATAAATACAGTAAACAACGCTCAAATCTCACAGTAGTTTCAAGCTAAAAATATAAACAAGGAAATAAAAAAGTATTGCATGCCAGGAGATTTTTGTCTGACAAAAATCATAAACAAAGAAGCACAGAGGAAAGGTAAAAAGGGACATTGGACTCACCATGTCACCCATGTGGTTCATGGCCAGGTCATATGAGTGCAGTCCCATGGAGGCCTCCAAGTTGTGAAGGGTGATAAGTTGAAGGTTTTTCTCCCACATCTCCCTCCTGCCCAGATCCTCAATCTGCCAACATAAACAAAAGTCAATTCAACAGTTTAAGACAGCAATATATAAAACTATTGACATCACTGGTCAAATTATTTACGTCTCACATGAATACAAATGAATTATTCAGCAAATAAGCCCATGAAACAAGCTTTACCAGTTTGATGAGTATCAAGGAAGTGTTTGTATTTCTCACTGAACATGTGATAAACAAAATATGATTCTAGCAGTGGGTAAAAGATCAGCTTTGGGATAATATGACAGATGCTTGTGAAATGCATATTGTCACCTCAGTGGAGTAAAACTTGTCATGCGTCTTCTTCCACAACTCCCAGTGCTGGTCTAGATTTGAGTTGAAATGGGCCAGTGCTGCGCTACAACACACGGCAAACAGCAAGCTCCCGAACATCATGGCCTGACAAGAGCAAAACGGCCCATGAAAGTTACTGACATGCATTAAAACATCAATATTTTTGATTTCTATTTCTAAAAAGATTTCTATTTCAAATAAATGCTATTCTTTTGAACGTTCTATTCATCAAATAATTCAGAAAACAAACATTCAACATTGATAAATATTTCTTAAGCAGCAAATCAGCATATTAGATCATGTGACACTGAGAGTGGGGTAATGATACTGAAAATTCAGCTTTGCGTCACAGGAATAAATTACAGTTTAAAACATATTACAATAGAAAAAAAAATATTAAATTGCAATAATATTTCACAATATTACTATTTTTCTGTATTTTATTTATCATATAAACGCAGTATTGGTGATCATAACTCTTTTCTTTCGAAAACATTAACAAATCTTATCGAAACCAATATTTTTGGTAGTATATAGTATATGTATAGTTATATACACATATATACACATATCTGTGGAGTGAAACACACCGTCATAGTAATTTTTCTAAAAAGGAATCAAATCCAGACAAACTTCATTTTAACGCTCTTATAAAACCAGTGAATACCTTAAAACTGAAAGGGAAACCTTTGAGAGAAAAAATGTCAACAAAGAAGATACAAGACACAAAGAATATACATACATATTAAAAAGATACATAAAAGTGAACAAGAAATGAATTCAGATGTGTCTCGTCTCACCTATGCACTCTCGTTAAACTGCACGATCTTGTCGTCTGTAGAGGAAGTGATAATGAATGGAAGTTCCTGGTTACTTTGCTTTTATTTTGTTCCATCACGTGCTAATCTGTGCCTATTGTCATATGGCATTTTTTTTGTTGGATCACCACATAGGCTAGTAGAATTCGCTCTCTCCCCGGAAAACCATACATATAATTTTTGGCATCCTGAGATCCACTTATTACTGGTTCAGATAAGCCATATGAAAGGGTAGTTGGTTTTTTTTTTTTTATTATCTAAAATGAATTAATCTAAGATTAATAATCTTTTAAACTAATCTAAAAGCACATTAACTCTGCTGTCTAGTATAGTCAAGCTTTTCTTTAAATCTTTTGACTTAGGCCATATAATCCAATTTTTATAAATGATTTTCACACAAAAAGGGTCTTACATATTTATATTTTTGAATAACAAATGAAATTACACATCAATTAGTGATGTAAAATAATAACATCGCCAGTAAAAACTTAGATTACAAAACTCAGTATTAGCATCAACAAATCAAATCAAAACATTCAACAACAAAAAAAAAAACTTTACAGTAAAACAACTGTCCATTTTGATTTCAGGATGACTGAGACATGCTAATGGGTAAGTTTGCACACTTTGCTCTTATGACTTAATTATTAGTAGTACATTTCTGGATCAACTTAACCACAAGTATGTCTCATTAAAGTCACCATGAAATCAGAATGGACAATTTTTTTTTATGCAATATTGCTGTACTTATTTATCTGTGCACATCTTTATTTATGTGAACCCTCATAACCTTTAATCAAAATAACATCCCTCCCTCTTGCAGCAGCAGCTCATCTCTGATGTCGCGTTTACTGGTGCGAGGGTGTGACAACCTGTCTCTCATATGAGATCACAGCAATAGCAAACCACAACGATCCAGTCAAGTCCCAATGGACAAATTCAAGCCCAGCCCTAGATTTTTCTTCTTGTTCAAGAAGCAATTTATGGGACACCCCAAATTCCACCCTTGAAGGGGGTCACACGTCAGATGCGTCAGCTACGAGAGTTAGAAGACTTGAAACCTTTTGCCGCTGCGCCACATGATTTGCAATTAAATTAAAATTGTCCCAAATAAAGACATTTTTACAGACAAGGTTATCCTTCTATGGATTGACATCCAGAGAATATAGGAAAAAAAAAATAATAATAATAATAATAGCATAATATCCATATACTTTCAAATGTCCATTAAGCTTTAATTTTTCCACCCCAAACTAATTTAATTTATAAAAAAAAAAAAAAATAAAAAAAATAATAATAATTTGCCTGCAAGTAGATTCACTGTTTTGGACTCACACTTTGAACTTTGACACGTACATGCGTGAGATCCTACCCACGGCATGGAGCTTCTGAGAAAGCCTTTAATACCTCATGTGAAACTGTTGTGATGTTCCACTGACCATTTGTAAACATCAGAATTGAGAGAAAGCAGATTTCCTTTTAAAGCTTCACAAGCTAGAAGACACATTTAAAATTATATATTTATTTTATAAAAAGATACATTTGTACTTTTTAAAAAAAAAAAAAAAAAAAAAAGTAAACCACATACACATCCAAGAAATTAGACTATAAAACAGTACACTTCTTATTTGATACATTCACACACTTCAACAGGGTTTCGGTTACATAACCGGGTAGCAGGCGTATGAGGCGATGCCACACATGTTGTTCTGGTTTCTGGCTATACGGATGTAGCCACCATCTCCAAATCCAGTACCCCAACTGTTGAAGCAAAAGAAAACAATCAGCATCTGCATTTATTCAGTTCAAGTTTGACACTTTAAAAAAACTGTCCATTTCTCATGAGTACATTTCCAGAACCAGACAATTTAGGATTACAAAACAATCAATCATTCTCATTGTACCTGTTTTTGACCAGCCAATAGTCCTTCCCAGCAAACGAACCGTAACCCACAGCCAGCACTGCATGGTTTACTTTTTTAGTACATGTTGGGTCATTGTAAACTCCTGTGGACAGATGCGAGATAGCATTATAGCGTCACAGCCCTAACAACAAGAATTTGATCTGGTACTCAAAGTATTTACCACTGCGGTACAGGATAAACTGTGGGCGGGTGGCATCAATGGCCACTGAAATAGGCCCGACAGTGGCCAAAGCCTCCTTCAAGGCCTCTTCATCTCCCTGACGGACGAAATAGTACTTGGTACAATTTGCTGCATGCTGAGATGGATTGTATCTGCACTGCCCTTGCTGTAGAACACATTTATTTATTTATTACACATTAGACCCGTAATGACAATGGATCACAATATTGCAGATTTATAAAAAAAAAAAAAAAAAAAAAAAAAAAAAAAAAAAAAAACACACAAAACTCTGATAAAATGTAAATCCAGCAATGTAGAGACCTGTCTGTATATGTATAGATCAGATCTCACAGTAACAGGCCCTGTCAATTCAAATATGCAACCAAACATTTATGCGCTTGACATTTCTTCTAGTGTAATTATTAGTTGACATGTAAATGTTTCTTCTTACCACTGCTTCATAAGGGTAAGATGAATCAGAGTCTATTCCGCCATTGTCAATGACATACTCGAAGGCAGCACTCATAAAACCACCACTGCAGCCCTTGTTGCCATATTTGGAGGAACAGTCCACCAGGTTCTGAGGACTGAGGTCGACCAGCTTTCCTGTCGTCTTCACCAGCTGACCTTCAAGAGCCCCAACAGAGCTGAACGCCCAACAAGAACCACATGCACCCTGAAAGCAGAGAGAAAAGCATGATAAAACAGGAAACTTTTGGATTACAATGGCTTATGAGGCTGCAGTAACATCATTCTGACAAAGCCGTTTTAGTTGCTGATTTCTGAATTTCCATCTCATTATAGGGGAAGTTACAAAAAATAAATAAATAAATAAATTCCCTTAAACACATCTGTCACACTGCCGGTAACCTCCGCGTCATGTGAGCGCTGTTTCCTGCATATTAGGCCGCGTGTCCACCAAAGCATTTTAGCCAGCTGAAAACGCCTTGCTGTGGGTGCTTGAGAGCGCTTTGGCAGCGCAGCGGTTTTTTCAGTTGAGACTCTTTGCTTGCTATGATCTGGAATATCCGCAGAAGTGTTACTAGTATCTCATTTCACAGAGTTTGTTTCTGTATTGGTTCTATATAAAAATGTCTTTAGTACAATGTAAAGTATCTACTCTGACTAGTGTTTGTTTTAAATGATTTTGTTCCGTTATTATGCTTGTCATCTGTTGATGTTCAGAGCCATAGAAAGAGAGTTGCGACACTTTGATCTCGCCGTCACGTGGTTCATAGAGCTCTCAATAGTTCCAAACAACTCCGCGCTGTCAATCTGTTTGAATAGGATTAAGCAGGATAGACAGCAGTTTCACTATATTTGCAGCAATTTCTGGTAAATATTAACACAATATGTGCATCGACTTCGACTAGGCTTTACAGTAGCATTTTATTCTGGGGAGAGAAAGAAGAAACAATGTTAATGTTTTTCTTGAGTGATCTGGTTATTTTATTTGGGTCATGTGAGTGCATGATTTTACAGCGTTGAGTGTTGTAGCCAATCACGGGCATTTCTGCTGAAAATAATGACCAGTCATATGTTTAATTTACCAGGAATGAGAATCCATATCGATCAAAACAAGTTTTATACAGTCTCAAAACGCTGAATGAATTTTAGTGCAAGTTTACGCGAATCTTCCCATTATCTACAAATCCTCTCATCATAAACAAAGCACAGACACGATTTAAATAAAGATTTATTGTGAAGTTTAGTCAGAAGTTTTTTGTTTTTCATGAGACTGATTTCCCCTACAATTAGCCTATATATTTAACACTTCAGTACAAATAAAGTAACAAAAAATAGATATTTTAATGTTATAATAGTGATTTGATAATCTCTAAAAATTAAATAAAAATAAAAAAAATAAAAAAAAGTTAGTGGTTATAGTGGTAATTTCTTTTATCATTTCAATGTTGTTAAGGTCCGAATGTTATTTTATGATACTCACATAAGCATACACACCAGGTGAATATAAATTAATGATTCTAGATGTACAGAACTTAACCCAAGAAAGAAGTTTTAAATAGTGTTTTTAAAAAAAAAAAAAAAAAAAAAAAAAAAAAAATAATTAATAAATAAAATAAATAAAACCACACACACACACTACTACTTCATAGAAACTCATTCGGTAGAAAGATCTCAGAGAGACTAAAAACTGTTGAAATATGACCGATAGCATCTGGATATAGTAGCTGTTGCAGTGCTGCTCACGTTATCTAACTGTCTAACGATCTATTATATAACAATAAACTAACTATAACACGCTTCATAAAATACCACTTCTATCAATATTCCTGAGAGGTCAACTAATGCCATAAAATCTCAAAATATGCAGTAATTTCATCAATTTGCCAGCGAGTATGCTTGAGATACACTGAAATGAATGGGGTTCAATGCTGGAACTATTGGTCGCTCCGTGACACGCTTTACTTCCGCATTCCTCAGTTCCTATGGAAGTCTATGGGAGTGTCGTGACTCTGTTTTTCAACGGCTCTGTTGACGTTGTACAAGCCGCATGTGGCGGTTGGTCGGTGTTGTATTTGTCCCGCCTCATCTCCACTGTGATTGGACGACTGGGTGAAAAGTGACAGTGATGAGCGCTGCGTTTTACTCAAAGTTGAACATTCTTTACTCGGTGGGTGACCGACAAAAAACGTTGAGCGCTGAGCGTGAAATAGACGCTCAGCGCCTAGTTGCACTCATGGCGTTCTAAAAACGCGGCGCTCCTACTGAAAACAACTGGATATGCCAGCCATGTGGAAAAAAACGCTTAAATCCATTAAAAGGCTACATTTAATCCATTACATAATCACTAAGATTGTGATGTGGCGTTCGTTTAATGTTTAAGTGTAAAGTATGCACAGTTCTGACTATGCATACATGTGTGCTGAAGTCGTTCACCTTTGCATTTAAAAGGTTTTTGTCATTGTCTTGTGGTCACTTGTATTAAGCTAAATATATATATAAAAAAATAAATAAAAAAAACCCTATTTTGTTGAATATGCCTATATATAATTTAAAACTAAACTTCTGTTGAATGTGGTGTGTACCATAGCTGCTTTTATATACCAAAAAAAAAAAAAAAAAAAAAAGAAAGAAAGAAAGGACAATTTATGATGAAGTAACTCTGACGTCATGAATATCAATTACTTTCTTAGCACCCCCACATAGCCCCCCCTTAGCACCAGTAGAGAAATTCTGGTGCCAAAGCAAATATCATACTAGCATATATATATATATATATATATATATATAATACATACATATTATAAGTACATTAATACCTGCATTTTCACACTGGAGACATATCCCTTCTCTCTCCAATCCAGAGAGTCTGGGACATGAGCCCCGGAAGAGCTCACGAATGTCGCTGTTTGCCTCTTAAAGCCAGGAGGGACACGAGTCGTGGCTAATGTTTGGAGGATCTCCTCTGTTGTCTGTGAATCAACACAAAATAGAAATATTTGAACAGAATGAAGTTACACTATAGCTGTAACATTTATAGATATTAGAAATCTAGTAATATTTGTAAGGAAAACAAAAAAAATTTTTATCTGTGAACAAAATCTTAATCTCACATCAGCTTCATGCTAGAAACATGGAAGTAAAGCAGTATTGCGTGCCAGTAGAGATTTTTTTTTTCCTTGTGAAAACTGAAAGCTTGTGCATGCAGATAAATCACGAATGAAGAAACAAAACACATATGCGTGTGCGCACGCTCTCCTCTCTCTCTCACACACACACACACACACACACACACACACACACACACACACACACACACACACACACACACACACACACACACACACACACACAATGTCACCCATGTGGTTCATGGCCAGGTCATATGAGTGCAGTCCCATGGAGGCCTCCAGGTTGTGAAGGGTGATAATTTCAAGGTTTTTCTCCCACAACTCCCTCCTGCCCAGTTCCTCAACCTGCAAAACATATTACAGGGATCACACGTGTGATACGTTTGTGTGGGACTACATCACTGCATTTATTACAGATATCCTCTGTAAAAACTTACATTTTAAAATCATAAGTATTTCAATACATTTCCATCACTGTATGGATACCATCAACATCATTTCAAGCTAATGGTGAAAATATTCAACAAGAACACTCGGTGTTCCATTATGAGAATGAATCTGTAAGAAGATGAAAGATCAGCTTTGGGATCATCAGATAGATGCTTATGAAACTCATGTTCTCACCTTAGTGGAGTAAAACTTGTCATGCGTCTTCTTCCACAACTCCCAGTGCTGGTCTAGATTTGAGTTGAAATGGGCCAGTGCTGCGCTACAACACACGGCAAACAGCAAGCTCCCGAACATCATGGCCTGACAAGAGCATAACAGCCCATGAAAGTTACTGACATGCATTAAAACATCAATATTTTTTCTGTTAATATACTCTCATTGAATTATGTTGACACCTGGCCTAAATGTCACATCAGCCACAGTCAGAAGTGATCAATTCAGTGAAGCAGACTTCTGAAAAAGTCTTGTTTGTTTGTTATAAATGTTCATATCTAAAATGAAACGCTATGTCATCCTGATTTTAGGAAGGAAACAAATTGCGTAAAAGGAAGTAGCAGAAGTTGACCAGAAAGAAGTTAACGTGAAATTGGTAGAAAAAGTAAATCAATTAATGATAATATTAAAACAAGTGTAAACCAGATGGATTAAGGAGGCAAAATAAGGGAATTTTACAAGTTAACCACATAAACGGTGCAAGAAAACATGTGCCAGTATAAGTAAGAAACGGAAATTGGGTGTTTGATGGGTGTTTGATCGACTTCATCTGTTCCTTAATTCAACGACACATATAAACTATCATTTAAGTATTTTGAGCGTTTTAACTTTAAACGCAGTTACTACAGACGACTAATAAAACTTTGACAACATTTCAAATCTATTGGAAGAAAAGCGCTCATAAAACCACAGTCCCCACCTTAATTAAAAACGAAAGAGAAACTTTTTGAGACAAACAGACAACAAAGGCTTCTTTTATCAAAAAGATACGACGTGAAAAGGGAACAAGAAATGAATTTAGATGTGTCTCGTCTCACCTGTGCACTCTCGTTAAGCTGCACTTCTCGGCGTTTGTGGAGTAGGTGAGGGTGATAAACGTCTGGGAGTTCCTGGTTACTTTGCTTTTATTTTGTTCCATCACGTGCTAATCTGTGCTTATTGTCATATAGCACAGTTATCTTTGCTTACTTTTTACTTCGCCCTGTTACTTAAGAAAAATATATAATTTATTAAAAACATTTATTAATAAATAAACATAATAATAAAAGTTTGATATAAAGTAGTTAAAACAATATAACAATTCCTTATTTAAATATATTAAGCGAATTATATAAAATATAAAAATAAACACTTTTAATAAATATTAAACTAATTTTATACAATTGTAAGATGAATGGTGTATGCAGTAACCTAAAAATGTGTCCTGTGTGCTTTGTTTAATTATAGTTTGAGAGGGGGTTTGCCATTTTACTCTTACAGCTGATCTGCTAATGAATCTGTCAGCTGAAGACAGATGTCATCTACACTGAGTAGAAGAAAAACACGTCGGTATCAAAATGCTGTCTATGTAGGCAGCTCACTAGGTTCTAAGAGTTTCACACGCATTGAAAACAATGTTTTTATTCTGTTTTCTCATGTCGTGTTTGTGTCGCCATCTAGCGAAATTTGTATTAAACACTGGAAAAAGATAGGCCTATTATTCGAGTGACTTCATTTGATGCACAGTAGCCTAACTATTTTTGTTTCAGACAAGAATATAGAATACTTGATAACAACGTGGTAGTTGAGGCCTAAAGCCATAATTATAATTTATTACATTAACATGATATGAAAGTACACAGGAAAAAGGAAGACAGCCAGAGGAAATCATGTGGTTAAACACCATCATTTGTGCATGCAAGCACATGACATAAACACCTGTCTGGCTTTGAGAATGTTTCAGCCATGAGGTTTAGGTTCTAGAAGAACATGTTTTCTTACCATTGGCCAAAAAAAATCCACATAACCAATACGGGTACAGGAACAATAAGACCTATTTTTTCCTTTCATGAGGCATTTTCTGATTACAAAACGAGTCATCATGATTCGACAGATATTTGTGCTGAGCTGGTGCTGATTTAGACTGAATGAAAATAATCACATATAAAACGATTAAATGTGTGCTGATAAGGGGAAATCTTTACCATTAATAGGACTTAGTTTTTGTCTCTCAGAAAAGAGAATTTGGTAGATTGTTAATATAGTGTTTTCAGAACATTTATCAGTTCAGGTCACATTTATGTGGTCTGTGGTTATACTTTAGAACTTTGAACAATAACTACTGAAGATTTCAGTCATCCAGAAAGTAGGCTACACAAACAATAGTATGCATAATTGCGGCGTGCATTCACCATTTTTAATGTCATACAGAGGCCTGACACTTAAAAATGAGGGCACTGTACATAAATGTGATTGAATCACTTTTGGCAAAATGTGAAAATTTAAATATTATTTATCCCTCTTTAGCACTAATAGTGGCTTATGAAGTTCTGATGTTGTATTCTTTGTTTTCAGGTTGAATTTTTAAATAAAGTCAAAGAGATTTTAAGTTACAATTACTGTGAAGATGTGGGTACACAAAAGGGGAAAGCTGGGTCATTCATCTGTTAATGAGGAAGAGGTTCAGTTATGGTCATATGATTTCTTACCACAGAACAAAACTGTCATCGTTTTTGTTTAAACAGCATAGGATAGTTTAGCTCTTAGTTCTGTGTGCAGTCTTTGATTTCTTTTCTCGACTTCTCTTGGTTTCGGCTTCCTCAAATAAATTATCTGATGCTTTCTCTTCCACCTCAGCAAAACTAAAACTAAAAGTCTTCATAACCAAAGGAACGTCTTACGGATACCATGCATGATTTATAGAAATGTTCTCAGAATTCAAAATAAAGGAGGGTTGACACTGATATTTTTTATTCTCTGAATTTTATTTTACATATGTTTCTGTACAGAGGTGTGGTATTGACTTGTACTTATTAAAAGTGTTAGTAGTGTGACCTTTTTTAGAACATACATTAAAAAATTTGTCATTTTGAGGTAAATAGTAAGATACTTTTACCCAAGTATGATGTACTCAAAATTAACAGTTTTATTTAAAATGGTCATAAAAAGCCCTTGGTAATTTATATATAATCAAAATATAAAACAGAGATCTCAGATCCCACCAGGGGAGTAAGAAAAAAAACTTACACTGTCTACACAATATCAAAACTTCCCTTTTGAATTTCAAATATTGCACAAAACAGTTTCGACTGCATGATTTAACGGGATTAAAAACAAGACGTAAGACACAAGAGAAAAAATATACTCAACCTATGGTCCTAAAATTAATTGCTTCTTTTAGAGAGTGTTTTCCAAATCATTATTACATGTTGGAGCACAATTATAGTGATAGAGTCCCTTTAGTTATTGGTCAGCAGCAGACAAGTTTGGTCCCTTCTGAGCTCCCTGCTTCCAGCTCTCACATGACTGGGAAACTGGCCAGGCTGGCAATGCCACATGCATTGTTACGGTTACGAGCCATCAGGACATACCCCTTCTTTCCCCAGTCTTCACCCCAACTTCAGAAAGCAGAAAAAAACAGATGGATTAGAAGTAGACACTACTAAATGCACATTCATTTATTTTTTCAATTAACTTAAAATGTCCTTATTTTTTTAATTAAATATAAATTACATATTTACTTTATTTTAAATTGAATAATTTTAATTAAATTATTTATTTATTATTTTAAACAATGCTGCTGTCTTGAATAGATTTTCCTCACCTGTTTTTTACAATCCAGTACTTTTTGCCTTTCGGTGTGGCTCCATAACCAACAGCTAGCACTGCATGGTTGACATCATCCTTGTTGCAGTTGGGATCATAGTACACACCTAGAAATGGGTTTTTGACATAGTACAGGTCAAGCTTTTTAGATTTCAGCAAAACAACACAAAATATAGATGTAGAAGAGATGTTAAGTACCGCTTTTGTAGTACAGGAAGGTGGACTGCATGGCATCTATACCCACTGACACAGGTCCCACCTTTGCCACGGCATTAGTCAGTGCCCTCTCATTACCCTGAGGAATCTCTTTATAGTTTTTACAACTGGCTGCTCTCGCTGAACTGTTGTATGCACATTGCTGATCCTGCAGGGGGCAGTAGTGAGATAAAATATAATGACTGTCAACAGGTAAATCATTGGTTGCCTGTGACCTTAATTCAAATAACTTGAAAATAATTGAAAAAGAAAAAAAATTATTTCATTTGCTTAGTGACAAAAAAAATTTTTTTTTGCAACCTAAGTCAAGTTAGCATAAAGATGCGGTCACATTTTCCATTGCTCAGCGAAATCCAGTCATTACGATCGGGAGTTTTGCATGAGGGCCAAAAAGTTCCCCATGCAGATTACGCACATGTTCAAGTTGGTTACGAGAATTTGCTGTGCTGAACAACAGGAAGCTGCTTGGTTTAAAAGTGTGTGAACTGTTCACACAGTAAAAACCTCAGTGTGAACAGTATTTCACACATCGCTACATTCTTAGAAGAAAAGGTTCTATATAGAACCTTATAGAGTTCTTTCAGACACTTCATAGAACTTTTCAGGGGTTGCCATCTTTGGATCATTTTATGGATTTAGTTTTAATTATTTAATTTTGTTTTAATTCTTAATGTTGAATTAAATTTTATGAATTAAAAAGCTCATAAACATACTTTATCAGTAGAAAAAAATGAAATAACTATTAAACAAAAAGAATATTTTTAAGTAAAAAGTATTATGAAATCATTTAAGACATTTCTTCTTATATACAACCTTTTTGGCATAAAATGTTCTTTAAAATTGGGCAAAGAACCGTAGGGTTCTATATGGAGTCCCAATGAAACGGAAGTTGTGAGTCTTTTCTTCCCTATTGTGACGTATATCCGTGTAAAATGGCTTCTGGAACAAGAAAAATGTAGGACGGGACTTGATTTTGTCACTAATTGATTGGATCATTGTGGTTTGCAATTCATAGTTTGCACGTGACATCACACCCGTATAGGAACGCCCACCTGGAGGGCAAAACAAGGCTTTCATCCATTGTCTGCCAGTCATTTTTACCAGGTTTGTATTAAGTACTAACGTATTAAGACTGTGACATTAAAAGACCAAATTCAGTATGCACCTGATTGATGATGCATACTATGTACAGGCAAGCAGGTGAACCAGAATATAAACGCAACGGCCAGTTTGTTGTTAAGCTTTTTTTCCATAGAAAACCATTATAAAGAAAACACTTAACCATTAAGTGCATTGCGTTAATATTCTGGGTTTGTCTGCTCGCCACTATATAGTATGCATCAACAATAAGGTGTATACTGAATTTGATCTTTTAATATCACTGTTTTAGTAACACTTTAAAGCACTTTAAAGTGTTAGTTCACCCAAAAATGAAAATTATCCCATAATTTACTCACCCTCGAGCCATCCTAGGTGAATATGACTATCTGCTTTCAGCCAAACACAATCGGAGTTATATTAAAAAATATCCTGGCTCTTCCAAGCTTTATAAACGGAGTGAATGGTACCTTGTTTTTTATAGCCCAAAAAAGCGCATCCATCCATTATAAAAGTAATCCATACTGCTCCGGGGGTTAATAAAGGCCTTCTGAAGTGAAGTGACACGTTTTTGTAATAAAAATATCCATTTTTTTAACTTTACAAACATCTCACATAATATGTCATATAATTAGGTCACTCTTCCGCCGGAACTAGACTTGAGTACGGCCGTTACCGGAAGTTTTTTTATTACTTCACTTCATAAGGCCTTTATTAACCCCCTGGAGCAGTATGGTTTACTACAAGGTACCATTCACTCCGTTTATAAAGCTTGGAAGAGCCAGGATATTTTAACTCCGATTGTGTTTGGCTGAAAGATGAAAGTCATATACGCCTAGGATAGCTTGAGAGTGAGTAAATTATAGGATAATTTTCATTTTTGGGTGAACTAACCCTTTAAGTGTTTTAAAAATGTAAAATGTAGCAGGCATTTTGTTTTCATATTTTTGTTTTTCTTCTTTTGAGACGGAAAATTTAAAGACTTATAATGCGGTTACTATCAGCAAAACGTCATCAGAGAAGAGATGTCATTGCATTTTGATTAAAAATTACGAGAGCACATGGATTTAAAAAAATAAATAAGATTTGTCGATTTTAATTTCATGGTGTCTTTAAGGCTGATTAATACCGTTCCAACATAGGGGTAGCTCTCCTCTGAATCAATGCCTTGGTTGCCTGCGACGTATCTGAAGGCATTTGTCATGTATCCTCCACCACAGCCGTCATTGTCTGTCACACAGTCCACCAGGTTCTGAGGACTGAGGTCTACCAGTTGACCTTTGGTCTTCTTCAGCTGACCTTCCAAGGCCCCAACAGAGCTAAAGGCCCAGCATGAGCCACATGAACCCTGAGGGGAGCAAGAGAAAAACAGCACTCACTGAGGAGCAGCCTAAACTTATATACTGATTTAAACATAAAAGCTTTTTAACCACTAGAGGGCACCCAAGTACAGTGATAATTGTGGAAATTTGTATGACAGCACATTTGTTACTACCAGGAGTTAAGGTGAGTATGATGACAAGGTTAATCATGTGAGAGATTTTCAGAATTAGGAAATATTACTGGAATATTCTGTCATTTCCTCACCTGGTTCTTGACAGAAGTGACATATCCCAGTTTACGGTAGTCAATTGATTTGGGCAACTTCTCCACTGTGTCACCAGGCACGTATGTGTTTGTTGGGTCCCGGTACATGGGCATTTGGAGTCCCATTACTTTCTCTGCCACTTCTTCTAGTGTCTGCAGAGAGATAAGAATTAGACAAAAAGGATCTCGCTTCTAATTGCTGACCAACCCTCAAAAACATTAACAAGTTAGATCCAGTTTCAATAAACAGGCCTTTATAATACATATTTTGTTGACAGAACATTACTCGTCATAATCTTACTTATCTACAAACAGGTTTAGCAAGTAAGATAATAAAAAAGCAAAATAATGTGTAATTGTGACACCTTAAACTTAAACTGGGCAGTTTCACACACACACACACACACACACACATATAAGAAAGGCATTGTTTGTAAAACAGTGGGTTGAGCATTTTGCAGCAGTCAAATAGTAGACTGAGTTAGGGTACTTACCATATCTCCAAAATGGTTAATTCCCAGATTATAGGTATGAATCCCCAGTTCATACTCTTTGTTATGGGCCTCAATAAACAGCATGTTCTTCTCCCAAATTGCCCGTCGTATAGACTCTTCATCCTGTCCACCATGAAACACACATGTAACAAACAATGAGAGATACAGAATGAAATGATAGCTGTAGAGCATGTAAAAACCAACTACCAGAAAAAAAGGTAAAGCTGTTGTTGGGGCAGTGCCCTAAGGTACAAAAGCTAAAAGGTACTAATATGTACCTTTAAGGTACTATTATATACCATTTAGGGGTAAATAAGGTACAAAGATGTACCTTTTTGCTTTTGTACCTTGGTACTGCCCCAGTGACAGCTTTGTACCTTTTTTCTGAGAGAAATGGACTTAGCCAGTACATTTCAATCAATGTAGTCATAAAAAATAAATAATAAAAAACTAGCTCACCAACCTAATTCATTAACTCTTTTAGCACCCTGAGGAAACAAAATTTGACTATTTTGTCAGTCTTTATGCTACTCACCAGGCCATTGTACTCCCTCCTATGGGTGATTTTCCAGCTGTCCCATGCTTCATCCAGTAAGAGATTGTCAAGAGTGTGAGCTAGTCCACACCACACCACCAGTAGAAGAGGGATTCCACCAAATGTATACATAATGCCCTAAAAAACAGACATACAGTCTGAGGTGTACAACCCACTAAATACTATAACATGCGCGTATCCGTGCGTGTTAACTGTAAACCACATGCAAAAACGAAACCCACCCTGCAACCTACTTAGGTCAATTTAGAGAAGTAAGGATTGAGTGGTGATACTGAAATGAGGAATTTTAAATCTACTGTCTTATTTTTATTTAAAAAGTAGCGTTAAAAAGTTTTCATGTTAAAAGTTTCGTGAACAACAAAAATAAAGCGAAAGTAATTGCAACAAAGCTGCAGCCAGAACTTCAAATGTTTCGATTTTTCATACTTTACGAATATTAAAACATATTAACAATGTAAACTATTTAAGACGAGTAAAGAAAAATAAACTACAGAGTGAGGACGAGGAACCTCGGTTACCTGGATGATTTCCAGAAGCTCAGAACAAAAGATGGATGCTGGTTTGAAACTGGCTAGTCGACGACCTTTTTTATATGCTGGAGTTTTGAGGAAGCTACTCCTGTTGCGGGGAAGGGAAGAACTCCCGCTGCATCTGGAATCGCTAAAACACCAGACTAGAGCGATGATGTCAGGTGTCGAGTTACAGTTTTAGGAAAAGTGGGAAGTTGGGAATAGTGTATCCTACCAAGGTCGTGAAAAAGAGATTTGTATATAAAATTAAAATTAATTTATCTAACACCACCACCAACAAGATAATAATAGGGGAGAGCGGGGTTTTTGACTTTCTCAGTTTGTGTAAATCCACTTGGGGTTCAAAGTATTTCTTTTTTCCCACATTAATTTCACACATCTAGTACAATTATGTGGTTTTGTTTCATTAATACAGTGTAGCCCTATACATTTTTCTTGATTTACCCCGAAAGAATGGAAGTGAAGTGTGACAACATGCCCCATATGTGAGGGGCACATTGTAACATGACTATATAACAGCTTAAAATGTTTTCTGATATAATAAAAAAAATAATATCCAAGACAAACTAAAATATTCTGTCCATAAAATGCAATTATCAGCTTTTTCATATAAAATAATGGCATTTTTTAATAATTAAAAATAAACAAATTTTTGAGTTTGACAACAAACACACCGCAAAACACAGGTAAACAGCATAGTTCAAAACATAATAATAATTCATAATTTATAAACATTGACTCTTCATTCACATTTTTCTCATGGTTTCTCAATAGCATTCATAAAAGTATAGAATAGAATAGTATAGTTCTAATAGGCGCACATTGTAACGCAGTGTTACAACATGCCCCACCTGAAGCAACTGGGATTTTAACCCAGCTCATGTCTTCTGCTGGTTAGATCAGCATTAAAGAACTATCTCAACTCTTAAATAACAGATATAAGATTAAAATAATATCAGATTTGTCTAGTTTTAAATAAACACAAAAACAGAGATGAAAAATTAACTTCAGTAAGAAATTTAATTTTGCTATGGTTAAATAAATGTTCAGTGATATCTTCCAAAGATTTTTTAATTTTGGCATAATTTTTTCTCTATATAGTGTTGATATGGCAACTAGTAAATATACTAAGTTTCGTCATGCTGGCATGTGTGGAAATTTTTAAACCATGTGTGTTACAACTAACCCCGCGTTAGGTTGTGCCCCGCTCACCCCTATTTTAGATATCCCTTATCATTTTCAGCTCTAAATTATAGTAAACCATTCCCACTGGTGCCAGATAGATAGATCCATTAATTTTACACAAATACTTTTACATAATGAATTTGGTGCAGCGTTTTAGACTCCCTCTAAAGTCTTGGGAATTGCTTATTGACCCCAGTTTTTAATTTTTGCCATCGATTCTCATTAGCATTTGCTGGGCTAGTCATACTAACAAAAGAAACAGTCACATCCAGCTTTTCAGGCAATTGCATTTCTGTTGGGATCCTGCAAATGGATGGATGTGGTTAAGTAATGCACATTTTCTCATCTGTAGCCTTCAGTAAGTTCATCTTAAGTCATCTCACATTTTCAGTAGGTCAGGTTGTTTTTTAGCTAGAAGAAGTAGACATATGACTTCAAACTCAACTGATTTGAATGATATCAATAAATAGCACCTCTTTCTGAGCATCATTCTCCTGGGGCCCTGTTAGCTTGTCATGAACACTTCCCCTTGTTAGTCAACAACCTGAGTTCCCTGCACAATGTGTCAGTGTATGAGGTCCACATGAAATTTGTCCCATGATGTCTACTAGGTATGCGGTCAGCACTAAGATATAAATGTATGTCAAGGGAAGTCCCCTTAGTGTTAGTTGCTCATGCTATGTGCAGATTACTCACAAACATACAAGTATACCCATAAATATCACAGGCCAAAAGCAGCATAGCCTGCTGACATGGTGACAAAACTGAGCAGACTAAATTAAACAACGTATTCAGCTTTTGTGTATGCATGTAGTCAAGACCACCTATTCCGAGACCAAGTCAAGACCAGACCAGCACTCCTTAAATTCATAAAGATCCACATTACCACCTGAGAAATGACTTATTTGACTATTGACTGTTTATTGACTTTAATCAATAAATATAATTAGAATAAGACACTATATAGAGCCGTTACCAATCAAATGAAATCATTAACAACAAGCAATATCATGTTTGCAGTCATGCTCAACTTTGTGAAAACAGCTCTCTTGCTCTTGTGATATTGCTTAATTATATCACGTTATAATATAAAAATCCAGATCTCATACAAGTACTTTTTTGCAAAAATATCTTAAATTTTGTGAGCATTTGTATTAATTTTGGTGACATTTTTGACACAATCCCTCATTAATTTCTGAATTGGCACAATAAATAAATCAAAGCAGAAGTAAGTTATTGATTGCATCTGAAGCAGTAAGTTTTACATCCAATCACATTAATGATGTTAATAAATAAATCAGACAATGCACCAGCAATTTAATAGAGTGGTGCAGGTATGACATCACTTTGTAGGCCAAAACACGGAAGCTAGTTAGCATTTTAGCACTTCTGGTTCCCTCGTCCCGAAGTCAATGGGTTTTTTGAATGGGGTTTGTGGTGAACACAAGCTCAAGACACTTTCATGTTTTATTCTACGACATAAAATACATCAATATTACCCCACTTGTGATTTTTTGAAGCTGTTACGTGTCTTGAAAAAGGCGGTTGCTAACAAGTGGCTAAATGGGACTACAGAGGCTGTCGTGGAGATTAAACTCATTATGCTCATAATTTTTCTCTTATAAAGTAGTCTAACTCAAACGTTTTGGAAAAATGTTTTGAGTTAAAAACTGAAAGAGTTGTCGGAAGCTTAGTGATGGTGACGTTGAAATTGCAGGACCGTGGTGTAATCCGTTTATAGCCTACCATTAGCTTTTTACTTCCGGCGATTGCATTTAGGCTTTAAAATGAATAAAAGTTATGTTCATACAGTGGGGAGAACAAGTATTTGATACACTGCCGATTTTGCAGGTTTTCCTACTTACAAAGCATGTAGAGGTCTATAATTTTTATCATAGGTACTCTTCAACTGTGAGAGACGGAATCTAAAACAAAAATACAGAAAATCACATTGTATGATTTTTAAATAATTAATTTGCATTTTATTGCATGACATAAGTATTTGATCACCTACCAACCAGTAAGAATTCCGGCTCTCACAGACCTGTTAGTTTTTCTTTAAGAAGCCCTCCTGTTCTCCACTCATTACCTGTATTAACTGCACCTGTTTGAACTCGTTACCTGTATAAAAGACACCTGTCCACACACTCAATCAAACAGACTCCAACCTCTCCACAATGGCCAAGACCAGAGAGCTGTGTAAGGACATCAGGGATAAAATTGTAGACCTGCACAAGGCTGGGATGGGCTACAGGACAATAGGCAAGCAGCTTGGTGAGAAGGCAACAACTGTTGGCGCAATTATTAGAAAATGGAAGAAGTTCAAGATGACGGCCAATCTCCCTCACCATCGAGTACTACAACACTAATGCATGGGAAACAAAAAACATGTTCCAGATTTATTCAATACTTCAATTCGTTGAGTGTTACCCTGTATAAACTAAAACACAACACTTCTATGAACTCAACACTTTTTTTGTAGTGTAGTACAAACTCTCTTCCTCTACCATTTTCTGCATTTAAGCAGAGTAAGATTAACGTAGATTAAAAGAAACTTTCAGATACTTACTGTATGTGCATCTCGTTTAATGCAAGTTCTTGGTAAAACACAGTGTTCACTGGAATAAATTTGATATTATTACATATTAACCTGCAATATCTGAAAGGAAGGATTGGCTTTGACACCGGATACATTAAATGATTGAAGCATTTTTCAGTAATACACACCTGCTTATTCATGCTTTACAAAATGTTTCTTTTTTTTAATATTTTGGTTCATCTGATCCTGATCAGAGCCTGTGGTGTGTTTAAGTGTTGTTTTTCTAAAGCATTAAGGATTAAGCCTTATATTTCTAGACATTTTGTGAGTACAGATATTGTCGAACACAATTAAATTGTTGAGAAATTTCTGTATGTCATGTACAATAAACAAAGAATTAATATTGCAAACAAATGCTCTGCAATACACTGCTCAAATAAACAGAAGCCTAATTAAATATGCAATATTACGTATTCATTTTAATATATTATTATTGTATTAATATAGATTTAAATAGCTCCAGCATCAAAACTGTTCAGTCATGTTACACAGCAAACGGAAAAAAATTCCCTCCATCAGCTAGCTGTTGGCAGCAAACTCAACATCTGTTTCCTGTAACTTTACATTCCAGTCTAACCACACAGCTAAAAAAGCCCAGAATGCATTGCTGCAGTCATAAGTCTGCTCCCATGACTATCACGAGACTTTTGATTCAAAGTTTTTTACAGATTATTGTTCAGAATGAGAACAAGAGAACCATGCATCAAACTTCCCTTTTTGTATACACTATATTTATACACTACCAGTCAAAAGTTTGGACACAACTATATACCTATTTTTTTTTTTTTTTTTTTACATTTTTGAGAAATAGTAAAGTTCTCAAAACTATAAAATAACAGAAATGCAGGTGACTGAAAAATGTTAAACAAATCAAAACTATGTATTATGTTTAAGCTACTTCAAAGGAGCCAACTTTTGTTAAGCTTCACACTTTTAATCAACCTTATGAGGTGCATTCTGTGATGCTTTTTAAACATAAGCCATATTTTATAAGCAAACATTTTCATTTCACTATTATTTAATATTTTAATTATTTAATTATTTTACTATTATATTAGATTATATTTTATATTATATTATTTTTAGTGCTGTAAAACGATTAATCACTATTAATTTCATCCGAAATAAAAGTTTGTGTTTACATAATATGTGTGTGTGTGTATAATTATTCATATGTATATATATAAATACACACACATGCATGTATATATTTAAGAAAAAAAATAATTATATATAATATAAATTATATAAATATATATACAGTATATACATGCAAATATTTCTTTAATATATACATGTATGTGTGTGTATTCAAATATACATAATAATTATACACAGTTCACACACATATATTATGTAAACAAACTTTTGAATGTGATTAATCACAATTAATCATTTGACAGCCCTTATATTATATTATATTATATTATATTATATTATATTATTTTATATTATATTATATTATATTATATTATATTAGCAAAAAAGTGCTGCTGCAGCTGAGGCATTCCATTCATAAATCCCATCACTGGAGCTTGTTTTTGTTTTCCCAGTGCCGCCACCATTGATGCACAGATGTCCACATGTTGGGGATTAGAGTTAAGACACAGAAGGCCTGGCAAACTATACATTATTGCAGTGTGACAAACAGTCTTTGAAGAGCAAGAGCACATTCACAATTTCACAACTGTACCATCTGCCACGTGCACAGGGATCTGAGGGCCAATACAAATCAGTGTGCAGCGACTCTAAGCCGAGGTCAGAACAGCATTGGTAAAGTCAGAGAGTTGTGTAAATGGATAAATGGGGAAAAAAAGAGGGAGAGCAAGAAAAAAATATTCTGCTGGGAATGATGTAGTAGATTTCAGAAGGTTGTGCTGGGATATGAGATAAACATCCTTTTACAATCCTTTTTAAATGTACAACAAACAGCAGTAAGGCTTTTGTTTACAACATGGAAGAAAAAACCTAAAAGCAAATAATCACAACTTCTGGCTGAATACCAAGGCAGCTCTATAGAAGATGTGTTAGAAAGGAGAAAACGCTCCGAATAAGAAGTAATTCATTAAAGCGCTCTCATATATAGCATTTTTTGACAAAGCAAACTGTTCATAGTAATACAATGACAACATTTTTGATTATAATTTAATATTTTAAATAGATTAATGGATAAGGTTTAAATATTTTAAAGCTAAATATCTACATAAATATGTAAAGATAGCTACATATGGTACACTGAAAAAAAAAAAAAAAAAAAAAAACACCTAAAAAAACAGTAATTTTCTGGCAGCAGTTTCCAGAGAATATCTGTTAAGAAAAATTAAATTAAAAACCATCTGTAAAACAAACCCCCAGTGATTTCACTGTTAGCTGCATGCCTTAAACCATTTAAGTTCAAAAACTAATATTTATACTGTGTTAGTAATGTGGGTGCATTAATACTGTTCACTTATTAATGTCAGTCTAGTACTAAACAAATAATATTTCTTAATATAAAATTAAACTAAACACTGCTCAAATATTTTGAGTATCTGAAACTCAACTGAATTAAATAAAACAATTAAACCAAAATACATCAATTTAACTCAAATGGCCTCATGGGATAGTAAAGTGTCCACTTCAGAATCTCGCCGGAAGAAGTAGGTCATCCGGGTACTTTTTGCCTACTTTTTTATGTGTACTGTGAATTCGGACATACTACTTTTGTCACATACTGTTTTTCGCCTACTATATAGTAGGAAAGTATGTGATTACGGATGCAGCCTATAAGACTCACCTATGACTCCCAGCATGCACTGCGGCATTAATAAATTATGCAGCTGAATTCATACTATTTTCCTTTATTCTTAGATTTAATTTGATGTTGTTTTGTTGTGACTTTAGCTTGTTTTATGTTTAGCTCGTTTTATTCAGAGTTGATCTGTTTATCTAAATTTCTTGATTGTGACCGTTGTTGAGATTCATATGTTGATTCTTGATATCTGTGTGTTTAAATGCTTCAGACTTTTTGTGGATCTCTTGCTTACTGTTACAGGGTTGGTAGAGCAAAATGTAAGTGTATTAATGACAAAACACTTTTAATTAGCATAGACTTTGAATGAGATCTGTGAATTAAACCACTTTATGATGATATCACAGTAAAAAAATAGCCAACATCACCTGATCAACTTTGATTTTAGCGTCCTTTGCAACAAATAATGTGTTTTTCTTAAACACACTGTTACAAAAGAGAGAGAAAGCTAACATGGGTCAAGAGCAGCAAACACTGATCACCAATGGTGACTTCAAACGGAACATTTTCAGTAACACATCTAAACCTCTGTTAAATCACAATCAGAACTTTTGTAGACGTATGACAGAAATAATGTCAATCTGTCAGTTGACACATGCAAGGAAAAATACTTTCTGAAACAAACATGTGCAACACATGACAACACACATTTTAAACCTTATCCAGCCCCCGGTCTTTTATCTCAGTGCCGAAATCTAAATCATCTGATCTAGTGTCTGAGGCGCTTAATTCAGACAATTTGAATTTTTAGGTAAATAAATTATTATATTATATTATATTATATTATATTATATTATATTATATTATATTATATTATATTATTGCTGCTGGTAACAATATAGTTAGACAGTAACATGAAAAGACAAAGAGTTTGGTAAAATAGGCCAGTCTTGTTGTGATGGATTACTTTCGTGAACTTCAAGAAATGAGGATAAAGGTGAATGTTTCCTATATTAGAGACTTTTCTGCACTCAGTCCCTTCCTTCATTTGAAATGTTTTCCCTCTAGTGGCCAGATTTAATTAAAATCCTACAGGCAATGTGGAGAGTGTCACTGTTCTCCCCAACCACTACTGTATGCTACTCCAGGGCTGATATCTCTGTTTCCATTTTACTTGCGCTATCCATGTATTGTAATAACCATGTGTAAATCTGTTACCATTTAGGGAATCCTTATAATACTTGTGAGCAAATGGCTATGGCATGACCTGCCTGATTCATTGTTTTTGAAATATATCACACCTCTGTTATTCATTAGTACACTGGTGCCAAAATTAACATTTATGGTTCATTGGGTGCACAATTCTTGTCCTCCTCACTCAAAAATTAGAATAAAATAAAGGATGACATACGCTTTTTACATTAATGGTGCTGGTTAATGTTGTGTGATGTCCATTAAAAAGGCACTGAAGTTATTTAAGAAAAATGTATTCCGAATGTTAGTGAGTGGCTTCTCAGGGGTTTTTCACCATGCATGAAGGGTAAAATCTGTCAAAGTCTGATTAACCACAGAGATGTTTTAAGGCAAGTTATCTTAAGGCATTGTTGTCTCTCCACAGATGGTGAACTCCAAACTTTGTGTATTATAAAATGAAGGTGATGGCTACTGTTCTTATTTATAAAAAAAAAAAAAAGATCTGACCCTGGTCTGCACACCCAAACAATGATCTTGTTTGCAGGCCTGCACACATCTGACTTAAAGCCTCATGAAAAACAAATAGTGTGGTTTATCATTATCTTATCTGCACTATAGGACTAGACAATGCCATAAAATATAGTTATTAAAAAAAAAAAAAAAAAAAAAGGATTTAAAATTATACAGAGAAAAACTGACAACTAAGTCATCTTACCTTTATACAGTTAAAAACAATCTATTATATTTTAAAAGACATAACAATATAATTTGACTGAAAATATTGTTAAAATGTATTGGAAGTAAATACTAGGAATTATCTAATAATATACTGAGAGAATGTACAAAATTCAGTATTTAACAAGGCAATATAGGCATACAGTGCAATATTTTAATATGAGTAATAAATAATAGCAATATATAATAGGCCTTAAGAAGGCTATATGCTACAAGTAAGTGATCGCATATTTACGTGAAAATCTGTGCAACCACTGCAAACAGAATTCATTTAAAACGTTGGTCGCCCATTTTTAAATAATTTATGTGCATGTTGCCTTTTAGTTGATGTTTATAGCATTTTATTGCTAAATCTGTTATGTAATATTGTAATATGTTCACTGTATTTTTATGGTAAAATTCTGACAACCACAGATGCCAGCTTTTTAGCCTATTAAAAAAAGTAGGCACATTTTTTAAGTTTTGGATCATGTTCTCTTTTCGACAAAAATACCAAGCAATAAAAAACAGTTTACCACAAAAAGTCACATTTACACTGTGAGCTTTTGTATCGTAGGCTATAAATCGACTAAAGTCAACATGTGTCCCATGAGATGTTTTCAACCATCTCACTCACTCAAGCAACCATCTGCTGTTTTACCTAAATCCGGAGATTTGGCCAACCCGCGCAAATATCTGTCATTCTCTCAGAGTGCCCTCACGAGGTGTTATCCTTCATCAGCTCTGCTGAATAGACCAGTAAACACCGATCTGCTCTCTAAAACCGCTGGGGTTTGGATGTTCACTCGTATTGAAACGGGCAGGTAGGAGTTGGAAGTTAGAGGAGCGAGTGCAGAGGAGCGTCAGTGCGGAGAACAGCCAACCTAAATTAAGGTTACAATTATCCTACTAGACCCCGGAGGGATGTGTCGTAGACAGAAGGAATTAATGAAGAAACAAAGCGATTAAAAACATTCGGGTCTTGTCTCAAGACAGGCTCGTCGTCTTTCTGAGCACGATGTTAGAGGACATTCTGCAGAAGTGAGGAACTGCGAACCGAGATGGGAAAAGACTTGGAGAGCTATGACATCGATGCCATGCAGATATTGTGAGGGAAGCGGGTGAGTTCTGCTTTGTGTTTTGTTAGTTTACGTTGTTTATATATATATGTTTGTTTGGTGTTCTTCAAGGTTATGACTAATTTTTAAGTTACTCATTTCGTCACATTCAGACTTCTTATTTATGGACGTCAAAACTCTTGTTGTAGAATTTTGTAGAATATGTACATTGTCTGTTTGATGTTTTCTTATGTAGGCTATTTACGTTTCTTTTAAAAACGTAAAAAAATATTATTCAAAATTATTTTCTTAAATATCAG
This sequence comes from Coreius guichenoti, assembly GCA_039654105.1. Taxonomy (NCBI): domain Eukaryota; kingdom Metazoa; phylum Chordata; class Actinopteri; order Cypriniformes; family Gobionidae; genus Coreius; species Coreius guichenoti. The sequence continues at coordinate 18,153,459 of CM077176.1, forward strand.
GTAGTGTGTAAAGCTGAATAGTAAATTTAGATGGATAGATTGATTGATAGATAGATAGATAGATAGATAGATAGATAGATAGATAGGTTGATTGATTGCTTGATAGATAGATAGATAGATAGATAGATTGGTTGATTGATAGAGAGATTGATTGATTGACAGGCCAATTAGACTCAATGACTCAGATAGATAGATAGATAGATAGATAGATAGATAGATAGATTGATTGATTGATTGATTGATTGATTGATTGATAGATTGGTAGATTGGTTGATTGGTAGATTGGTAGATTGGTTGATTGATAGATTGATTGATTGATTGACAGACCAATTAGACTCAATGACTCAGATAGATAGATAGATAGATAGATAGATAGATAGATAGATAGATAGATCAATTAGACTCAATGACTAAATAGATATAGATTGATTGGTTGATTGATAGATTGATTGACAGACCAATTAGACTCAATGACTAGATGGAGACAGATAGATAGATTTGTTTCCTTGTTTGTTTAAGCCCACTTGACAGGGCCAGATCAGAATCCCATGAGGCAAATGTCTTTGAAGGCTTTTGTTTTGGGAGGCAAACATACAACTAAAATAGCATTCAGGGGCACCAGTGGTCAGCTGGCATTGTGCGCAGCATTCACATTCTCGGCTTGCGCGGTCACTGAGGTTTTGAAAGCCCCTGGCAGTCATGGCTGTCTTAATTAGAAATAATCAATCTGAGCAAGTTCTCTCTAATGAGATTTCAAACAGCATCCCGCATCACCAATGATGTGCAGCACGGCAAATTCCTGTCGCACACTCGTGAGCCAGTGCTGAAGTAACGCAAGCTTTGGGGCCGGTCCAGATGAGCACTTTAATCAGAAGAGTTGTAATGCACAGCAGGGCCTGATTTATCAACGGTTGATGGGGCGGAGCGGCAAAAGCACTTACTTGATCACTGGTTTGTTTTGCTTGGTCACTCGACATTCTCATCACGCCCTCATATGTATCGGCATGTGATTTATGAGGCCTGCCGCTATGAGGTCATTTTGGAGCAGGGTTTAATATCACTGAACAGGTGCAGATGCCCTGTTTTGACCAGTTTTGCCTTTTTAATAATGCACAGCAATTACCTTTGGACTAAATTTGAGATTTGGGGCCCTGATAAGTCTGCCTCACATTGTGAGCATCATCCTGGTTCTTTGTGTAATCCTGCTGCCCTAAAACAGACCTATTTAGGACTGCTTAGACAGTAAACTATCCAGGGCACCATATGACCCTGCTAATGGGTGTCCTGTATTACAGCTCACTGTCATACAGTCTCACTGGCAAAATTTCCCTGTAGACCAGACCCATCTTTTTAGTAAAGAATGTTTCATTTAAGAGCTGGATCTGTGACCCTGGATGGGAGGCAATCTGTCAGCACTGGGTTGCATCACCAGTTGATGGATTAAAATCTATGGACGTCTAATACATACATGGGTGAAGCAGATTCTGTGCTTTTCACAGATGACATATGAGCTTAAACCACATCCATATGTGTGACCTCTCCACAATCACACAAAAAATCAATGGACTCAGACTTGATTTATACTCTCTGCTTCAAGACATGTTGCATCAATGAAATGAAATCTGAATCCAGGCCTTCACAAACAAATTATCTCCATCCCACCAGCATGTCTACTGAATTTCAGATGCTTTCAACGCTGCATGTTTCAAAAGTTTATATATACAGTATAAATGCAAGTGTTTGTCATCTATTGTTCATTAAAAACTTGCCTGAAATTAACAATGAACTTGTGCAATGCACATATGCAGTGTCCCAGTTACATTAATGCATTCAGTTTAGCCTGAGGTGACCTCACTTGTGTGTCCTTGAAAAGTTACTGTTAAAGTCATTTTAAAACATTCATGCACATACAGTATGTGTGCTGCTTTCTGGCAGGCAGTAGGAACATGTGAGATGATCTCATGTTCATTTTTCTACAGATATCTTTCTTTTGCATCACATTTGATTGTCTTTGGGGTACACAATGTACACGCACTGACTGAAGTGACCAGCACAAAGCTGAATTATCATAATCTGTCCTTCAGACTGTTGTGATTTAAACCCAGCGTGACCTCTCTCAGCTGTTCCACATAATCATAAAAAACAGAGAAGCTTGAACATTTTGACCAAGCTAAATGTATACAACATATACAAAATATTAGATATTGTTTTCTGTGATAAATACCTATAGCAATTATTTGTCTATAATTGACTGATTTTTAAAATAGTTTTATTTCAGCTTTCTGGTCCAAAACGAAATAATGATTATACTACAATAACAAGACATATGCATCAAAATTTAAAAATAAGGGATGCACTGAGATAATCCTTTTCATGTTATAGCTGATAAAAGATAACTGTTACAATGTCAAAATACAATATGATATTTGATACTATTTTGTCTAAATAAATAAATATCACTAAAACTGCTACAAGTGAATTTAGGCATCACAAAATTATAATGTACAGCTGTACATTATAATTTTGTGATAGGGTTAGGGTTAGGCTTATACTATACTAATATATGAAAATTGTATATTTTGAGATTTTAATTTCACTTTTTAAATTTAAACAGTGTTATTAAATGTATTAAAGAGTGTTATTAAATGTTTTTAAGTTTAAGTGAGCATTGGATGATGGCAAATGCCATCTAAATGTAAAAATGGGGAAATGAGCAGGCGTATTTATCGGAAAAACAAAATTAAAGTCGTTAACCATAATTGAATAATTTAATTTAGTAGTGTGCACAGTTGTTTGCTGTTGAATCCCAGGGAAAGCATATCTGATATGGTGTTAATGGCATAGTACACAAAAACAAGACATTGGCAAACAACCACCACTGCCACAAAACACATACTGTATTACAGTCTGCAGTGTCCACTGATGTTTACAATACGCACTGCCACCCCTTTAGAATAAAGCAACAAAATCAGTCACACTTCAACAGAGGCTGAGACTATAAATGCTTGTATTATATGCTACATGCAAACAAACAACAGAAATATTTTTTAAACTCTGTCCTTATGGCTTTTAGCAAAGGCGGATTACAGAAGGATGAGCAGAAGCGTCTTGTAAATTCGCTGTGGGCTTGAAATACAAACACTTTGGAGGAAGCATCTGTGGTTTGTGCATCCAAGTGTGAACCTCACCTTCCCTGTAATATTTATTTTTCCGTTCCCCGGGCAAGCTCGAAGGGAACAAATACTCCATGTCCGGAAGATCTGTCATCATATCCCATAGCTAAACAACACCTGTTTCTGAAAGCTTTTAATACTTGCGTTCATTCCCATGGCTTCATTCAGTGGAGGGGGTGGAAGGCCAGGAGCCATAAACAGCCTATTTCTCACTTTGTTGCAATTGTTGCTGTGAAGAATTAATGTGAGGAATTCTAATTGGAGATTGGAGAGTGGCTCGGGGTAGTTTTTTACCCGACTGGGACGAGAATAGCATGGGCTCCAAGAGACAGGTGAACTACATTCCCTGGCTGCACTCAGAGGTTAGAGGTCATGCTAAACATGCAGGTTGGAGACCTCTGATATTGTCACTGAAGAGGTCCTGAAATTTTAGACACTGTTAGTGTAAGCTAAAATAAAAATAAAATATCGTGATTTTGGCTGACGTTTTGTGAATATCCTGTAATGTTGAAGGTTAATTTTAATTGCAAAATGCCTGAATTCCCTTATCTGTTTGCTCTGCACGTCCCTCCCCTGACCTTTTCACACTAGAATACATAGTTAAAGCTCAATAATACTTATTTTCTTACTGTTATAAACCCTTTTGCATGCCTAGAGTCAGTGAAGTGTGAATTGGAGTCAGTCTTCAGAGGCTTTAAGTGTTGTGGTTTACTAATGGAGTCAGGGGAACAGCTACAGCAGCAGTGAAAAGGTTTTGCCCCCCTTTTATAGTATCTGGCAGAGGTCCATGTCATTTATTGTAACTTAATGAAGCCTGTCTGACCCTGATGAGTTTTGATTGTTGACATGAAAGTATGCAAGTCAGGCCTGAAATTAGAAAACATCACATTATTTGGGTTTGGTCAGCTTAGTGAGGGCCGGCTAACAGTGATGACATTGCATCAGATCAACAAGGGCACACTCGATGTGTTGATTGTCGAGTGTTGATTGTTAGATAAGAGCATTGCCAAAGCTGGTATGTAGACGGTCTTGGTATGTGATTATGCAAAAATTTTACTATCAGCTATCTTACTGGGTTTGGGCCACAAATTTTAATTTTAACAATGATAATGAAAAAATATAAATATATATTTTTTTGTGGTTTAAAATCAATAAATAAGAATATAACATATACATGTATATGTAATTATATTTTTATATTTATAAATAAAATATATTATTCAAATATGGATATTTTATATTTTTATTTATTTTAAACCACAAATACAGTATAGAGAAAAAAGAGAAATAAAGTTTTACTATGAGGCATCTTGGGTTTGGGCCACAAATTTGGTAATTTAAAAGTCGATAATGTTAATGAAATAAAAAAGTAAAATATATTTTAATATATGTTTATATTTATAATATATTTTATATATATTTTAGAAATGTTATATTATATTAATATATGTTATATATTAATATAAAATATATTCACACACTATATTTATAATAAAGTATATTTTATATTAATATATAAAAATATTAATAAAAAAATAAACAATTTATTTGAACCACAAATTCTATATAGAGAGAAAAGATATTTTGTCCAGAACAAGAACATGAGATCAAAATCACTTAGGCTAAGTTTTCTTGCTTTTATTAATAGCAATCAAGATGAGCTTAGTTGTCAGACAGTGTGAAAATATCATACAGGCAAGCAGCAAGACACAGAGCACGAGTTTAGTCACCTCCATGTCGAGATCTCGTACACCTGTTGTACTGTGTCTTTCACAAGTCGACAAAGAGGGAGTCACACCTTTAATTTGTGTAAGCCAGGATCTCTGCTGTATGGAAAACCAATATGGTGTCAAAACACCAGAGCCAAGAGTGATACTCTCTCCCTCCTTTCGCTAGATACAGCATTATGAGTCAGCTTATTTGGCCAGTATAAGGCCTTTGTGTGGAGACTGGGGAAGACACTGGACTGAAGTACTCAGGGAAACAAGTCAACCTCAAGTGGTTTTAGCAGGAACAGGTTCAAAATAGAAGCGTTGTGTGTAAACAGGAGAACAAGAGAAACCCAGTCTAATATGAATAGACTATATTAAGCAAGCAAGCAGTGGGAGAGGTGTAATGCAAGACTGGATTCATTGAGATCATTTGTCACGACAAGGTAGGAGTTTGTACCCATTTCATTCAGTTCATTAGTATGCAAAGGATAAAGTAAAGTATGTACCAGAAATTTGTACAAATTCTGTGTAGAACTATGATTTATTAAGCATTTTAATTCCAATTTAGTTTATTTTAATAGACTTTTTATGCATTTAAAAACAGGTCTGCTAATGTGATAATTTATAATTTAAAAAAAAAAAAAAAATGTACAGTTCTCATACAGGGAGCAAATATCAGGAATGGAGGCACTATGAAATGAAATGATATTCCCCCAATCTTTCCCAATTAGCCTAGAGTCGGACAAACATTTTCATCTCAAACTGATTTATTAAGAGTTTGTGATTTCCCAGCATGCTCTGCAGCATTATACAATTTTATTGATTTACAGTTTGTGGTTTTTATTTAATGCTGCTATTGTTTTTGTAATCAGTGCTTCTTTCTTATGTGTTTAAAGCTCATTTTTGTACTTTATTAAAGGGATAGTTCACCCAAAAATGAAAATTCTGTCAACATTTACTTACCCTCAAATAATTCTAAACTTGTATGAGTTTTTTTTCTTCTGTTGAACACAAAAGACGATATTTTGAAGAATGTTAACCAGTTTAACAGTGTTAAAAGTTTATGGTCCCCATTGACTTCCATAGTATTTTTTTTCCATACTATGGAAGTCATTGAGGACCAGCAGCTGTTTGGTTACCCACATTCTTCTTTTGTATTCAAAATCTCTATAAGCTGTTTGTCTCCTTTACTGAGGTTTATGTGTGAAATATTGAGATTATCTATTGAAGTGAAACATCTTTATGGTGCAAAATGTTTTCTGAGGCAAAGACTTGCAAGCTATCTTTCCTTTTAGAGGTGAGTAATTAATAAACACTGTACATGATAAATAAAAGACTCTTGTGCTGCTAATTGACATTCGACAGAAGACATTTCACATTCAGTGAGCAAACAAACCCAAATAGACCAAATTACTGAGGATAATTACACTTCTACAAATCTCAATTCTCAGACATCTCCATCACATTGCCTTGATTTACTTTTTCAGTGCAAAGCTAAACGTCCTAGTTGTGTAAGGTTCTCTCAAAAACCACTCTGCTATATTTTTTTCCTGAACTTTTAATTTTTTACAGTGCAGTTTTACTTTAATTCAGTGCATATGTTCAGATAATGAACTGCACTTAATGTAGAGTGTGTATGTTGAATTCATATATTATTGAGCAGTCAAGTGTTTTTCTCTGGGCTCTGATGTCGTTTGGCTCAGCTCTGTCCATTAAACTGAAGCAGAGTCAACGTCTGTCAATGCTGAATGGGTAATTCCTAATTTGTGTCTAGGTCTCTGCACCTGCACCCTGTGACATGAGGTTAAGCTAGGTTAGTGAAAGTGCTCTGCACACCTGTCCTCTCACATCAGAGCCTCTAGAGCTGTAAATGCAGAGGGCTGGAGGGAAATAAGTGTGTTACCGTGCAGCTGACACCTGTCTCTTCATTTTTATTTACTGTCAGGGTTATGTTTAGTTCTGTTTAGTTTCACTGTGTTCGGTTTCGTTGTCAGTCAGAACTTTGTTCCCGCTTTGCCTGTGTTCTGTGTTCCCTAGTTAGTTTCCTTGGTTGTTAATTAGTTCCACACACCTGTTTCTGTTCAGCTGATAACCTCTCCCTGTGTATTTAAGCCCTGAGTTCTTTCTGTTCAGTGTTCGGCCTCGTTTACGTTTAAGTGTGGTTAGACTTGTTACATCTCCTGTGGTTACCCTCAAGTGATCGAGTTTATTAAATACTATTTCCTTGAATCTCCGTGTGCTTTGCGTATACCTCTAACATAAGAGTGAGTATACCCTGTTGAAAAAAACAGCATATGCTGGTTAGGTATGTTTTGAAGAATGGTAGCTGGTTTGAGCTGGTTTAAGCTGGTCCTTAGCTGGTCATGAGCTGGTTTAAGCTGGTCCTAAGAAACTAGCTCCAGCTCAGGACCAGCTTAAACCAGCTCATGACCAGCATAAACCAGCTCAAACCAGCTGCCATGCTTCAAAACATACCTAACCAGCATATGCTGATTTTTTCAACAGGGTAAATGATGATAGAATTTTCATTTTTGGGTGAACTAACCCTTTAAGCCACACCGAATTGTTACATTTAATGAGTGTGCATTTAAATGACACATACATACTTGTCTCATAACCAAACAGACACACATACTTGTCTCATACCCAAACAGGTGTAGAACATTCCACTGTTGTCCTTCATCAGAAATGGATGAAAAGCTGTTCTACAACTTCAGTTGTGTCTGGATCAGTCAGTCTGTCTAAAAGCAGAGGATTAAAGAGATTGTTAGCACAAATCATCATAAATCAGTCTCAATAATTTTTGCTGTTTTTTTTTTCTCTTCTCTCTGGCTTTAGGCTTTTGGAAGTGTTACGTGATGTCTAAATTTGACTAAATGCATCTCCAACGAACACTGAGCCTGACATAGATCCATCCTGAAAATATCTGGTTATGAGAACTGGCACTACAAAAGTCTCTTGGTAAGTACAACTAGACAGATAAAAATATGAGTTATGGGTAAAGTAGCAATACTTGTCTTCTAATTCAATACTTTTATATCTATAGCTCTTGAAAATGCTTCTTTTAGATGTAGATTAATACTTAGTAGTACTTACAATAGTACTGATTCGTTGTGATTGGTCAAGATGCATTTGTGTCAATAACAAAACGTCTCAGGTTACAAATGTAGCCTTGGTTCCCTGAGAAGGGGAACGAGACACTGCGTCCTAGGACGCTAATGGGGAACGCTTCAGCGTGACCGGTGTCTGAAGCACGTTTAAACCCGACAATTGTATTGGCTGGCGTCAGCCTATGACGTTACTACTAGTGCGACCGTGTAAGTAGGGTGCCTAGAGAACATGTCATCCACTTCTTCGTCTAAAGGGACTATGCAGGAAGCCCAGAAGCATGGCAACGAGACGCAGTGTCTCGTTCACCTTCTCAGGGAACCAAGGTTACATTTGTAACCCGAGATGTTCCCTTTTGAATGGGAAGACACACTACGGCCTAGGACACTAATGGGGAACAAATGCCCACTCCCCCATGATGAGGGGAATGCATGCCAGATTGACTGCGCACAAAGCACAAAGAATAATGACTCAAATGGCCTAACTGCCAGTCAAATTCCCCGAAGGTACACACCAGTATTTCGCTGTCAGTGACATTACTCCCTACGGCCACTGCCCAAGCTGCATGCCTCAATGAGGAAGTTAACTCTTACCATTCACCTCGCAAGGTCAAACAGAAGGACTTTGCCTCGGGCAAAAAAAAAATTAACGATTAAGAATCATTAAGAATCATAAGAGTCATTAATTTGACAGTGTTAATTTAATGACATGTGTGACCATCAAGTAACTATCAAGTATTCCTTTTTTAAACTTCTTCAAAGGGATTCAAAAACTCCAGTTTTTCAAAACCCCATGAAACCAACAAGAATACACAGATTACATTTCTAAGAACTTGACATTGTGATTTTAAAAATGTCCTTATTTTGGACACTCTTATATGTAATTTTCTTTTTTGTAGGAAGGACGTAAGATGTTCATGGATCTGTGTGGCCAGCGGGGTGCATGGACAGTCCTCCTGTTGTGGTGCCTAAACCTATCAGCTGCTGACCTCACCTGCCCGCAGAAATGTACTTGTTACCGTGACACATTGGAGGTCAACTGCTCCTCAAGACACCTGACAGGTGTGCCTGAGGGGCTACCCAGCAATGCCAAACGCTTCGATCTTTCAGGAAACCAACTGAAAACGCTGGCTAGGCGTCAGTTCTCTGGCCTGTCAAAGCTTGAGGACCTGGACCTGAGTGAGAACATTATCTCCATGATTGAGGTGGAAACATTTCAGGGGCTGAAGAACCTGCGATACTTGAGGATAAAGAACAACCGCCTAAAGATCCTCCCGGTCGGGGTCTTCTCCGGCCTCTCCAACCTTCAACGTCTGGATATCAGTGAGAATGAGATCCTGGTTTTCCTGGATTACACATTCCGGGACATGATTAATTTACAGCAGCTTGATGCAGGAGAAAACGACCTGGTGTTTATCTCGCAACGGGCTTTTGTTGGGCTACAGGCGCTGAAGGAGCTGAACGTGGACCGCAGCAATCTGACCTCCATCCCCACTGAGGCTCTGTCGCAACTTCAGAGCTTGACCAAGCTGCGCCTGCGCAAGCTGACCATAAGCGTGCTGCCCAACAACGCCTTCCGCCGACTGCACCAACTGCGCACGTTGCAGATCCTCCACTGGCCTTCTCTCGAGACGCTAAATAGCAACAGCCTGGTCGGTCTCAACCTTACCACTTTAGTTTTAAGCAACTGTAACCTTAGCTCTGTACCTTACGCTGCACTGCGCCATCTCGCTTACCTGCAGTACCTCGACCTGTCCTACAACCCCATCACCTCCATACAAGGCAACTTGCTGGGGGAGCTTCTGCGGCTGCAAGAGTTGCACCTGGTAGGTGGGAGCCTGTTACGTATTGAGCCAGCTGCCTTGAGGGGTCTGGTCCACTTTCGTCTGCTTAATGTGTCCTCAAATCATCTGACGACATTGGAAGAAAGTGTCTTCCACTCTGTAGGGAACTTGCAGACACTGAGGCTGGACAGAAACCCGTTAGCTTGTGACTGCAGGCTACTCTGGGTTGTGCGACGACGTCGCCGGCTGGATTTTGATGGCCGCCAACCCACCTGTTCAGCTCTGAATCAGCACAAGAAGGCATTCCGTGACTTTTCAGAGGCTGATCTTCCGGTTATATTTACGTGCAGACAAGCGCAGATTCTGAACCGCCATCTGCAGGATGCAAGTGTGGTGGAGGGCATGAGCATACGGTTTGACTGCAGAGCCGACGGCTATCCGTCGCCTTCTATTACCTGGCTGTCAGCCCAGCAGACTGCACTTAGCTCTGTCGGGAGAGTACGAGTGCTAGCTAATGGGAGTTTAGAAGTGCGTTATGCCCAAGTACAAGACAGTGGAACGTATCTATGTACTGCAACTAATGCAGCGGGTAATGACAGCATCTCTGTGAGTCTGCAAGTGGAGGGGCTCCCACAAAACCGCACAGCATCATATTTCTCAGACGAGGGATGGATGGAAACTTCATTACCTCCTTCTACCAACTCCTCCGCACGGGTGTCAAGTCCTTACCCGTTTGATGCTAAAACCCTCATCATTGCTACCACCATGGGATTTCTCTCTTTCCTCAGCTCTGTGGCGATCTGTTTTGTGTTTATGTTCTTCTGGAGTCAGAGCAAAGGACAGATAAAACACACTGCCACTATAGACTTCGTGCCACGATCATCCATGGGTGGAGGTGGAGATGGTGGGGACACTGGGAGGTTCACAATGAAGCTTATTTGAGCTGGAATAGAGAATGAATGGTCATGGTTACAATTAGTTGAGCCTTTAAAACTGTAGTAACTCTCAAAGTTGCAGCTTGCCAACACAGCAAGGTACAAAGCCTTATGATAACATATTCTGCAAGCCTGATTGACATTCATGTAAATAGGTATGGTAACTTATCTTTATAATAATCTCATTCATATTTTGCAAGCCTGATTTACATTAATGTAAGTAGGTATATTAACTTCTCTTTATAATAACAACATTTTAGCTGACAAGTTAGATTATATCAAATTTAAGGTAAGTAAGGTAGTATTGTGGATTGAGCAGTTCCAAAGTCTGGACAAACAACAAACAAATTCTCTTACTGTTCGATAGTAATAATTCATTTTCATAAAATATTATTATTATTATTATTATTATTATTAAGTAACATAATACTAAATAAATACATAAAAATGATATAACATTTATTTATTTTATTTAAAATAGTATTAAAAATGTAACGTACAGAAATAATTTTAATAATTTTCCACTAATAAATAATTAAGCAACTGTTGGATATTATTTTGGTGATTTGGTTGATTTGGTGTCATTTTTTTTTAAAGCTCACAGCTCTTAGTATAATGAATAAAATCTCTTCCTTTGTGAGGGATCAGGCACAGTTAGAGATATTCATTTCACTGCCAAAATAAACCAGAACACGTCATATGATGATGCATTTGACAACAGTTACAATGCAGTTTTAGATATTGTAACTTTTGTTGTACAAATGTATATGCAAAAGACTTAAAAAACCCATAGAACTATATGTCTTAAAAGCCTATTAACATCTATTGTAGTTTGTAGCAATTAAAACATTGCAACAGCAAATAAATGAATTTAACTAATAATAAGTTTTTAAAAAGTTAAGGATTTTAAATGGATGGTAAGTTGTTGAAATGGTTTACTGTATTATATATTGTGTGTGATATTGTACATTACAGATGTTATATTTATAGGTTGCAGTAAAATTACAAACATTTTGCAAGGTCATTCAGAAATGTCTTTTATGCTTCTTTTTTTTTTTTATAAACATCATCAGTGATGTTATGCCATGCCAGTGGCTCTTATGGCTATGTCATGACTGCACACCACACATGGTTATCTGCCTAAGATGCTTTGCAATTTATGTAATGTATATAAGTTATATTTCAATATGTTTATGTTTTTGCTAATGCATTTGTAAGTTATAATATTTTGCATTGGATCATTAAAGACTATGCAAGTTTGCCTGTTCAGAAAACCATCTTGTCTCAATATCTTTACTCCACAGTGTTCCATTTTAAACCTCCTCATTAAAAATTCAAGTTCATTTCTAGATAAAAATTAATTTCTGAGTCCTGAAAGTCTGAACGATTTGTACATTGTGATCTAGGGCTGCACGATATGAGGAAAAGCTGCGATGTGCGATAACATTGTTTAATATTGCGATGACGATATGACTTGCGATAAATATTCAAATGTGAATGTTAGCTATACTGTTCCCATGTCTTAGTGCTTTAATAGGTTCTTTGCGAACATAGAACCTAAACATTGAATAGCCTATTCCCACTGAATATTTTTCAGCATGTTTTACACAGTACCTGTGTTTGTAACGCGTCATCTCTCCTAAATCCAAAATAATTCCATATAGCTGAAGTGCTGTTCTTTTTCACCACAAGGTCTTCGTCAGCCACAACATTTTCCTCACTCTTCTCTCCTTCCTCCTCCATCGTATTTGCTAACCGCACAGTGTAGCAACTAAATTGACACCTCACAAATCAATCTGAGCGTAGCTGACACTTCCTGGGGCTTCACCTGATTGGCCAAATAGCATGAACGCGCCAACCATGTCTTCAGGGCTAAACGTGATAGGTCAAACGTTTATTACATGCGCTTGGCGCATGTAATAAACTGTTTTCCCTTATTCATCGTGTCAGGCTGTCTGTTGCGATGTGTTCATCGCGCGAGTTCATATCGCGATGACGATGAAAATTCGATGTATCGTTCAACCCTACTGTGATCATATCTCTTTATTACTCTGGTGTATGCAGTATAACATTTTCCAGATGTAAGCTCCATCTGTTTCATCAATGCAGAACCTATAACCTTGAGTGACTGCAGTTTTTCTTTAGCTCATCTGATTGTGGAGGTTAAATGACACGAGATGTAACAGGGACATCAAGAGAGAAGAATCTGCATAATTATCTGCATCAGTCACTGTCTTGTTTGTTAAACTGAAAAATAATTGTTTCCTGCTGCCTCTCATCTGATTAACTAAGATTTATGTTTGATTTTACAGAATTTATGCCATTTATTCAGTCTAATAAAGTCAAATTGATACGTGATAGGTATGCTGTATTACACTGATGACGGATTATTGTCTGAGAGTACAGGAAGAGACAGGGAACTCGCAGTGATGTTTTAGTCAGGCTGTCGTTTTGTTGGACAGTTCTCAAGCTTTAACTGGATTCTGCAGAGAGAGAGAGAGAGAGAGAGAGAGAGAGAGTGAGAGTGTGTAAATCATTTCTGCTGTTGCCCAGAATAACCTAGAAAAAAAGATGATAATCACGTGTATGACCAGTGGTTTAAACCTTTTAGGATTACCTCTAGATGTCTCAATCTGTTATAGCTCTGTCTGGCTACAGGCGTGCTCAGCGCACAGACAGATACTGTACTATGATCAAATAAAATTGCTTTTTATTCTCCAAAAATGTGTTGCAATTAAACTACAACTAAACTAACAGTTAAATAATCGTTTTATTAAGATGAGAATTTTGTCACATATTTAAAAAATAATAAACATTTACTGTGTATAAACTGCACAGATACACAGTATATATATATATATATATATATATACACTCACCTAAAGGATTATTAGGAACACCTGTTCAATTTCTCATTAATGCAATTATCTAATCAACCAATCACATGGCAGTTGCTTCAATGCATTTAGGGGTGTGGTCCTGGTCAAGACAATCTCCTGAACTCCAAACTGAATGTCAGAATGGGAAAGAAAGGTGATTTAAGCAATTTTGAGCGTGGCATGGTTGTTGGTGCCAGACGGGCCGGTCTGAGTATTTCACAATCTGCTCAGTTACTGGGATTTTCACGCACAACCATTTCTAGAGTTTACAAAGAATGGTGTGAAAAGGGAAAAACATCCAGTATGCGGCAGTCCTGTGGGCGAAAATGCCTTGTTGATGCTAGAGGTCAGAGGAGAATGGGCCGACTGATTCAAGCTGATAGAAGAGCAACTTTGACTGAAATAACCACTCGTTACAACCGAGGTATGCAGCAAAGCATTTGTGAAGCCACAACATGCACAACCTTGAGGCGGATGGGCTACAACAGCAGAAGACCCCACCGGGTCCCACTCATCTCCACTACAAATAGGAAAAAGAGGCTACAATTTGCACGAGCTCACCAAAATTGGACAGTTGAAGACTGGAAAAATGTTGCCTGGTCTGATGAGTCTCGATTTCTGTTGAGACATTCAGATGGTAGAGTCAGAATTTGGCGTAAACAGAATGAGAACATGGATCCATCATGCCTTGTTACCACTGTGCAGGCTGGTGGTGGTGGTGTAATGGTGTGGGGGATGTTTTCTTGGCACACTTTAGGCCCCTTAGTGCCAATTGGGCATCGTTTAAATGCCACGGCCTACCTGAGCATTGTTTCTGACCATGTCCATCCCTTTATGACCACCATGTACCCATCCTCTGATGGCTACTTCCAGCAGGATAGTCCACCATGTCACAAAGCTCGAATCATTTCAAATTGGTTTCTTGAACATGACAATGAGTTCACTGTACTAAAATGGCCCCCACAGTCACCAGATCTCAACCCAATAGAGCATCTTTGGGATGTGGTGGAACGGGAGCTTCGTGCCCTGGATGTGCATCCCACAAATCTCCATCAACTGCAAGATGCTATCCTATCAATATGGGCCAACATTTCTAAAGAATGCTTTCAGCACCTTGTTGAATCAATGCCACGTAGAATTAAGGCAGTTCTGAAGGCGAAAGGGGGTCAAACACAGTATTAGTATGGTGTTCCTAATAATCCTTTAGGTGAGTATATATATATATATATATATATACACACACTGTTTTCAAGTCAAGTCACCTTTATTTATATATAGCTTTATACAATAAAGATGGTTTCAAAGCAGCTTTACAGTGATAACAGAAAAATTATGCATTTCAGCTGTTCTTCTGTTCAGTGTTGATTCAGTTCCATTGTAAAGATCATCAATTATTAAATTAGTTCATTTCATTAATAAATCAGTTTAGCTAAAGATAATGCCATCATCCAGCTCAGTTCAGTTCTCATTCACAGTCAGATCAATAATATTGTTGAATATTGAGTGTCCCCAACTAAGCCAGAGGCGACAGTATGTATATATATATATATATATATATATATATATATATATATATATATATATATTTATTTATTTATTTTTTTGTGTATCTGTGCAGTCAACATGTTCCCATGGTCAAATAAATTTACAGCTATTACAGTATGTTCAGATCTTCCTGTTCTGTACTCACAGATTTGAGGAACTATTTGTGCCAAAATATGTCACTTATGCCTTTTGGCCACTAGCTGGAGCCAAAGAAAGACACATAAATGAGACAATAGCCTGTACTATACAAAACTGATATCAGTTTACACAGACATCATTTGAAATTATTTATGATAAATGTAGGACATTGCATGGTGTCAAATAATCTACAATGAATAAGGAAGTATTAAAGTATGTTTTCTGCCACTGATGCAGTGAGTGTCAGGATGGGTTAGGGAGAAAAGCCACTGCAACATTGTCTGTCAGAATACTGGATTATGATTGGCTGGAAGGTGTGTGTTCAAAAAGTAATGCACAGGTAGTTCCAGTCAGTCAAACCACTGTTATACCACTATATTAATGCGGCGCTTTCATTGAAGCACACACACACACTGCACAGACGCAACATGCACATCTCTCTCTCTCTTTAGATATATACACTATATTGCCAAAAGTTTTGGGACACCTGCCTTTACATGTACATGAACTTTAATGACATCCCATTCTTAATCCATAGGGTTTAATATGGAGTTGACCCACCCTTTGCAACTATAACAGCATCAACTCTT
Organism: Coreius guichenoti; assembly: GCA_039654105.1. Classification (NCBI taxonomy): domain Eukaryota; kingdom Metazoa; phylum Chordata; class Actinopteri; order Cypriniformes; family Gobionidae; genus Coreius; species Coreius guichenoti. The sequence continues at coordinate 18,169,322 of CM077176.1, forward strand.
CTGGGAAGGCTTTCTACAAGGTTTAGGGGTGTGTTTATGGGAATTTTTGACCATTCTTCTAGAAGCGCATTTGTGAGGTCAGGCACTGATGTTGGACGAGAAAGCCTGGCTCGCAGTCTCCGCTCTAATTCATCCCAAAGATGTTCTCTCGGGTTGAGGTCAGGACTCTGTGCAGGCCAGTCAAGTTCCTCCACACCAAACTCACTCATTCATGTCTTTATGGACCTTGCTTTGTGCACTGGTGCACAGTCATGTTGGAACAGGAAGGGGCCATCCCCAAACTGTTCCCACAAAGTTGAGAGCATGAAATTGTCCAAAATACCTTGGTATGCTGAAGCATTAAGAGTTCCTTTCACTGGAACTAAGGGGCCAAGCCCAACCCCTGAAAAACAACCCCACACCATAATCCCCCCTCCACCAAACTTTACACTTGGCACAACGCAGTCAGGCAAGTACCGTTCTCCTGGCAACCGTCAAACCCAGACTCGTCCATCAGATTGCTAGACAGAGAAGCGTGATTCGTCACCCCAGAGAACACGTCTCCACTGCTCTAGAGTCCAGTGGCGGAGTGCTTTACACCACTGCATCCGACTCTTTGCACTTGGTGATGTAAGGCTTGGATGCAGCTGCTCAGCCATGGAAACCCATTCCATGAAGCTCTCTACGCACTGTTCTTGAGCTAATCTGAAGACCACACGAAGTTTGGAGGTCTGTAGCTATTGACTCTGCAGAAAGTTGGCGACTTCTGCGCACTGTGCACCTCAGCATGCGCTGACCCCGCTCTGTGATTTTATGTGGCCTACCACTTCGTGGCTGAGTGACTGTTGTTCCCAGTTGCTTCCACTTTGTTATAATACCACTAACAGTTGACCGTGGAATATTTAGTAGTGAGGAAATTTCACGAAGGGACTTACTGCACAGGTGGCAACCTATCACGGTACCACACTTGAATTCACTGAACTCCTGAGAGCAACCCATTCTTTAACAAATGTTTGTAGAAGCAGTCTGCATGCCTAGGTGCTTGGTTTTATGCACCTGTGGCCATGGAAGTGATTGGAACACCTGAATTCAATGATTTGGAGGGGTGTCCCAATACTTTTGGCAATATAGTGTATCTTTACTTCTCTATAAATTGCCATTAACTTCTAAATGCAGGGTATCGCAGGGTGTTTTTTGTGATGTTGTGATAAATGACGAAACAATAGGCCTATAAACATTTCTAAATGTTTAAATGTTAGCTACACTCCTGTCTAAATGTAAACTATAATATTTAGAGTGTCTATGAGATCTACAAACTGAAATGCATTACAGTGGAATATAAACGCATTAATTAAAATGCATTACAATGCATGAAACTAATAAATAAAGTGTTTAGTTCACTCTAGTTGTCAATCCGCGTGAGCGCATGTCTGCTCTCCCTTTTCTCTCTCTTTCAGAAGGTGTGACGTGAAGGCAATTACCGCTCAGATTCTCACAGAGGTCTGAGGGACAAGGCAGCGCCCGCTTATCACGCACACTTCTGCAAAACAACATCAGCCCTTATCTGAGATAAGACTTATATTAACGTGTCGTCACTCTAATTAAAGCATCACTCAGAAACATGAATTTACTCGTACTGGCGACTCTGTTCTCTGTGGTTTTGGCCGAAAAATCACCTCGGCTGAAATTTACCGTGATGGGTAAGGCTTGATTTTCTTCAATGTTGTAGTTTCATTCTGCTACGGATTCTGTGGAGAGGTATGGAATTTTCTCGTTCTCAGCTTCTGATGTCATGTTTATCCTTTCTGAAGCAATTGCTAATCTTAATTTTCCCCTCGGGAAAAATGCTGCGTAATAAGTCTGGAAGACTTCCATTAGGAAGTAAAAAAAAACAGAAAAATGTCAAATCGCAATGTTAGTAAATTGAAGCAAGCCAAGATGGATTTGAAAACAAAAAACAATTGAGGCTCATATGCACGTCATGGCTTTACATCATGACGTATATGTGATATTAATCATGGTTAAGAGTACACAAGCCTAGACTACAATGAAAAAATAAAAGTAAATGCATCGCGTTAATTACTGACGTTGTATAAAAATGAAGCGTATAGTGCCGATGCCAACATGTATGTATTAAGTATAACTGAAGGTTCATACAAGGATGCTGGAAGGATTTTTGACTGTGTAGTCATAGTAACATCTCCTTAACATCCTTAAGAGATGTTAGTGGTGTATGGGTTGGTCAAGAGCGAGTAGTCTGCTTGGCATATATGAGTAAACAAGCTCCTGAATCTTCCCGGAGGCTATACTGAATAAGTCATTTTCTGAAACGACCATTCGCTTTCTAGCTAAACTTGTAAATGTATTGAATGACATCGCTGTTTTGAAGCAATTTTCCTGTAGAATACGCAGCAAGTGGGTATGTTTTAAGAAAAGCATAGGACGCAATCTACAGAGCTGCAATGCAGGTGCGCGAGCTAAAGGGAATGATGGCACTGCAGCAACTGATGCATTTCCAAGACACAGGGTAGCCTACAACATGCGATCCAGGGAAAAACACTCGCGGATGCAGAATAGCCCATGGAAAATTCCACTAAACCCATCTTTATTATTTATTCCAAGCACGTTCACAGACTTCTATGACGATACAACCAATATGGGCCATGTATTTGTTTAAAAACATCAACTTGTCTCACGGTCACCCCCTCGTTGTTACGGGATACTACAACCTCTCACAAATGCACATATGAGAAACCGTGAGAGCCCAAGATGAGACTCAATGAGCTTGTTGGTCTTGAACGCCCACTTCAGACAACGACTCTTCCTCAATTCAGCGCACGTCTTCTTGAATCACGATGGATGCGATCGGGAGACAAATTCTCTGATAAACTAAAGTATTGTGTTATAGAAAACGAGACCTTTATATGCAAATAGAAACCGGCTCAGACTGGTCTGCAGGCTTTTTCGACCTCCTCAGCCCTCCCTTAGAATAGCCAGTTATTGATTGAGATGAAATCTCTACCAGCGCAGACCGAGACAAACACCTGTTGCAATGTGTTAGTTTTATGAAGTAAGCGCGAAGCTCCGCTTTATACAATGCTGTATCAAAACTATTTTAATTTTACGGTTACCCCTGACAACCACATTTGACAGTATTCTTCATTTAGGTCAAATGAAAAACGCCCACAAAAAATTAGAGCTAATCATTTAGATCTGTTCTCAGCTGGTTTTGCTCTAAAACCAGATTTTACTGTGGAAATAAAGTGATGGCAATTAAATAATATTTAACATAACATTTAACAAAAGCACAGGTCCAACAATATGCAAAATGGTACAGTCTAAAGAGGAAAATTGACACTTTTGTTAATGTATACAACAGCACAGATGTGATCAACACTGGACCAAATATTAGCTATTACTAAAACAAGTGATGAATTTGGACCAAAACAAAGCTAAGCGAATGCACAGCCTATGATCTCAACAACAAAAGATAGATGAAGCATTTGGGCTCATATAAGAAGCCTTTTTATTTTGCTATCCTAACTATACACTTTTTTTTATGGCTAGTTACATTTTATTATTTGCATTGTTTTCCCCTGTGGCCCATTTTTGAATTGCAACCCACCGGCTGAGAACCACTGATTTACTAGACGTAAATTATTAATTTTTGCAATGTGTACAAAATATAAAGACTGTCAAAAACATTGTATTTCATTTATCTTTAGAATCCCCTCGGTTTCGCTTCATGAAACCAGAGAACTACACGGCGGTTTACCACCAACAGGAAACTGATGTCCTGTATGTGGGGGGCCAAGGGGTCATCTATAAGCTCAGCTTCAGTGATAAAGGAGTGCATGACACGCAGGTAGGGGGGATGACACCATAACCTGGAGCTAAAGTAGATCTATCACTGCTCTAAATCCTGACCTAGATAACTGGTACTCAGCAAGTAACAAAACTGTGCTATTATTTATGAAGTAGAACAATGCCTTATAATGGAGGTAATACTTGTGGTTGCATAAAAGCAAGGAGGGATAGTTATAGCTTATCATCATTTTACTATAGCCATAACATTTTATGTCCTGTTTTCTCATTGTAATTATAGAATATAGCTCTAAAATGATGAGAACAGTTCATCCCTACATTATTATGTATGCAGGGCTGCATGATTAGTAATGTTGTTGATGTGCTCACAGATCCCTGTGGTAATGGATGAGAATGCAAAAGAGATGTGCGTCTCTAAATCATCAGCATGGAAGGTAAGAGAGACAATCCCACAATATTCCGTCAGTTCAGACCTCAAGCTGCTGGCCATTTCATGCAAAGAAAATGATTATCTTGACTCATTTAAGCCGTGTGATTCAAATCACTCACAAATCTAACTGTGTACAAGAAGTGACTAGCACAATGTGTCCAGTTACCCATTTCTCATAAATTCTCTGTGTGAATTACACACATCAGGTTTAGCTGGATTATAATAAATAGTGAGTTCTGAAATTGACTGTAATCAGAACATTTATTGCAGACGCTCCTCATTATGCGAGCGGGAGCCTGGCTGGATTCACTGCCCTGGTTCAACATCTACAGAAATAGGCATCCATGATGAGCAGGTCATCACTCAGAGTTGACTGAATGAGGCTATTTTTTTAAGGGTAATGGCACAGACAGAAAGCCAACACATGAGTGATGGGCTCCTTTAAAATCTAAATAAAGATGGTTGTTGGGTTGTTTATGCTGAAGTTGCAAAATCCAATTAGTATAGAAAAAGGAAAAAGAAAGAGCCTCTCCAAGCCCACAATTAGATGGCATACTGTGTTTAGCAATTATATTCTTTCTATAATTTATAATATATGATGTCTGTATGTTTTGCATTGACATATCGTGTTTTTTTTTCCATCATTCTATAGCAAGAGTGTGATAATTTCATCACATTAATTGAGAAAGTCGGTGATTCGTTCGTGGTGTGTGGGACAAGAGCGGGTTCTCCTAAATGTTGGCTCCTGGTAAGATGTTTTACCTGCCATTATATATGCGACTCTCACAATCCAGAAGCAGTTTAAACTCCATCTGTAAGCAAACCACAAAAGTGTTTACGATTAGGACTAGGGGTGGGAATCACAGGGTATCTCAAAATACGATACATGGCTCACAATACCAATATCACGATACAGCAATTCTGCGATAATCAATATATTGCTAGACAATCCTATAATGATACATCACAATATCAGTCTAACTATGAAGACAAAAGGCCTGTGAAAAGGTTCACAACTGCTAAATGCAGACATTTCAGGTTCCTTTAATAAAATTATGTTGCAAATTATGTTGCGAAGACACTTATGAAATATTACTCAATCTATTTCATTCGCTTTAGCATTTTCTGTGGATTACATGAAAAAAATGAAGGAAATAACACCAGTTTTCCCTCTGAGCTCAGCTGTTTTGCCAGAATTCAGGCTATTTATTTAACTGCTTCTGTATTATTGTGAACACTTTTGTGTCTCTCTGCCGTGGGTGTGATTTATAACCAAATCATTTAACAGTTTCAACCACTGTGTGCTTAGATTAAAAAGGATACTGAAAGTAGTACAATAAAATGAGAGTTTGACATCCTGAAATGTAGGACACACATTTAGTGGATGAATAATATTATGAAAAAAGTTTTCAGTACCTTTCCTGCTAAAAAGTGGTATGATTTCTCAGAGTGCTACAGTGTCACTGCTGTTTTCTTAATAAAAGCCTGAGAATTACTGAATAATCACGTCATCTCTCTCATCCAGGTAAATGACAGTGTACTGACGGACATGCCAGGGGAAACAGTAGCGTCTAACATCTTGGCACCTTTCCCTTCTCAGCGCTCCATCAGTCTGTCAGCAGGTAGAGAGAGAGGAGAGGAATGGAGGAAGGAGATAATGCGAAGAAGATGGGAGAGAATGTTTTTTGTTCATATTTTTTTAATGTAGTTCTTTCATTTTAATAGGTATTTGTTTCTGAAGTAGAGCAGACTGTAATATAACTTTTAATGAATTTTATTCTGACCTGACATAAATCCCTCAGAGAACCGAGATCCATTTGGTAAAAACGATTCATGACATGCTCAAAGCTTCAAATCTTGTCAGATCTCTTTAGAAAATACAGTGTGTATCAGAGGAAATGTAAAAGAACAAATTCCAAAAAGACCAACAGTCCCTGTAGTATATGACAAAAAGAGATCTTGCCCTTTTCTTTGGTGTTTTAAATGTCAGATACAAAGTTGAGTATTTCATATGCCATGTGAGGTTAGCAGAGCTGAAAGGTCAACACTGATGCTGAAAGAAGTTGCATGTCTCAACAATGTCTCCATCCGTCAGTCAGAAGGAAGTAGTTTGCAATACATTCGCAGCCCTCTTTTTTACTTTGAGTATCAAAGTATTGCAAACATTGCTAAATTTGAATGAAAGTTTAAGGGAGTCTTTGATTTGACAGGACTATAGTCACAGAGGTTTGGCTGATGCGTATACTTATCTCTCTCTCTCCTTATTTAGATGGGAATCTGTACTCTGCTCTGTCAGCGGTTGCAGGACAGACTGGCACCATCCGTCGCACATATGGCTCCAAAAAGCAGCTGAAGACAGAGAATAAATGGCTACAGAGTGAGTTGAAAGCTGTTATCTATACTGCATTAGCAGTTTGGAGATTTTCTTGAAGGACTGAGCTAATGGATCCAGGCCCGCTATGTCATCTTAAAACAGAGTTTGTTTAAAAATTTGACCAAAAGTAAAATAATAATAAAAATACATTTTAAAAATAATAATAAAATATATAGATTTTTACAATGTTTTCGAAACAAGCCCCTTATGTTCACCAAAATACAGTAATATTGTGAAATATTACTCCAATTTAAAATAACAGTTCTGTTTTAATATATAATTTATTCCTGACTGTGATGGTAAAGCAGAATTTTCATCAGCCATTACTCCAGTTTTTAGTGTCACATGATCCTTCAGAAATCATTCTAATATGCTGATTTGGTGCTCAAGAAACATTTCTTATTATTATCAATGTTAAAAACGGTTCTAATGCTTAATATTTTATAGAAACCGTGATACTTTTCCCCAGGTTTCTATGATGAATATAAAATTCAAAAGAAGTTTTGTTTGAAATATATATACTTTTTGTGATAATCTAAAAGTCTTTACTGTCACTGATCAATTTAATTAATAAAAGTATTCAATTCTTAAAATCTTACTGAGCCCAAAAGTTTTGAATGGTAGTATATGGAATATATATTATATATATTATAAATCATTTATTTTGTGCCTTTCAAATATTGATAGCAACCCCACAGTGTTTACAGTTTTTTGATGAAATCATCTCATAAATGGTTTACTTAAATCTCTACATATTAAGCTGGGATAGGAGAAAGCATTTTAAACATCAAAAAAATTATACATTTTAACTAAGATGAAAGGTTCAAAGACTAGCACAAGGAGTCTATGAAAATAATAAATCTGCTCTCACCCTCTCTCTCAGATCCCCAATTTGCAGGAGCCGCTGTGATACCACACAAAGAGAAACTCAAAGATGAGATCTATTTCTTCTTCAGTGAGGTCAACAGTACAGCCAATCTCGATGAAGAGCCTTACAGGGCTCGGATAGGACGAGTCTGCATGGTAACAAGCTCTTAATCCATTCCTGCTTCAGATACACTGCCGTGAGGACTCAAGGTTTGTGATAACCTTTGCATCTGTGGCTCAGGTTGATGAGGGAGGGCTTCAGAATATGCTGCCGAACTCCTGGACTACATTCCTGAAGGCACGTGTGATGTGTGGGAAAGCTGGAACTCCTGTACAGTACAACAACTTCAAACAGGCCTTTGTTCTGACCTCTCATCTCCGCACTGGGTTGATATATGGCCTCTTCTCCAATTCCTGGTAAGCAAATATGAAGTCTAAAAGTGAGTAGGAAGCCATTTGACACCGGCTGTTGGATAATGCTTCTGGCAAGGCATCAAAAAATACATCTCTATAGATTTTATTACTCAAAACACTGATAAAAACATTGTCAGTTGTGCTTACTTCAAACTTTCTTTTATAAAGGTATATATATATATATATAAGAACTATTGGTACCATATTGATCAATATTACATTCCTTTTTTCAATTTATCAATTGGATATTTAATTGTGCATGCTCATTTACACTGAACAAAATTATAAACGCAACACTTTTGTTTTTGCCCCCATTTTTCATGAGCTGAACTCAAAGATCTAAGACTTTTTCTATGTACACAAAAGGCCTATTTCTCTCAAATATTGTTCACAAATCTGTCTAAATCTGTGTTAGTGAGCACTTCTCCTTTGCCGAGATAATCCATCCACCTCACAGGTGTGGCATATCAAGATGCTGATTAGACAGCATGATTATTGCACAGGTGTGCCTTAGGCTGGCCACAATAAAAGGCCACTCAAAAATGTGCAGTTTTGCCAGGGGGGTCCAAAAAAAAAGTCAATATCTGGTGCGACCACCATTTGCTTCACGCAGTGCAACACATCTGTTGATTGTGGCCTGTGGAATGTTGGTCCACTCCTCTTCAATGGCTGTGCGAAGTTGCTGGATATTGGCAGGAACTGAAACACGTTGTTGTATACGCCGATCCAGAGCATCCCAAACATGCTCAATGGGTGACATGTCCGGTGAGTATGCTGGCCATGCAAGAACTGGGATGTTTTCAGCTTCCAGGAATTGTGTACAGATCCTTGCAACATGGGGCCGTTCAGCTCATGAAAAATGGGGGCAAAAACAAAAGTGTTGTGTTTATAATTTTGTTCAGTGTACTTACAGCTAATCATTAAAAACATTAATAATTTCTTAACACTGATAAATGTACTCTTTTAACAGATCTCAGAATGAATATCCATTTTTCATTCAGCTCATTATAATGTTGGATCCCAAACCATTTTTTGTGACAAAAGTATATAGTATAGTACAGAAAATAGAAGAAGATTTAATGTTGGCTTTTTCATCAGTTATTGGCCAAAACTATCACGCTTTGCTAAGCATGGTGTGTGAAAGAGCACAATGAAGACGATTAATGTAGAAAGGCTTTAATAACAGAAGACTCACGTAACCAAACTCAGCGTTAGCGTAAACGAGAACCGACAATAGAAGACTGAAACACCGGCAGAAATATACAGAGAGAAAACAAAGAGAACAAATTATCCAACAGCTGAAAACAATGACTAATAAAATTTGTAACCATGGTGACAAATTAACTAACTCAGGCAGGGTGACAGTGAAAACAGAAAACAAAGTCCAAACTGTTACAAAAACATTAAAATAATTATCGGCCATAATTTTATGTTGCATCACTACTGTACTTATTAACTCATTACTTTTATCTGTACTTGATTAAAATATGTTTTCCATGTTTATGTCTTTCTATAGGAACACCACTGTAGTGTGTGCGTACTCCATTGAAGACATTGACAAAGCCTTTTCTACATCCAAACTAAAGGGCTACAACTCACCTTTGGCGGCCCCTCGTCCTGGAACGGTACAGCGCACCGAAACATCAACCAGTCAAAGGCATAATTATGTGCCAACAGACAGTCATGTTGTTATACATATTATTACATTTATTAATGGCACAATATGTAAGATTTTTGGATTAAAATATCCAAAAACCACTAGAACAATGTTATATATTTTGTTGACTTGTGTACTTACATTATCCCAAATGTTTACAAGAATGTTCAAATCCAGAGAAATAAGCCATTTCAACCAGAACACGGACCATGTCCGTGCGTCGCCTATCAATGACTTCATATCCGCGTTACCCTCGATTTCCGGTTTTATTTTGCAGAAACCATGGAAACACCAAAGACGCTTTAGTATATTATGTGTTTTATTAGACAAGTGAGCAACTGTTTGGATACATTCATCGACAGAAAACTCAACACAGTTAGTCTTATTGTTTAAATCACGTTTTCTTGATTTACCGCGAGTACCATGTTTTACCATGCCTAATATTGATCTAGCTTACTGCAGTGTGCAACAAGTGTCTCATAGTAGCCACCGAGCGAACGCACAGAGTAGCATATTATAACATAACTTTCAACACACTCAAATGTATCTAATATGATAAAACAGTGCTGCGTTACCCCACATACGCATGACCGTAAGAAGCGGAAGTGCTATAAAATACTATCCTACAATTTCAGAAAAAAAGGCACAACCTGATTCTTCATTTGTGTGGTTCGCCTTTATCCAGTGTGCTTTCAAGAACAACACTCAGGCTCATAACCAGAAGATCCTGACTGTGATCAAGGATCACCCTGAGATTGAGGACCTGATCACCCCGGTTGACGAAACTCCTCTGGAACTGCCAGTTCATGACCACTTCACACATATTGTGGCAGACACAGTCTTGGCTGTCAATGATGAACACTACAGCGTCATCTATCTGGGCACAGGTACTGTGAATCGCACACAGTAAAATTTAGTGAAAAAAATATTCAATATTGTACCAACATCTTGCACCCAATATAATTTCTTCTCATTCTATTATTGTTTTTCTATCTTTTCTAATGCAATTTTTCCTGTGTCTCCTGTACAGAAAAGGGTAAAGTCCTGAAGGTGCTCCATGCTATAGAAGGAGCCTTTATCATAGCGCAGTACTCTTTATTCCACGATGATAGTCCCGTTATTAACATGGCCATTGACTCTAAAAAGGTACAGACCCACATTTTAATGATGTGAACTCACAGCCAATTTTAGCCTACAGTGGTAGGACATTGTTCAGCTGAAATAAAATTATATATAGCTTTGAATCACTATTTGCACATTACAGTGAGAGAGTAATTCAAAGGCTGTTCACACAGATATTTAAAGTAGAGTTTGATGGGAGCCAGATGGCACCTTTCACCTCTGAATTCTGCTTTTTGCCAGGGTCATCTCTATATTGGCACAGAGCTTGAATTGCAGCGCCTCCCCCTGGCTGACTGTGGTCGCTACGGAGTCAGCTGCAGGGAATGCATCCTTTCACGAGATCCATATTGTGCGTGGGACGCGTCCAAGAGGAAGTGTACTGCAATCCCAGCAGACTACAACATTAGCACTGGGTAGATATGCACTCACAAATATCCCAACACAATGATGCATTACTGTTTTTGCTGAAGTATCCTGAGTTTTTTTTTTTTTTCCTCCCTACTTTGAAATCAGGACCCTTGTTCAGACCCTTGACCACTCCAGTGCCTCGGTCTGCGGCGATGCTACAGGTAGATTGTCTTTTGGACTTTTAATGGTTTTCTTGTCATATCCCTGAACCCTTTATAGCACTTGAGAATTTGAAAGATTTCCAAACAGTTTCAGCTTCTTCTTCCCAAATTCCCAATGAAACCCATTTTTGCATTCCTTCTAAATATAGTTTTTATATTCATTACTTGCCATATACATTTTTTTTTTTTCTGGAAGTCACTGACCTAACAGAATTTAATGCCATTGAAAATTACTTCTTTTTGAGCATCTTTTAAAAAAAAGATATAGACAAATAAAAACTTAAAACCCTAAGAATAAAAAATAAATAACATTTTTGTAGCCCTGTAATAGTAAAGCAAGTGATTTGTTCAGAAGAAACAAACATTAATAGTAGTATCATGTCTGCAATATATGCTATATATATATATACATTTATGATATAAAAGAAATTAATATTTTTACATTGTTACATAAATATTTTTTCAAATAAATGCTGTTCTTTTGAACTTTCTATTCATCAAAAAAATTCTGAAAAATATTTATTACGCTTTCTACATAAATAATAATCAGCACAACAGTTTTTGAGCACCAAATCAGCATATTAGACTGATTTCTGAAGGATCATGTGACACTGAAGACTGGAGTAATGATGCTGAAAATTCAGCTTTGCCAGCGTGGGAATAAATTACTTTTTAAAATCTATTAATTTTGAATTGTAAAAATATTTCACAATATTACTGTTTTACTGTATTTTTGATCAAATAAATGCAGCCTTGGCGAGCATAAGAGACATAAAAACATTAAAAACCTTACTGACCCCAAACCTTTAAACAGTAGTGTATATATAAAATAAAAGTATTTGTATTAAAAATTGTTTCAAATACACTAAAATGTTCCTGTAATTGTGGGATACAGCTCATAAGGCACGCAGTACCATTCCCAAACAAGTTGTAGTGGATAAAGATGGACCGGTCCTGCTACCATGCCCCGTGCGATCCTATCATGCCACTTACCGCTGGGAGAAAGACAACTGCATCAAGCAATATCCTTGCACCATCTCTGGCTCCTCCTGTGTGCTGGCACCCACCCCTGACCTGCCTCTAAAGGAGGGCGTGTTCCGCTGCCTGGCGGAGGAGAACGGTCTGCAACAGGAGGTGGTGTCCTACAAGCTGGTGTTCAACGGTGGGCCCCTCTCCACCTCGCTAGCCTCCACCCTGGGGTCAGCTCTGCTGCTGGCTGCTGTGGCACACTGGCTCCTGTAGATCCAGTGAATCCTGACGGGTCAGAAGAAAACAAGTTTTATGCTAAGGTCAGCAGAGCATGAGTACCTTGACCGGTCCAACTAAACTGCAGGGGAGCAGCTGGTCTCTATATAAACTGTGTTTCTTGTTTCTTATTCTGAGCAAGTCTTTTCTTTGAAGGGCCGAGAAAATGCCTGAAATTGTCTCATTTTGCAAAAATGCTTTATCATACCAAACACCAGTGTTATGTATAACATAAACTTATGTAAGTGAACTGTTTCATGCCATCAGCCTGAAAGCAAGCATTTAGACTTATATACTGTATATTCAAATATCTAATACATGAGATTTGTACATTGCTTGCAAAATGTTAGTGCCATCATCCAGATGTTTCAGAAGACTGCTTTGCTAACTACACTTAGACATGGAATCCAGAACAGTTCTTTAACTTGGTTAGTTTTCTCGTTAACACTTTATAGTAAGGTTCAATTACATTAGTTAATGCATTAGGTATCGGAACTAATATGCAGTATTTAGTTAAAGTTAATGTTAATGATAATATACTCTTGTTTAACATTTAATATACTATTGTTCATTGTAAATTCATGTTTGTTCATAATCTAATAATGTTCTATTTTACATAATAAACTAATGTTAATTTATACAGCTTGTAATGCTAAAAATATATTAGTGTATGTAAGAAATGAACATTTAATTAAATTAATGTGCACTGATCATTGTTAATTTACGTTACCTAATGATTTGGACCTTATTTTAAAGTGTTACTTTTTCATTGGTATGTAGAATTACTGAGTTACACAAGCAAATACATGCTGAAACATGAATACACTGTTATAAATTCTTTTATTTTTCCATTGTGTGCCATTAGGACAGTTCTGAAGCCTTAAAACAAGGATGAGTCCCTTTAAGCTGTAAGGGTCACATCCTAAGCACAACCTGCAAACTGAGCAGAACCTGCAGAATCTGCTGGCTTTGTCTTTCCATTGAGTCATTGCGACCTGACGCAGAATGTTATTTCAGGAGTACGTACAGCTGATTTGTTTGCGCCTGTTTAAGAAGTTTTAAATCACTTATCAGTCACTGTTAGTAATGTAAACTCCAAAAAACGATACGAAACTAGTACAGATTCAACTGCTTTTGCTCAGTGGGTGGACAGGAAGAATAACCAGAATCCATAATAGCCAGATTATCTCGGTACGTCACTGTGTTTAACAAACAGGCATGAACTCTCTTGGATCCGTGATGCCTGTACTTTTCATGCTCATGACATTTTTACATTTTGCATTCAAATAAGCTTTGGTACATGTAATATGAGGTTGCATTTTGTAGTTGCAGTGTAAAGAGGCTTAATTATAATGTGGTTTTAATTGTAATGCTCTGCATATGCTGTTCTTCACCATTGCTGCCTATGGGAATAGAAAGCATTCCTGATGGATCTAAACAGTCATTCTGCACTAAGGTGTTCCGAGTGTAAATCTGTCACCATTTTACTTCATATCATTTTATTTGATCATCACTTCAGCGATAAAACTTTATGATAGTTGTCTTATACACATTACAGAAAGGGAGAAATAAGATGCTCATACAAGAACTTTCTAACTAGCACATAATCGTCTCTTAATTGTTATCTGCGCCACTAACACACACACACACATACACCCCACCACTATTTCTGTTTTTCTCTTTCTCTCAGAGCAACTGACCCCAAATGCCAAATTTGTCTTTAACCTTGTTCTTTCCATGCTGTATTTTGGGAGCAGAAACAATGAAACAATGGTGTTATGAACGAACTGATTACTAATTAACCAGAAGTGCATTGTGTTTTCAGAAGATTGACTCTTTTTTTATTTGTAGTTATGTCTCATGTCATTCTGTTTCTTGCTCTACTGGTGACATAATCTGCTAATCTAATCAAACATTTGTTTTGTACTTCCATATGGATCTCTGGGTTGATGTTTGGGCATCATGAGATATTTAAAGTGTCATATAAGCCATGTAAATAGTCCAGGGACTGACTGCAGTGTTGCTTTACACATTATGCATTAGCTACTTATGCTAACCTTCTGTTTGCATGCTGAATGCCACAGCAGTGTTGCCCTCTCTGTGTACTCGTACCTCTGTCTCTTGGCCTAATGTGCTACACTGCACTAAATGCAGGAACGTTGTAGTGCCAAACCAATGTTGTGTAATTTTCATCAGAGAGCTTTTCTAACTTTTCCACTGTGCTTCGAAGCCAAACGTTTATCTTTCTGACACATATAGCAGAATCTAGATACACACCGACACGCGCACACACACTCTAAATCGGCAGTGTAAATGACACAGGGTCTTTCAATTTAGATCACACAAAGTCACAACTGTAAACAACTGTTACATGTTTAATTTTTTATTCGTTTTTTTACTCTGTAACTGGTGTTGCGAGGCCACTGTGTTTTTATCGTCTGTCATTTGCTATGCATCGTGGTTTTTTTTGCCCAAGACTTGTGGCAGGGAGTGTTTTCTTATGTAGGGACGCTCAGCACGGTTTACTGCTTAAAGCATCTTGCAGTTGTGTAAGCTTGCACTTAATAATTCATATTTAGAACTGGTTACCAAAAGTCAGCAATTTTTTTTCTAAAGGGGTTGAAGACATTGTAAAATACAGAAACATATAATTATACATTAAATGTTTCCCTGAAAATGTGCATTAAAATAAATAACAAAAAATATCTACTGTATTTATGTTTTTTATTGTTCATCAATGTTTTCTTTGTAAAAAAATATATGTATTTACTATTTTAACATGTACAGTACGTGGTACAAACTTGCTATTGTGCAGTTTGCGCTATTGTGATTGTAAATGTTGCTTTTCACCAAACCATTCCTTCAAAATTGTGACATGTAGGCTAATGTAGGCTAAATATTGGTTTAATCACCAAAACACAACAGAATCATCTTTTTTCATTTAAATGGTAAACATAAGTTGTTTCTGATTGTGAAAAGCAAAATTATATACTGTAAAGTATTTCTTTATGAAACACACATTAGTATGGCAAGCCGTTTTGACTTTTATTCATTCACAGGATATGAATTCTTGATATCAACAATTCAATTTTTACTTGTTAAAATGCTAATTCTTGATATCAACAATTGAATTTCAACTAGTAAAAACTCTAATTCTTGATATCAGTAATTGTATTTTCACTAGTGAAATGTCACCATAGGCTGCCATTCAAATTCAAATGTTGATATCAGGAATTGAATTCTTTATATTAACAATTCAATTTTTGATATCAACAATTAGCATTTCTGATATCAAGAATTTAATTTTAATATTTTAATCAAGAATTAGAGTTTTTACTAGTTTGAAATTCAATTGTTGATATCAAGAATTAGCATTTTAACTAGTTGAAAATTGAATTGTTGATATCAAGAATTCATATCCTGTGAATGAATAAAAGTCAAGACGGCTTGCCATAGTTTCCTTGGCTAGAAGCACACAACATGTGTCAACATGTTAATTTAGCAGATGTCTTTGGCAAAGGCAGACAATGCTCTAATTGCAGTGGCATCTTCTGGAACCCCCTGAGGGTGTGTAGGGCTCAGGAATCGAAACTGCAATCTTTGTGTTAGCAGCCACAGATCTTTAAAGGAACAGTTCACCCAAAATTACATTTCTACCATCATTTATTAATGGGATAGTTCATAGAACGTCATCAGAGAAGAGATGTCATTACAAGAGGGAGGGGGGCTTTTTTGATTAAAGATTACAAGGGCTCATGAATAAAAACAATGATGTACACGGATAAATAATTTATAATAAATACCACAATATTCCATGAAAACAAGAAACCTTAATTTTAATTTAACTTTAAGGCTTAAATAGTTCATCCAAAAAAATGATAATTCTGTCATCATTTACTCACCCTCATTTCAGTGACATAAAATAAGATACTCTGAGAAATGTCAGTGTGTTTTTGTCCAAATGGAAGTTAATGGTAGCCAAAACATTCTTCAAAATCACATGAGGGTGAAATGATGACAGCACTTTAATTAGCTTTTCCAACAACCGTCACAGCTGAACTGAACCATTAACTGGGCGGTTAGTCACCGCAGTACAACTTGTACTGTCTGCGTTGTACAACCAGGCACAGACTCGGAAAACGTCTGAGGTAAGTCGTTATTTTTCTTTAATTTGAATAGAGCACGCTATGCACGCAAGGATGCATAAAGTATGAAATCAGAACGATGAAAAGCGTGATATATCTGCCTTTTGCAAAATTAGCTACCGATTTTAAAACCATTAGTCTGTAGGCTATACACCACCTGTGTTTGTAGTAGGTGTGCATTTGTCTTTACACGTTTATCAAATTAATCACACCTTACTCGTGTAGCCTACTGACAGAAGCAACTTTATAAACATCGTTTTCTCCCAGTCCCAGTCGTTCCTGCTCGTTTTTATTGCCACAATATTTAATCTAGTGTCAGTGCGATGGCCTAACTTCCCAACAAAGCGGTGATATTTTCTCCAAATATTTGTTGACTGCTCATAAACATCTTAATCTTTCGCGAAGTTGCGGCCCTCATGTGTACTTTTTTCCTCAAATTAAACTTTATTTGTGTTTGCTGAGTACAATATAGCCGAGTAGTAGGCTAAAAGGAAAAATAGGTAATTTCATGAATTTCAACATGCTTTAACGCTTTAGAAGTTTTATAGGTGTTGTATTACTGTTAGTAGGCTAATACTGTTTTACTAAAATGTTTAATGACGTGTATTCACTTACCAGTGTTTAATTATTATTTTTATATCAAACTGTGTAATTTGAAACATGCTTTCCCTGAAATTCTTGAGGTATTTAGTTTAGTTTGCCATTCTGAGATACTATTGAACCTGGGGTTAAGAAGATAAAGTAAACCCACACGTCTGGTAAAATATAGTTTCTCATGTGAAAACCTTTTACTTATTTTGAAATTTGCACAATGGGTTTCTCTGTATCACAAATGAAAATGGAAAAAAATGCTGGACCATGTAGAGTTTAGATGCTTCAGATACATGTGAGCAAGAAAATGCATTTATGTATTTATTTGAAAGTGTATGTTTATTCTTAAGAAAGGTCATTTCTATTTTCTACACCACTCATTCATCAGTTACTCTTTTTGGTCTTTATTCAGTAGATAGCCTCAGTTTGATTAACATGCTTTTGGAATATGACTGAATAAATGTGTCAAGTGTTTAATCTGTATTTACTTTATTTCATAACAGAGCTCTGGTGAGAAAATTCTATAAAATAAAACTTTTAATCTTTTAGAATATTTATTCAGTACTCAAAACATCATGTTAGTGTATATGGACTGGAAAACTCTCCAATGGTAAATTTAGCATTAACTTAAGGAAAAAAAAAAGGAAAATCGTGATCTGCCGGTGAAACATTGGATCAGTTCATGGAGCTCAACAAGGAACTTAAGACAATAATGAAGGGTCTGTTCTACAGGGAAGCATGACATTAGGTTAATCATTTCCTCTTTCTTTCTTAGAAATATTGTTTTGAGCATTAAGTCACATAGCAAAAATATGTATATTTATTACTGTGCATGAGCATTGCACTCTCGTGCAGATGAAGTTGGAGGATTCAATGTGGATTCCTGCTTCTGCCACAAACACAGACTTTGAAAAAGTAAAAGTTCTCAAGTAAAAGGAAAGATGTGCTTCTTAATTTAGTTTGTGGTATGCAATATGATTTTATAGCGTAAAGAAATCATTTCAATAAAGTAAAAGTACATAATTGTGGTATATTGTTTACATAGCAACATTAGGATTGATTTTTGACAATCACATTTTCACAACTCAACATTAGAAGTTATTGTGCTTTATAAAGAAAAGTATGGCGAAATGCGTTGAAGTAAGAATTTCATTTTTCCAAGAACTGAAAACTGACACTATGATTGATATAGAATTTGTAATGTTCTGCTAACTACATTATGATTATAGTTATAAAAAAAATTCCTTTTAAGTAAACACATTTATTCATTTATTATTAAAACAAAAATATTTTCTTATTTTTATTAAACTATTACAATAAGAAAACAAACAGCAAAACAAAACAACAATGAAACAAAAATACAACTAATAAAAAATAAAAATGAACACATTTTCAACTTTTTTCTTTTTATGTAATAACTTTACATTATTATTATTATTATTAATATTATTTTATGTAAACACAGCATTTAAATAAATACATCGTAAGCTTGATTTGCTTGGTGCACCTTGTCCATGTCATTAAGCATCTATTCTCACAAAAGTTGAAAAGATGAAACTGAGAGGTTAGGATCCCAGTAACTAACATATTTTTTCTCTATCATCTGTTTCATATCTAAGCAAATCCTGTGAGAATGCTTTCTTCGCTGGCTCTACTTCTCAGCTTCCAGGCAGTTCTGCAAATTAAGACAACTAAAGCCAAGCAGTCCTGTACAATAGCATCTGATGGCCGTGCAGCTGACTGCAAAGGTCTCCGGCTAGACAATGTGCCTATAACAACACTGCCTGACTCTCTGGAAGAGCTCGACTTGTCTTTCAATACCATACAGGTCATCCGCAAACAAGATTTTTTCAAACTTAGTCATCTGCGAGTCCTCAAGCTTAATTTCAACAACATCTCTCTGATTATGGATGATACCTTTCAGGGAAACCTTCTGCTGGAGGATCTAAACTTATTTAATAACTCTATAACAGAAATTCCCTTCAAAGCTCTTGAGTTGCTCACAAATTTGAAGGTTTTAGAAATGTCCAATAATTTGTACACACAAGTATCTCTGGGTGCTGCTTTTTTGAAGTTCACCCAGTTAAAAGTGCTGTCCATTGGTGGATCCCTGGTCAGTAGGTTAGGAAGCCGTGACCTTTATGTGTTGAAAAACATCTTATTGGACAAATTTGCTATTAAAACTGGTACTGGTTTTAAAAGTTATGAACCTGGGTTTTTCAGCAACCTCAACACAAACAACTTGTGGCTCGATATAGCTATTGACAAAAAACCAGATGTGCTTCCTGTGATATTGAAAGATCTAGCAAATAAGGCTTTTGATGTGCTACGTTTTCGAAACCTTTTTGAGTTTCAGTATTATACTGGTAAACAGGATATTTTTTATGGCCTGCAGTATGTAAAGACTCAACGCCTAACATTCTATCGAGGTAAATTCAATGAGGAAGTTATGAGAATGGCTCTGGTAAATATGGAAATCAGTCCAATCAAAGCCTTGGAACTGCTGCTCATCGATTTTGCTCGTTCACAGAATAAAACACACGGATCCAGTATATCAAACTTGACCTTGGAACAGCTGGTTCTCTCGTAAGTTATACAAACTCCTGTTGATTAAAAAATTATTCTAATGTTACAGGTTTTAAAAAAATTGCCTATAATAAAGCATGTTTGTGTAAACGCACCTTTTGCAAGAATTGTTTTAAATGTATTTATTATAGGGCTGTCAAACGATTAAAAGTGATTAATCGCATCCAAAATAAAAGTTTGTGTTTTATGTAATTTGTGTGTGTACTGTGTATAATTATGTATATTTGAATACACACACATACATGTATATATTTAAGAAATATTTGCATGTATATACTGTATTTTTATAATTTATATTATACATAAATATAAAATATTTTATATATAAATATTTTTTCTTAAATGTATACATGCATGTGTGTGTATTTATATATACATAATAATTATACACAGTACACACACAAATATTATGTAAACACAAGCTTTTATTTTGGATGCGATTAATTGTTTGACTCCCCTAATGAAATTATCTCTTTTGACAATGGTATTACATTTCTTTGTTCCAAATGTTTATACCTTAAAAGTACAAATCAGAAACAATCTAAATCATTAACAGGAATAACTAAATTCTTTACGATTCTTATTCCTACTTATAAATCTGTATATTCAAAAAAAAAAATCTTTAAAAAAATTCTCATCTTAATTGTTATGCTCTTGTGGTTTTGTTCTACAGGGACATCAGTAATCCAGATATAATGCGCTTCGACTGGAGCTTTACCTGGCTTAATAATGTCCGCCAATTCATTGTATGGAATGTAAACTTCAACAGTGTGCCGTGCGACTCGTGGCCGGAGATGAAAAATGTTGAGCTTCTGGACATCTCTAACAACCAGCTGAGGGACAGTTATATTTATAACCCACTATGTGACACTAGAAACTCATTGCACAACCTCGAAACCTTTAACGTCAGCCGTAATCGACTTACCAGCCTCAGTGATTTGGCATCTCTGACAGAGGACTTTGTCAAGCTGACAACAATTGATATGAGCCACAACCAGCTGCGATATATAGGGAACCGTGTCTGTTACTGGAGACAGACCATTACCAAAGTAATCGCTCATCATAATAGTGTGATGAGCGACTGTTTTAAGTGCCTCCCCACTTCTGTAATCTTCCTCGATCTTTCATACAGCAGCCTAGACCAGCTGGACATGGACTATTTCAATAAGGCATCCAACCTGACAGAGCTTCTCCTCAGTGGCAACAAGATCAAGTTCATCCCATCCGGCTGGAGGAATCCATACTTGAGGACACTTGCTTTAGATGGAAACTCATTTGGACTTGTTAGCTTGACGTCTTTTAAGGACATGCCTAGCCTACGTGAACTGACCGCAGGCAACAACCCTTACCACTGTATCTGTGATCTCTACACCTTCATACAGGAAACCACAAGCAAGGGGAAGTTGACCATCACAGACTGGCCGAACAACTACAAGTGTTACCATCCTGAGCGTCTTCTCGACACAATGGTATCCCAATACTTCCCTGGTCATTTAGCCTGTAATATTACACTCATTATCATCATCTCCGTGTCAACAACGGCAGTTGTTGTCCTTGCTATCATGCTTCTGTGCTACATTTTCAATGTTCCATGGTACATTAAAGCCACATACCAGATCATCAGAGCCAAGTACAGGGCCCATAAAGAAGGTTCAGGTCAGACTGTGGACTACACCTTTCATGCTTTCATTTCTTACAGCCACTCGGATGCAGACTGGGTCCGAGACCAGCTGCTCCCTTGTCTAGAGAATTCTAAGCCTCCTTACCGTCTCTGCATCCATGAAAGAGACTTCATTCCAGGAAAGTGGATCATTGACAACATCATTGAGAACATTGAGAATAGTCGCAAGGTACGTCCACACACACATTTATGTTCTTCGAAGATCAATTCTGAAATTAATGTAGGATTAGCCAGAATGTTTTAAAGAAGAATTGTGTATCTTTCATGACAAAAGTGTAGTTTGTATGTAAATATCCAAGTCTTCAAATTATAGAAGCCTATTCCATCCTGCCTATAAAACCGTTGTGTATGGACGGCGATATATCTCACAATTTGTGACACTATTTCATAGAGTTGTGACTTCATATCCCACGATCGTTGCAACATTATACATTACCGTTCAAAAGCTTGAGGTTGGTAAGTTTTTTTTTTTTTTTTTTTTTTTTTTTATAAATGCTTTTCTTAATCTCACCAAGGCTGCGTTTGTTTAAGAATACAATAAATATTGTGAAATATTATAATTTAAAAGAACTGTTTTCTATTTTAGTATATTTTAAAATAATTTTCAGCAGCTATTACTCCTGTCTTCAGTGTCACATGATCCTTCAGAAATAATTCTAATATGCTGATTTGGTGCTCTTACAACTTTTTTTTATTATTATGATATTATTCTTGCTTAACATTTTTATGGAAATCATGAATGGAAAGGTAAAAAAAACAGCAATAATTTGAAATAGAAATCTTTTGTACAGAAATGTAAAAGTCTTTACTGTAACATTTGATCAATTTAATAATGCATCCTTGCTGAATAAAATAAATTAATTTCTTTAAAAAAAATTTTTTACTAACTCCAAACTTTTGAACAGTTGTGTTTCACACTATATTACTTTATATCACACAACTTTATCTTGCAATTGCAGCTTTGTTTATATTCTTGGCTTTATATTCCACAATGTGGTTTTATTTAACAAATTACCTTATTTTATTTATTATTCTGAAGTGGAAATGGGCTTCCATATAAAATAAACCATTTTTAATAAATTAAATCAGAAAGACAAAATCTGAAGTGCTGAAGGATCCCCACAACTGTCAAATTTGTTAGACCAACACAGACAGCATCCTAACTTGTTTTCTCATCATCAAGGTAATCTTCGTGTTATCGCGGAGCTTCGTGAACAGCGTGTGGTGCAACTACGAGCTTTACTTCGCCCAACAACGGGCCATTGGAAAGACGTTCAGTGATGTCATTCTGGTCGTGAAGGAGCCCATTGATCCCACTTCTCTTCCCAGTAAATTCTGCAAGCTCAAAAGGATGCTCAGCACCAAAACCTACCTAGAGTGGCCCCAGCAACCCACAGAACAGAGCTTTTTCTGGGTCCAGCTGAGGAGTGTTCTGGGGAAACCAAGCGTAATAAGACAGCGCACAACCAGCCAGCATAGCCGCCTGTCTTCAGTGAGGTCTGTTTCTCTGATAGAGCTGCCGCAGAACCAGAATGCTGCAGATACTAAAGGCACAGATGAAGATGGCCACCAGGTCAGCAATCAGCCTTTTAATAGATGTCAACAAACTTTGAGAGAACTTGCTTGAAAGACATAAATAAGGTTATCTGTGGCCTAAGGTGGCCAAATAGAACATGTTGTTTTTATTTTCCTATATTCAGATCATGGCATGCTTTACAGTAACAATGACTGTTCTGTAATGATGTTCAGCTAAGGTTTGTCTAAACCGGTTTGTCTGACTCATTGGTGGCAGAAGGACTGGAAAAAGTAAATTCTGACTCATAGATTCAGTCAGTGAGTAAAACAAACAACCAGATAGATCTAGACAGTGATTTACTGACCCAGTTGCCTGTGGCATACACAACACAAGCTCACTCTGATAATCAATACAGTTCTATTTACTTTAGTATGCAAGTATATATACTTATCTTAATTAAGGTAGTCAACTGCAATACTGTTCCCTCACCTATGTCTACTGAAACTAGTCGTTATTTCAATAAAACTGTGTTACTCTTGGTTCAGAAAGAACACACATCAGTATGGAATGTTTTAAGATATTTAAAATATTAAAATTAATTTGTAAATGCAGACTATATTTAGTTTTAATTCATAAATTTTCATTTCTTATTTGCCAGACCCTTGAATGTTTTTATTTTCTTACACCCATGTCACATAAAATGTATTTTGCATCATATTGTATCTGAATTTGTGATTTAAAAGGTGATACCTTTTTTGGATTGTTGTACATAAAAAAAAAAAAATTAAAAATGAAGAAAGTTAATAATTGGAGAAACAGATGTGCTTGATTGATTCCTGGGAAGAAAATCATTCTATGATAAAGTTGCCATGGTTAAAAAAACCCAAATATGAATATAGTAATATACTGTGTGCACAGTCTAATATTTCTCTCTGGAAAGGAATCTTATTAATGATATTAATGGAAGACAGAAATGTTCTTTCTCAAATCAGTTTTGAATATCATTTCACTGCCTTTCCTTTATTATCTGGAATAAGCATAACCTGTGCCCTTCACTCCAAGTTTGATAGCCCCACAGGTAATTTCACATTTACCTCCATAATGATGTTTTTATGTCTGTTCTTTCTAACTGTAAATCATTAGTCATAAAATGTATAATATTGAACAGATGGATGCTTGCAAATAAACAAGAAGCTATGACGCATACACGTTATCCTCTTTGAAGCCTCGCAAGCCATTTTCAGCTTCTCACGTGATTTTCTTTTAGTGGAAACATTCAGAGCAATAAAAAAAAATGTGGCGGACGTTTAGTCATCACTACAGTATATGTGTTGTTGTGGTTGTTAGTTACTGCATTTACCATCCTTTTTTTCCTATGCAGACCTAAACAGTTACTGAGTTTTTTTCCAAAAACAAATTGGAACTGAATACAATTTAAGATATTAATAGATTAGGCCTAATTAGTCACATTTATTTGATAATTGTGCCGCCACAAACACACTGACTTCACCTCATAACATTGTGCAACATCAAATTTCTTTAGCTTGACACAGATATCATTTTACTTGGATTAAACACTGTAATGAGTTATTTGTTCTCAAGTGAGATCTGAGATAGAACGATGCCAAGAATTCACCTAGTTGGCCTCAAGAGAGCCCATTGAGCCTTCCCTGACAAAACAGGAATCATTGTGAATTAATTTGATATTTTCTTGATTAATGATACCAGTCAAAAGCATTGCACTGGGTTTGCACTATATCACAAATATATAGGCTATATATTATATTACACTATTACAAACAAGATATACATTATTAGTGATCCATTGTGAATCTACAAAATAGGCCACATTTTTGCATAGTTACAGCTTTATTTAATTAAATAAACGTGAGATATCACATGATGTATTTGAGCAGATCCTAAAGTGAAGACCTTCGATTGCATGAGCGTGCGTGGTGACATCATTAGACGTGCGGGCTGCGGTTGGAAGAGGCTCCGCCCACTTCACTAATTCCCCCGCACAGGTGAATAGACGCTATTTAATGAATGTGCACTAGCAACATCTTTTCGAGCGCTTGTTACCACTTCTTTTTGTTTAGGTAAGTTAATAAGTCTGTTTGTTTTTGTAGACTTATAACTGTTATGCTGATTACAATAGCTTTCTGAAAATATTGTGTATACGCCATTAATTGTAAGCATGAAGTTTAAAATGAGACGTTTAAGGTTCAAATCCTTAAGACAATTATTTAATGATGTCAAATGTATGTGAGGAGAGCATTTTTATTTAAGAATTATTACTTAAACATAACTCAATGTTTTACGAATAAGGCAGTCTATTTAGACGCATTTAGGCTACTGTGACCAATATAGGTAGCCTAGTTCCTGTACCAACTGTAATGAAATTTACTTTAATGGTGCTGCGGATAGAAAGTTACAGTTAATTTTTAAAGTGCATTGTTTTAGACCGTCTAGATAGTTTGATGTTAACTTCTCATGTTAGTGTTAATGTCTGCAATACTGACTGATTCTGTACAAGACTTAACAGCTGTCTAATATAAAAAAAAGTAAGGCCTACATCCCTTAATGGTGGATTAACAGTCTTGGAGCCTTTAGTTCATACAAAAGGCTAATTGAATAATTGATGCATACCTGTCTTCCCTCTCCCTCATGATCGTCAACAGCCTGCCAGTGCTAAAAGGCCTGTTTGCTCACAGATATTAGATCCCTCAGTACTGTGTAACCCCAGTCTCTGTGGTCCCAAAGGGGGGTGAAGGGGCCCCTGGGGTCAGCAGTTGTCTGTGCAAATGCATGAAGGAATCAAAAAGGGCTATGCATTCTTACAAAACCATACTTGTGTGTATTTGCATATTTATTGGATAAATAGAGACAATGCGTTTCAAATAAATCAGTAGTCCACTAACACCTGCATAGATCTTTAGGTGTTCAGAAGTGGACTGTTAGACTTGGCGTTTACATAATTTATTTAAAATGTATTTTTGCAGAGTATATTTTGTAAAACAACATGGTTTCGAAACTGGAAAACGCAATGGAAGGCCTCATTAAAGTCTTCCACACATACTCTTCCAAAGAAGGAGACAAGTACAAGCTAAGCAAAGCCGAGCTCAAGAGCTTGCTTCAGGGAGAACTCGGTGACTTTTTAGCAGTAAGTTCTAGCCACATTAAGTAGTATTAACATTTATGGCTGACGTGCATTATTGAAGGAACATTGTGAATGACTGTGTCTCTGTCCTGTTGCAGGTGAGTAAAGACCCCATGGTTGTGGAGAAGATCATGTCTGATTTGGATGAGAACAGGGATGGAGAGGTGGACTTTCAGGAGTTTGTTGTGCTGGTGGCTGCTCTCACAGTGGCATGTAATGAATTCTTTGTAGAGAGCATGAAGAATTAAATGTTCTTGCATGTCTCTCTTTAGCTGCATTCTGTAAGTGTTTATCAAAAAAAATAAATGACATGCAGACTGAGTATGTGTAAGCAAACTGTCAAGAGTGTACAAGATGTTTTGTTCAGAGCAGTGGTTCTCAACCGGGAGTGGGGGGGTGGGGGTGGTGGTGTGTCATTGACAACAAAGTAAATGACTTAGTCATTTACAATAAGAGAGAATTTGCATTAAAATAAGCTAAAATGCATAAAAATCAAGATATAAACTGACATTGATATTTCTTCTTGAATTTGTTCCCTTAACAAATGTCATTTCTTATTTAAGAACCAGAAGGATTCACAGGAAACCCTAAATATATGAGGGAATTTTGAAAGTGATTCCTAGACCTGGAAAAGCCATGGAAATAAATAGAACTCCAGAAACGTTTGGATTTATGGGATTTTATTATTTGCAGTTATTTAATTATTTTAATACATTGCCACTCCTAGTTTTCGTAAATAAAGTTTGAAAATGAGCATCTGTTATTACACCAGAACTATTAGCAATATTCAAATATTGTCCTGATTTGGTCTTAAGAGTGCCATCTATAGGTTAAAAAAACAATGTCTGTCTTTTTAATTGAACAGTGTTTTATATACACGTATAGCATTTATACATTCAGTCTGAATGATTCTTAAATGTCTTTTGTGATTAGAGGTGAAGACACCTGGCAACTTTGCCCCGTGTGAAATAATCCTGTGCCTTAAAATAAACAAACAACCTTGTACAACAAAATCCAGTTGATAACTAAGAAAAAAAGCAAATCAGTTGTGATGTCTTTTTAATAACAAAATTACTAAAATCCCATTAAAAGATTATAATTTGTAAGAAGAATTTCCCTTTCTGCTACTCAGTCAAAAACTAATTTAAAACATGACAACTTTTAATTATGAGTCAAAAGTATGGGAGGGAAAAAATGACTGAACAATGGCCAATTATTGGGTCACTCTGGAAAACGGAAAATCAGACCTCTAATTTCAAGTTCCCAAATGTCTGACGGTTTGTGTGTGGCAGTTCCTTTAAGGACATTTCATTCATATGTTACTGT
Source organism: Coreius guichenoti (assembly GCA_039654105.1). Classification (NCBI taxonomy): domain Eukaryota; kingdom Metazoa; phylum Chordata; class Actinopteri; order Cypriniformes; family Gobionidae; genus Coreius; species Coreius guichenoti. The sequence goes on from CM077176.1 coordinate 18,196,809, forward strand.
AAATCCAATTATGTGGTTGTATATCTTTGTGTATGTTATTTCCTTCAGCTTCGTGCTGCTTTGGTCTTGACAGCAACCAGCACTAAGTTTCGTGGGGAAAAAGCAGCATCAAAGAGTGGGATGAGTTCACTCTGAAAACCTAAATATGAAAATACAAAGGTTTTATCTCTGTAAAAATATTCTATGTAAAGACTATTAATAATAATAATAAAATCCAATATTACATTTTAATTATGTAACCAAAAATACAATACAATGGTGTCAAAATAAAATAAAGCTAGCTTGGTAATTTTTACAGTCCATTTCCTCATATGAGTGACTGGTTCTGCGACACATACCTCTCTCCTGCAGGAAAATCATTCTGTCCAGTAACACTAGAGTCTCCACCACAGGTGCCAGGAGAAGAACCAGGCTGAAGTACACCACCACTTTACCCTGGTGTGCTAGCATTGTATCCACACAGACAGGGTCATATGGGAGATCAGCGGGTAGGCCCACCCGTGGCAATGCCAAACGAGCATACCTGTGATAAAACACAAGATAATAGTAAAATGCAACAGTCTAGTATCTCAGATGTACTTTCAAATAAGATAGTTTAAAGTATGACTGATTTTGACTATTTCATTTAATTAATTTCTCAGGTCCTTCCTGTTCCAGGAACTGAAGCTCAGGAGTGAGTCACAGATTTGCCAGTTCTTTAAAGATATTAATATTATCAAATGTCTCAATTAAGGAAAACTAACTCGGAAAATGACAGTGCGTGGGCTTTCTTAACAGTTTGAACTCCCGGTCTACGCATATCGGGCTTCTCCGCTCTGATGATGCTTTCTAAGATGGCTCTGTAACAGTGTGTCCGCAGTAACCCGCTCTCCTCTCTCAGCCGCTGGAGATAGTCCTCTATTGCATGACACGCTCCCTCTCGTGCCTTGTAGGATAACTGGTGCCCTGGTAATCCACGTACCCAGTCGCTCATTGGATAACCATATTCTGAACAGGAATCCGCCACTGTGATGTCTGAAGAAAATGGGGGCTGTAATACCCCTGGAGGGTTTGGGTTCTCCTGGGTGGAGATTTTCATGTAACAGCAAGCCACAGATGTGATGACCTGAACCTGAGGGCAGTTGGCGAAATGGCGCAGAAGTGTGGAGCTAAGGTCTCCACAGGCGTGAAGACCTGTAAGGACAAAACTACCCAGTTCTTTGGCACCACAATCAGTAACTGGTATACTTTTACAGGTAAGCATTTTGGTTGCCATTCCTGATGGAAAAGCCCCAGTGTTTATTTGGGCTACGGAGTCAGAAATATTTATGTGAGTTTTTTGAGTCTGAAGAGTATTTTGTAACTCTGCTTTGTCCTCTCCTTTGGTTTGGCATGAATGAGGCTCCAGATGCAGATCTTCCACCCTCTGTTTCTTTTCATATGGCCCAGTGGTTGGTCCAATACTACTGTCACTTTCACTTGCTGTCACAAGTTGCTGAATGAAGACATCCCATGAAGCCTGTGGGTTGACCCAGCCTACCACATGACGAGGAGAAGGACCAGTTGCAGAATGCAGACCTTGAGCTTTTCCTGACTACAACAGAAACGCAGATTAGAAATATCACAGCACATCCAAAAAACAAACAAACTGTAGGTCACAGTAAGACAATAAAATAAAAAAATATAGAAAATAAAATAAAACATGGTCTGAGAGATAATACAAGCTGAAAAAAATGAAGTAATATCAATATCTAAAGATGGTTAAAGGAACAGAAAATATAATTTAAAGGATAATATTTTTTATATAATTTATTTAAATATATACAAAGAAGATAATATATATTTAAATATAATGTAAAATATAATATAATATTTATTATATAATTATATGAGGGTCATACCCTTTGATTCTCTTTGGTGAGTGTCAATAGGAGCTGTCTATCAAATTTGTTAGCCATGGAAACAAGGTTGGGATCAGCCTCAATTCCAGTGACATCTAGGCCGAGTCCAAAAGACAGAAACCGTGTCAAATGGCCCTGGAGGGATGGCTCTAATTAAAAGTGGGTAATTTGCATATTTAAAATATAAAGATTGGCATATTTAAAATAACAAAATGAAGCAAGACATTACTGTACCTGTCCAGACCCAACATCAACCACACAGTTACAGTTAGCCTGATCACACAACTTTTTAACCAGCTAGGAAAGAGTAAAACATTTTTTAATAATCTTTAGTGTATCAAATAATCTTATTGGAGTGTTGTTTCTTTAATAATGACATTCAGAATCTTTCCACATTGACATGAATTATCATGTACCCATACCGTGCCTAGGCGGCGGATTTCGTGCTGCTTCTTGGGCTTGACGTGTTTACGGAAAATGTGTCCTAACAAAGAGCTCTGACTCTGGTTGAACTGAAACTCCTCTGGCACTGCTGCACCTGTGTCCTGACTGTGCCCACCTGGTGCTTTACGTGGAAACGACAGCACATGTGCTGCTGTCCGCAGTGCCAGTAAAGACAGAGGCCACACAGATGGGTACCTAAAAGACAAAATAAATTTGAAAATACTTTCATTAATGTGTTAACTCTATAAAATAGTTTTTATAAAAAAAAAGTTGAACTTTTCAAAAGAAGTCACTTAATTATTTTACTCATGCAGCTCATTATAATATTAATTCATTTTAATGTTTGATTTTAAGGAATTTACATTTGTACAATACAGGGTTATTATAGTTAACTAAAACCATGAAAAGAATTTTAAACCAGATGTACTAAAATAATTATAACTAAAACTGAAATAAAAATTAATAAAAAAAGGACAAACATTGAAAACAGAAAATATTATAAAAATAAAAAAAAAAATTCAAAATATTAACAAAAACTATAATAGTATCTCAATGACACTAAATAACACTAGTTTTGTAATAACCAGTTTTGGCAGAAGCTTTCATCCAGAGTGACTTTTCATTGCATTCAAGGTACATTTTATCACTTCATGCATGACCTTGGTGTTGCTAGAGGCATTTTCTGCTTTTTGAGAACACTGAAATATGAGAGTTTGTTTTTCAACTTAGTCACTACATTTATTACACTTACTACATTTATTATTATTATTTTGATGACTTGCTATTTTAAGGTGTAAATAGTCATGATAATAAGTGTGTTCAAATATTTAATAGTTGTTGTTTATATCAGTTTATCACTTTATCTCAAAGCTTTTCCTAAAGGAAAAATCTATTGATAGATTACAAAGCAATGTTTTGATTTTGTAACGTTATCTTAATTTAAGGCAAGGTGTTGTTAACAACTATAGAGTGATACACAGAATAAACTCATTTTACCGCCTGTCCTTAATCTCTTTATCCAGCAGCAGATCAGCGATCTGTGGGGGTGTAAGATCACCGAGGGCTTCCTGCCAGCTCACAGGCAAAGTATCCCACAAACTCTCACTGAAGAACTCCTGCGTGGACAGAGAAACACCGATAAGTTACACTTTCACATGCATATTTCTGTATGCTCACGCATGCTCAACTGACAGAAAACACACTTAAATGTGCGGGATTATTCGTTTACTGTTACACTCACACATGGAATCTGGACAAACGTTAAAACATATAAGTTCATAAAGCACAAACACTGAAATAGTACAATAAGTTGTTGATTCATTACTATTATGTAGGAGTCTGATATGCGTCTGTAGGTTGACAGGAGCGATGTCAGCTTCTCGGCTAGTTCTCTCTGCTCCTGTTCTGAAAAAGTCGCCACAAACATTTTTACAACATTAAAAAACACCATGCAGATTAAACTGGGTGCCCTTCAGTAGTCATTTAAGCGAGGAACTTTATTGGAATGTAATACGACTTTTCTGTTTACATGTAACAATCCAACCACACGTGTTTACGAAGAGCGCCGCCTACCAGTGATGTCCGATTCGTGAACAAATCAATGAATCGGTTGAACTGATTCACAAAACAGGTCCGAACGATTCATTCGCGAATCAGAGTTGAATCGTATTTGATTGCGAAAATTGTGTTGTTTTTCGTTCTTTTATACATTTTTAAATATATAATGTATAATGTTTATTTATTATTTATTTATTATTATTAAAGTTATAGTTATTGTAGTAAATTAAGTTAAATTTAATGAAAATGAATGAGGAATGAAATGTTTTCTTGGCAGCTAGCTGAAATTAAACGTTATTTTTTTTCAGTTAACGAACACGGTTTTTTTAATGGATTCAGCAAAAAACATAAAATGTAAATGGAACTTATATTTAGGCTTACTTATAAATAATGGCTGCAACAAACTAAACTGGGTCACTTCAAATTACTATAAACACCCTTAATAAATAAAGACGGGAAAAAAGTAATGAACAGTAATACGTGCCTACACATGGCTTTTTTGGAACTTTTTTAGAGCATGTCTGTAGTAGTACTTCATCACGCAGAATCAGGTTTGATCCGGTTCTTTGAAATGAATTGTTCGTAAGAGTCGAACTTCCCATAACGGCCCTCCGACCCGGAAGTACACATGCATTCACGCATATGGTGTGCTTGGCTTGAATATATGAATAGAAAAAATATCAAATATCTCCTTTTTTTGGGGCAAATAATGGTATGTATCCGGCAATTTGGAAGTGTTATGTCTATCCGTAATAGAGTCGCGCAATTTATTTCGGTGTACACAGTGTGATACTTAACTTAAACTCGATCATGGGCATGTGCTCTGAGAAGACTCGAGATATTTTTAAGATTTTATTTAGGAACCTGTTTTCCCCCTCAACTTACAAGACTCGTGAACCGTGATTGTACAGTTGAATTAATCCATTGGTTACACGGACTAAAATTATTAGAACAAAAGTGAAAATGTCACGTTTACCTGGTTAGTAAAATTGTCATATCTACCCCTTTGATGTATAATGTTTATCCCATATTTTGAAGAGATGCTGGTTACTTTAAAACCATTGTTTATAACAATTTTAGATACCACAGACCCAAGTATCGTCTGAGAGACCCCAATCCTAAAATTTAAAAGGCAGCTATATATTTTAAATGTATAATGACCAAATTTATAATGTGAAAATGCAATATTATAAATGTGTAAAAAAAATTATTTGGAAAATATTTAGCACTGTGCTATAGTACTTTACTGTTATTATTTATTTAAATATTTTTTATTATAATATTTTCTATTTAGTTAGTTTTATTGTTTATTTATATATTAAATGTTATTTTTTTTTAATACTGTTTTTTTTTTTTCTACAGAACTTTTCTACAGTCAGGATTCGTACAATGTGCTTAAAGTACTTGAATTTGACTTTTTGAAATTTAAGTCCTGGAAAAACCTTGATATTTATGAAAAGGTACCTGAAAAGTCCTTGAATTATTAAAAGACAACGTATGTGAAATTAGTGTTTAATTTTATTGATAAAACAATCTTTTCACGCAAAATTAATGCTGCAGCCTAGCCATTTCGCATGGCTATGAGAGTGATATTGCTCATTTTATATATATATATATATATATATATATATATATATATATATATATATATATATATGATATAGCTTTCATTCTTCAGGTCAATCATATATTCATGAGGAAAAAAAATCAGTTTGAATAAGGAAATACTTTGTCATAGTATCCTTTCAATGGTTACCACAGTCATTGCATGTGCTACACTTTATTTGTACCATTTTGTTTTATTAGTTTATTTTTTATTTATGTACCTTTTTTAGAATTTGAAAGATATATTGTTTGATAAGTGAGATCTCTGGTTGTAGTCCTTGAAAAACAAAAAAGTAGTGCTTTAAAAGTCCTTGAAAGTCCTGGAATTTCATTTTACAGTATCTGTTCGAACTCTGACCCTAATTTGAAAACCCCTGATTTAAAATAGAATCTTAAACAGACAAATTATGTTATCAAAATCATTTTGTGTGACCCCATTACAACATTGTTAGTTCCTGTCTTAACAGTCTTTGTTCTTTTCTCTCTTTTTAAGAGTGACAACTTCAGAAGACACCTGTTATAATCAACCTTTGAAGGTATATAAGGATGTCAGGGCTTATGTTGAACCTGGTTTGTGAGTCTGGTCCTGGAGGCAAATCGGGTAAATCCAGAGGAAATTCCAAACATGAACGTTTCCTTGGAAGGAGACATTACCTGGAGCACAAGGGTTTGTTAAAAGAGAAACAAAATAAAAAGCGAAACAAAAGGATCCAGCAGAAAAAGAAAAAAAAGTCAAAAAATGCACAGCTCAACGGGGGAGATAGATCAAATCCAGATGCTATTTTTCCTAAATTTACCTCTTGTCTGCCGAATAAGATCAATGAGCCTTCTAGTACTGCAAATACATTTTCCACTGCCGGCACATCTCGGAGGGACCCGACACACCAGGCGGCACCCCGCACCCTCGGACCATTAAAATACGTGGCATTGGACTGTGAGATGGTGGGAACAGGACCGAAGGGGTGTTGCAGTGAACTCGCCCGCTGCAGTATTATTTCCTACGACGGTGATGTTATTTTTGATAAATTTATCAAACCCATCAATCCTGTGACAGATTTCCGCACTCGCTGGAGTGGAGTCAGGAGGCAGGATTTATTCAATGCCTTACCCTTCCATCAGGCACAAAAAGAGGTATGAAAGAACATCTGTACTTAAATGATTGTTACAGTGCATTTATATATATAGTAGACACTTTTATCAAGCAAATCAGCTTTTTTAGCGCCATTCTTGAGCTACATGAACATTGCAGCCCACCCATTATATGTTATAAAAGCTTTATTTAAAGTCAGGCTTTATTTATTTTTTTTAAGATCACAGAATGTCATAATTTGTTTGTGGACATATTATATTTCTAGTGGATCAATAAGACTATCTCCATAAAAACATATCAAAAGGTTAAAATCATTTTCTGATTTAAAATTATGCATGCACAATATATTTGTAGTACCATATCAGTTATCAGCCAATATCTGATATTTTTTTTAATTTATTGGTATTGTATATTTTATTGTCATGAACATTTCCCCTATTTTTACATTTAGATCACCTTTGCCATCATCTGATACATTAAACACTGTTTAATACAATATTTAGCCAATCTTAAAATCATTATCCATTTTCATACTGTACATTATAATGTTGTGATACACTAAAAACTAAAATGCTAGGTGAATTTGGGCGTTTTTTATTTATCTATTTTTATTTATTTAGTCAAAATATTAATGTATTAGTAATCGGCCATAATATGAAAATTATTATCAGCTTGTCAGTATTGGCCAGAATTTTCATATCAGTTAATGCCTAATTGAAATGCTTAACTAAATGCATTACATCTCATTTATTCAGTGTGCTTAAAATAAACAAACCAGTAATAGTCTGATTAGTCTTATTATATGTTTTGCACACAGATTGTGAAGATATTAACAGGAAAAATGGTTGTGGGCCATGCCATTCATAATGACTTCAAGGCCTTAAAATATTTCCATCCTGCTTGCCAAACACGAGACACATCGCGGATTCCACTGCTAAACCAGAAAGCTGGACTGCCTGAGCATGAAACTGTGTCTCTGAAGCGGCTCAGTAAAGCTATCCTCAACAAGGACATACAGGTGGGTTAACTCGGCACAGAACATTGTAATGGATGTCATTTTCACCTGTGCCACAGAGAGTTCTTAGAGGAGTTCAGCTGTCAGACATTTTAGATGGGGTAAATCTGGAGTCGGTTCAAAAGCAGCACAGTCTATTTTTATAAATGAAAATAAGAACAGGCTTTCAGTTTTTTTCCACTGAAAAACTCTTCTTATATTTTCAGAGAGGGAAGAGAGGCCACTCATCAGTAGAAGATGCCAAAGCCACCATGGAACTGTACAAAGTAGTGGAGAATATGTGGGAGCAAAAACTCGCAGCTCTCAGCCTTTCAGCTAAAGCAATGGATCTAGCTCTAAATCAAAAATGATACGTTTTTTTAAAAGATGCGTTTTTAACTTCACACCTTTTTATATCAGCTAAACTTCTCAGCAATGATTGGGTTTCAATACCACTAGGGGGCTCTACAGTTTCCATATAAAAAGTTAACTTGATTGGTTCAGTTGCTTTGAAGAAAGTGTTAAGTTGCAAAATATGTTGGACATTATGCTAACTGTAAACATAAATGTTTGTGTTCTGTTTAGAATCATTACAGTAAGTAAAAAGAAAAACTGCTCTCACAGTTCCTCTCTCCGCCTGTCTGTCTTTCTGATGTCTGACGAACAGGACGAGTCAGCATTCTTCTTCTACTGTGAATTCAACACCACCACATGAATTACTGCTCCTCCTGTATTTAACTGTCCAAATGTACAGGGCCTCAACTGCCATCCTTGAGATTACAGTCAAAGCTCTTTTCCCTCCAAACCTACTCAATCATCAGTCAGTCTGTGTTTAAGAATCTGGTTGCACCACTTTGGTGATGTTTGGGAAGCAGTCAGATCTTCCTTGCCCACCAGTTTCCCAGCGACTGAACAAGCTTGTGATTTTCAGCCTTATATGGGTTTCTTTTTTGCACAACCAGAAATGTTCTAACGTGCTGTAGAACACAGTCCAATACTTCCATTATGTACACTAACCTCACTTTTTGCATCTTTTTAATTGATTAAGGATAGGTATTCTCTAAAATATGCAAAAGTGATATATGGTAGAGCATAGGTCCACTCATTTTGAATTGCTGTAAAACCCTTTACCTTTAGTCCTAAGGGTTCGCTGGTGACTACTGTTATATAATCCTTGAGATTTGCCTCAACTACAGACCAAAGTGTTTTTTCAGACCATTTTTTTTCTTGTTAATCTCTGTACCAATCTCTGCACATTCAAAATAAACCAGATTTACAACAGATTTTAACCATTTCATGCATCAATTATGACAACCTCAGTCAAAACAAGATTTGAACTTTTTTTTTTACACATTATACAAAGAGATTTTCAGATGTTTTTAACTGAAGAGATACTGTATTAAACATAATACAGTAATAACACAGTAATACTGTGTATTTAACAAAGCAATTAATAAAATGATAAAATCATGTGAAAACTATAAAATATATACTAAAAATATAATACATCTTTAATTATTGCAAACACAATTGAGTTTGTTCCTGTTCAACCAGCAGAGGAGAATAGCTTCATACAAGTTGAACTTTGTGTGTGTGGGTGAAGATAATTGTGGGCTGCCGCTGCACTCGGGGTCTTCCACGGCACGGTTAGTTCGTAGTTAGTTCGTTTTGGAATTTTTGCTGTAAGATTAGAATCCCTTTTCTCCCTTTCAAGTTTGAAGTTTTTCATCATTTTGAACACCAGCGAGCAATATAGGCCAATTTTCTACATGCGAAAGCATAACGCAAAGAGGCGTTTCCCGACGTCATGGCGCAAATTCTAAAGTGATTTTGATTGGACGGTGAATTATATCATTCAGGCACATTTTCCAATCATTTTTTATTTTATTAGACACAAATCAACCACCTTTGACTTGTCAATCTCATATTTCCTCCAGCCAATCATGGGCCCCGGGGCTTCAGCCCCACCTAGCCCTTATGTTAATCCGGCCCTGTGTGTATCAGAACATCAAAGATCTCTACAACCCCTTCAACTCTGAGGAAACCCAACTCAGACTATGTAGAAAACGCTCCCGCTCCCTCCAGTCTACCAGAGTATGTCGATTTACCCTTATTAGTACCCTTATTAGCTGATAATTCTGGTGATGTTCGAAATGGACACCTACTGTAGCTCTCCTCTCTGAGAAAACCTCAGACTGAAATCTACATTGATCTATTGATGTTTTCAGATTGTGGATAATCTGAATTAAGCAGTGCTGGGGGTAACATGCATTATGTAGCCTAATCAGATTACTTTTTAATGTAACAAGTAATTAATTGCAAGTAATGTACATTATGTAATCAGATTACTTTTTTGATGTAACTGCAAATTACATTCTAATAACACAAATACATTTATTTACAGCCAGAAAAAGTTACTGCAGATTAAGTATTTTCAAGAACAACAGTCACAGTAGGCTAATAGTATGAATGAACTATAGCTAGTGATGCGTGGTGTTTAGTGGACAGATGATTAATCAGAATCTCCTCCCAATCGAAAATCCATAATTGGACAATTTAACAATGATACGACTCCTTATAGATGTTACTTTTTTTTTTTTTTTTTTTTTTTTTGTTTTTTTTTCTTTTTTTTTTTTTTTTTTTTTTTTTTTACCTGCAAGAGTCTCCTAGGATAGAAAGAATGGATGGATGTTCCGGAGCAAATTGTCATTTCTGACTGGCTTTGTTTGAAGAAAAAAAAAAAAATACCATATACAACGGTTTGCCACTTGGTGGCAGTGTATAGGATGATGCATTAGTGTCCACTGTAGTTGTTGATGTGTAACTATGCCATCAAAACCCATGCATACGCAAGAAAATGGCTTTTTGAATAGCTGTCCACTGTAGTGACCTCTATGTGGCGAAAGGGTTAATAATGAATATTTTAGGTCAGTAATTATTAACCCCACCAATTTATAAAATAACTATGTATAAATGTGTGTGTTTATATAAAATAAGTGTTTTATATTTTAATATGTGATGTGAGGGCAAAGCTGAATTTTCAGCAGCCATTATGTTCCTTCAGAAACTGTACTTATATGATGATTTGGCACTCAAGAAAAATTTCTCATCAATATTGAAAACAGTTGTGCTGCTTAATATTTTTGTGGAAACTGTGATAGGCCTACTTTTTTCAGGATAATTATATATATATAATTTCTCTCTAAATTGTCTTTTAATGACTTTAATGGTAAATCTGGAATGAAATAGTAATACTTTACAATAAGGTTATATACATTTATATATACATAATTTCTACATGTACCAATATATTTTTTTAAACATCTGAAGTTTAAGGCATGTTTAAATGAACATTATTTAATGTATCACAAACAAATATGAATTAACAATAATAAATATATTCATTTATATATTTATAAAATAACTTTTAGATTTAGTAATATTAAATATTTAAAATGTGCATAATACACAATATTATTAAATATCAATAAATGCTATAAATTGTTTGTTTATTATACCTATTGCATTAACTAATGTTAACAATGGGAACTTTATTGTAAAGTGTTACTGATGAAATCGAGGTTAATGTGGTGTGCTGTAGAGAGACGGCAATCAGTGACTTCATACTTTCCTACTTGTGGCTTGGATGTGGATGGTAGTAATGTCTGTAAAACGGATCAAATTTTAAAATCCTCAATGGTTGGCAGGCAGAGGTAATCTTGTGGTACAGAAATAGGTACCATTGCTCATTACTAAAGGATTACCATAATGCAAAAGCCAATAAATAATGTTCTGTAGTTTTATGTAAACTTGTCTTTTTTTCTTCTTTTTTTGCATATAGTAATTTCCAGTATGTTCAGAGTGATATTACCTGACTTTTTATCTTCTGCACAAAGTTATAATTTCTGAGACAGCCAGCTGTGTTGATTGTTAAATTCCTCTTTTATATGACAGTATTAAAGAATATGTGATTTTCAAAGCCATATTCACCCTCTTCTCTCTGTGCAGAAACTAACCACTTCTATCGTCCAACCTCTCATCTCTGAAAGTTTGCTACCATTTTAACAGGAGCCTAGACTCTGGTCTGCTGTGTGCAAATGCGGTTACCTTCACAGACATGACTCACAAATGGATCATATTCAAACTTACAGATGTGAATCAGCAGTGACTCATGCCTCTAAACCATTTCAAACTGGTCATTTCTCTGAATAAGCAGTTGTCTCATCATTACTGAGGGATCTGGTTATTAGAGCTCACCAATCTTGACACAAATTTCCCTTTGCTTGGAGAGAGTCAGCACAGCGAGTCACGGAAAGTGTATGTGCATACTAAGATGTGATACAGCGTTGCACTGGTCCAGAATCGTGTAGCTTATATTTGGCCATGACAGTGTTTATTCATCCAGGACATGTGCAGAACTGGATGCTTACATAACCATTCAATTCTCATTTACTGTGTTGTTGTGGCCTAGCAAATGGGTGAACCTAAGCATTCATTGTGGCACTCACCCTTGGACTCTTGCTCAATACACAGTTGATCCTTCCTTTAGATAGAAATACTTCCTTTAAACAATAGGTAAATTCAGTGAGAGTTTCCTCAAGACGTTTGTCCATGTAACAAAATGATTAGCCTACATTTCCTACATTACTAGGAGAGTACTAGTTGGCACAGCTTATATTCTATGTTGAATATCTCTGGAACAAATATTAAGACAACCCGAAAATTAAAGCTGAAATTTTTAGATAAAAACAGATATATTTTATTAATTCATGACTGAATTCTAATTATGATTCATGAATTATGAAATTATGCCACAGACCCTCAAGGTTGTGGGGTTGCTTATGTTGATTAGCCTATGAAAACTCACCACTCAATCTTAAAGGGACAGTTCACCCAAAAATGAAGGTGCGTTCACGCCATTATGTCTTAATTACTGTAAATATTCTGACTTGTAAAAAGCATTCACGGGATCGTAGAACTTGTACCACGTGACCACTGCAGATTTATTTTGGCGTCACGTGTTGTCATCTCTTATTTACGGTAATTACGACATGGCATAAACGCATGTTATCTCACATTATTATGTTTATGATTCGTTCATGACAGGCCTACTATTTTACAGTCTTTTACACAGTAGCCTATATCACCTAAATAATTAAATATACTGAAACAAAAATTGGCCCATGTGGCAATTTGATCTGTGTTTTACCATTGAGAAATTGAGGTTGTCGTCACCTCGACAGGTTTTAATCTTTTAATGCTTTGACAGAATGCTTTTAATGCAATTATGAGCTCAACCGAACCGACCCTGGAGGCGCTTAACACAAGCCAACAGCATCGTTTTCTTTTTTGTTTGTTTAACAATGGCACGCACAAAACCTGCATCTCTTCTCATTTTCTCTAGGAGACGAGCTTTATGAGGGACACAAGTGGTCGAATCATATCAGTTCTCGGCCTCTGGTCATTTTGAAACGGTACTACGTGCGTTAACTCTTTTGGTTTACTTTTCATGGGAGCGTAATTTTTTTTTCTTGTTGATTGGACAATTAAGAGAGTGTGATATTAGTATGTTAGTAAGAGTCTCTCTCTCTCTATCTCTCTCTCTCTCTCTCTCTCTCTCTCTCTCTCTCTTAGCTCATTCTAATTTAGGCCTTTTTAACTTTAATCTCCGTCCCTTCCCACTTTCTTCATTGCGCCAAGGGACAAATAGGAAAATGAACCCTGCTGGTTAAAGAAAGTGGGTTGATCGGAGATCCTTCCTGCGCCTTTATTCCTCCTCTCTCTGTCATCCTCTCTCTCTTTCTTCTCCTCCTCTGAACGAGCTCACAGCATCCATCATCTCCAGCCTGCGCTCTGAGACTATACAATCCTCCATCTAAACGGGGGCTTTTCAAGAGGAATCCTTAGGAATAAGGTATTTAGCTTTTTTTAAATTGACTATAATGATTCTGTAAAAGCAGTTGCAACTTAGAAAACTGATTTCATGGCTGTTGGATTTTGACTTTTGAGGATCGTTTTTAGGATTAGTAAGTGAATTCTGCTTATACAGAACATTTGTCAAGTCTGCATATTTTCAAGTTGAGCACACAGCAAGCCATGCTATGTTGGAGATTGCTATGCTGAATATACATGTTGCATCAGCCCATGTGAATTGGACATTAGTCTGGTACAGACTATTGTGCAGAGCAGTATCCATTCAGATTATTGTTATAATATAACTTCATTTAACAGTTGTTAATTGATAAAGTGTGTCTTAGAATACTTTCTTAATACTTACATTGTTCTTCATAAGGACCTTTTATTAGGAATATCTTTTGGCTGCAAATGGGTCTTTGAGATTAAAAGTTCTTGATGTTACATTATAGGTTCTTCAGATCAGTTTATTTGCATCTGGATTTTAAAGCACCATGCAGTACAGCTTTGCGTGTGCGTGTGCGTGTGTGTGTGTGAAACTAAAAAGGCACTTTTATTGCATCAGGCTGTAAAGCCCTTTTCATTTGGATCCGAGTGTATCTATTCTTGGAGTGCTTGTAGTGAGAATTAATTTTAGAATTTGTTTAGAATGTGTTTGATAGCTTGTCAGTGTTAGGAGGTGCATAAGTGTTCTTCACAGGCTGAGCCTTCAAAGACACGACACCTGCTCTTGACATTTCTGAGTGAATGCGTGTCTTATTTGCATATAACTGAGTCTGCAATTGAGATACAGTAATTGTTTTTGCAGCAACCCTAGCACACAATCAACCTGTAATTTTTTTTTATTTTTATCTCGGTTACCTAAATATACAATGACCGCACAAAAATTAGTCAGTTATTTAACTCTGCAGATACTAATTTACAGATTACTGAATGCTGAAAAGAACTGCTAATGTAAGAGCCCTAATCAAAATCTAGTTATTGTGTATCAGATTACATATTAATGTTATGTTGGGACATCGTAATAACTATTAAGAAACATGTAAATGCCAAACATATCATACATATACATGTAATCTGGATTACGTAATCAGATTCCAAACATTACATGGCAGTAAATCATTCATAATATAGGCCTATAGATTCTCCCTAATTCTTTGTTAATGTTTTAAATGTTCTTTTCTGAAAAAGCATATTGCTTATATACAGTTACAAAGTCTTCTAGTTTTGTGAAATTGCACACAGACCAGCCACTAGTCAGGTGGTTATAATTACATGGAAAACTGAGACCCACAGAGCATTTGACCACTGGATTTACAGAAATCATTTCACTTTAAAGGAGTGTTTTCTCAACATTGCAACACTGCATATCCAATCCACTCCTGACGAACACATTAATTATTATTTTAATTATCACTCAGTAAGTCAACCATGCATTGCTATGTCTTTGGAAGGCTTTTGTGTTTCAAACACATTTTTATTATAATTTTTATTATTTTAAATGTATTTATTTCATTTTTCTTTAATCTTAATTATTTATTGAATTATTCGCTTTTCATTAAACTCAACCCCCTGCAGTTCCTTCACGAACCCAGTAATGTAATGTTTAATGCACATGTTGTAATGGAATAATGGAATATATGTTCTTTCTCTTTGTATTTTTATATCAAAATGGTACAATATTATCCTATTCTATTCAATGTTATAAACAAGTTATTTCAAAAGTAATCTAAAAGTAATAAAAAGGTAGTCAAATAAATTCTATTACCTAAAATGTGTAATGTAATGGATTACGTTACTAACTAGCCTACATTTTTTTTAATGTAATTTGGAATCAGTAGCGAACGACAATTTGCAAGTAATCCAGGACTATATTGGATGTAAGGTTGAGTTGAGTCTTGTTAAATGCCATTTTAACAGTGTGCTGATTTTAGTGACTCTTTAACAAATTTTAGTAGATCTTAATAGTGTGCCTGAGTCTAAAGGCTTTGTAGACACAAATATTAGAGGTGGTTGTGCAAGTGGGGAAGAGATATCTGCAGCACACCTGCTGGATGATTTTGCTTTGTGGAACAAACTAAGCAGAAATCCAGGTGCCAAATGTAGCATGAGAGACATGATTCATGAAAACCTGTTTGGTCTACATTTGCAGTTATTCCAGTGCTTACGCGAGTCAACTTTATTCTATTGAGACATTGAGCGTTATGGTCTGCATTGTGTTTTCAGCTGTAAAATTACAGCACTTTATTCAATTTCTTTATACCATTCGTCTTCACAGTGGCTCAGCTTGTTTCTAAACCCATCGCTCAAATAGGTTCAACAGAGCCGAGGTCAGTTGATGTGTGAGTGTTTTGCAAGCAGTTATAAGATAAAGATCCTTCATACAAACTGACAGATTAAGTTAAACTGTTTGTGAGGCATCCAGACATCATCTTATCTATCCACTGCTGCTTTTCTTTAAGCAAATACATACATTTATGCCTTCACTTATATTTAGTATCTGTTGTGGAATAAAATAAATTTCTTTGTCATTTCCTCTCAAATTATTTAGGTGTCTTCTCTTTCAATCACCAGAGCCAAAATACTCACCGGAACCCCTGCAGGACACATCTGACTTAATTGAACTGTACAGCACTCATGTCCAGTCCTGATCACCCCAATGTGAAAAGTAAAGGGTCACTCGTGATAAACAACTAAGAAAGTAAGGCAGGATGGGATTGTTGGAGAGTCCCAGAAAAACAGATTTGATGATGCATACTTTATTCATTTGATTCATACATTAATGTGTCACATGTCCCCGTTTAATGTATTTTTATATTAATTATGTTACTGTGTTCAGATCTAAGTAGATTATGTAAATGATTTTAACCATGCATATGTCTTAATGTAAAGCAAAAATTACCTTTTGCAGCTGGTAGAATGTTTCTACCATGCTTTCTATGTTATGTTATAGTAACTCCTAGCAATAAGGTTCAGTTTGTCTATTTAAACTTCTATTTATTTAAGTATTAGTATTTATTTTATTATTATATTATATTAATTATAGTTTATTTTAAAAAAAACACTTAAAGCATTTATTAATTTAGGTTAATGGCACTATATACAGTACTGTTCAAAAGTTTAGGGTCAGCATGATTTTTTTTTTTTAAATGAATCCGTCCTTATTCGACAATCCTTATCCTTAGTTATCCTTATTCAGCAAGGATGCATTAAATAATTCAAAAGTGACACTAAAGACATGTTATAAATGTTACAAAGGATTTCTGTTTCAAATAAAGGCTGTTCTTTTCATCAAAGAATCCTGACAAAAAATTTATCAGTTTCCACAAAAATATTATGCAGAATATTGATAATAATAAGAAATGTTTCTTGAGCACCAAATCAGTATATTAGAATGATTTATGAAGGATTAAGTGACACTGGAGTAATAGCTGTTGAAAATTCAGCTTTGTCATCACATGAATGAAGTTATTTTGAATTGTAATAATACTTCACAATATTACTCTGTTACTGTATTTTTGATTAATAAATGCAGCCTTGGTTGAGAAAAATCTTACCAACCCCAAACTTTTACATGGTAGTGCATACTGTTGTTCATTGAAAATTCATGTTTGTTAATAATACATTATTGATAATTACAGAGTTTAACCTTTCTATAAAGTATATGTACTTTACAGTCGTAACTTATTAAAAATATATATTTACCTTATTCTAAACATAAGTTCGGGTGCGGCCATTGTAACTTGATTGTGTTGAGGCTTCCTGTCTCATCCGCTTCCAGTTATTTTAGCTGTACCAAAACTGTCCGTTGTGCTGCTTGATATTGCAAACTGTTAATTGTTATATTATTTTAATTTTTTATTATAATCATAACACACTGGTTTGTAGCACAAATTATTTAACCATTTACTGCATTTTGCTATTCTTCCAGTTATTTACTATAGCGGCTAATGAATCGGAAGTGCCCACACAATCACAGAAAATGGCTTGTTTCCGCGTTGCTGCATAAGGTGAATACGTTTTGTGTTCTTCATTTCATTTTTTTCTGGTTCAGTTGTGAGGCTCAGTCCACTATTCAGATCTGTTCTCTGCAGATTCTTACAGAGCTCAGAGAATGGCTGTATGCTTGGCTAGCCAGATCTACCACTGCCTGCTTGGCTAATAACACCTCAGACCTCTGCAGCCTGGGAGAATTACTCTTTCTGTCTCTCTCTGCGTGAGTTCCGTTCGGTCTGTGTTTCAGGGGACAGTTCTGGTTGCCCCGGGTGATGGACGAAGTCACAGAAAGTCATGCGAGGTTAGAAAGGCCTTGAGTTTGAGGGTGGGTGTGTCACTGAGAGAGAAGAAAGAGCAAGGGTATAGTGCCCATGACCAAGCTGACAGACAACACATGGAAAAGTAAAGGAAAAAATGTGAAAAATGCAAAAGAGAGCAGCATTCCACAGAGAACGATGTGTCTGGGAAAGTTTGTCTGCTTTCCATCCCTTGTCTGAGAGTTTATCCAAAAGATCCAGCATGCATGGGCATAATATGGCAAACTCCAAGACTAAAATCAGTCATCAGCAGGGAATTGTGAGCTTCTACGCTCTGCACAATCACTAAGTGAAACAGACTGCCTCCTTCCCCATTTCCCTTCAAATGAAGTCATTCTGTATTCCAGACAGCAGGCGTCCGTGGAGATGCCTGCCTAAGCACTCTTGAGGTTGCTGGGCCCTGTCCTCCATGTTTGCCCTTACAGCAATCTGGATTTATTTGGTTTATGGAAATGTTGCTGCGCCTGTTGATTATGTCCTCAAAGAACAACAGGATACAAGTTAAGCAGAGACACAGATCAAATACTTGCAGTTAAACAGCAATGCAGCTTTGTTCAGTCTTCTCAGTGTTAAAGTTCTTGGTGTTTCCTTTCTGAAAACTGCCACAAAAATTATGTGCTTCTCTCCTTAATCTTGGAGATTAAAGTCCAAGTGCACTTTTAGAGGAGGTACAGTGAATGTGCAAACACACTCCTTCTCTATGGCAGTAACATGCATTCGTGTATCCAACTACGGGTCAGCCAGTTCATGCCAGTTTCCATCCATCTCTCTCTCTCTTTCCCTCTCAGGCGTACCGTTTCCATGTACCCATTACTCTACATCTCTAAAAAAAAAATGCACCATAGCGTCAGAACTTCCTGCTCTGGTGCGTCTGAGGCTTTTGTGCCCTGAATTCGGCTTTTTTGGGCTTTGTAGTTCCTGTCTTGTACTTACAGTAAACCACTTCTGTTGGACCTCTGGATCAGGGAGCTTAATGGGCCATATCTTTGGTGAACTTCCTTTTTAAATTGAAAACAGGAGAAAAAGGTTACACCAAGGAAGTGTGCTGTGGAATTGTTGCTTTTTCGAGAAGACGCAAATCATACTGTTTATTTTTTATGTTAAAATGTGGATTTTGAATATATATATATATATTGCCAAAAGTTTTGGGACACCTGCCTTTACATGCACATGAACTTTAATGACATCCCATTCTTAATCTGTAGGGTTTAATATGGAGTTGGCCCACCCTTTGCAGCTATAACAGCTTCAACTCTTCTGGGAAGGCTTTCCACAAGGTTTATGTTTATGGGAATTTTTGACCATTCTTCTAGAAGCGCATTTGTGAGGTCAGGCACTGATGTTGGACCTGGCTCGCAGTCTCCGCTCTAATTCATCCCAAAGATGTTCTATCGGGTTGAGGTCAGGACTCTGTGCAGGCCAGTCAAGTTCCTCCACACCAAATTCACTCATCCATGTCTTTATGGACCTTGCTTTGTGCACTGGTGCGCAGTCATGTTGGAACAGGAAGGGGCCATCCCCAAACTGTTCCCACAAAGTTGAGAGCATGAAATTGTCCAAAATACCTTGGTATGCTGAAGCATTAAGAGTTCCTTTCACTGGAACTAAGGGGCCAAGCCCAACCCCTGAAAAACAACCCCACACTATAATCCCCCCTCCACCAAACTTTACACTTGGTACAGTGCAATCAAGCAAGTACCGTTCTCCTGGCAACCGCCAAACCCAGACTTGTCCATCGGATTGCCACACAGTGAAGCGTGATTTGTCACCCCAGAGAACACGTCTCCACTGCTCTAGAGTCCAGTGGAGGCGTGCTTTACACCAGTGCATACAACGCTTTGCATTGCACTTGATGTAAGACTTGGATGCAGCTGCTCAGCCATGGAAACCCAATTGTTGTTCCCAATTGCTTCCACTTTGTTATAATGCCACTAACAGTTGACCGTGGAATATTTAGTAGTGAGGAAATTTTACGAATGGATTTATTGCACAGGTGGCAACCTATCACGGTACCACACTTGAATTCACTGAACTCCTGAGAGCGACCCATTCCTTCACAAATGTTTGTAGAAGCAGTCTGCATGCCTAGGTGCTTGGTTTTATGCACCTGTGGCCATGGAAGTGATTGGAACACCTGAATTCAATGATTTGGAGGGGTGTCCCAATACTTTTGGCAATATAGTGTGTATATATATATAGTTACTTGTTACATATCAGATTATTTTTTTTCAATTAACAAGTAACACATTGCTTTTAATTTTACAACAAAATATCTGAGTTACTTTTTTAGCACCAATATACTTTATGTATTTAATCTCACTTCATGAACCAATGTCTTTGCTGCTGACCTTCGATGATCCAATTCAACCGTACTAATAAGCAAAATTGACTTTAGATAAACATCACATTTGTGTTTATTTTTCTTTAACTTTTATTGCTGAAGTAAGTGTTGAACTTCTCCTGCATCCTTTTATTTTGCGATACAGAATGGCAGTACAGCTGAAAGATTTGTTATACACTTTTTTTAACTTTATTTTATATATTTTTTTTATTTTTAATTTAAATTTTTGCTGTTGACATGTCCAAACTCAGAGGACTCCTGTTCCATTGCACTTCCATGTCTGTTTCATTGATTAAAACTCACATTGCATCAGTAAATTTCCTCTACATCAGCCTGCACTCTATTAGGTAACATTACAAATCAGAGATGAGGGTCTTTCTTTAGGGATGTAGTCTGTAATTTCACATCTGGTTGGTTGTAAAAGATTTCATGTAAACAGAGAAGAGTAACAATTAGATACTTAAATGACCCCTTATTTTGCACAGACATCACTGTAAACATCCTGTTGTTAAAATAACTTAAAGTCAATGATATGTTATCATGTAAAACTGATGTAATTAACTTATTACCTTCCACTTCATTTAAACGGTGCCTGGAGTCCTACATGAAAATATAAAAAATTTCTTATGTAGTGTTGCTAAAACTTACTCGGATATTTGCAAATGGGTTTTAAAAAGTCACTGAGATATTTACAATTTGTTAGAATCACTGGACCACTGTTATGTCTACTTGCTTTTCTGGCTCACTTGTTAAGGCATGACTATTCAATTCATTAGGTCTTTACAAACAGTATTTCAGTAGATCTAGCAGGTGGTCTTTTATTTATTTATTTCGGCCTGACTCACTTAGAAACCATCTAGCTGCTAAAAACATTCCCTTTCACTGGGCCGTTTTAGCTAAACACAGTCTATATTGTGCTCTGTGTGTAGTTTAAGGGCTGTACAGAGACAGGTGCATAAAGATGACATTAGCTGAGATGGATGTACGGGTAAAGAGATGCTCATGTCTAGAAAAGGATAGTTAGTCTGTTCGGTGACTTATCAGAATTCTGAGCACATACAAGAGCTCCCAAAGACTCCAAAGATCTGAATCATGCCAGCTGGACATAGCACAGGGTTGCCAAATCCTCTGTCCAGCAAGCTTTCGACTAACCTCTGATTTAGAAAGGCTTGTGAAAATGCAAAGCCACATATAAAGCCAAATAAAACAAATAAAATGTTATTCAACACAAATTATAAGTTTGCAAAGTCTCCTTGTGTAAAGAATAAACACACCCTCTAACGACTATGCTGTGGGTCTGCGGTGAAAATTAGAACTGTAGGCAAGCCTTTCTGTTTTGTTCTACTCAGGCCTTTTCAACCAGAGGGCTACAAAGGGGGAAGGGTTAGGGCATGTTAAGTATTTGTTAATTGGTTTAACTTTATAACCTAATTATATTCTTATAGGAAAATTCATATTTTTCGTATTTTTAAAGTGTGTTAACCTGTTTTGTTTATGTGGATAACACTGTGAAATATCTATATATATTTATTAACTATTGTTTCTGAAAAGGCCAATTTTGAATTTTAATCATGTGGCTATTTGTTGTACCACAATTGACTTTTTTTTACATTATGCATTATATAATGTAATAATGTTAATGGTCTTAATGATAGTCATTTTTATTATATATTTATTATTATTTTTGGTTGTCCCTGGGTTTACTGAGAGTCTAGGCAGGGGTTTCCTTGTCCTAAAAAGTTTGACAACCCTTTTTTAATTTTTTTTTTATTTCCTTAATTGAACATTAAAAATCATTTAATTTAGTCACTTAATGCTATTAAAATAGCTATTAAAATTCTTTAGTCTGATTTCAAAAGGCTTAAGAATTCAGAATGTGAATTCACACAATCTGGCAACAGCAGAGGCACAAAGAACTTTCCCTCTTTTTCATTTTCTCAGTTTCACACAAGACAGCGTGTCATTTTCCCCTATGAGTATCCATGAACTTACACTGGAACAGAATGCAGTTAAATTCAATGACATAAATGAGCTAAATTGCTGTACTGGAAATAAATGTTTGCTTCTTTCATTTCAATACAGAGATCTTATGTTGTGGTATGTCACAGTTCCCATTTGACCTTTTATAATGCTGTTCTTTGACTTTGTTTTTATGTACTGTCTCTCTCTCTCTCGCTCTCTCTCTCTCACTGTTCGGTCTCAGATCAGCGATGTTCCTGCATATACTGCTGCGTACCATCTGCTTCTTTGTCTTGTCATCTTCCGCCGTCCTCAGTCCTGCAGCAGGTTTGTCTCACCTCTACTGTTCAAGACACAGGATATGATTAATGATAAATAACAGTAAAGGTCACAGACAGCTCTTAGAGTCAAACATTGACACTACCAGTTACAGAGTGTGTTATTTTACTTAATGCTTTCCAGTAAGGCAAAGCCTGTAAATGCACAGTAAAATTTAATTATAAGCTTTGGGTCACACTTTATATTAGGTGTCTTTAACTATTTTGGACTTACTCAGAAAAAGTTTGGTACAATGTACTTGTATTGTGTTCATGTTGTATTGCAAAACTCTTTTGCTGCTATTGAGGTGGGCTATGGTTAAAGTAACAGGTTTTGTGAATTGGTTAGGTTTAAAGGAGGGTTAAGGGGTAAGGGAAGTGTAATTATAGATGTAATTACTGAAATTAAAAACATGTATACATAATAAGTACAATGTAAAAACATGTATACATACTAAGTACATTGTATCAAATGATAAATGTGAATGTTAGTAGTTAAATACACTTAATATAAAGTGGATCATTCATGTCTTTTCCTCAGATGAGACCACATTCTTACAAGTGGCCATTCCTAATAGCCCAGTGTCTGCCATTTTGGGAGGCTCCCTGACTCTGCCCTGCCTGGTGAGTCTCTCCCAGACCCCGTCTTTGGGTCGGCATGCCATACTGACCCAGCCACGAGTCAAATGGAGCTTTCTTTCATCAAACAGAGAGACAGAGATCCTAGTGGCCCGTGGTGAGCGGGTAAAGGTGAGTGAGTTGTATAAAGACAGGGCTTCCCTGCTGAATTACGCTGCCTCTTCAGCTGATCTTACCCTCAGACTGGATGGGCTGATACATAATGATACAGGCTTCTACCGCTGTGAAGTCCAGCACGGCTTGGAGGATGCTCACGACCAGGCCCAAGTCAAAGTAAAAGGTGATTATTCTTTCAAAGTCTCTGTCTGTGACAATACTTTAGATTTTGCCATAGTCACAATAATAATCAGTAGTGTTTTGAACCCAAGTAATTCATAAGATTGTGATATAAATTCCTTCCTTATACAGTGGGAGAACAAGTATTTGATACACTGCCGTTTTTTCCAGGTTTGCCCACTTACAAAGCATGTAGAGGTCTGTAATTTTTATCATAGGTACACTTCAACTGTGAGAGACGGAATCTAAAACAAAAATCCTGAAAATCACATTGTATGATTTTTAAGTAATTAATTTGCATTTTATTGCATGACATAAGTATTTGATCACCTACCAACCAGTAAGAATTCCGGCTCTCACAGACCTGTTAGTTTTTCTTTAAGAAGCCCTCCTGTTCTCCACTCATTACCTGTATTAACTGCACCTGTTTGAACTCGTTACCTGTATAAAAGACACCTGTCCACACACTCAATCAAACAGACTCCAACCTCTCCACAATGGCCAAGACCAGAGAGCTGTGTAAGGACATCAGGGATAAAATTGTAGACCTGCACAAGGCTGGGATGGGCTACAGGACAATAGGCAAGCAGCTTGGTGAGAAGGCAACAACTGTTGGCGCAATTATTAGAAAATGGAAGAAGTTCAAGATGACGGTCAATCTCCCTCCGTCTGGGGCGCCATGCAAGATCTCACCTCGTGGGGCATCAACGATCATGAGGAAGGTGAGTGATCAGCCCAGAACTACACAGCAGAACCTCAAAGAAAACCATTAGTAAACACACTACGCCGTCATGGATTAAAATCCTGCAGCGCACGCAAGGTCCCCCTGCTCAAGCCAGCGCATGTCCAGGCCCGTCTGAAGTTTGCCAATGACCATCTGGATGATCCAGAGGAGGAATGGGAGAAGGACATGTAGTCTGATGAGACAAAAATAGAGCTTTTTGGTCTAAACTCCACTCGCCGTGTTTGGAGGAAGAAGAAGGATGAGTACAACCCCAAGAACACCATCCCAACCGTGAAGCATGGAGGTGGAAACATCATTCTTTGGGGATGCTTTTCTGCAAAGGGGACAGGACGACTGCACCGTATTGAGGGGAGGATGGATGGGGCCATGTATCGCAAGATCTTGGCCAACAACCTTCTTCCCTCAGTAAGAGCATTAAAGATGGGTCGTGGCTGGGTCTTCCAGCATGACAACGACCTGAAACACACAGCCAGGGCAACTAAGGAGTGGCTCCGTAAGAAGCATCTCAAGGTCCTGGAGTGGCCTAGCCAGTCTCCAGACCTGAACCCAATAGAAAATCTTTGGCGGGAGCTGAAAGTCCGTATTGCCCAGCGACAGCCCCGAAACCTGAAGGATCTGGAGAAGGTCTGTATGGAGGAGTGGGCCAAAATCCCTGCTGCAGTGTGTGCAAACCTGGTCAAGAACTACAGGAAACGTATGATCTCTGTAATTGCAAACAAAGGTTTCTGTACCAAATATTAAGTTCTGCTTTTCTGATGTATCAAATACTTATGTCATGCAATAAAATGCAAATTAATTACTTAAAAATCATACAATGTGATTTTCTGGATTTTTGTTTTAGATTCCGTCACTCACAGTTGAAGAGTACCTATGATAAAAATTACAGACTTCTACATGCTTTGTAAGTGGGCAAACCTGCAAAATTGGCAGTGTATCAAATACTTGTTCTCCCCACTGTACATTAAATAAATGTATATAATTAAGAACATTTTATTAAAAAATAAGAATTATATATATATATACATATATATATATATATATATATATATATATATATATATATATATATATATATATATATATATATATATATATATATACACACATATACATATATATATATATATATACAAACCCGATTCCAAAAAAGTTGAGACACTGTACAAATTGTGAATAAAAAAGGAATGCAATAATTTACAAATCTCATAAAATTTTATTCACAATAGAATATAGATAACATATCAAATGTTGAAAGTGAGACATTTTGAAATGTCATGCCAAATATTGGCTCATTTTGGATTTCATGAGAGCTACACATTCCAAAAAAGTTGGGACAGGTAGCAATAAGAGGCCGAAAAGTAAAATGTACATATAAGGAATAGCTGGAGGACCAATTTGCAACTTATTAGGTCAATTGGCAACATGATTGGGTATAAAAAGAGCCTCTCAGAGTGGCAGTGTCTCTCAGAAGTCAAGATGGGCAGAGGATCACCAATTCCCCCAATGCTGCGGCGAAAAATAGTGGAGCAATATCAGAAAGGAGTTTCTCAGGGAAAAATTGCAAAGAGTTTGAAGTTATCATCATCTACAGTGCATAATATCATCCAAAGATTCAGAGAATCTGGAACAATCTCTGTGCGTAAGGGTCAAGGCCGGAAAACCATACTGGATGCCCGTGATCTTCGGGCCCTTAGACGGCACTGCATCACATACAGGAATGCTACTGTAATGGAAATCACAACATGGGCTCAGGAATACTTCCAGAAAACAGCGTCGGTGAACACAATCCACCGTGCCATTCGCCGTTGCCGGCTAAAACTCTATAGGTCAAAAAAGAAGCCATATCTAAACATGATCCAGAAGCGCAGGTGTTTTCTCTGGGCCAAGGCTCATTTAAAATGGACTGTGGCAAAGTGGAAAACTGTTCTGTGGTCAGACGAATCAAAATTTGAAGTTCTTTTTGGAAAACTGGGACGCCATGTCATCCGGACTAAAGAGGACAAGGACAACCCAAGTTGTTATCAGCGCTCAGTTCAGAAGCCTGCATCTCTGATGGTATGGGGTTGCATGAGTGTGTGTGGCATGGGCAGCTTACACATCTGGAAAGGCACCATCAATGCTGAAAGGTATATCCAAGTTCTAGAACAACATATGCTCCCATCCAGACGTCGTCTCTTTCAGGGAAGACCTTGCATTTTCCAACATGACAATGCCAGACCACATACTGCATCAATTACAACATCGTGGCTGCGTAGAAGAAGGATCCGGGTACTGAAATGGCCAGCCTGCAGTCCAGATCTTTCACCCATAGAAAACATTTGGCGCATCATAAAGAGGAAGATGCGACAAAGAAGACCTAAGACCGTTGAGCAACTAGAAGCCTGTATTAGACAAGAATGGGACAACATTCCTATTCCTAAACTTGAGCAACTTGTCTCCTCAGTCCCCAGACGTTTGCAGAAGAGGGGATGCCACACAGTGGTAAACATGGCCTTGTCCCAACTTTTTTGAGATGTGTTGATGCCATGAAATTTAAAATCAACTTATTTTTCCCTTAAAATGATACATTTTCTCAGTTTAAACATTTGATATGTCATCTATGTTGTATTCTGAATAAAATATTGAAATTTGAAACTTCCACATCATTGCATTCTGTTTTTATTCACAATTTGTACAGTGTCCCAACTTTTTTGGAATCGGGTTTGTGTATATATATATATATATATATATATATATATATATATATATGAAGTTTAAAATAAAATTTGAAATCATTCTTATATAGTGATTTGATGCTTAAAAAACATTTCTTATTAATGTTGAAAACAAAATTTTGCTACAGCTTATAATAAAATACGTTGACTGATTTCTTCAAATGCAATGTTTTAAAGGGGTCATGAACTGGCTTTTTAAATTTTTTTCTACTGTTGTCTGAGGTCAACTTATGACGTTCACGTGGTTTTTACATTTAAAAACATCATAATGAATAAGTAATAGGCTATTTTCTACCCTGGTTTTGAACCTAGCTCCTGGAACGCTCGGTTTTTATGGGTGTGCCGCATTGAAGACTTGGAAGTAAACACCCACTGCTATGATTGGATTACAGTTTTGCATGTTATAATGAGCTTCGGCTCCCCCGTCAGTACATGTGGGAATTGTTTTGAAAACGTGTGGAAAAACGGCAACCGGAATGATTCGCCCACAGGGCTCGCAAAATGTCTTTATCAATCAAACACAATGATTTATCTCTCATCCACCTGCAATTGATGAATGAATGAATGTTATTTTTTATTACTTGGCCCACCCGATCGGTGGATATAACCGCAAACCGCATCACTAACACACACACACACACACATACACGCACACACACAAGCACAAGCATCTGCAAAACTTCACTGCAGACAAATCAGCATGTTCAAAACTTCTGCAACTGTATTTTTCCTTCAAATATCAAGTCAAGAGAGTGAACAATGCACATCAAGAAAGGAATGTTATTTCACTATTTAAGATAGCCCGTCAGGCAGGCCGGTGATACATTTTGGTAGCCTGACTGGAAGCCCTGGGACATTGGGTTTTGCGAGCCCTGGCCCATACATGTTCGAGTCTGATCCCGAATCGCAGGACAATGAACCAACAACACCTCAAATACAAAGAATACTCCAGCCTGTGACAGCGTGGTAAGTTATGTTTAGTTAGACACATAATCAGTAGATATCAAACGATCTGTAACAATGCAATACTATCACATATAAAAAACATTTTTTACTCACATAAGTGTGTTGCACCATTCCTGTCAGATCCAGAAGACACAGCATTGTTTTTTTTAATCTCATTCTGTCTGCAAATCCAGTCTCTTGTTTACAAACGAATCCACAGTGAAATGAAGCGAACAAACGCGCAATGTCTTACCCACGTGAGCTGGATCTTCATTAAAAATAAAGTTCAACCTTGCATTTCTAATATTGGAGTCCGAAGGCGGCATGTTTATTGCTTGGAAGTTCGATCCGGTTTAGCTCCACACAGGCCTATGTTATTTATCTATTACATATCATGCGCGAGTCGGTGGGCAGGGCTACAGAATTAGGCGTTCTTCTTCTTCTGTTGAGGCGGCGTTTCACTGCTCTCTGATGTCACAGGGAAGAACATTCGCGGATCGATCATTTGATGAGGCAGCTGTCAATAAAAGCTTTTCTTTGACTATTAAGGAAGTTTTCAGCTCCGAAACGTACAGGATATTCTTATATTACCATGACCTTTTATGTATCAAAAGCTCAAGGGAAAGTTGATTTCTCAATTCATGACCCCTTTAATAAGACAGATGTTTTCCACACTAGAAAATGGTTACTAATGCTTTATAACAGTTCAAAAGCTGTGATATATGAGAGCACTAATATGCTATGTGTTCTTAGGTGTTGTTTTCCTCTACCGCCACACCTCAAGTCGCTATGCCTTCACTTTTGATGAGGCCAAAGATGCATGTGAGGACATTGGAGCTCAGATTGCTTCTCCAGAGCAGCTGCTGGCTGCGTACCACAGCGGCTATGAGCAGTGTGACGCTGGCTGGCTTTCAGATCGCTCTGTTAGGTGAGTGACAGACACATCAAATAACCTATGCCATCCTGTGAGGTTTATGCTTGCACTATGTGATGCAGACAAGTTTCCAGGGACTAGCAAAAGTCTTTGGAATGTGCTGAAGGAGACTTGACAGAGTGCTTGACTCTTGCATTGTCAATACATGATCTTGACCAAAAATGAATGCACCTCTTGATGAAAATAAATGCTGTGATGTTATTTCCATCAAGAGGTGCATAAATTTTTGGTCCAGATCTTGTATTGACAATCCAAGAGTCCAGTACTCTGTAAAGTCTCCTCCAACACATCCCAAAGACTTTAAATTAATTTAAGGTCTGGACTCAGAGGTGCCAATGAAAATGATTCTTCATGCTCCCTCCCAACCAGTCTTTTATAGTTTCAGCCTGATGAATCTTGATATTGTCATCCTGGAATATGGCCATAATGTGTCTTCCTACATGGTTGTTTAAGAAATGAAAAGCTACACACTCCATCAGTTAGGGTTGGAAGAACTGTTGCCAAACATATAACATGCTAGAAACATAAAAATCACTGCAATAATGATCATTGACTCTTAAGCATTTGCCAATTTAAATCCAAACAGCGACTTTTTTTTGGCCGAGCAATGTATATATTTTAACAAATCAAAATTACCATTCATAAACTCTAATGCAAACATTAGCCATTAAAGACATAATTGATAACTAATTGGTACAGCAAGTGTCTCTGGAACAATTTTATATTTGATCATTTGATCATCAGTGTATAATGGATTATGAGCATGCACATTGAAAAAGCAAATGCATTACTTTTAAGTAATTATAAATGTAACTATAACTGTTCTTATAATGCAGTATAGGTCTTAATAAATAGTCTTTATAAATATATTTATAGAATAGTAATGCTTACTTATAAATATAAGTAAATATATAGTATAAATGGGGCTATAATTCATTATAAGCATGGACTTCATAGAAAGTATTACCAAAATTCCTATAGGAAAGATGATTGGTAAAAATACTTCTGGAATCAAGGCTGCTGAAAAAGGGGGCAGACACTAGCCAGTGCAACATTGTCCTCCTGCCACCGTGTTTACGATATAAAATAGTGAAATTATGTTAGGTAACAACAAGTTTAAGCTTAGATGGTTTTGACTAATAACAAAAATACATGTAAATGTTTTTATGCAATGCTTTCTAAGATACCCAATCCAAATGCCCCGTGAAGGCTGTTTTGGAGACATGGATGGATTACCAGGCGTTCGAAACTATGGCATGATGGATAATGATGAACTCTATGACGTGTATTGCTATGTGGAGAACATTCATGGTAAACCACTCCCAAAACATTGCTTATATTTACTTTTACAAACTATGCTAACTGTGCTCCAAATTAGCTTTTGATATTGGCAAAGCAGTCCATATTCAAAGAATGCACTCTGTTTATGATGACTTGTGAAAGCAAAAATTGGTTGTGCATTCATTGATGTAACTGTTTTTAGGGGAGGTTTTTCATGGGTCAACCCCACAGCGCTTCAGCTTGTCAGAAGCTAAGACATACTGTGAGCAGCAGGGAGCTCAACTAGCCACCACTGGCCAGCTGTATGCCGCATGGAATGATGGTCTGAATCACTGCAGTCCTGGCTGGCTTGCTGATGGAAGCGTTCGCTACCCCATTGTGACCCCTCGTGAACGGTGTGGGGGCTCTGATCCTGGTGTCAAGACAGTCTATCGTTTTAGCAATCAAACAGGATTCCCGGAACCACACACTCGCCATGATGCCTACTGCTTTAGAGGTATTGACAAATGGGTTTGAATCTGGGACCCCCAGGGGGTGCTAGAGGGTCTGCAAATATTTGAGGGGAAAAAATGCATTTTTAGGCCTGTAGACTTAAGATAATGTTAAATATGTTTAACTTTTTTATTATGCTTTCTAAAGACTGGTCAGAAATCATCAGATTAATTTCTTATAATTATATTATACTTTTTTGAAGTATTTTTCTAACAATTTTTCTAAAATAAAAATATTTGTGTAAAAATAATAAAAAGTAAAAGTAATAAAAAGTGAATGTTTTCCCGGTAATATTTTAACAATTTACTAGTACAATGACCACGTAAAAGCTAACTATTTAAAATTTTGAACGATTATTTAATTAAAAATAATATATTTTTCTCACACAGTATGAACGTTTTTTTTTTTTAATGAATATATACAACTGCATTTATATTTTAGGAAGGGAGTACCTCCCAATGATATCATTATGTTTAGGGATTCTTGGCATCAAAAAGTTGGAAAACCCCTGACCTAAACTATCAATCCCATACAATCATAACGCTTGGATAAATGTATCTGTTCTACTCTTCCTCTGCAGCTAACAGCAACTCTCAGACAGTCCCACCTATAGATTATATGGCAACAGAGCCAGAGGACACCGAGCAGCATATTGTGACTTTAGCAGATCCCCAAGAGGAATACAGCATGGATCAGGTTACTCAATGGTCCGAAAATGAAGCTCAGGGGGCTGTTGAGTCCTTCTCCATCTACAGCACACAGACTACTTCAGAACCTGAGGAACACAACCACACCCTAAGCTCTCAGGAAAATGTCACTGCTAGCACCAGAAGAGACCTTACCACCCCAGCCAGCACAGACAGATATCTTGAGTCCACTGAGGTCACCTTGCAAAAAGTTGAGTCTGTTCCAGAGATTTACATGGATCCAAAGCACAATAATTTCATGTATGAAGAAGAACCAGATATAAAAGCTTCAGCAATTGATGGTGTTAAGAGCAGCAATCATAGACACTATCAACCAATGCCAGATACCAACTTAGAGCCAGGAGAGCCCATCGAATTCATCCCACCTACAGAGGCTCAGCCTGTGACAACAGAGGCACCATCCTCTCAACCGAAGGAGATAGGTGGGTCCAAGCATTTCCAACCCATGCCTGACACCAACCTAGAGAATGAGGATGAGGATGAGGATGAGGATGAACATCATGCAACTAGTGAGATCTCTACGACTACTGAGGGCACTACACTGGAATATGACTCAAGCAATGACACCACAACGTACAATACCCCAGTCCAGTCGAGTCCCTCAACATACCTTCCTGAAGGTGCTACAGTGGAGAAAAATGCAGGAAATATCACAGAAGCTCCAGAGTCAGATGAAGAACGAGGTCTTTTTACACACACAACTCAGTCCACCTCAGTAAGAACATCCAGCACTGAAGGTTGGTTGGAGGGTTCCGGTGAGGATTTGACCTTGTTATCCACAGAAAAAGCAGAACATCTGGTCACCCCACATATATCAGAGACATATGGATCATCGACAACTGAGACTCTGACAGAGAGCTTCTCATTTACACATCTGAACAATATTAGCCCAAGTAAGTAAAAAGAAACAATATATTCATATAGTGTATCAGCAAAATTGTTTAATTTTAAAAAGTGGAATTAAAATGAATTTAAAAAAATTGAATCATATGGAAAGTTTTTGGAAAAAGCCTTGAACTCTGAAAGTGTATAGGCCTTATGGCAGGGGTGTCCAATCCTGCTATAGATAGATAGATAGATAGATAGATAGATAGATAGATAGATAGATAGATAGATAGATAGATAGATAGATAGATAGATAGATTGATTTCAATGTACTGATCATGATTATAAATTACATTAAAATTCTTTGATTTTGTTCACTGTCAGCTTTTAAACCCATACATGAAAACAGTTCTGCAGACCATCACAATGCTGAGGAGAACTCAGCTAAGACTGTTCCTGTGTCTCTTGGTGCGGTTGATGACGTCAGTGATTATTCGACTGTGAGCACAACACTGAAGGAAACCGAATCATCTGAAGGTTCTGGCGATCATGATGATGTCCTGCCAGTCACACTTTTGACCACTCCTATGCCTCATCTGTTGGGCACATCAACCACACATGGGCCTGCACAAGTAGAAATCAGTTCTCCACAGGAAATCGAAGGAGTCCTCCCTGAAAGCACTACTCCATCTGGCCTTGGGATTGTGGAAGAAGAACTGGAGAAGGTGGAGCAGGAAGGGCTTGGAGGAGCACTTAATCACCTAATCACCACATCCACTGAGCTTAATAATTCTACTATAACTTTCAACGTTGAAGGCAGTAATGAGGATGAGACCTCCGGAGAAGGAGAACCTCCAGGAAACTGGTCTTCAGTTACTACGCATCCATACTCAAAAGTGGCCACCATCACTCCCTCTAACCTTACAGATATGCTGGAGCATAATGAAACCAATAGTGATAATGAAGATAATCAGGACAGCACTGTGGGACCCACGACAAGTCTGGAGGTTACATTTCTTCCTCATGGGACCCAAAGTCCTATCTGGCAGTCTGTGGCCTCTTCCACAAACCCAGGAGAGTTCAGAGCAGATGTTGAATTCAGTGGGGAAGCTACACTTACCACAGATGACATCAAAGCCATAAGTGAATATGACTCCACCAATGCACCCATCGATGAGCTGATGGAGCAAACCCAAAAACCATCCACTACGACAGCTGACAATGATGATGATGATGATGATGATGAACTCATGACTAAAGCAACCACAGACAATACGGAAGATGAGAATCATGTCAAAACCACACCTGAGTCTGCCACTCTATCTGCCAGACCTACACAGAGCGTGTTAGTTAAGACAGGCTACATTTCAGGTAAACACACCTACTTGTACTACTGTATGTGGGACAAACTATCTTCTATAATTCTCAATTCATTTAACATGTGGGAAAACAAAGAAAACTTTCCTAATGTGGGCATTTGAAGAGAGAAAAAAACTTGCCTAAAAGTATTTTAGTGTTATTTAATGATAAATTAAACTAAGCCCCTTAAAGGATTGGTTCACCTTAAAATGAAAATTGTCCTATGATTTACTCTCCCTCAAGACATCCTGTGTATGACTTTCTTCTTTCTGAAGAACACAATTGGAGTTATATTAATAAATATCCTGACGCTTCCAAGCATTATAATGGCAGTGAACGGGGCCCACGAGTTTGAAGCTTAAAAAAGTGCATCCATCCATTCATCATAAACGTACTCCACACGGCTCCGGGGTGTTAATAAAGGCCTTCTGAAGCAAAGCGATGCATTTGTGTAAGTTACACTTTCTTCGTAAATTCAATACGGAAGGCGGTCTGGTGGAAGCTAGACATTTTACTTTATAAAGTTTTAAATATGGATTTTTTTCTTACAAAAACCCATCGATTTGCTTCAGAAGGCCTTTATTAACCCCTCGGAGCCGTGTGGTTTATGATGGATGGATGCACTTTTTTGAACTTCAAACTCGTGGGCCCCATTCACTGCCATTATAATGCTTAGAAGCGTCAGGATATTTATTAATATAACTCTAATTGTGTTCATCAGAAAGAAGAAAGTCATACACCTAGGATGGCTTGAGGGTAAGTAAATTATGGGGTAATTTTCATTTTAAAGTGAACTAATCCTTTAAACCAGTGTTATTTTAATGTTATTTATATATTATTATAGTATTTATTAATATTTTGAATTCACTTTTATTATTGTTTAGTTTAAGTTTTTGTCATTCTGTTATGTGCTTTTGCCATTTTTATAAGTAAAAATGCAAGTAACATTTAAAAAAAAAAAATTTTTTTTTATTTGATTATTTTCAGTTTTAGTCATTTTAGTACTTATAGCAACATTTCTAATTTGCGTAGATTTTTTTTTTCCATCTAATATTTATATTTTATTTTATTTCAGCTTTATTTCAATTAACGATTTCAATAACTATTTTTAATATAGTTTTAATTTATACTAAATAACAAATAAACCAGTTGGGAGTTATAGCACCACTTGAGCATCTCCAAAGGGGGTGCTGTTTCTCCTCCAAACATTGGCAGATACAGTACATCTCTTTAAAATACCTGGAAACTTGATAACTGACATGCACTAATCTGTAACAACTGATTAGCACATCTATCAAAGACTACAGTGCAGACAGGTAGAGGGAATTTATCAGAAGTGTGTAACCCCCATCACAACAAATAGTTTAAGTGGTGCATGAAGGGGGAGTTTGGTTTAGTGGGGCCATGATGACTAGAAACTGATAACAGAACAATTAGAAAGAAAAGGCAATGGATCAGGTGTTGCTATTGCATGTAGAGCATGTAGATAGATAGAGATTAAAAGAACCAATTAGGAATCCAGTTTAAGCATGTTCTTTGAGTTATGGTCTCCAAGTTGTGTGCCATACTCTCAGTATGACTTTTACTGCCATAGTAGCACCACCTTGTGGTTATAATCATACTTGATTTTACATCCTTCACTTATGCGCAATATATTATTAGTCGGGTATAAAAACATGTGAATGGCCTTATAGATGCATGTTTGGAGAACCCTTGTAAAAATGGAGGGACTTGTGTGGACAGTGGAGCAGGTCGTAGGTGTCTCTGTCTACCCACCTATGGAGGAGATTTTTGCGAGACAGGTGAGTTACCTTCATGCCTCGTTATACTTTTACATTGTAAAAAGTGGAGCAATTGTTTATACCAGAACTAACTTTTTTGTATTCTGTGATATTTTGACAAGAATAAAATCAATAAATATTAAAATAAATATATATATTATAATAAAAAAATAGTATAAAAAAAATTCTATATATAATTTTTTTTAACCACTGCTTTAGATTAGACCGCTTAAAGGGTTAGTTCACCCAAAAATGAAATTTCTGTCATTAATTACTCACCCTCATGTCGTTCCAAACCCGTAAGACCTTCGTTCATCTTCGGAACACAAATGAAGATATTTTTGATGAAATCCGAGAGCTCTCTGACCCCTCCATAGACAGCAATGTAATTAACACTTTCAAGGCTCAGAAAGGTAGTAAAAACATCGTTAAAATAGTCCATGTGACTCCAGTGGTTCAACCTTAATTTTATGAAGCGACGAGAATACTTTTTGTGCACAAAAAAAACAAACAAAAATAACGACTTTATTCAACAATTTCTTCTGTATCAGTCTCCTACACAGTTTATGTTGGCTAGCTCCTGCATCAGCAGCACAAGCATGCGTTGTGGTGCTCATGTGAACCGCATCGGCCAATGGTAAGCTGGCGTTCTGACGTAACTCGGAAGTGCTGGACTGTATTTACTACGTCAACAGCGTAGGAGACTGACACAGATGTGAAGAAATTGTTGAATAAAGTCGTTATTTTTGTTTGTTTTTTGAGCACAAAAAGTATTAGTTAGTCACATGGATTATTTTAACTACCTTTCTGGGCCTTAAAAAGTGTTAATTAAATAGCTGTCTATGGAGGGGTCAGAGAGATCTCGGATTTCATCAAAAATTTCTTAATTTGTGTTCCGAAGATGAACGAAGGTCTTACGGGTTTGGAACGACATGAGGGTGAGTAATTGATAACAGAATTTTAATTTTTGGGTGAACTATCCCTTTAATGCACTTAATGTTGTCCTCACTCTCCCAACAAAGATCTAGAGCACTGTGAACCAGGCTGGGAAAAGTTCCAAGGGTTTTGTTACAAACATTTCACTAAACGGCAGAAATGGGAGGTAGCAGAGCAGCACTGTCGCATGTGCGGAGGTCACCTGGTCTCTGTTATGTCACCTGAGGAACAAGAGTTTATCAATGGTACGTATGAACAGCTGTTCGTAGAGGTGGCCCCTTCCTGTTGATCCTATCAGTTTGACTTCTTATCATATGATGTTAAAAATTTAAACTTGATGGAACCTGATTTGAACCTGACGGAATGTGTTTAACCAGGTGTCATTTTCAGGTTGTAGAGGCTGTCAGTCTTCACAAGTAGTGTTGATTTTTCAGTAACTCTTTCTGCCAGTAGGTGGCGCAAAAGTGAGTCTACCAATATGTTCAAAAACACAGATTCATTCAGAAATAAAGCAAAGTCTCTATTATGAGTGAGTCACTGAATTTTTTAAAAAACACTGATTTATTAAGGAACGCAACAATTACAGTGTGTTTATTCCGAGACGTGCACTGAATAACACGTGCACTGCTTTGGCTTCGTTTGAAGTTCATTGGTGATGTGTGAAAATGGACAAAGCAAATGCCAGTATTGTTAGTTAGCCTACTCAATACTAACTTCTTGTTTATTGAACTGTTATATAATATCTTCCTCGAACGTACAACTGAATCAGAAAAGCAGCACTCTTGCTCGAGTGATATTGCTTAAATGAAGAGTCAAAAAGAGGTGTCAAGCTACTGAAGCGGTTTAGCTTACAGTACATAAAGGAATTCATAAAGGACCAAGTTTGTTGACATAACATTGAGGGGCCCAGCATTTTGTTCTGCATTTCTATACAATCATCAAAACGTTGAAGGGCTTTGAGCATGTCACCTTATTCAAGTCAGTGAATGAGGGTTGTGTTAAAAGAGCCCATGCATCTCTGCCATATATAATGCATCCGGGTATTAAACTGAAAATGGAGTCTATGTTGTGTCTTACTGACAGTGTATGCTGGTTATTTGGCATTTCTTTGCTTTTCTCTTCCCTTAGATAAATACAGGGAGTATCAGTGGACGGGTCTCAATGACAAGACCATCGAGGGAGATTTCCGTTGGTCAGATGGGAACCCTCTGGTGAGCCTACTTTGGCTTTCTGTAAAAAAAAAAAAAAAAAAACATGACAAAACATCAAGTGTATCTTACTAGTTGCATATTAAATGCCCTAGAGCAGGGTTTTCCAGACCCCAAATGCACGTTCCAATATTTAATTGTATTTATTTGTCGTCAGCTGTATGAGAACTGGTATCGTGGACAACCAGACAGCTACTTCCTGTCAGGGGAGGATTGTGTTGTCATAGTTTGGTACGATGATGGCCGTTGGAGTGATATCCCTTGCAACTACCAGCTTTCCTACACTTGCAAGAAGGGCATTGGTGAGTACATCACCTTCTGCAAGGGTGCTTGACCCAGAAAGAGCAAAAGTTCATCATTGTTTGTTTCTCTTTAGCAGCGTTCTGTGGTCAGCCCCCTCTCGTGCTGCACGCTAAGATGTTTGGACGTCGTCAACTAAAGTACAGGGCGAATTCACAGGTACGCTACTACTGTGAGCCAGGCTTCGTCCAGAGACAGAATCCGGTCATCACATGTCAGAGCAACGGACAGTGGGAGGAACCTAAGATCACTTGTACACCAGGTGAATTTTTTTTATATTTATTGTATTATATTATATTATATTCTACATACCTAAGTGCTTAAGCATCACTGATGTTGCAAAACTAAATGATTGAGCCATTGAACCCAAGCAACTTTTCGTACCGTGTTTATTTAATGTATTTTGCTCGCAGTGGGACCAGCGTACTCAAATGGAGAACTGGTAACATGGCCCACAGGTCAGAACAAGGAAGTAGTCATAGAAGACACAACAACAAAAACAACAACACCTGAATATTTGGATATAAAATGGAACTTTTAAAAACAAGCACACTGCATAGTAGCATTTCATTATTTCTTTCTTTCTCCTTATTATGTCATCCCTTCTTTTATCCTCCTTTAAGGCATCCACCGATCAACTCTACAAAGTTCAATGTTATATAAAGAAATCTGTCCCACTTAACTTTTTTTTTTAAATGGTAAAATCGGATAACAGTTTAAGTTCGGCAAACATATAACCGGATACTTAAATAGGACTTAAGGGTCATTAACGTTTGTTTGTTTGTTTTTCTCTCAGCTTTTTTCTTCTCCATTTTTCTCTGTGTAGACCATGACACTGAATTACATTTTGTAATTCTAAGATAAACGCACACTTGATAAAAAGCAACATCCAAACAAAGCTTGTTATTGTTGGACCAGGCACCCATTTGTTCTGTTTTTGTTTTTTTAATAAATTATAAGATAAACGTATGAACAAATGCTGTCTAACATCAGCTGGTCTGAATCACTTTGTTTTATGTTGTTGCCCTGTAGCATTACTTATCCATTCTTAAACATTCACAGTGTCCTGTGTTTTTCCTCGCTTAGAATTGTCTGCCAACCAAGACTCAACTTGAGTTGAAGAACTCATAGACTAATAGTGTCCAACTTAATAAACAGGAATTCCTTAATAAACAGGAATATTCTTATTCGTGTTGTTGGTTTTAGAATATTAAGTAAATGAAATGCATAAAAAAAGTCATTGGGTCAGCAAAGCTTTATAAAGCAGGGTAGATATGCAATCCACAAATGTTTGTGATTTCAAGACCCACGTTGAGTCTAATAATGGGACGACATTTGGTCATTCTGCGACTTGGTGCTCAGTTTTTCAGGTCTGTATTGTACTCTGGAGGATGGCCATTTTCAGTAGACTACTATCAGTATTTGTTTCAGAGATGCATCACTAACAAAATCATATTTTGGTTTTTGATGGCCTGAAACCAGGGCATATTTCATCACTCTAGAAACTGAATGAATTACATTCCAAGCAATCAAAGCAATCACAATAAAAAAGTTATTACAATAACAAATGTTTATGAATTTTCTTGCTTATTATTGATTAAGAATTAATCAAACTATTTGAGAGTTGAGATTACTGTTCATAGTTTAGAAACACTGTGCATGTAATTTATAAATGATACATTAGGGCTGTTACAAAAAAAAACAAATCTAGTAAACACAGATTTCACATTTTTGTTGGTAATTACATTAGGATTTTGCACTCTTACTATTTTGTTCATTGACTGTTAAAATAAATAAATATCCAAACATGAGGTACCATAGGTTTAATACAATCTAACATTTAGTGCTATATGTGACCCTGGACCACAAAACCAATCATAAGTCGCACGGGTATATTTGTGGCAACAGCCAACAAAACATTGTATGGGTCAAAATTATAGATTTTTCTTTTATCTTTTAAGTAAAGATCATGTTCCATGAAGATATTTTGTAAATTTCCTACTGTAAATTATATTTAAAAAATGTATTATTATTAATAATATGCGTTGCTTAGGACTTAATCTGAACAACTTTAAAGGCAATTTTCTCAATATTTAGATTTTTTTTGCACCCTCAGATTCCAGATTTTCAAATAGTTGTATCTCAGCCAAATATTGTCCTGTCCTAACAAACATACAGCTTATTTATTCAGCTTTCGGATGATGTATACATCTCAATTTCAAAAAATTGACCCTTATGACTGGTTTTGTGGTCCAGGGTCACATATATTTAATGCCTGTTGCAGTTGAAATATACTGTATAGCACAGCTTTAGTCAGAGCTAAAGAGTTAGCATTTCAAGCTAGCAGCTATTCAAGCAGGATAGCTTTCTGTAAAGACTTTGTGTCATTCCACTCTTAATTTGAAAGTGAAGTTTCCCCAGAAGGATCTAATATTTTCTGCTTTAAAACAAGCTTATTAAATGAACTGTTAATAAACCAGTGCTAGCTGTAACCCAGAATGCTAAGTGTGTAGCTCATACATTTCCTTTCCTGCAGCTCTACACTGCTTCATTCTGTACAAATGAAGGATACATTCTGAACCTCTTTAGGGACTTCACCTTTAGGCTAGTGTGCCATGTAAGTGCAGACAACCTGTAGCAAAAATTTACCTGACAGCAAAATCTGGAGCAGTTACCTGTAGCAATAAGCCCCATAAAGATGCAAACTTTCACTGGGATATCCAAAGCTCCGAACCCCTGGTTCTGCAATCCCTCCACAATGCTCCCTCGGGTTGATGATGGGGAATCGTACACTACCATCCTGCAGCCAGCCTCCATCGCAGCGGTCCAGCTGCTGAAACTTCCAAGATGAGTACATCTGACCAGTCTTTGCTAGACTTCCACCCTCCTGTCTGCAGGCATGTTCAGCCTCGACAAAATTCAACTGCCCTGGAATGAAGAAAACAGAGCCTGGGAAAGCAAAAAAAGTGAGGCATCTTTTTAAACATTATTGCATTTTTCTATTGCATTTTTTTTTCTGGTTTTCTAGGTGCAATTCCTGTATATCTGTCATTGACATTCAACATTCCAGTGCCATATTCAACAGTCTCATGTGGGCATAGTGAAATCTCAAATGTCTTTTTACAGAATATAGCAGACTGTTTGTCTGTCCAAAAGCCACAAACAACAGATCTGATCGGGTGTGTCTCTTTTCTTTTCTATTTGGGGAACAAACGTCAACTGTTTCTAATAGCCTTTTGTTTTAAATGGACAGTTTAGTTGGGAAAATCTCTCCTAGTAATCTCTGAGACGTCTTCAAGCTAATTCAATTTACCTGTATACTGTAAAATTGTTTCAGGAAAGCATCACAAATCTAGACACACAAATGATATACGCTACTGTTCAAAGGTTTGGGGTCAGTAATAATTTTAAAGACATATTGTTGTGTTGCTTAATTTTTTTGTGGAAACCATGATACATTTTTTTCAGAATTCTTTGATGAAACCAAACAGTTAGTTCAAAAGAAAATTATTTATTTAACATTATAAATGTGTTTACTGTCACGTTTGATCAATTTATTACATCCTTGCATAATAACTTCTAGTGTAGTGTATAAAGATTTTAATGTACGGTACATGGGAAAACCTCTATTCTAACATTACTCTGTTTTCATAATATGTCAAATATGTGAAATAATTTTTGTCATCATCCGAATCCCATTCTAATTCCAATCACAGCAGAATCCCTTTAGTGACCTTCACTGACCCTTAGTGGTAGAGGTGAAGCAGAAAGCATCATAGTGGTCCCGTGTTTTGTGACGAGGCCCATAACTTCGGATGCCTGATAGAAGATCCCCTCCACAAGCCGGCCGTGGGTGCAGGACTGGGTAATTGACAGTTCCATCGCTCAGCCATCCAGCATTGCACCAGTCCAACCCTTCAGTCCAGGCTGAAAAGTAGGATCATACATGGATACAGGTATAAGCACCAGACACATAGCAGCAGTCAACTTAAAGGGATAGTTCACCCAGAAATGAAAATTCGGTCACACTTTAGTTTAGGGTCCAATTCTCACTATTAACTAACTAACTACAAATTTTGACTCAATGAACTCCTAATTACTGCCTATTAATAGTTAGTAAGGTAGTTGTTAAGTTTAGGTATTGGGTAGGATTAAAGGTCAATGGCTGTCTATATCTGCTTGGTTACAAACATTCTTCCAAATATCTTCCTTTGTGTTCAGCAGAAGAAAGAAATTCATACAGGTTTGGAACAACTTGAGGGTGAGTAAATGATGACAGAATTTAAATTTTTGGGTGAACTATCCCTTTAAGGGATGTAGAATATGGTCATGCAGAATAAGGCATTAATATGTGTTTTATAAGTACTAATAAACAGCCAATATCCTAGTTATATGCATGCTAATAAGCAACTAGTTAATAGTGAGAATTGGACCCTAAACTTAAGTGTTACTGAAAATTCTATCATCATTTATTCACCCTCAAGTTGTTTCAAAATTTGTATGTAAAATTGTATTGTAAATTGTATACAAATTGTATTTGTATGTAAAAAACAGCTGCTGGTCCCCATTGACTTCCATAGTATTAAAAAAAATACTATGGAAGTCAATGGGAAACAGAAACTGTTTGATTCGCAACATTCTTCAAAATATCTTCTTCTTCTTATGTGTTTAACAGAAGAGAAAAACTCATACAAGTTTAGAACAGCTTGAGGGTGAATAAATGATGACAGAATTTTCATTTTTGGGTGAACTATCCCTTTAGTGAAATTTATTATGAAACAAAATTGCTCAAAAGTGTACAATTATACATTAAAGTAAACAATCCAAGTGTGTAAATAAAATGATTACCCCGGTAAAGCTGCTTGTAGGTGGCAAGTGTTGCATCCTGTTCAGCACAAGCCTCTTTAGCTTCGAAGAAAGTAAACCTGTACCGACCATGGTGACTCTGATAAGGAAATACAACCCCTGAAATACATGGTAAATTAATAATTATATGACAATGAATATATTCATTTATATTATTATGTAAAAAAAAATTAGTTTATATAATATTATAATATACATAATATTTAATCATTATAAATTTCTAAAATAATATATTTTATTGGGATTTATCATTATCCTAATAATAATAACAATAGTTATAAAAAAGGAATAACAACAGCAAGACTACTACTACTACTACTACTACTAATAGTAGTAGTAGTAGTAGTAGTAGTCGCCTTTTTTATAGCTGTTGTTGTTGTTGTTATTATTATTTACTGTTGTTATAAAAGTCAAGATTAATACTGATTGTCGCCCTGTCTTACCTTCAATCCTCAGCGTAATAATAACACTTTCATCCTCAATTCCGTTGATCAGTTCACAGCGGTAGCTGCCGTCATCTTCCAGCTCCAGATCGGTCAAACGGAGGGAAACATCCAGGTCATGTGCACGCAGGAGAGACGCTCGAGGCCCCAGTGAGCCATACTGCTTATCTGCATGTCCATTTGTTATAAGCACTACGTTTTCCACTCCTTGACTAGGGGGGTTGATTTTAATCCACTTTACTCTGTAATGCAGTGGTTTAAACCTCATCACACAGGGCAAAATGCCTGTGTGTCCACGACGAGCAGTGACCTCAGCATATACCAGAGGTTCCAGGAGGTATTTTAGCTCTTTGCCCTTGTCTAGAAAAAACATAGTGAAAACATTGTGTAATTTAATAGTATGTTTACAGAAACATTTTTGAAATGTCTTGTAATGGCTTTTTAAATCATGTTTATATTGTAATCACAAAGTCTCTAATATCAACTGCAATACCTTGATTATGATGGTGGTATTTTGCAGAGGTACACAAGAAGAAACAGGGTGAAATCACTAGCAGAGCGATAGAGTTCATTGTGGATTCCAGCATTTCCCCTAAACAACATAATGATGGTTATAGTTTTATTGACATTTGATTGAGAGAAAGCGGAAAAAGAAAAATCCCACCTTAGTCCTTAGGCTTCTTCCTCAATTTAAAAAGGACATCCAGTAAAAAAAGTCCATGACAGTAATCTTCTTTTCTTATAGAGTCACGGATGCTCTGTCTGCAGTGGAGAAACACACAGATCAGGGTCATCTGACAAGTGTTGGATGTGTACACAGGCTTTTTCTCTCCTCTGCTCCAGATGTTAATGAGTATCACACAGACGCTCATTGTTCCTTTCAGCAACTCTTCTCTGAAAGACAGACCAGGAATGCCTGAAACCAGGAAACCTCAGATGATGAGGCAACTGCACATTTTTGAGGTAGTCATAAAAGGTGCTGAGATGGAAAAATATAATTTTCCAACCCACAGTGTTTTTGTTGAGGAAGCAAAAAATTAAGATGCTCATTTGGTGATTAAGCATGATGTCTCCCAGGAACCAGTCAATGGACATGACATTTAGACTTAAAAATGTCTAAATTTCATTGCATTAGATAGAAAATAGCCAAGTGGCACCTGCAAATAGAGCTCTTTTCTCAGCCATCGTGTGTCAGGATAACCAGAGGTGTACTTTATCACATCAACTATGAACATGATCCACTAATGTTTGATAACCAGAAACTGAAAAATATGCAACAAACTGCGATGCACTGTTTATTCTGACACCTTTCTATCAGAACCAACATTAACTTCTTGAGCAATTTGAGCTACAGTAGCTCGTCTGTTTGATCGGACCACACAGGCCAGCCTTCGCTCCCCACGGGCATCAATGAGCCTTGGCCACCCATGACCCTGTCGCCGGTTCACCACTGTTCCTTCCTTGGACCACTTTTGATAGATACTGACCACTGCAGACCGGGAACACCCCACAAGAGCTGCAGTTTTGGAGATGCTCTGACCCAGTCGTCTAGCCATTTTGTTTTAAGTTTTAGTTATTTTAGTAGCTTGAGGTAAACTAATTGAAAATTAGAATTTTTTTCCTGGCAACTGGGTGAAATAAAAAAATAAGCTTAAGTTTTGTATATTTTAATTTGACTTCAGGTACTTTTTTATGGTTTTAGTTAATTATAATTATAACTGTTACTGACTAGACACTACATAGTTATTTTAATCTGACTAGAGTATTAGGTTGTGCTGTCATAATTGTTTGCATTGGTATGACCAATCAGTTTTAGCCATAATAAGCTGACCAGTTTGTACGGCCGGAAC
This sequence comes from Coreius guichenoti, assembly GCA_039654105.1. Classification (NCBI taxonomy): domain Eukaryota; kingdom Metazoa; phylum Chordata; class Actinopteri; order Cypriniformes; family Gobionidae; genus Coreius; species Coreius guichenoti. The sequence goes on from CM077176.1 coordinate 18,241,523, forward strand.
AGAAAGAGGAAATGAAATGGGCCATAGTTTGTGCTTTCTTTCTCTCTGTCTCTCTCTCTAACCTAGGAGCACAATGACAGCTTTGTCACTAAACTCCCCCAGCACTGACCCACAGGCAGCAGTGAGCATGCAGACACGAAAAGGAAACAAGCAGTTGGAGGAGAAGCGCTATAATGGAATTCAAGCATTTGTCAGTGTACTTTGCATTGTGCTGCCCCATCAATGGCTCTTTTTGTCATCCTCAACTGTTTGTGTTCCCAAAGGCATGTCTAGGTGACCTTTGTCTCACTCTGACTATTTTCATCTCGTTCACTCACTCCCTTCTATGTTAGTTCTAATTTCAAACACTCTTAAAGTCACCATGAAATCAAACATTTTTTAATGGAATTTTTTCATGCACACATTTAAAAAAAAAAAATAATGGCCCTCGTAATCTTACATAAAATAACTTCACGTCTCTCTTGCAGCGGCATCTCTTCTCTTCTCTGATGAGGTGTTTACTGGCACAAGGCCAGGGCAACCTGTTACTCAAATCACAGCTATGGCAAACCACAACAATCCAATCAATCCCTTATGGACAAAATCAAGTACATCCCTACATTTTGTCTTGTTCAAGAAGCCATTTTAATCAAATAAACACTTCACAATAGGGAAGAAAAGACCACTTAAATGTTTTATTGTTATTTATTGACTAATTTAAATTTTTAGGAATTCCAGCATGCAATATACACCTTAATAAATAGTCAACTACGACGCTCTCCCACCCCCAAACCGCACGAGCACACACACACACACACATATAGCGCAAGTATTCACAGCACTTCACTTTTTCCACATTTTGTTATGTTATGGCCTTATTCCAAAATGGATTAAATTCATTATTTTCCTCAAAATTCTACAAACAATACCCCATAATGACAATGTGAAAGAAGTTTGTTTGAAATCTTTGCAAATGTATTAAAAATAAAAAACAAAAAAATCACATGTACATAATTATTCACAGCCTTTGCCATGACACTCAAAATTGAGCTCAGGTGCATCCTGTTTCCACTGATCATCCTTGAGATGTTTCTACAACTTGATTGGAGTCCACCTGTGGTAAGTTCAGTTGATTGGACATAATTTGGAAAGGCACACACCTGTCTATATAAGGTCCCACAGTTAACAGTGCATGTCAGAGCACAAACCAAGCCATGAAGTCCAAGGAATTGTCTGTAGACCTCCGAGACAGGATTGTATCGAGGCACAGATCTGGGGAAGGTTACAGAAAACTTTCTGCAGCATTGAAGGTCCCAATGAGCACAGTGGCTTCCATCATCCGTTAAAGGAAGAAGTTTGGAACCACCAGGACTCTTCCTAGAGCTGGCCGCCCGGCCAAACTGAACGATCGGGGGAGAAGGGACTTAGTCAGGGAGGTGACCAAGAACCTGATGGTCACTCTGACAGAGCTCCAGCGTTTCTCTGTGGAGAGAGGAGAACCTTCCAGAAGAACAACCATCTCTGCAGCACTCTACCAATCATGCCTGTATGGTAGAGTGGCCAGACGGAAGCCACTACTCAGTAAAAGGCACATGACAGCCCGCCTGGAGTTTGCCAAAAGGCACCTGAAGGATTCTCAGACCATGAGAAACAAAATTCTCTGGTCTGATGAAACAAAGATTGAACTATTTGGCCTGAATGGCAAGCGTCATGTCTGGAGGAAACCAGGCACCGCTCATCACCTGGCCAATACCATCCCTACAGTGAAGCATGGTGGTGGCAGCATCATGCTGTGGGGATGTTTTTCAGCGGCAGGTATTGGGAGACTAGTCAGGATCGAGGGAAAGATGAATGCACAGACTTAAGCAAAGGTTCATCTTCCAACAGGACAATGACCCTAAGCACACAGCCAAGATAACAAAGGAGTAGCTACGGGACAACTCTTTGAATGTCCTTGAGTGGCCAGCCAGAGCCCAGACTTGAACCCAATTGAACATCTCTGGAGAGATCTGAAAATGGCTGTGCACCGACGCTCCCCATCCAACCTGATGGAGCTTGAGAGGTCCTGCAAAGAAGAATGGGAGAAACTGCCCAAAAATAGGTGTGCCAAGCTTGTAGCATCATACTCAAAAAGACTTGAGGCTGTAATTGGTGCCAAAGGTGCTTCAACAAAGTATTTGAGCGAAGGCTGTGAATACTTATATACATGTTTTTTTGTTTTTTTTTGTTTGCTTGTTTTTTTTTTTTTATAGATTTGCAAAGATTTCAAACAAACATTTTTTCACGTTGTCATTATGGGGTATTGTTTAAAGAATATTGAGGAAAATAATGAATTTAATCCATTTAGGAATAAGGCTGTAACTTAACAAAATGTGGAAAAAGTGAAGCGCTGTGAATACTTTCTGGATGCACTGTACACACCCATACACACTCAGGTTCACTCTTTAACCTCATGTTAACCCAGCCCCTGGGAAAGTGGGGTTTGAGTCAAGGTTGTGTAGTTCCAATGATGCATGTGCTCTCAGTTACAAGAGACAGTGTTTGACAAATGATAGACTCGCCCCAGAGGATAACCGTCTTGCCTAACTCTGATGTCAAGCCCAGGCTTGATGTATTGTGACTCAGCACCCCCACTGCCATCTTCATATATTGTTTTGCTTTGGCTCCTTTATCTTTTGAACCATCAAACAAGTTCTAGCAGCATTATATGACCGTGTGTTTGTGGAAATCAGATTACTCGAAAGAATTGTTTCCGTGTACGCTACTGTTCAAAAGTTTGGGGTTGGTAAGATTTTTTTTTGTAAAGAAATTAATGCTTTTATTGAGCAAGCATGCATTAAACTGATCAAAAGTGACAGTTAAGACTTTTAAATTGTTACAAAAACATTCTATTTTAAGTTAATGCTGTTCTTTTGAACTTTCAAGCAAAGAATCCTGAAAAGAAAAACATGTCAGTTTGCACAACTTTTTTTAATGTTGACAATTTCTTACCATCATCACCAAATCAGCATATTACAATGATTTCTGAAAGATCATGCAACACTGAAGAGTAATGGCATCTGAATATTAAGCTCTTCCATCACAGGAATAAATTACATTTTACCATTACATTTGTAAAATATATTAAAATAGAAAACATTTAATTTATACTGTAATAATATTCCACACTGATACTGTTTTTACCGTATTTTTGATTAAATAAATGCAGCCTTGGTTAGCATATATAGGAGATATAAAACAAATGTTTTACTGCCCCTTAAATTTTTGAACAGTAGTGTTATATACAGTGGGGAGAACAAGCATTTGATACACTGCCGATTTTGCAGGTTTGCCCACTTACAAAGCATGTAGAAGTCTGTAACTTTTATCATAGGTACTCTTCAACTGTGAGTGACGGAATCTAAAACAAAAATCCAGAAAATCACATTGTATGATTTTTAAGTAATTAATTTGCATTTTATTGCATGACATAAGTATTTGATACATCAGAAAAGCAGAACTTAATATTTGGTACAGAAACCTTTGTTTGCAATTACAGAGATCATACGTTTCCTGTAGTTCTTGACCAGGTTTGCACACACTGCAGCAGGGATTTTGGCCCATTCCTCCATACAGACCTTCTCCAGATCCTTCAGGTTTCGGGGCTGTCGCTGGGCAATATGGACTTTCAGCTCCCTCCAAAGATTTTCTATTGGGTTCAGGTCTGGAGACTGGCTAGGTAACTCCAGGACCTTGAGATGCTTCTTATGGAGCCATTCCTTAGTTGCCCTGGCTGTGTGTTTCGGGTCGTTGTCATGCTGGAAGACCCAGCCACGACCCATCTTCAATGCTCTTACTGAGGGAAGGAGGTTGTTGGCCAAGATCTCATGATACATGGCCCCATCCATCCTCCCCTCAATACGGTGCAGTCGTCCTGTCCCCTTTGCAGAAAAGCATCCCCAAAGAATGATGTTTCCACCTCCATGCTTCACGGTTGGGATGGTGTTCTTGGGGTTGTACTCATCCTTCTTCTTCCTCCAAACACGGCGAGTGGAGTTTAGACCAAAAAGCTCTATTTTTGTCTCATCAGACCACATGACCTTCTCCCATTCCTCCTCTGGATCATCCAGATGGTCATTGGCAAACTTCAGACGGGCCTGGACATGCACTGGTTTGAGCAGGGGGACCTTGCGTGCGCTGCAGGATTTTAATCCATGACGGCGTAGTGTGTTACTAATGGTTTTCTTTGAGACTGTGGTCCCAGCTCTCTTCAGGTCATTGACCAGGTCCTGCCGTGTAGTTCTGGGCTGATCCCTTACCTTCCTCATGATCATTGATGCCCCACGAGGTGAGATCTTGCATGGAGCCCCAGACCGAGGGAGATTGACCGTCATCTTGAACTTCTTCCATTTTCTAATAATTGCGCCAACAGTTGTTGCCTTCTCACCAAGCTGCTTGCCTATTGTCCTGTAGCCCATCCCAGCCTTGTGCAGGTCTACAGTTTTATCCCTGATGTCCTTACACAGCTCTCTGGTCTTGGCCATTGTGGAGAGGTTGGAGTCTGTTTGATTGAGTGTGTGGACAGGTGTCTTTTATACAGGTAACGAGTTCAAACAGGTGCAGTTAATACAGGTAATGAGTGGAGAACAGGAGGGCTTCTTAAAGAAAAACTAACAGGTCTGGTCAGAGCCGGAACTGGTTGGTAGGTGATCAAATACTTATGTCATGCAATAAAATGCAAATTAATTATTTAAAAATCCAACAATGTGTTTTTCTGGATTTTTGATTTAGATTCCGTCTCTCACAGTTGAAGTGTACCTATGATAAAAATTACAGACCTCTACATGCTTTGTACAAACCCGATTCCAAAAAAGTTGGGACACTGTACAAATTGTAAATAAAAAAAGAATGCAATAATTTACAAATCTCATAAACTTATATTTTATTCACAATAGAATATAGATAACATATCAAATGTTGAAAGTGAGACATTTTGAAATGTCATGCCAAATATTGGCTCATTTTGGATTTCATGAGAGCTACACATTCCAAAAAAGTTGGGACAGGTAGCAATAAGAGGCCGGAAAAGTTAAATGTACATATAAGGAACAGCTGGAGGACCAATTTGCAACTTATTAGGTCAGTTGGCAACATGATTGGGTATAAAAAGAGCCTCTCAGAGTGGCAGTGTCTCTCAGAAGTCAAGATGGGCAGAGGATCACCAATTCCCCCAATCCTGCGGCGAAAAATAGTGGAGCAATATCAGAAAGGAGTTTCTCAGAGAAAAATTGCAAAGAGTTTGAAGTTATCATCATCTACAGTGCATAATATCATCCAAAGATTCAGAGAATCTGGAACAATCTCTGTGCGTAAGGGTCAAGGCCGGAAAACCATACTGGATGCCCGTGATCTTCGGGCCCTTAGACGGCACTGCATCACATACAGGAATGCTACTGTAATGGAAATCACAACATGGGCTCAGGAATACTTCCAGAAAACATTGTCGGTGAACACAATCCACCGTGCCATTCGCCGTTGCCGTCTAAAACTCTATAGGTCAAAAAAGAAGCCATATCTAAACATGATCCAGAAGCGCAGGTGTTTTCTCTGGGCCAAGGCTCATTTAAAATGGACTGTGGCAAAGTGGAAAACTGTTCTGTGGTCAGACGAATCAAAATGTGAAGTTCTTTTTGGAAAACTGAGACGCCATGTCATCCGGACTAAAGAGGACAAGGACAACCCAAGTTGTTATCAGCGCTCAGTTCAGAAGCCTGCATCTCTGATGGTATGGGGTTGCATGAGTGCGTGTGGCATGGGCAGCTTACACATCTGGAAAGGCACCATCAATGCTGAAAGGTATATCCAAGTTCTAGAACAACATATGCTCCCATCCAGACGTCGTCTCTTTCAGGGAAGACCTTGCATTTTCCAACATGACAATGCCAGACCACATACTGCGTCAATTACAACATCATGGCTGCGTAGAAGGATCCGGGTACTGAAATGGCCAGCCTGCAGTCCAGATCTTTCACCCATAGAAAACATTTGGCGCATCATAAAGAGGAAGATGCAACAAAGAAGACCTAAGACAGTTGAGCAACTAGAAGCCTGTATTAGACAAGAATGGGACAACATTCCTATTCCTAAACTTGAGCAACTTGTCTCCTCAGTCCCCAGACGTTTGCAGACTATTATAAAAAGAAGAGGGGATGCCACACAGTGGTAAACATGGCCTTGTCCCAACTTTTTTGAGATGTGTTGATGCCATGAAATTTAAAATCAACTTATTTTTCCCTTAAAATGATACATTTTCTCAGTTTAAACATTTGATATGTCATCTATGTTGTATTCTGAATAAAATATTGAAATTTGAAACTTCCACATCATTGCATTCTGTTTTTATTCACAATTTGTACAGTGTCCCAACTTTTTTGGAATCGGGTTTGTAAGTAGGAAAACCTGCAAAATCGGCAGTGTATCAAATACTTGTTCTCCACACTGTAGTAGATAGTATGGACTACTTTATGGTGTTTTTTGTGTGTTTCATGAAAAAAATTACATGAGGCTAAGTAAATAATTACATTGTTTGAGTTTAGACAAACTAATGATGATATGTTTAGACAGCTCAGAACAGATGTCCAATCAATACTATAGATGAATGAGTGTAACCAGCAGAATCTAGACTAAGAGGTGTGCCGTTTTTGGTGTTTAGCGGTTTCATACCATTGTCATCAATACCCTGGCAGATCAGTTATGTGGGTCTGTCATAACCAAACACTTCTCTCTCTCTCTCTGTATGGACAGTAGCAGGTTAATCAAGCTTTAACCTACATGAAGCGTGACAATGTGTACATGTGACACAGTGCAGAGTCAGACTAAAGTCAAACACTACTGATTATCAATAAGGCGATAGAAGACCTTTTCAGGTGTCCAAATCAATGTGAAAATTCAAGAGAACTGGATTTCCATCATGTATTTTTGTTGTTTGTATGCATTTTTATAAAAAAATTTTTTTACTGTGTTTACTCACCTTACATTGCATGAGAGAGAAAGAATTCTCTTTTAATTGCATGTTTTGTTCAAAGAGCATGTGTGTGTTTCTGTGTGTTTTGTGTATACGTAGTTGTGTAAACTTGAATGGTTGAAACACGATTGTGGAGCTCTTTGTTTGAATTACAGCCGTTGACAACTCCTGACAGGAACATCTCTGGGCAGTTTTACACCCCTTTTATCAGTAGGAATTCTATTCTTTGCAATAGAGTCTGCTGTCCCTGCTGACGGGCTGAATGATAAGACTGGCTATATCTTCACACATTCCTCTATGAATAGCCATTTCATTCTCTGTTTGGTCATATGTTCATTGTCTGACGCTAGTTTGAGATTCTTATAGTAGATTGGCACTAACTTCTGATCAGATAAAGTTTTGGAGAGTGACTGTGTCATTTACTCACATGCAAAGTCTGCTCCGGTTTTACAGCACGAAACGTTTTGCATCACTGAGCTCTGAACACACTGGACGAATTGGAGTTTTTTTCTGCATGTGCACATCTACAAGCACATGAAATAGTAATCTTCAAAATAATTAAAAAATAAATAATAAAATAACAATGAAGTCAACAAAACAATAATTAAATTAAAACATTTTAAATTGGAATTAAAGGCACAATATGTAAGATTTTTTGATTAAAATATCCAAAAACCACTAGAACAATGTTATATATTTTGTTGACTTGTGTACTTATATTATCCCAAATGTTTCTAAGAATGTTTAAATCCAGAGAAATAAGCCATTTCAACCAGAACACGGACCATGTCTGTGCGTCGCCTATCAATGACTTCATATCCGCGTTACCCTCGACTTCCAGTTTTATTTTGTAGAAACCATGGAAACACCAAAGACGCTTTAATATATTATCTGTTTTATTAGACAGGTGAGCAACTGTTTGGATACATTAATCGACAGAAAACTAATCAATGTTATATAGCTCAACACAGTTAGTCTTATTGTTTAAATCTCGTTTTCTTGATTTACCGCGAGTACCATGTTTTACCATGCCTAATACTGATCTAGCTTACTGCAGTGCGCAACAAGTGTCTCATAGTAGCCGCCGAGTGAACGCACAGAGTAGCATTATAACATAACTTTCAACACACTCAAATAATGTATCTAATATGATAAAACAGTGCTGCGTTACCCCACATACGCATGACCGGAAGAAGCGGAAGCGCTCTGCAGCATAATAAAAGCTCTGCGAAATCAAGGCGTCATCAAGCTATGCCTTTGTTTTGAATAAGCGACATCTAGCGATGAAAAATTACATATTGTGGCTTAAAAAATATTTTAAAAAAAATATTGCAACGCAACCAATTTCATGAAAAAAGTATTCATACAAGTTATGATCATTCATTATCTGTTTAGAAATTGGTTGCATGCACTGTAAAAAATGAATCATGGGTCTTGTAATTTTCACACCAAAAAATTAAGGTGATAATTAAAAATAGTATGTACACTCACCTAAAGGATTATTAGGAACACCATACTAATACTGTGTTTGACCCCCTTTCGCCTTCAGAACTGCCTTAATTCTACGTGGCATTGATTCAACAAGGTGCTGAAAGCATTCTTTAGAAATGTTGGCCCATATTGATAGGATAGCATCTTGCAGTTGATGGAGATTTGTGGGATGCACATCCAGGGCACGAAGCTCCCGTTCCACCACATCCCAAAGATGCTCTATTGGGTTGAGATCTGGTGACTGTGGGGGCCATTTTAGTACAGTGAACTCATTGTCATGTTCAAGAAACCAACTTGAAATGATTCGAGCTTTGTGACATGGTGCATTATCCTGCTGGAAGTAGCCATCAGAGGATGGGTACATGGTGGTCATAAAGGGATGGACATGGTCAGAAACAATGCTCAGGTAGGCCGTGGCATTTAAACGATGCCCAATTGGCACTAAGGGGCCTAAAGTGTGCCAAGAAAACATCCCCCACACCATTACACCACCACCACCTGCCTGCACAGTGGTAACAAGGCATGATGGATCCATGTTCTCATTCTGTTTACGCCAAATTCTGACTCTACCATCTGAATGTCTCAACAGAAATCGAGACTCATCAGACCAGGCAACATTTTTCCAGTCTTCAACTGTCCAATTTTGGTGAGCTCGTGCAAATTGTAGCCTCTTTTTCCTATTTGTAGTGGAGATGAGTGGTACCCGGTGGGGTCTTCTGCTGTTGTAGCCCATTCGCCTCAAGGTTGTGCGTGTTGTGGCTTCACAAATGCTTTGCTGCATACCTCGGTTGTAACGAGTGGTTATTTCAGTCAAAGTTGCTCTTCTATCAGCTTGAATCAGTCGGCCCATTCTCCCCTGACCTCTAGCATCAACAAGGCATTTTCGCCCACAGGACTGCCGCATACTGGATGTTTTTCCCTTTTCACACCATTCTTTGTAAACTCTAGAAATGGTTGTGCGTGAAAATCCCAGTAACTGAGCAGATTGTGAAATACTCAGACCGGCCCGTCTGGCACCAACAACCATGCCACGCTCAAAATTGCTTAAATCACCTTTCTTTCCCATTCTGACATTCAGTTTGGAGTTCAGGAGATTGTCTTGACCAGGACCACACCCCTAAATGCATTGAAGCAACTGCCATGTGATTGGTTGATTAGATAATTGCAATAATGAGAAATTGAACAGGTGTTCCTAATAATCCTTTAGGTGAGTGTATATTTTCTTAAGAAAATTGTGGTTCAGTGTTATATAGAAAATATTGAGAACATTTCACTAATAAAACCAAGAGATACATTTTCCAAATTTTTTAAAGGAAACTTAAGCAATTTTGAGGCTTGAATTGCGGAACCGATTAAGCTGATAAAATTAAGGGAAAAAAGGCTACCTATTTATTTTAAGAGAATTTGTTCAATTATGCAGTTTTATTTATAGACACCTTTGTTAGTTCCCAGCATGCTTTGCATATGGCTGGAAATGGAGAATTAATATTGAAATTAAGTGTTATTTTATATGTTTTTGAGTGAAGGGAAACGTCTGTTAATGTTTAATGATCAGTTATGTTTGACTTTTGAAAGAGTTTCTGTTATGTTGAAGTTTTGATCGTTACCATTGTGCAGAAGAGTAGAGCTTATGATTAGGCTGTGAAAAACTGCATGTATACTAATAATATGACGCATGTTGCTTTGTTTAATGAGCAATAACTTTGCTAATGCCAGTACAGTAGTTTGTTTCTACTCACTCTAATCCACACCCTTTTTTAGAGTCAACTTAAAATAAAAAAGCACATTTCACTAAAAATATTAAATTAATTGTTTCATAGACCAAATCATTTAGGACATTTTACATGATTTATTCAGGTAGATTGCATTAAAGAAATCAAGCCTTAAAAACTACTCAAAAATATTATGTGTAATATTGTTACCATAATTTTTTTTAAGTAAATAGCACATAACATTTTTTACAGTGTGGTTTTGAGTAGTTTTATTGTAATATTTTCAAAAAATTTCAAGTTTATTTTGATGATATTATTTTTTATCAATTTATTATTTTATTTGTTTTCTTTTCTTTGTTTTGTTGACATTTCATGAAAGTTTTATAGACTTACAAATAAAGGTTGTTTATTGACATCTGGTTCCATGAGGAACCTTTAACATCCATGGAACATTTTTATTGTTCTTTAAAAATGTTCTTTATAGTGGAAAAAGGTTCTTCCCAAAACTGGTTCTTCATGGCACTGCTGCAAAAACTACTTTTTGGAACCTTTTTTTATGGGTGTATGCAGCACTGTGACTATAAACTGTATATCACGGTTTGAAGGTTCTCTGCAGCATTAAAACAGCACCTGCTTTGCTTTGGCTCACATCTACATCTAATGATTCTGCAAACAAATGAAAATAAGTAGCAGCGTGATTTCGTACATTTTAATTATGATTCCAGTGTTGCAATTATCATAGTTATTATGGTGTATTCTTTTTTTTATCTTCTCTGTCCCTGATGTCAAACCTCTGTCTGTAAAATTGCTGATGGCTGACATTTTTGCAGAGAAATTTTTGGGCGTGCGTTTCCATGTGACAGTCACACATCTAGATAGACATCTCTTTCTATCTCGCTCACACACGAATGGAATCTCACTCATACATTCACTTAAATGCTCACTTATAGCTCCCTGAAGTGATTTTCATTCAGATGGCCTGCAGAATGCATGACCAGGATTGAGCAACTGTGAAAAAGAGAACAGAGAGAATCTAAGACTTTTTCCTATAATTTAAAGTATATATAATAAGTGATCTCTCTTTCTCCCTTTTTTGCTGTATATCCCGTTTATTTCAACTAGAAGCTATGTATGTATCTGTTATGTAACAGGCAGGTCTTGTCATGTTCTTATCTTGTGGGATCTTGGCTGGCGTCTCTTGAAGCTGTTTCTGTTCCCTATATGTTCCTTAGATAACACCCCACCCCCCCCATCTATACTCACTGATCATTTGATTTTGTTATCTCACAAAGATGAAGTGGAAAGATCAAGTGACACACACACACACTTCATAGCATACTGCATACATGGCATGCTTGTTGTGGTTTTGGCAGGAATTTGTCTTTTTGGGGCAGGGAAGGGGAAGGGGGTCTTATGCAATGCTTGAATATTTCTCATTGTGAGAGTGGAAAACTCCCATTTGGAGAAAAGAACTGAAATAATTTACTTACATTTGTGAGTCAAATGATGGTACCGTCAGTAAAGAGGTGTGTGTGCTCAAGATTTTAAGAACTCGTGATCATCATGTTTTTACGCTTCACGGTGGTTTGGAATGACAGGGATGTTCAGTATCTTGCATGGGACACACAACTGATCACAGATCATGCAAAACTTTTCAGTTACAATGTCATTGTAGAAATGCATATCAGACAAGATGGATTTTTTTCTTGCTATGAGGTGACTCGCTACAAGTAAAATAAAACAGATTTTATTAGGATATTTAAATTAATTCAGCTATTCACCTCATGTGAATGCACATGATTTTAAACACTTTCTTTAACAGTTGGCATGAAATGGGAATTTTCTTCCCTATTATGACATATATCCAAGTAAAATGGCTCCTCTAACAAGAAAAAATGGTCTTGATAGACTTGATTTTTTCCTTCAGGAATTGGTTTGTTGAATTGTTGTCATTTGCTAGAGATGCTGCTAGTCAATGCATTTATTTGTTCAGCGTGATGACGTTTAATGTCCCAGACAACCTCTGTCCCATTTGCCACTTGTTAGCAACCATTTTTTCCAAGACAAGTAAAAGCTTTAAAAAAAATTACAAGGGGGTATTACTGATGTATTATATGTTGAAACTTTATTGACCTTATTTCAGCCATTTAACCAACCCCAACCCCAAGCACTGCATCCGAAATCGAATACTTCCCTACTATATAGTATGCGAAAAATAGTACGCCAACAGAGTAGTATGTCCGAATACATAGTATTCGAAAAACATAGGTGAAAAGTCCCAGATGACCTACTACTTCCGGTGAGATTCTGAAGTGCGCATTCGATGGACACTTTACTATCTAATGAGGCCACGGGAGAGGATTTATAAATGGAGGTGAAGGGACGCAACTGACGCTGGTTGGTCACATGATAATGACAACATGGCGGATGTGGTACGTCCAGATTACATTCATACACGCATTCATATAGAACATACTTTTTTAACGGTAACGAAGTGAGTTCAAATTCAAATGTAGTACCAGACAGTACACGATTTCGAACGAAGCTATGGGCTGATGATTTAAAAATAATAATAATAATAAATATTTATAATAAATACTGCAATGTTCCATTTAAAAAAACATGGGATTTCATGGTGAAGAAAAAGAAATTACTCACTGCACCTTTAAGCACTTCTAAGCAAGAAGTGGCCATCAGAGAATGAGAAATAAAAATAAATAATTATATGCTGGCGAAAAACATGAATTTTTACTTCTCATGTAAATGTATCTTTATTAAAAAATGCTTATATATTTGGGGAAAAAAATGATAAAGATACTAATTTTACTCTATTTTGTTTGTTTCTGAGTAGCTTTTAAAACGGCATAATGTGGCATTCTAGTACAGGCTACCTTTACTTCCCTCAGATCATTAGATTACTGTCTTTCGCGGGTAAAGCGCCAATCGCGCGCGCGCCCGCCCCTCCCCCACTGACACACGAACCTTCCTGGTGAAAGCTAACGTCTTCCACCTTTCCGTTCAGGCAAGTAAAGTGTAAAACCACTGATATATAATCAATACCAGTTTATAACCGTATGTAAATTATACATAAACCGTGTATCGTAAATTTCATAAATGGTTTAGCATTATGGTTTATGAAGGCCGAGTTAAAAGTTGAAAATCTCACTGTAACCTATTAACCCAATGTAATTAGTATATTATTGTACCAGGATGGAGTCCTTTTATATATTTATTTTAAGCATATTTTGTACACATTTGTATAATTAACATCTTGAGGTTTGCTATGAATTCTATTTTCGTTCATTGCTAATTACTGTAGCGCTAAATGTCTAGAGGCGCATGGGAGCTTTCAGACGCAATTCAAATCTCAGGAGGCTCTTTCACAACAGTGATTGCTCACTTTTTCAGCTGCCTTGATTCCGGAATTATTTTTTCCATTCGTTTTCTCCATCGAGATGTCAAAATTAGTTTGACATACATGTTTATTACAAGCTGTTATGTCATCTGCCGCTTAAAATGCTTAAGCTCTTTAATAATCACCATGACATTCAAATTGACAATTCTTATTGGTTTGTTGAATATTGCAGTATTTATTATAAATGATGTTTTATCCATGCACATCATTATTATTATTTTTTAATTTATGTGCCCTCGTAATCTTTAATAAAAAAATTAAAGCCTTAGTCTTGCAACAACATCTCTTCTCAGATGACTGGCATGAGGGCGACATAACCAGATCACTCACATGAGATCACAGCAATAACAAATGTCAATGATCCAACAATCCAATCAATTCTCCATGGACAAAATCAAGTCCCGCCCTACATTTACGTCACATATACCTCACAGTAAGGAACAAAAGACTAGTTTCCTTTCATGCCGACTTTAAAGTCAGGTGTATTCTGATTGGTTGTCAATGTTTTTATCTTTCATCAGCTGGAAAAAAAATTCTGAAAGTGGTTCCAATGATATTCCTCTATTATTCCTCTGTGTCGTTATTGTAATATTTATGGTGTGGACCTTGCTATTCTCATACAATTACAATGATTAGGCTATTAAAACCTTTATAGTTATTATAGTTATCATCCTTGGTGTGAGCAGTGAATGATAGAACATTGTAAATCTAAATTAACATCTAAATAATGCCAGTCTGAAACTCTAATGTCCACAAAAATTTAAAACATGAAAATCCTTATGCAGACCCATCCTACAAAGTTTAAATGTTGATTGTTTGAATGTTAAATGCCTGGTATAGTGTTAACATGAGGAACTGGATAGCTATCTGTAAAAATTTGATTTTCATACTGGTAGTAATTGACATAATTTACTGTAGCATTTAGTATATTGTGTGAATAGAGATATAATGTATGTATTGTAAACACTATGTATTTGTATGTGTAACTTGATCTCATATATTATAGACCTCATTTCATTTTATCTGTTAAAGACAGAGTTAAAAGAGAAAAGGTGTAAAGACTTGTCATGCCCGGGTAACAGTCCTGTCCTCACCCTCAGGCTACTCTCTGACACAAAGAGGGGCACAGGCCTCTTGTTTGTTTACCGTCAATATATGACATTTGTTGATGTTTCTAAATACTTTTATGAGGTCACTTACTCCCAGTTATTACACTAGGAGTTAGGGCTGCACGATTTGGGGAAAATATCTAATTGCGATTATTTTGGTTAAAATTGCGATTTGCGATTTAAAATGCGATTTTTTTTTTCCAAATGAAAAGTGTGTGTGTGTATATATATATATATATATATATTAGGGCTGCACGATTAATTGAAATCGAACCGCATTCGCAATTTGGCTTATGTGCGATTATGAAAGCGTAAAGGCTGTGATTTTAATGAAATCAATATATGCCCAGCGTGTCAGTGAAGAGCGGCTCTGTGATCAGTAGTAAACGCTGCTTCGTCTAAAAGCACTGCGAGTTTGAGTCGCTTATAACGTGCGTTTGAAAAAACAAAAAAAAGACAACGTTTAATAACATGTTTTAACTCACTTCATATCGTCAGTTGAGTGTTTGATATTTCCTCTTTGTGAGCTGATGTGGCTTCTTATCACAGAATGATTAATTATTTTATAGTATTCTATCCAGTGATGAAGACTATGTCGATTAGCACTGCATTATAATATACTTTATTATTATGAAAATACCCGAGAAGGCTTGAAGAACTCAAATACACCATATATTGTCGCAGTCGTGTTAAATGTCTTCATGTTTAATCAAAGCGTTTCTATCTTCTTTTTATTCAGCTACACAGCGCTAGCTTTATATTAGGGATTTCCTGCAAACGTCATTATATTACTTCTGCTCGAGGGCGCCCTTTGGCCTCCAGTATGAATGAAACATGAGTGTGTTTAGTGCCCAGCAGTGCTCACTCCATCCTATTTTGGGTAAAAAATAGGAAAAATAATACTTCTCTAAATAAATGTATATGACAATCCATATGTTTTTCTCCAGTGTACAGGAGTTTTTTCCCCACAGTGGATTAATAAGAGGCTCATATTTCATATTAAAGACATAGACTCGTTCTTGATTTTGCATACCTCCTGACAAAAATTAATAAATTGATATCACAGATTTTTATAATAATAATATAATATTTTATAATAAATTCTTAGACCTTTCTAGTGATTTTTAGTCATAGGCTGCCTGCGTGTTAACAGGTAACCCTGCAGTTTTTTGTAAAATAAGTTTTCTGTAAAATATAAATATTATTATTATATTGTTATATTTATTCTTAAAGATTTTTTATTTTTAATAATGAAAATGTTATTGTAATAGTAATATTTCTTATTTTGTTAAATATTATATATTATTAGCAATAATAATAATCATAATAATTATTATTAGTCATAATATATAAGCACAAAATGTTATATATATATATATATATATACACACACTTTTTATTTGTTAAAACAAATCGCATTTTAAATCGCAAATTGCAATTTTAGCCAGAATAATCACAATTAGATATTTTCCCCAAATCGTGCAGCCCTAATATATATATATATATATATATATATATATATATATATATATATATATATATAAATAACATTTTGTTTATATATTAATATGATTAATAATAATTATTATGATTATTAACAAAATAGGAAATATTACTATTACAATAACATTTCATTATTAAAAATAGAGTATTTAAGAATAAATATAACAATATAATAATAATATTATTTATATTTTACAAAAAACTGCAGGGTTACCTGTTAACATGACTCAGAGAGAAGTAATATAATGACGTTTCAGGAAATCCCTAATGTGAATAGAATAATGTGATAGAAACGCTTTGACTGATTAAACATGAAGACAATAAACACACGACTGCGACAAGAGATGGTGTATTTGAGTTCTTTAAACCTTCTCAGGTATTTTCATAATAATAAAGTATAAATAATGCAGTGCTAATCGACATAGAATACTATAAAATAATACATTGTCTGTCTACATTCTGTGATAATGCCACATCAGCTCACAAAAAGGACATTTTAAACAAACGACTGACGATATGAAGTAAGTTAAAACCATCATGTATTTAAACGTTGTCTTTTGTTGGACAACAGGTTTATGAACGCTTCGCATTACTAGTTTGTAAAGATGTTTGGCGCATGTTGCTTTTTCAAACGCACATTATACGCGACTCAAACTCGCAGTGCTTTCAGACGGAGCAGCGTTTACTGCTGATCACAGAGCCGCTCGTCACTGACACACTGCGCATATATTTATTTCATTAAAATCGCAGCCTTTACACTTTCATAATCGCACGTAAGCCAAATTGCGAATGCGGTTCGATTTTGATTAATCGTGCAGCCCTACTAGGAGTAATGGGTTCAGATATGAAAATATAAAAAATTTAATATAGATCTTCCTGTCAGTAGATGCGTTAAAATAATTAGACTATTAACAGTATTTTTTCTTTTTTTGTGATCAAATCGTTCTTCACAATTGTCCTGCAATGACACAACACAATCATTTATAATGTTTGCTTTCTTTTTTATCCTAAATGGTTACTGCAGCTCTTCATCATTGGATAAACAATGTAAAATTGTGTTTTCTTAAAGTTCCCTTTGTCAGAAAGAAAACACTTGGTATTCCTTCATGCCAGTAATATAAAAGTGTACAGTATGTACATGGCATGCAGTGCCTGAAAAACAGTTAGTGGTTCACTGCTTATATAGGTTAACTGCTGCCCCCCTGTTCAATATCAGATGATGAATGTGTGTGCCAGGACCTGTAGCTGCATGTAAAGGAATTTTAACAGACCCCATTGGGCAGTAGCTTTGTTGATGGCAAGAGAATATCTTGGAAGTGGCGTTATCTCGTACAGATTTAGCTACAGGCTTTTATCACTTAAGTTCACCTTTTGGAACCCTCAAGAATTCCATTTTGTCGTTTGCACCCAAAGCAGTGACAGATTTTAGTTGGAGTGCAGGTTTGACTTGATTGTTCCTGCGCCGTGAATTTCCCTCTGGTGTACTTTGTGCTGGTTCACACGGAGAGCAGTTGTTTTGTTAAAACTGCTGTTGATGAGAGCCAATCTGCTCCTTTTGATTGCCATTGTCATATTATATTTATTCTCACTTTCTTTCAAAAGTACTTAAGATAGGAGAGTGTGCACTTATCCCAATATTATGTCCTACACATTTATACATCACTTTTTCATACTTTCGATCCAACCCACTATTTCTGAGCTTGCATCATCCGTAGTTGAGATACCAGCATTTCTCACAAGGCTTCAGTCTGAAAGTGAGTGACGGAATCTAAAGCAAAAATCCAGAAAATCACATTGTATGATTTTTAAGTAATTAATTTGCATTTTATTGCATGACATAAGTATTTGATACATCAGAAAAGCAGAACTTAATATTTGGTACAGAAACCTTTGTTTGCAATTACAGAGATCATACGTTTCCTGTAGTTCTTGACCAGGTTTGCACACACTGCAGCAGGGATTTTGGCCCACTCCTCCATACAGACCTTTTCCAGATCCTTCAGGTTTCAGGGCTGTCGCTGGGCAATACAGACTTTCAGCTCCCTCCAAAGATTTTCTATTGGGTTCAGGTCTGGAGACTGGCTAGACCACTCCAGGACCTTGAGATGCTTCTTACGGAGCCACTCCTTAGTTGCCCTGGCTGTGTGTTTCAGGTCGTTGTCATGCTGGAAGACCCAGCCACGACCCATCTTCAATGCTCTTACTGATGGAAGGAGATTGTTGGCCAAGATCTCGCGATACATGGCCCCCTCCATCCTCCCCTCAATACAGTGGAGTCGTCCTGTCCCCTTTGCAGAAAAGCATCCCCAAAGAATGATGTTTCCACCTCCATGCTTCACGGTTGGGATGGTGTTCTTGGGGTTGTACTCATCCTTCTTCTTCCTCCAAACACGGCGAGGGGAGTTTAGACCAAAAAGCTCTATTTTTGTCTCATCAGACCACATGACCTTCTCCCATTCCTCCTCTGGGTCATCCAGATGGTCATTGGCAAACTTCAGACGGGCCTGGACATGCGCTGGCTTGAGCAGGGGGACCTTGTGTGCGCTGCAGGATTTTAATCCATGACGGCGTAGTGTGTTACTAATGGTTTTCTTTGAGACTGTGGTCCCAGCTCTCTTCAGGTCATTGACCAGGTCCTGCCGTGTAGTTCTGGGCTGATCCCTCAACTTCCTCATGATCATTGATGCCCCACGAGGTGAGATCTTGCATGGAGCCCCAGACCGAGGGAGATTGACCGTCATCTTGAACTTCTTCCATTTTCTAATAATTGCGCCAACAGTTGTTGCCTTCTCACCAAGCTGCTTGCCTATTGTCCTGTAGCCCATCCCAGCCTTGTGCAGGTCTACAATTTTATCCCTGATGTCCTTACACAGCTCACTGGTCTTGGCCATTGTGGAGAGGTTGGAGTCTGTTTGATTGAGTGTGTGGACAGGTGTCTTTTATACAGGTAACGAGTTCAAACAGGTGCAGTTAATACAGGTAATGAGTGGAGAACAGGAGGGCTTCTTAAAGAAAAACTAACAGGTCTGGTCAGAGCCGGAATTCTTACTGGTTGGTAGGTGATCAAATACTTATGTCATGCAATAAAATGCAAATTAATTATTTAAACATCATACAATGTGATTTTCTGGATTTTTGTTTTAGATTCCGTCTCTCACAGTTGAAGCGTACCTATGATAAAAATTACAGACCTCTACATGCTTTGTAAGTGGAAAACCTGGAAAAACGGCAGTGTATCAAATACTTGTTCTCCCCACTGTACATGCACAGATGTTTGTAAACCTCATGAAGCAGAGATCAAAGGTCAAGCATTGTTGACCAGAATAGTCAATTTGACACTTGAAGGGGTTAGCTTTATGGTTAGTCCTGAAAGCTGTGCCTAAATTTTTCATAAAGTTGTTTTAAGCCTGTTAAAGTCTTAAAGATGTGCGCTAAAATCAAGCCCCGCCCTCTTTTTTCCCTCATTCAATTTTCCGTTTCAAATGTCACAAGACTAAAGCAATGTACTTGCAACTTCCGGTTCACTTCACGCAGAACTTTAAACTTCGGAATAAATCATTAGAACTAATAATATGCAGTATATTTGACTACAAAGCTCAAATATTCAATATTTAGTCATGTCCTTTAATATAAAATTTGATTCAAACCTGCCTCACCTGTAGTTTTTTCCCAAGGTTATGCTGTTGGTTCTTGCTTTGTACTGTAACTAATTTTCACAAAAAGGTAACACTCAAGTTTTCTGTTTGTTTATTTTATTTCCAAAGTATGTAGAATTACCTCTCATCCTCATTATACTTCAACCACAGGAGTGCAAGGAGGGATTAAATTAAACCCTCATTTTTTTGTGTTTTCCTTTAAGTTGCCCTTGTCAGTCAGAGAGCCGGATTAGTAGCTTTTCTTTGTAGGCCTTTATCAACGATGTTGTATAAACATCACAGAGTAAATGATTCCTGTGAATCTAGAGATTCAGAGACCAGCCAATGGGATGCTTGGTGGATTCAACAATGTCACTAATTTGTGACATTTTCTAGTGTTTCTCCTGTCTACACATACACATATGTATGTGTATACAGGATCCAAGATGTTCTTTTTTACTACACCTTCTAATGGTGAGAGAATTGAGAAAATGTACAGGACATACATTTTTTTTGGTAACACTTTAGTTTAGGGTCCAATTCTCACTATTAACTAGTTGCTTAATAGCATGCATTTTACTAGGATATTGGCTGTTTATTGCCTATAATGCCTTATTCTGCATGACTATATTCTACATCCCTTAATCGTACCCAATACTTAAACTTAACAACTACCTATTAACTAGCTAACTAGTAATAAGCAATAATTAGAGGAGTTTATTGAGACAGAAGTCGGAGTTAATATGGTTAGTTAATAGTGAGAATTGGACCCTAATCTAAAGTGTGACCATATTTTTTTTACTAGTATTTACATTATTAATGTTTAATACATATAGAAACAACCTCTCAAAAGTTTGGGGTCAGCAAGATATTAAGATGTTCAGCAGAACAGGTTTTTAACATTGATAATAAGAAGAACCAAATCTGCATATCAGACTGATTTCTGAAGAATCATGTGACACTGAAGACTGGAGTAATGGCTGCTGAAAATTCAGCTTTACCATCACAGGAATAAATTACATTCTAAAATATATTAAAATAGAAAACAGTTATTTTAAATTGTAATAGTTCTTCAAAGTGTTACTGTTTTACTGACCAAATAAATGCAGCCTGGGTGAAACATAAAAAATCTTACCGACCCAAACTTTTGAACAGTAGTGTGTGATTTTTTAAAATTAATATATCACAAAAAAAAAGGCAAACATATATATATATATATATATATACTGTTCGTGTTCATCAATCAGAACCAATCCTTAAGGTTCTGAGTTCTTCCTTGCCAATATATGTTTGTATCGTGGAATGCTGGAAAAAAGAAAACTTTTGGAGAAAAAAAGTATGTGTTTGTAATAGTTAGGTTTAACTGCTTTAAATGTGGATAAAACATACACCACCATGTTTAAATATGACTAAGACACACCCTGTCTCACCTTTAGATTTCTATTTACAGCCCACATCAGCAATATTAACAGAACTGTGATCATTATCGGCCTCAAAACACTGGACCCATTTACACTTCTCGCCTCATGCTTCTCATATCCAGACAAAAACCCAGAAATGTTTTTTTTTCACCCTTCCACACAAATCTTTGACCATCTCTTTGACCTTTCTGTATGCCAGTTAAAAATCGCTCAGTTGCGATAGCATTGTTCACGTTTGACTTGAATATTCTCATTGGCCCACCAAAACATACTCCTTGCGCACCTCTTGAGCAAAAAAGGTGAGGGAGGAGCCCAGGACTGCTACAAATCAGCAGCCTTGAGAAAGCAGGTGGGCGTTAACAAGCTCATCAAGTGGCCAAACTAACAATAAAAAGACTTGTGTCAGCTGATGTTCTCTTGCACTCTGCCTCCAGACCCATCAGAGCCTGTGCCCTGTTCCAGAAAGAGGGAAGGGGATAGAGAGTTAGCAAAGGATACTGGCAAAAGGGAAGCACCATGGCTGATTCTTCAACTAACATGAGACTACGGCTGCCTCTGTTATGCATCATCTTGGAGGTCATCCTCATCATCCTCTTTGGAACACTGGTGGAGTATAACCATGACACTCATGCCAAGCTGTGGAATCAAAACAGAACGTCTACTAGAACTGATTACGAGAATGAGTTCTACTATCGTTATCCCAGTAAGTGACATATAGAATGGTGTGTAGAAGACTAGTAAATAGGGCTGGATTTTTGTATTCAGAATTCATTGTTGAGAAGATATTTGTGGATCTGATATGATCATGCAATTAGGTAATAATTAAAAAAATAATGCCGATCAGTAAATCTCGCTAGCAGAAACACAGATGCAGTGCCTTTTAACTTGATACCTCAGGAATGTGTTTGATTGGGTGAACTGCAGACAAACATTGGCCTAAACGGTGTGTTTGAGCAGTCAGACTGGTTTAAGTGAAGCATGTTTACCTTTAAGAATTTGATCTCTTCAAAAGATTGATTTTTTTATTTGTTTTGTGCTCGCCTTTGTGCAACTGTCATCAAATTTCAACTAGTCGGATTTCCCATCCACCTCGCTTTAATAAACTCGTCCTTTAATCTCAGCGATTTACACTAAACTTGCCCTCAGCGCCAGACTTGTGTGAACCACTTAATTACATTTATTGTATTGCATGTTGTGTCTGCTCTACAAGCCCTGAAGACACCTACATGTGAATTATATACAATGAGTTGCATAAATCATGACATACAGACTTCACTTATCAGCTTAACATAATGCTACATAAATTAGGAAGGATAAAGAAAGAAAGGGACAAATCCCAGAGCAAAGAACAGTGATTTTGTTGTGTTGTGTTGTGAAAGACTTGTCTGTACAGTATTTGGTCACTGACCTTCATCTTTATATATTGAGTCAGTTGAAAAGAGGGGCCATGGGAGTGGTTCTGCTTGTCACTGTTCAACTGCAGGGCACATAACTACACAACAGATGTCAAATGAGAAACAACTCCATTCAAGAGTGTGGATCACATCTTTATATATTGTGTGTTTAAAGACAATCAATTATAATGTATTCTAATCATTTGAGAGGTCTCTGTAGATCATGGTTTAATTTGTTTGCTTTGTGAGAATGCCAATAAATTGCTTCACAGTTCTTGGATTCCAAACCTATATGACTTTCTTTTCTCTGTGGAACACAAAATAAGAACTTCACACAGTGAAAGTCAATGGGGTCCAAAGTGGTTGTTTTGGACCCCATTGACTTTCACTGTGTGAAGTTCTTCAAAATCTTATTTTTGACTTTGACTTACAATAAATTGACTTTTATTGTATGGACAAAAAACATTTTTCAAAATGCCTCTTTTGTATTTTACAAAAGAAATAAGTCATACAGGTTTGGAAAGACATAAGTATCATTTTTGGGTGAACTATCCATTCAAAGACTTATTTGTCCTGCAGCAAACTCAGCTTACACATAGAGCTCAGACTTATTTATGGGCTGCCAAAGAGGAGTGAGTGTGAGAGATATGTGGGACAGTTTGCCTACAGGGGCCGTGCCATCCTCATTGGTGCCCAGGTCAATGGCCAGTTGCTTGGCAACAGTGTAATTGTGTCAAAAGAAGGGAAATGGGTGAATGAATGGCTCTACACAGAGAAGAACACAGGGGTTAATGTTAGGTTCAGGATACCCATAGTGTAAAATTGGCCCTGAATGGTGCTGCCAAGTACCCATGTCCTGAAAAACATATCAGTGATTAATTACAGTCTATGAAAATGCTATTAAAAATGTAAAACTATGAAAATGTGAGGGAGAAGAATGGAAAAACAGCTAACTGACTGCGTGTTTTAGGTTTTCAGGACGTTCATGTGATGATCTTTGTGGGCTTCGGATTCCTGATGACATTTCTGCAACGATATGGATTCAGTAGTGTCGGATTTAACTTCCTCATCGCAGCCTTTTCCCTACAGTGGGCCACACTTATGCAGGGCTTTTTCCACGGCATGCACCATGGCAAGATCCACGTTGGTGTGGAAAGGTAAAACCTTAATGCGTTCATTTGTTACATACAGTAAGCTGCGTTTTACTGTGAGAGGTTCATCATACTGATATTTGGAGGCCAGCGGCAGCAGCTCATAAAGATCTTTGGTTTGTGAGTAAAGATGAGAGATTTGCAGTCTAATCACGTCGTTTCAGTAAAGGGGTGATTCACAGAAAAATGTTTTTTTTTGGATCCCCATTAGCTATGCCCAAGAGCACCGCTAGTCTTCCTAGGGTCCACACAACACTTAAAAACATACATTATTTATTATCACATACACAAAAACATTAAAAATAATCTCAATAACAAATCAGGGTCAGAAAACAACACACTTAGCATATTTTCAACTGTAAATGTATAGGGGGAGGACTGTAACTGTAACTTTAACTGTAAGCTTCCAGGTTTTTTATCCTTCATGTTTTGATTGCACATTTGCTGCTGTGGCCTCATGTCTGTATATTGGATTACAGCTGAATACAGCGCCACCAAGTGGATGTGGCAGTTTAGCAGCTGACTAAACTTTTCAGCCCCTAACACAAGTACATGCACATTTATATTTATAATTACTCACAGTGAATATGTTTCTTCTGCAGCATGATAAATGCAGACTTCTGCACTGGTGCTGTTCTGATCTCTTTTGGCGCTGTTTTGGGGAAGACCAGTCCTGTGCAGCTACTTGTTATGGCCATTTTCGAGGTGACATTGTTCGCAATCAATGAATTCATCCTGCTCTCTATCCTTGGGGTGAGTATAGAAACACAATCTGTCTGTTCTACAAAAGCACACAAAAATTGAATTTTCAAATTTTTAAAAATGTTAGTACATTTTAATTTTCACATGAATAACGTTAATTTTCCAAACACTGGACACGTTTTATAGGGATGCAGCGATATTACAATTTTTGCCGATAACGATAAGCTGATAATTATTTTCATTTTATGGCTGATAACTGATAAATGCCAATATTAAAATTCTATACAGATTTGTTTAAATAAGATAAAAAAAATACATTATAAAGTAAATTGTTTTAAATGCTTCAAATGCATTTAGGCATCACAGCATTACAGTACAGTATTTTGAGAACTGATAGAGATTACATAAAATAAAAAAAACAAATAAAAACAAATCAATGTTATATTGTCATAATCTCTATGTGCAACTAGTAGTAAGCTGTTAGATAAATCCAGTTCATCATTAGTAGCTCTACCTTAGACATTTCTTTACATTTAAATTAAATATCCACAGTAAGAGCTTATGTTCATAAGCTGTTTGCATAAAGAGTTCAAAAAATATATATACATATCTATATTCTTACAATGTATGTATTATCAATTTAAATGTCAATGGTATCTATAGGCCAATGACGCCGGAGGATCCATGACCATTCATACATTTGGTGCATACTTCGGCTTAATGGTGACCCGTGTCCTGTACAGACCAAACCTGAACAAGAGCCAACATAGAAACTCGTCTGTCTACCACTCTGACCTCTTTGCCATGATTGGTGAGTCATTTGAATAGTTTACATGCCTACAAAATTCTGGCCTGTGGTCATCCAGGGCTCTTTGAGCCACTAAAGCTTGGGCTCTGCTCAGGTACCATCTATCTGTGGATGTTCTGGCCCAGCTTCAACTCAGCCATTACAAACTACGGGGACCCCCAGCACAGAACCGCCATGAACACTTACTACTCTCTGGCCGCCTGCACACTGGCTACATTCGCTTTCTCCGCCCTCGTCAACCCAGAAGGCAAATTGGACATGGTGAGCATCCCCTTTTGATCATCTTTGATATTACATTACAAACTGCAAGATTACAAACTCTCACACAAGCCTCTGTCTTTCTCAGGTACACATTCAGAATGCCGCACTGGCTGGTGGTGTTGCTGTGGGAACAGCTGGAGAGATGATGCTGACTGCATTTGGCTCTATGATTGTGGGATTCCTAGCTGGAACTATTTCAGTCCTGGGATACAAATACCTCACGGTTTGTAGCACACAGTTCTCTGACACACAATTGTGAACACCACACCAAACCACAGTATCCCATTGGTTGCTCTATTATGCTCTTTTAGCCGGTTTTGGAGTCGAAACTGAAGATTCAGGACACTTGTGGCATTCATAACCTGCATGGAATGCCAGGAATTCTGGGAGCTGTGGTGGGTGCTGTCACCGCTGCCCTGGCATCCAAGGATGTATATGGAGATGGGTAAGTCAGTAGGTTATATGTAATTATTTGCATAAATAATGATTTGTGATTGTCTTAATGACAATTAATGATAATTAACATTATCTTTATCACATTATCATTATTTCTGTATTCTTTATATATAACATATTGTTATTTTAAATTTTACTTAATAAGATAAATATTTTGCGTTATGTTTCATACATGTGTTTCATGGCCGAAAATATTGCAGAATACATTCTTTGTGAGAACAGACACTTATTTGCCTCTGTATCCAAACTTACACAGATTGCAAAGAGTTTTCGCTGATGTTGAAACTGGACAATGGACCCCTGAATCTAAGGGAGGGTTTCAGGCTATCTCCCTGGCCGTCACACTGGGAATGGCTCTGTTTGGTGGTCTAGTTACAGGTGGGTGTACAGTTGTAAAGTGTGGTGAGTGCATGCTTGTCTGCGTGCTGGTTTCTTCCTGAACCGTGCAGTTCGCAGTCATTGTTATATGGACATACATTTTTGCAGTGATGAAAAATAGTAGAGAAATGACAGTTATAACATCACATCTGAAATGTAGGAGAGGTATAAAATAAAAAAAATTACCACTGTGAAACGTCTTGCACAAGTTGTGCTTGCGGAGGTGGTTCAGGTCGATCAGCTTGTTCTTCTTGACTGTCATTATCACACTCATGCTCGAACTGAGGCGGCAAAACTGATGCCATAGTGTAGTTACAGCAGTTGTATAGCCTTATAGCCTCAGGACTCTCTGATTATAGTAAAGGGTATTACATTTCCGACACGCACTGTAAGCAGTAGACCAATCACAACAGACTGGAGCCAGCAGACCAATCAGCATTTTGGAAGGCGGGTTCTAAAGAAACTGAAACTACAACTTAGTGTTCACACAAAGGTTGAAAACAGGTGCTGCAACAATGTTAATTATTATAAGAAAAATAATGAAAATGACATGAGATTTTTGAAGATTAAAATTAAATCATGTAAACCTATTCTAGTAGATCTCCTAAACAAAATTATGAATCTGTAAATGAGCATAATAAAATAATGCACATTTTTTATATCTCTGCATAGACTGCACACCGTCAGTGGTAGTTTGCGCCACACACAGGATAAAATATAAACAAAGCAAACGTATAGAGCTGAATATTTAAATATTTGCATAATTAAACACTGTCAGCTGTTACAAGTTGGTCGATCCACCTTGATATGATATAATAAATCATAACAACAATAATAAAATCATTATATAAAACTATACTATATTCCGTTTGGTTGAGCTAAAAACTGTGTGAATGGAACTTGGACTAAAAATATACTAAAAACATGGACTATAAACGGAAATAGAAAATATTTCCCCCCTGCAGTCAATATTTTTATCCCTTAAAACTCATCTTTGATAATCAAAATGACATTTAAAAAAAAATTCCTGTGAAAATAAATGGTTGGAATTAAATATTGGTTTAATTCAGTCATATATGTTTGAACCAGAAACTGACAAAAGGATAAGAAAAAGAGGAAGAGTGAATTATATAGGGTCTACAAGTCAATGTATCAGAACGGTAATGCATATGTATCGCTCTCTACACTGTAAAATCGAATTAGTTAGACTTAGTTAAAAAAGCATGCAAACCGATTGCCTTAAAAAAACCAAGTAAAGTGAAATAGGAATAGTATGTTGTGCTAACAAATGCTTAGTTAGTATAGTTCACTTACACAAGAGTTCTAGTAACTAAAAAAGAACTGTAGAGACTACTTTAGATTTACTCTTGACTTAGTATAGCTACCATTGTTGTGTTTTGCATGCTGAATGTTGAAGTCTGTGTGTGATGGTCAACTGCAAGATATTGTTACAAATATAGAGGGATTATATCAACCCATTTGAAAGTTTCACAGGTGTTTATGACGCAAGTGTTAGCAATAAAATTGTAAACGATCATTATACGACATAAAGAGAAATAATACATAGGTTAATTTTAAAAGGTGACCTTAATTTCTGACTAAATCAAAAAAGCTAGGTCAACTTTTAAAAGCAATCTATTTATTACTTCTCTTCCTTTGAAACCAAATAACTGTGATTTCTTGTTGCATCGCTGCATCAATAAGAAGAGAGTTATAATAATATGAATGTTACAAGTACCCAACCAAAGTGAACACTGATCACCATAATTGTTTTTTTTTTTTTTTTTTTTGCTTGACAAAATGGCACTCAAACCAATCAGTTATCTTAACTTGGGTTTTCTGAGTAAACAAGGAATAGTATGTGAATAGTACAGATTACTAGATTTTTACAATTAAGTTAAGACATTAAGTAAAGTTAACTAAAAAGTGTTAGTTAGAATCACTGTTGGATTTTACAGTTTACAACGTCGGACACATAACGGTAATTGATATGATTAACCTTTGGCTTGACTACATTATCAAACAGCTGATAATGTGTTGCTAATGTTACACAAAAAATATAGAAATATTTTCAACATCATATAAAGTCAGTGGAGAAAAGCCCCGCCCTACACGTTGACGGGATTGGTTACATGTTTGTGACGATAGGAAACGGGCGATTTCAAACCATGTTTTTGAGAGAGTTTTAAGGAGAAATTACTCAGCAATGGTGTTGACTGATGAATTTGCACATAGTTTGTCTTAAAGAATATTAAAAAACACCACAGACATATAAACATTAAAAACTTGATTTTCACCACGGGGGGGGTCTTTAAAATAAATAAATGTAATTTGATCTGCACAGTATTTGTTTACAGAGCTGAATTTTTATTGTATGAATCCAACTTCAATGTATAAATACAAACCCGATTCCAAAAAAGTTGGGACACTGTACAAATTGTGAATAAAAAAGGAATGCAATAATTTACAAATCTCATAAACTTATATTTTATTCACAATAGAATATAGATAACATATCAAATATTGAAAGTGAGACATTTGGAAATGTCATGCCAAATATTGGCTCATTTTGGATTTCATGAGAGCTACACATTCCAAAAAAGTTGGGACAGGTAGCAATAAGAGGCCGGAAAAGTTAAATGTACATATAAGGAACAGCTGGAGGACCAATCTGCAACTTATTAGGTCAATTGGCAACATGATTGGGTATAAAAAGAGCCTCTCAGAGTGGCAGTGTCTCTCAGAAGTCAAGATGGGCAGAGGATCACCAATTCCCCCAATGTTGCGGCGAAAAATAGTGGAGCAATATCAGAAAGGAGTTTCTCAGAGAAAAATTGCAAAGAGTTTGAAGTTATCATCATCTACAGTGCATAATATCATTCAAAGATTCAGAGAATCTGGAACAATCTCTGTGCGTAAGGGTCAAGGCCGGAAAACCATACTGGATGCCCGTGATCTTTGGGCCCTTAGACGGCACTGCATCACATACAGGAATGCTACTGTAATGGAAATCACAACATGGGCTCAGGAATACTTCCAGAAAACATTGTCGGTGAACACAATCCACCGTGCCATTCGCCGTTGCCAGCTAAAACTCTATAGGTCAAAAAAGAAGCCATACCTAAACATGATCCAGAAGCGCAGGCGTTTTCTCTGGGCCAAGGCTCATTTAAAATGGACTGTGGCAAAGTGGAAAACTGTTCTGTGGTCAGACGAATCAAAATTTGAAGTTCTTTTTGGAAAACTGGGACGCCATGTCATCCGGACTAAAGAGGACAAGGACAACCCAAGTTGTTATCAGCGCTCAGTTCAGAAGCCTGCATCTCTGATGGTATGGGGTTGCATGAGTGTGTGTGGCATGGGCAGCTTACACATCTGGAAAGGCACCATCAATGCTGAAAGGTATATCCAAGTTCTAGAACAACATATGCTCCCATCCAGACGTCGTCTCTTTCAGGGAAGACCTTGCATTTTCCAACATGACAATGCCAGACCACATACTGCATCAATTACAACATCATGGCTGCGTAGAAGAAGGATCCGGGTACTGAAATGGCCAGCCTGCAGTCCAGATCTTTCACCCATAGAAAACATTTGGCGCATCATAAAGAGGAAGATGCGACAAAGAAGACCTAAGACAGTTGAGCAACTAGAAGCCTGTATTAGACAAGAATGGGACAACATTCCTATTCCTAAACTTGAGCAACTTGTCTCCTCAGTCCCCAGACGTTTGCAGACTGTTATAAAAAGAAGAGGGGATGCCACACAGTGGTAAACATGGCCTTGTCCCAACTTTTTTGAGATGTGTTGATGCCATGAAATTTAAAATCAACTTATTTTCCCTTAAAATGATACATTTTCTCAGTTTAAACATTTGATATGTCATCTATGTTGTATTCTGAATAAAATATTGAAATTTGAAACTTCCACATCATTGCATTCTGTTTTTGTTCACAATTTGTACAGTGTCCCAACTTTTTTGGAATCGGGTTTGTAAATAACTTCTTGAGGTCGACAGCTGTCAATGCCCCTATTTGTTCTTCAAGTCAAAAGTATCGCGTGCGCTTTGAGTACGTCAGAAATAGAATGGGGCATCAGTTTACTGTCGGAGATTTGTCGTGTTGTGTCGTGACGCATCCAGTGTAGACAGCATCACTGATTATAATGGCTTCTATTTGCTTGTATTGCGTCGCACCACTCGCGTCTGGTGTAGACACTGTAAGTGAAATTAAAATATACAATTAAATTAAATCACAGTTAGATGTATGAAAATTAATCAACCAGAATTTTAGCTGTAGATTGTTAATACTTCCCTGTGCATACATATATGTGCAGTATATTGTGACTTGTTGATCTCAGAGTAATAGCAATATGTGTGTTCACTCTTCAGGGTTCATTTTGAAGCTGCCAATCTACGGTGCTCCTCCGGATACTCACTGCTTTGAGGATGGACTCTACTGGGAGGTGAAGACTTTCTGATATCATTTTTATATCCTTTTACATTTTATACTATATTGTGTTTGTGTGTTTCAAAGATTCCTTGCATTATTGCCTAGTGTGCAGTAATGGATTGTCGTTATTGGGAACACATAAAAACTATTGAGTAGAACAATGGATGTCTAATATGCAGAGACCGTATCTTAAACAAAACTTGTTTTGTGCTGTAATGAAATGTGTCTGTTTCAGGTGCCGGGGGAGGAGGAAGGTCACAATGAGCTTAACGAAGTGGCCACATCAAACGAAGTGGAAAAACTCAACAACTAAATGACCTGCTTTCACCCATTTGCATTTGTTCAGCTGCCACCTGTGATGTTCTCTGCAGGTGCAATTTATTTTACTGACTTAAAATAAACGACAAACTTTGTTCCATTATTGTTATCATAATATGTTGTTATATAAAATGATTAGCCCGGTTTACCTGAGGAACAATGAGAAGGTACATACCTGAGTCAACCTACCTGTGATTCCTTATAACACCACTAGATGGTGTTGCAGAGCTGCGAATGGCTCCACAGCGCCAAGGCAGAGGACAAGCTGATTATTGGCATGATTAGCTCTTAGAAATATTTGTTATTTAAGAAAGCTGACTGTACAATGCAGTTTATGCTTTCTCTTTATTTTTAATATATTTTCAAAAACAAGGAGAATCTGCAAAGGGATGTATGGGAAATGTTTTGTATTCATTTGGTCTAATTTTTATTTCCCTAAGAATGAATGTAAAATATATGAATCATAAACAGCTGGAATATTGCAATGTCTACAACATAAAATTAGTAATTAGTAATAAATTAGTAATAAAGTTATTTTAACGTTTCCTTTGAGCACATTTTATTTCAGATAACCATTGTTTTCTGGATTATTTTTTTCACAGAATTGGATATACTGTGAATATGGGACATCGAAGAACATGTTTTAATGAGAAAATTGCTAAAATTTAGAAGGAAACAATATTTGAATTGATGTAAGATGTAAATGTATATAGTTACATGTTTATCTGTTTTAGGGGGTGGGGAGGAGGAGGAAATTACAGGACAAATACTTTTTTCTTTACATGGATTATTTCTACCCATCATAACCTGCGTTTGAACAAAAAATTCTGTATGGAATGACATTTAAATAAATTGTTCAAAGATTTTTTTTTGTTGAAAAGTCATGTTTTAAATTAATTGTTATCCCTTGAGGGTGTGGGAGAGAAATACACTGTTTTTCGATACGATAATGTTTCTCCAGAACGTAAGTATTTTTGGCAAAGTCACGCGGGCATTAATTTTGCATTCAACTCAAAGATAAACAACGACGTCAAATCACGCTAATTCCTAGTGAAAGCGCCGTTTAAATCGAGAATACCTAATGGCGCCTAGCCTACAATCTCTGCGGAAAGGGTTAATGAAGAGTCCAGATGGTCTCCGTCGCGTAATTAGCACAGTTTCACTTTCTAGGATCAAACGGAGAAGAGAAAGTGGGGGTCTTATTTTGATAGCACGTTATTACGAGCGCCTGGAGCTCGCGGGCTGTGCGAGGAGCAGCTCTACTCCCCTTTTCATTCGCGCAGAGCGTCTTTTACAGAGACGGCGCCGCGGCGTGAACCAGCGCCAAGGTCTTTTCCCAGGCCTCAGACAGGTGGACAGCTGGGATGTGAATAGGCGCTAACGCTGAAGTGCTTAATTGCGCTTTATAGTCACCAAAAATGAAGAATACTAACTGCACGTAATATGCTATTTACATACTTGATTTGTTTGTGTGTGTGTGTGTTTGAGCTTCAAAGGATTCAAAATGAAACTTTTGGTTGAAGTCCACGTGATAATATTTGATTCATTGTAGTGCTTGTAGTCTGCAGTTGTTAAAAACTAGCGGCATCAAGCTAATTTTAGGACAATAACAATTTTTAATCAGGGAAACGTTAGTTTATGTTTTCTTTTCTTTTTAAATAAAACCTAAAATAGGCCTAACTAACGTTCTGTATAGGTTCATATTCCCTGCAACGTTCTGAGAACACTGGATTATGGTTACACAAAATCTAAAGAACCTTAAAAAAAATACCTAACTGGTTTCCAAAATAACCCAAATGCGAACCATATGTTAGGGGAATGTTTTTTTTTTTTTTTTTTTTTTGGTAGTATCTTTCAGCAAAACCTCTGAATCAGAAACTAATACATTTGAAAATTTATCTATCCATTTTCTCCTGTCTCTAAGTGGGTCAGTGGGACTGTGTGCCGAGGGGAAAGTCCTGTGTGTGCTCTGAAAGCCAGTCTGTATGGGGAGAGTGCCTGTCTTTAGCTCACATTAACAGGATTACAGGCAGGCTGTGTTCAGGGGCCATGGTCCCTTTCAACCACAGGCCTCCCTCTGATCAGTGCTCACACAAACAGCACAACGAGAAAAATAGAGAGAGCTAGTGGATTACAAATTCAATGAAGCTACCTTGCATATATTTATTTAACATTTCTTCAAAGATAACAGACATTTTGTCTAATTGAGGAATTTTTTTGCACTCCTTAAACTAGTTCATTTAGGTTTGTTAACTTTTTTGATTGCATGCTTTACAGAACAATAAGACTGCTAAAATCACACACTATGGGCTTTAACAAAGCCCGCTGAGGTCAGGAAGTTTCCTGTCAGCAGAAATTGGTGCTTATGTTTTCTTATATGAGGTTCCCATGTTTTTCGCTATAGGCTTGTGAAGGTGTTTGGATCTGAATGGAAAAGAGCACAGTGGAGCTCACACCTGCTTCCGCCAAGGGCAGCAAAGTTCAAGAGGTTCATTAAGCAGAGAGCAGAACAAGAACAAAATGAACAACAAAGCCTTGAGAAAAGAAATACCAACTTAGGAGGTGGTCAAGAGCAAAAACTGAGCAGAAATATCTTCACAACTCAGATAAAAATAAATAAAAAGTAGCTGGATATCTTCAATCCCACAAAACTGACTTTAAACTCATATTTGTTTAGTGATTAGGGGATTTTTGCTATTGCAAGCCCTCCCTCAGGGCCCATTACATTCAAAGGAACACAATAAAAGCAGTGACAGCATCCTTAGGGAGAGAGGGTGGCTGGACACAGAGGGGACAAAAGCCCTTTACCGACCCCCTCACAATCCCCCCCTTGGCCAAGCACATCCACACGCATGCTTGACATTGTGGGAGGCGTGAACCTTGTGGTCAGAGGTCAGTTTGGGTCAAGTGGGGTGAAGCCATCATAGAGTCTTAATTGAGTTGGTGCTGTTGAATGAAGACGTGACAGTGGAGGGGCTCTATCTAGCTCAGCTGACGGAGTGGGTCACCTAAAGCTTAAATGAAGTGTGTGTGGATGCCTTAGGCCACGTATAGACATGGTCATGACAAGGAAAATGAGTAAATCTTGACATATGATTGGGAAATTTTACTTATATGATTTGAGAGCATTACAGTTGTTTACAGTGGATAATTTACTTGCTCTTAGATTTTGATTTTTTTAAATACCTTTTACGCACTCAAAAAAGAAAACATCCCTTTAGCAAATAAATGAAACTATGCATCAATATTGAAATTCATTCTTATACTGAAAAAAAAAAATGATACAACAATTTTTCTTACAGGCTGATAACCAATAAATAGCCGATATTATAACTCTATTTTACTTTGTTAAAAAAAAGAAAAGAAAATTAAAACAATAAAAATAAATAAATAGTTTGTATGAAAGGATAAAAAATCCTTTTGGAATTGCCACAAAAAAAATGTTTGTATATAAAAAATATATATTATAATAGTATATATAAATTATATTATAGTTTATATAATAGTATATATATATAATTATTATAGTATATATAATAAATTATAAATATTAAATTACAATATTTATTTTTGTATTAAATGAAATATTTTAAATTATTTCTAGACAGTGATTTAAATCTTAGGCAGAAACAAGTCGAAAATTATTAAATGTTCAAATAATGGCTGATAAATATCAGCCAATATGATAAAAAAAAAAACAGTTATCATTGATATGGTGCCGATATACACTTCTCAGTCATGTCAACTCTAATCACTGAGATGATTCACACAAAAATACATAAACAAGATAAAGAAAGAAGTAGCTATTTCAAGTTCAAGGAAGATTTTGGTTTATTCATTTGGGTATGGGGGAGGGATGAGAAGACGAGAAATGCTGTGTGACTGTGGGTTTTGCAACAAGAACTAATTCTCTCCTATTTACTCCTTTCCTCTACATCCCTTGAGCAAATTCAGTCAATGCTGTTTTATCAGATGCCAATTTGCATGATGGCAACAAGCCACAACAGACTTGCAGCTGCACCACACACACACACACACACACACAGGCTACACAGAAACATAGCCTACCACCTTAAAAAAAAACCCAAAATAAAAACACATAGACATAAAACACACTTTAGACAAACAAAATGTCACAGAGTGAACGTTTTGCACACTAGCAAATCACATTTACACACAAATCAATGCCTTCGCTGTGTCTCTCCTCTCGCTTTTCTCTCTCACACACCACGATTCACACCCCCTCCGCACCTTCTCATCGTAATTAAAACAGGAGGTGTCTCCACAATGCTCTTTTGTCTTAGTGCAGCACGGTGAGAGAAAGGAGTCCGGTGGCTGAATATTAATGAGGCGGGGTGTCCGTGGATGGGCTGCATGAGCAGAAGAAAAAGAAAAAAAACAATGGTACTATTTTTCTCCTCCTACGCTTGTGGAAGGATACACTATGTGCCAAAACACCTCCGGCCACTCAGGGTTGCCAGAGGTGGGGAAATGAGCACTATGCATTGAGAAAATGAGTAAGAGGTATAACTAGGGTGCTTGTGTGTGTGTGTTAGACTAGTGAAAATGCAGTGAATGGGTGAACGGTTGTGAGGCCTCTTCTAGCCACTAGGTGGAGCTGAGTGAGCTTCGAGAGAGAGTCGGTGCTTGTTTGTCTCTAAAGTAGGCTACCTGACGGAGCTTCAGTGTTTAGCTGAACTATCTACAGATGGATACACATGCATTGGTCTCTGATTTAAATATAGTATAGGGCAATATATATATATATATATATATATATATATATGACGTGCGGTTCTGTTTCTTTTCCCCCTCTAAAATCATTCAGCATCTTTGAGAACGCTTTGTTTTCATAGGGAGGCTACACACGTGAACATGTGAAGGCCAAGTATGTTAACCCATACTCGTTTAACCCATTTCTTTAACCCATCCAAGTTGGTGCACACACACCCGGAGCAGTGGGAGCGATTGGGGGTTAGGTGACTTGCTCAAGTCATTTCCTGCCGGTATTGAGAATCGAACCTGCAACCTTTTTGTGTTACCAGTCTGTTTTCTCATAGGCCTACTGTATAAACACATATGTCAATGGCGGTGTCCAGGATAAATAAAATGACAAATCTTTTTAAAAATCTGGTTTAAAACATGTGACAAATTCTTAGATATTTGGTTTCATAGGGATTTTAAAAACGCTTACCATTTTCAAAAGACGTTTCAATTAAATGATTCTAAAGTGTCAGAACATCATGTGGTGTAACCTTTTTCTTACGCCTTCAATACATGTGAGTGTATGCATCTTTATTTTCTTAAGTACTTATTAAGGGTTTTTTTTTTTTTTTAATATAAATTAAAAGTATCTTTATGCAATTAAGTAATGCAATCAGTTATTTATTTTATAAAATTGGCAGATGCTTTATCCAAAGCAACTTACTTTGCATTTAAGGTAGGCATATATTTCTATCAGTTCTTGCATTCCCTGCAGGGAATCAAACCCATGACTTTGGCATTTCAAGCGCCATTCTCTACAGTTTGAGCTACATTCATTTATAAATATCATTAATTATTTAATAGCTATTAAAAAATTGTAAATTATTATTTTTGAATAAATTAATAGATCCAGACAAAAAAAAAATCACAAATGCATGTCATGTATAACCAATGTTCCTTCAAAGAAACACACAGCTCCAACAATGTTTTCTGTAATAGACATCAATGCGATAAATGCATGTATGCAGACACCGAATCACATACGCAACCACACCACCGCACAATGCCGTGAAATTGTTTCTTTTTAGCTTTTATGCGCTCAAAGAGAAACACACACACAAACACTTGCGAGCATACTTTCAGTGTTGCCATGCACATCTCTCACACACACACTTTCTCACACAGCTACTTCCTGGGGAGGCATTTTTAAAGCTGAGAGGTTGGATGTCTATCTTTGGCTCTCAGTTCTAAGTGCCCTGTGTGAGTGTGTGAGGGGCCTGTATATGAGCAAACTGCCGCCTACTCCGGCCATGACCCACAATTCCTCACAATGCCCCCATTCTCTGGACTGAAAGGCTCCATCAGCCGCAGGGGCCAGCTCTCTGGAGGGGATACGACGCCTCCCAGGATGGCATACAGAGACGGGCATCGCTGCCAGGAAACCATGGGCCTGGCGGAAAGAGCCAGCAAAGGCGATGTTGAGAGAAAGAGAGAGAGAGCCCTAAGAAGGCCGGCGAGCAGATAGATAGAAGGATGTGCTTGCCAAGAGATGCCAAGCGTTTTGTATATGCCAGTGCCACTCAAGCCTCATTAGCCTGACTCTTTGTGCCACACTGCTCTCTGCTGTGAAGGGATGTGCAACTCACTTGCCCTGACAGAAGCATCAGATACTGGGTTTGTGTCGATCACTGGATGTGAGACTGGAATATTGCTGTCACTTTATTTCAATATTTTAGTCTTATTTTATTAAATATAAAATTATTTCTATTAGTCAAAATTTATCTGACCATTCAAACACTAGTTAAAATTTAGTGGGTTTTTTTTCTGTTAGGCACATTTTATTTGTCCATTAAAGCACAAGTGTTGATATTTATTGTTTTTAAATAAAAAAAAATCTGTCAAACACATTTTATTTGACATACATTTAAGCGCTGATTTTTAGTGTTATTTTTTAAATATAAAAATAATTCTTGCCAGACACATTTTATTTGACCATTCAAGCACTAGTGTTGATATTTAGTGTTATTTATTTATTTATTTTTTAATATAAAAAGTATTGTGTCAGGCACATTTTATTTGACAATTCAAGCACCAGTGTTAATTTTATTTATTTTTTTTACAAAAAAAAAAAAAAAAACATTCCGAGAGGCACATTGTTTGTACATAGTCTTCTAGAACAGACACAAGGCGTTTCTTTTGGCTGTTCTTTTGAATAGAAACTGATGTTATTCTGTTGTTAAAGATGTTTTTAGCTCTTTATTTTCAAGATGCATTTCTGCAAAAGACTCCAGTAAACAAACAACCCTGGTCGTTGGCCATAAGTGCACACACACATCCCAGAGCGCCCTGGTAAAACCTCTATGTGAAAAGGCACAGGTCAGCCTTATCAAAGAGCCCAGGGGCCGTTAGGGGCAGGACAGCCTGGCAGGGGGGTAGAGCGGGTCCAGGTGGGGCATTAATCTTGGGGAGGATTAATCTAATAATCTAGTGATCCAATGATGAATCAAACTTCAGAGCCTGGTCTGAATCTCTACAGCTCCAATTAACTCCAAGGGAGGGAGAGGCTGATGGACAAGTCTATTATTGGCATCTGAGAGACACTGTGAAAACTGAAAGAAATCAAAGGAAAAGTGTTCTGGAGAATTACGCCCACGCCAAGTGAATACACAGAACATGCATGACTGGCTCAATTGTGCCCTTTTAACATTTTCCTCTAAAACCCCAAATCGCTAGGATATATATCGCAAACAACAGCATGGTGGGGAGCAGTTTATGTGTCTTTGCCAATCCCAAGGCAAGCATTGGCGATTACGTGAAAAACACAAATGGACAGTTGAAAAAAGATTTGGAATAAAGGATTAATTAAATTGAATTACATTTGCACAGTCTATCTCTGTCTCTGAAAGCCATTACATGTGCATAAAGATTAAAATGCTTTCTTTAACATGAATCAAGCTAGTTTGATGACCAAATCTATTTTCCCTGACTTTTGCTTACTCAGCACAGAAACAATAATTGTGGGAAATCCTGCTGGGTCTTATATTTTAATCTAACGAAACAAGCTATGCTGGGTTACTGGCTTAATGGCAACTCTGGATCATATTTTTAAGCTCTAACAACAATAATCATATATTAACAAAATAAAAATATTCAAACATACAAGCTAATAAATCCAGGAAAATAAAGAGAAAGCCATTCCTTAAGCTTGAAAAGTGCAAAGTCAGTGGATCAATTGAACATAATTTTAGTTAATATTGCTAAAACGAGCTGCTCACATAACATTGCATGGCTGACATTGACCTGTTGTTGAAGAGCAGGCCATCAGCCTATAGAGCCATATGTTGGAGGAGAGGACCCTGTCCCTGACCTTTGACCTCCGGCTAATTGGAGGCTTGACCCTGTTAGGCAAGGACAAGCAGGTCACAAGGATAGCGGGGCGTGCTAAGGGAGGGATATGCCCTGAGGGCACACCCCAGGGACACCTCCTTATGTTTAACATCCACCTTATGACTGATTAAGGATATGTCCATCCCACTGTGAGGTTAAACCAACATTCATATATCAGTTCATTCATCGCTGCCCTAAAGCCATTCATGTGAATCAGCTATGGTATATTATGAACTTCCCTGCTTAAACTAACATCACCATAATTTGATAATGATCACAAACAATAAAGCTTCACGCTACAGAAAAAAAAAATCAACTCAAAATTTAAAAAAGATTACTGATGCTTTTGCCAGTGAAAAGAAATGATTTGA
Source organism: Coreius guichenoti (assembly GCA_039654105.1). Taxonomy (NCBI): domain Eukaryota; kingdom Metazoa; phylum Chordata; class Actinopteri; order Cypriniformes; family Gobionidae; genus Coreius; species Coreius guichenoti. The sequence goes on from CM077176.1 coordinate 18,281,172, forward strand.
TGTACTAGCAATTCAGATTAAGGTTTTTATTTTCTTTAATTAAAATGCATCCCCTCTGTTTGCCATGTAATTAAAAATAAACCCAAATCTTTACGTTTTTTTTTTTTTTTTTTCAGAACAGTTCTAATTTATGAAGCCTTTCTATCTTTCTGTCTCTGTATGTCACACACAGTAAAAAGTGTTTTCGTAATTATAGCATCTTTGTTTCCATCTACATTTTTCCTTTCTACTTAATTTTCCCAGATTTTCAAATAAATTCTCATCATCATCAGTAATTAATTTCAATTCAAAATTAAAGTGTCACTGCAGGTAAATTGTCATAATTTAAATTTTTTTTAATAGTCTACATCATATACACAACAGTAGCCTACAAACTTACAAGAGTGTCTCTCTTTACAGAGCCTCGTTTTCGTTGGCGGAAATTTTAAATATGGCGTCTGCCGTGAACAAGATAGGCCTGTGTACTTTTTTACGAACAGCAGTTGTGATGGAATTATGTTTTTCTCTGTGTTTTCTCTGTGACCAGTCTGGAAACAGTGAATATTTAATCGTAAGTGTTCATGGTCCTGTGATGTTTAATGCCAGTGGCACGCTATATAATTCCTAAGCTTGTTGTTTGTGCCTCTCGTGAGCTCTCGCTCCCAGCTACCAGTGAGCAGCACAGCTTCTGTTTCTTTTCACTAGTATGAGGGATGAGACAAACAAAATGCCATTGGCAGCTGTTTGTTTATGGTTTCCCACGACTCCATGCCAATTACCTCTCGTCCCTTCGTCAGTCGCTTGTCGTCTCTCATTAGCCACCCTTCGGTTGACATGAACCCCGGTAAAACGTGTATAGGCGAGCCCACGCTTAAGCGTTGTGTATCATCTAGCTATCTTCACTTCACTGGCAAATGTTCCTCTTGCTCTGGAATACAGCGTTGCTTCACTATACCTCAATCCGCCCCAGGCCTTTGACGCAACATAACGCTAAAAATATTAAGGTTCTTTGCAGCACTATAGATTTTTCTCTGCATGTGGATATTTGGGGATTCAAAAATTGGTTACCAGTAGCCTACAGTACAGGTGGTTTTCTAAATAGCACGAGAATAAAAAAAGTTGCTTGTGAAACTTAAGTTAATATGGCATCAGGCTGTAAGAACAGTTATTTGTGCTGTTAATTTAAGGATTTGTAGTTTCCAGGTCAGAGTTATGTACAGTAACTCTGCCTGTAATGACATCTATTTACTTCATTTATGAATGTTTTTGCCTGCAATTTACAGTCTGCAGTCTTCCTACATTTCTCACTTTTTTTAGATGTTTTACTATTCGTGTAAATAAACAAACAGGAAATTAAAGTGATCGTTTGTCCTGAATAAATGGCTCTTATTAAATTATCAATGCACAAAAACCTGCGTATGAGATTTTCCTTTTATGTAGCCTATTCAGGTTTTTTTTTTTTTTTTTTTTGATGCAACGGAATTGTACAAAAACAAACAAATTGGCCTTCATCCTACATAATTCGATGTCTCGTTATAAATTAAGCAACTTGGTTTACTTCACGAAATTTTAGAAAGCTAAATAGGCTAGGTGAAGTACAAAAATGTACATGTACTGATAGTTGCGAGCTGGTTACAGTTTTCATTCAAACGAAAAAAATCAGATCCACAATTATTTTTAAAATTTGAAAAATCTCAACAACTACATTATTGCTGTGTGGCCCGATCATTTGTTATTTTTAATGGTATAAAACGTTTGTACATTTGTAACTCCACGGCTAAAGTAGACGAACGGACAAACCTTCACAAATAATAATGTATCTGGCATATACAAAGGTTATCCAACTGCAACGAATATTATAACGAAAATATGCCTTTAAATGGATATTTACGTTTAAGTCTCTCGGAAATGAGTCTGCATCCCCCTCCCAATCACAACCCTTATTTGCGTTTAGAAAATCACTGGGTTTATTTTGCTCACTCTGATTGGCTGGAACGAATATCAGCGGGTTCGTGAGTGATCTCATTGCCTTCATTTACTATTTTCCGGTTTTTAATTGGGTCCTGCAGTGTATAGAATGCACGCAGTCCAGGCGAAGAGGCGCAGTAAACAAAAGGCGCTTTACTTTGATGCGAGGGAAACTGTGAGAACTGGTAGCCTGTGTTTTAATCCCGTTGACCCTGTGTGTTGTTAATTGAGGCTGACGTCACATAATTCCTCGGTGGAGAAAAATAAAGATGCGCGCGCACTAATGAGGGCGCCTCTCTCACAACACAGGCATGATGAAGTTCCACACCGTGAACCGTATGGCCACGCAATTATATCTCAAATCAAAAGAACGAAGAAAAATTGTTTTTCTGAGAATGAAGCGGTTTAATTGGGTTAATGTATTCACTTTAGGCTGTATTTTAGCTTTTAAGAGATGCAGTGTTTTCTTTCTACTTAATATATACAAACATCATGTATGTAGGCCTACATTTATATATAGCCTCATTTTATTTAGACTATTTAGTTTAATTGTTAGCTTTCCATTGGTCTATTGCTTCCCCTCCTTCCTTGAATATGAGTGATTATTATTAGCCTATTTATTATCTATTATTTATTATTAGCCTATTTATTTATTTATTTATTTGTATTTTCAACATTAAACAAATGCACACAGATTTAATGATGCACCAAAGCACAATGTATTATTATAGCATATAATAGGCCTATAGTATTATAGCCTATATAATATAGAAATAGACAGATGCACTGAGAATGGGCTGATGCAGTCTAACAGTGCATGTAAACGGTTAGGTTTTGTGTTGCTGTCACGCAATTATTTATTTATAAGTCTAATTGTCTTGTAGAATATTTATGATAGCCTATATCCATGTTCCTAGCATAGATGGTGGTCTATATGGCACTTTTGACTTTTGAGGTCGCCATTCAATGATGGAGGCAAACCGATCAGTGTCTGATCCGATCACTCACTGTTAAGACTATGTATCACTGCTATAAGTTATTGTCCGCCAGGTTGGTGGTATTAACCCGTTCATCCGTTGCTATCAAAGTTGCTACAGAGAGAAACCAGTCGGGATTTGTGGTTTCCCAGACACACCCTGCGGCTGCGCGCGGATTCGCTTCATTACAATTTCACGGATTGTCACGTCAATGGCAGCGTCTGAACCCTACGTTGATCGTGAAGTTATGTGGACTGTTTCTTTGAATGCATCACAACTACACGTTTAACAGCTGTAATTAAGCTCGTTATTAAAATTATATAGGCTATGTGTGTTTTAGTTTAGAAAACGACAAAGGGCTGATAAAAATGTGAGAGAATTGGGAAGTGTGAGGTTTGTGTTTCCAAACAGTTTCTTAGCTATTAAAGCTTAATTGGCACACAGTTTAGGATAATGGATTTCTTTCTTTTTTTTTTTTTTTTTTTTTAAGTAAGTCAGCAAAATTCAACATCCACTACTATCATTATTAGGTGGTGATTATCAAGTAACTGCATTCACAGGTTGGCTGTACTTAAAAAATAATTACATAGTAGAGAAATTGCCCATTGATCTTTGTTGCATATATATACGGTGTATATATATATATATATATATATATATATATACACACACACACACACAGCTTATAAATACTGTAATCGAACCCACACCCAAATTCTAACCCTAACAGAAAACTTTTTACATTTTTGCAATTTTATAAAAACTTTATTTAATAATATTTTATTTATTTATTTTATTATTATTATTTATTTATTTATTTATTTATTTTTTATTGTTTTACAAATGTAAAACATCCCCAAAAGGAGGTTTGGGAAGTTTTGTAAGGTTTAGCTCACATCTGGACGTTTTCTGTAAGGGTTAGGGGATAGAATGTAAAGTTTGTACAGTATAAAAATCATTATGTCTATGGAGAGTCCTCATAAAACACAAAAACCCAAAGTGTGTATGTATGTGCGTTAATACGTTATTTACGTTAATATGAGAAATGTTTTCCATTATCTATTGCTTTTCTTTTTGTCATTGTCTTGTATGCTGATTGTGTGTTTACTTCTTTAGGGAGAAATTTTTGATGCATCTTGATGCTTTATTAAAAATTCAAGATTGCATGGACTAATGTAACCCTCCAATTTCCCCATCAAAAGGTTAGGCAGTTCAAAAAGTCTAAAGTCGCAGTCTCTGATACTGATGTTGCTTTAATCTAATGTACATGAAAAAATCTAAAATCTATATGCATCACAGTTTCCAGGCTGAATTTGATTTGATAGCATGACTCGTTTGAAAGAAACAATCCGGTCTTATGGAACATGGCCTCAAAAATCTTTCATGCGCGTCTAGACGTCCCTCTTTTCACAAAGTCTCTAATGTCTCGGCCTGTCATCCTTACTCTCCCCAGAAGGCTAAATGATATTACACTTTTTTTTTTTTTTTATCCATCCTTGACACATACCGTCAGTCACCACCCACTTCCCAGGATGCTCACGGAGGATGTTACCCAGTGCCATCAGGGAGCCCCAAAACTCTGTATCAGACAGAGCTGGGGGTGCATGGGTATGACAATTAGCATGAGAAAGCCACCCATCTTAGTGTGCTTGTTTGACCTTTCACCCCTACTCTTTGTGCTTTTCAGACAGAAAACTGGTGTTTATGCACAGTGCCCTACATCCTCATGTAGTATGGGTGACAGGTTTGTCTGAAATATCTACGGTATTGGACATTTAGTATGAAACGTTGAGTTTCAAGTAAAGTGTTTGTGTGCACGTCACACAGTTTGATATGATATGTCACACACACCCCCCCCCACGCTTCATAAACACATGCACACATGCACAAGGGGCAACACGCTCCCACACTCTTTCCCAGACAGTCTGGAGGACTCCATCTCATTTGCTTTTCTTCTGCTCTCCTCTCTGTCTGCGGCCCCTTTTCACGTCTGTGCTTTAATTAAGGGTTCCAGCCCCCTAAAAGTGTCATTGTGGAGTGCAGCCAGTGTTCAGGCCCTCCGTTTTATGTGTGTTCCTGTCTGTCTTTCGCTTAATCCCGAGACCATATGTGATATATTAGAGACAGCATTAAAGAGCACTCTCAGACTGCTTCAGAGGACCACGGTGGCATCCTGTGTCTACAGCATCACGGCACAGAGAAAACCTTTCCCATCAAATGTCATGTCACTCCATGCTAATGAATGGACTCATATCTGTCTGAATTGTGGATGGCATTTTGTGGGAACCTCTGAAAAAAAAAATCACAACTAACTTTTGAATGGTGCCTCCCATTACAGCTATGAGTACATTACTTAAAGGGATAGATAAAAATAAAACATAAAAATTCTGTCAATATTTACTCACCCTCATGTCAACAGCTTTCTTCTGTGAAACATAAAAGATTTTTTGAGAAATGTTTTTTTTTGTCTATACAATGGAAATCAATGGTAACCAAAACTATTTGGTTCCCAACATTCTACAAAATATCTTCTTTTGTGTTCTGTAGAAGAAAACAAAGTAATACAGATTTGGAATGACATGATGGCAGCATTTTTGGGTGAACTATTCCTTTAAATACTTACAGTAATATGAGCATTTATTGGCAAATCTTAAGTGTCACTTAAGACCATGATTTATTCTATTATCTCTTATTATGATTTTTGATTCCTTCTCAAACATCTGAAATTAAAGACCATTTTATTTTGGTATTAGAAGTGCTGTGCTGAACTTAAAAACTAATTTTCGAATTTTTCCCCGTTTTATTAATCCTGGTTGAGTTTGATCAGTCACTGTTTAACCAGCAGATTTAGGTTTAATTCAAATTCCTAAAGGATTATGGTTGTAGCTTCTCCTAGTGGTTGCAGTTAATTGCTGGTGTAAAATTGCTGGAGAGGTATAGGCAGTCGTGTTGAGGAAATGACCATGACAGGGTCTCAGTAGATGCTGTCCAGTCCTCAAATATTGCAGGAGGCCAATGAAAATTTTTTAAGTATAATTTTCTTTTACTATTTCAATGAACATTAACAACTGAGGGTTCTTTAAATTGGAAAAAGGTTCTTGAGATTATTATTTTAAGAATTGTTCTCTTTAAGAACATTTTGGGGAACCTAAAATGGTTCTTCTATGGCATCGCCTCCTTTTGGAACCTCTATTTTTAAGAGTGTAGGGTGTTCCTGGGCCTGTAACAGTGGCAAACCATTGCTTTTGCTTCAACTGCAGGATTTGCATGGCTTTGGTATTTTGTTCTAAACCAAGTGACCAGTGCCTAAAAAAGTAATTTATAACATTTAATTTGAATCGTTTTAGTCATGTAAAATATATTCACTCCACCTAAAAAGTGTCAGTGAAGACAATGTTAAAAATTATCATTTTTTTAATATTCCACACTTTTTAAAGAATCCTGGAGATACTTCTTTCAGAAACATTCAAACATCTTCCTGACCCCAATCTTTTCAACGGTAGAGTACATTAGATTAAAATTGGAGCCTCAGTCTCCTTACATTGGTGGTCCTGTCAATCAGCACACTACCGGCACATTTAGCTGCGTTCTGCTTCTGAAACACTCTTTTCATTTTGGGTTTGTGGAATGAAATGTTAACATCTGGATTATGGCTCTTCATATATAATCATATATGGCTCTGCATTAGTCAGTTAGAGATTGATCTTCACAATATACATTTCTGAACATATGAATGTAGTCAAGCAGTGTTTTGTTGTGGGGTGTGTGTGAGTGGTGCATGGCACAAGTGTGTTCCCATCGCTGTGTGTGTTTGTTTGTTTGTGCATTGGCATATATTTGTGTTCTGTGCATGTGTGTGCTCGCAAGTGTTGTTCTCTGCTGCAGACCTCTTTCCTCTCTGAGTCAGTGCCATCAGTTGCTACGGCAACCAAGAGGCAGCATGAAAGCTAGCAAGAGAAGACCGAGGGAGAGAGAGAGAGAGGTGGAGCATGGCACAAAGCCGACTCGCAGCAGCTGTGGAACAGCACTGGGACGCTGGGCACGTTCTCTGGGTGTGGGTGAGAGACTGTATGAGTTTGTGTGCGTGTGGTCCTGTCCATCAGCACATAATAATATACCAAGTAATATACTGTAGGGAAAAAAATCTATTTTTTAAATCCTTCATCTGTTGCAAGATTCACTGTCATATCTGTAAATAAATACAATATTTATCAGTGAATCTGTGCAGCTCTATGCTCTATTGTTTCAACAAATTAATAGGCATCCTTCTGACAGTCTATCAGCAAGTGACAGCCGTTTTGACTCATTAATGTAGGATGAGGTTTGTCTTTGTATATTGTGCAGAATGTGATGGAAATTCACCATTAGCACAGTTTCTCTGACATTATTACTAGCCGATTCACAAACAACACAAATCAGATAAATTAAGGTAGAATTTTAAAGACATATGTTTTTCCCTAACAGAGCAAAAACCAGATCTTATGGAATATTTAGGTCAAAATTTCTAGATACTGAAGTCTAGATCTCTGTCATTATTGAACAACATATGAGATCTAGAATTTAAAAGAATCTAAATTAAAAAAGGTGGCATGAAAACAGTAATAAAACCCTATTTTTTTTACCCTTGTTGCTTGCTAAAACTCTGTTTCCACCTCAGAGTGAAATATTAAAGAGATAATTGTGAAAAAGGCATTTTGGGAGATATAAATTCATAATTAACAGATAGTCACAGATTATGTTTGTTTTTATTAATTTATTTTTTTTACTCTGAGGCAGAAATAGGCTCTCATGTAAACAACCTATTAAATCTACAAAATAAGTTAAGCATAAACATTAGCTCATCATTGCAGAGACTGTATTGAGGGAATGCTGTGTGGGCTGGGAAAAGTGTGAATTTGTTTATGTGAATGTGTTTGTGTGTGTGCGCGTTCAACCTCATTTACATCGCCAGACAGTGAGAATGGCCTTGAACTTGACCTCAGGTCTATTCTCTTGTTCCTCTCCTCCTTCTCACCCTTAAACTCTCATTGTTGTGTTGTCTGCATTGACTCCTCTCTCCAGTCCCTCATCACGGCGGGCTGGGGTGACCTCGTCCTTGCCGCACACGCCCATTGGGGCTGTTCGCTTTCCCATGAGGCAAATCCAGGGTTCGAATTCCTTTCCCACATCCTCCATCTTGTATTTACTTGCTTTTTTTTGTTTTAGCCGAGTGACTTCAGCAGCTTGAACAGGATTTGCAAACCAGGCAGACAACGAGTCAGACGCTGCTCAGGACTGGAGTGGAGCTGTCGAAGACACAATGAAATGGTGATTCATGAGGATATAAGTGCTGTTTGATAAATGATATCATAGTAATCATGAACTCTGCTTTCCCAGATTTCATCACAATGACCAAACTGTTTAACAGCCACTACATTGTATCTGATATTGGGTTTGTGATGTGCACATTTTTAATCTCAAAGCTTTATATGACAACATAACAGCTTTATTAAAAACTTGAGTATAATTATTTAAAGAGGCATTTTTATGTTAGATTGTGGATAATAAATTATTAATGCAATGTCCTATTTTTTTCTTTCAGGATTTATCATCTATATTTATATATACAATATTTGGAATATTTAGACATTCCCTTTGTAATTTTCATATCATATTTTCTTTTGTCATCAACATGATAACTTTGGTACTAGAGCCTCACAATTATACCATTTTACATCAACAGCGTTATATTTTTTGATATATAATTTTACTCAAAAATTAATATTTAAATCTTAACCAGATTTATTGATTAATGCAATCTTTTTGTTTGGCCCCTTTATCATTGACCCCAGCAAATCGTAGAGCAATATTTTTTTTATCTTGACAAAGTAACGTCAGTGTTGATTTACTCAGCATTTAGCAGATAGAGATGACAGGAATTGTTCAACATTTGATTACTAAGGTAGAGATTTAAAGACAGCGTGAGCTGGGAATCAACATACAAGGCTGCGTCCGAAAGCTAAAAAAGCTGTCTTCACAAACAGCATATGGAGGAAGTCAACAAGCCGACTAAGATGCCTTCATCTGGTTGAATTTGAAGGCTGCAGACGCATTCTTGACTGCCAGTGATGTCCCACAATCCTGCGCATATGGTTTGGCAGTTGGTGTAAAAAATGGTGTCAGTTGAAAGAGGTAAATAATTCATACATTAATTGCACATTTATATATATATATATATATATTGTGTGTGTGTGCAATATCTGGCTTGGTGCCCAGATATGTATCAGATTTGTTTCCTTAGCAGTCTCAAAATTTTACTGACAATAGCATGTTTGTTTTCAAAGTAAACTTTTATTAATATCCAATAAGGCACATGTGGAACTACATTATTATTATATATAAACGTGATATTGTAAAAATGCAATATTAATTATTTAAATAAAATATTAATAATAAAAAATAATATTCTTTAAGGTACACTCTGTAACTTTTGCCCCTCTAGCAGTTAAAAAACAAAACTGCATGCATTTTACGGACAAGAACATTGTTTTGGTTGTGCATCAATGAATATGACCCTATGAGATAATGTTTTACAATGAACTCTGTTAGAGAGCTACATGTGGCAATTATCCGTTCAATAAAATACCTCACTGTTGAGTAATAAAAACGGCATTTCAACATTTCAAATTCCACAGTTCTCGCCATCTCCAAAAAGCCAAGCCAATGTTGATTCTTGTTTTATTACAAGCTCTGTCGTGTTCTGTTTTTGCCAGCAGACTCCTCTGTTTTTTGTTTGTTTTTTAAACTAGTGATTTCCCAGAGGTTACAGATTTAGTATGCCTCATGTCAACCTTTCTTGCTCATTGTGACAAATAAACTATGCCACTCCCACACCATACAAGTGTCAAAGTAGTTGGAGCAACATTTTTTGATATTTATGGATATGACGAGACTCCTCCATCCCCAACTCCTCCTTATGCTGGCACATGATCGCGAGTGACATATGTACACAATTTCCCGCTAAAACCATCCCGACAGGTCTAAAATATAAACACTTATAATAGGCCTACCATAGTGAATCAGGGTAAGACAAAAACACGTTTTAGAAGAAGGATTGATGATGTATTGACTCATTTAAATTTAGTTCATTTTGATAATGTTATATAGTGTACCTTTAAAAATTTATATATTAAATATATTACGTTATAGTTACTTTTAACCCTGTCTGAAGCCAGTTTCCTTACAAACTGCTGAAAGTTTAGTCATAGACTGACTGGGCAGAATAGAAGCAACCTAAACTTTTCCAAGATCACTCGCAGACTCTGTCTTTCAGTTACTGTACTTCCCTGGTTTATATTGAAATGACAGCAGTGTTTTGTAAGATGTTTTGGTAAGTGGGTGTATAACACGGTCTGTTTTGTTCTGCTTTGTTCTCTTTGCAGCCCAGAGGGTACAGCGACCACCATTTGTGGCGCACTGTCTCTTTCACTTCTGTAAGTGATGCTATTGAATGTGGTTGTTCCTTTCACTGAAATTATTTTATAATATTTTGCACTCTTTATAACAAAAATCCTTTTTTAAAACTCCAAAATGATTGGTATGAGGCCACTGCTGTAATATATCAGTCTAGAAACTTGTTGACATAGCCCTTGTATACACAGAAATTGAATAAGCTTAGCTTTTGGTTGTTTAATCGACTGGTTAAAATTCAGGCACAGTCTCAGGGTTCCACCAAAGTGTGTATCAGATCAGCAGCATTATGGTCTACAATACACTAATGCACCTTGTCTCCTGGCACACAGCCACACAGATTGTAAACTGCTCTGAGCGGCCAAGAAATGTTGTTGGACTGTAATACTGAATACCGGATGCAAGATTGGATCTGGTTCATTGCTAGTTGAATAACAAATCCAAAATCATCAAAAGAAAATTAATTCAGTCTTATATCTGCTTCCACCATCTTGGGTTCAGTTTCATGCAAAATCTGACATGGTGCCTTCAGGATTTAGATTTGTTCTCACTTAGCAGTTCCAAAATCTTAGTGACAACAGCACAAGTTTGTTTTCAAAGTAAACTTTTATTAATATCCATAACAGGACATTGTTAAAAGGCACATGTGGTAATACAAAAAATAAGCAAAATAAACAAAAAACATACAGTAAGAAAAATAATAAAACTACAGCATTACAAAATTAAAAGATTATTTTAATTGTTATCATTATCATTACAGGACTATGACTAGCTGAAAATCATAACTCTACAAAATCAGAGAAAAGTATAAAAGATAAATTGCATAGTAAAAGGCCTCATTTCATCAATACATTGTCTTCACAATTACTTGATTTGTCAAATTTTGAAAAATATCAATATAATTGAAATAAAGAAAAATAATTACAAAATAGATTGCACAATTCTTTTCAAATTTTAAATAATTCTTAAAACATTTGCATATTCAATACTGAATTTTCTCTTCAGCTATGATTGATTGTAACACAAAATACAGAGAGACATTTAGAGAGCATTTAATACCCCTTAAAGTAGTTTCTATTTTGAGCGCTGAAACAAAAACAAAAAACTTAAAAGCTAGTTGAAGATGCTTTTAGTGGTCAGTGACTTGTTGAAACCAGTTTTAGTCGGAAGAATGAAATACTCATATTTATTCAGCTAAATATTCCTCTCACCTTAACCTGTCATAAATAGCTGCTCTGATCTGCCTTCTCTTCCAGGTGATTGCAAGCCCAACACAATTGCATAGAAATTAAAGACAACAGCTCTCTGTCCAACAAGTGTGTGACATACAACACACTGAGCTGTCCAATCAGAGTGCAGTATCGTTCACTGCTGCCGTGGGTCTCACACTCATACATGCAGAATCTACAGAGCCTCACACATTATTTCTAATAATTCATGTTAGATTTCAATTAGTAATCAGTTATTGGAGAAATACATTAGGGAATATACTAAAGTCCTTTAATATTGAAAACTATTGAACTAAAAAAATCAGTTATAAAGTGCATTATGCTAAAGATTGTACCAAGACAGACTCGATCAGAGAGTGCTAAACTGTTAAAATCATTTTTAAGATCTATAAGCTAAACCTAATCTTTCACACATTTTTATCTCTTATATTCTTTTTATCAAAAAGTACCAAAATGGTTGGCATTTAAAAATGTCATTTTATACAAAATCCTCATTAAATTAGAACTACCCAAATTTTTTTTTTTAAACTTAGAATTCCAAACTAGTTTGTTTGTACAAATACACAATTTGTTAAGTACTTTGACCTAGACCCGTACAAAGAAAGACTAACAGTTAGTTTCTCACATATTTTTTAACACACACACACACATACACATACTTGGCTTGCAACACATGGCCATTGGAACAGTAGACTGCTTCACACTGCCTCACAAATGCCAAGTTGGACGTCCTATAGAACTATTAAAGTGCTGTTTTTATCTGATGTTGGGGCTCATGCATAGTAAAGTAACCCGTTTGACTCCATCAGCCATCGGTATGAACGTTCCTCCATTTAATGGATTTCACGTTATTCGACTTCACTCTGAAAACCTGAAAAGACACAAAAGAAACAAGAAATGTGTTAAGTGAAATAATATTTTTGATAGTTAAACCATTTCAATTCCAATCAGAATATACATTTGATTACTGAAAACTATCGGTTTATCTCTTCAGGACTGTCTTTTGTACTTTAAGATGTTCTGTTATTTGATTTTAATGGGTTTTCTGTTTTGTAGGGTTCATTTAGAAGTTCGCAGCAAACAAACTCCTCAGACGGCTGTGACTCGTGCAGGCCGCAGCGAGTGCCAGGTTGAGAGATTGAGGCCGAAGTTGACAGTGCCTCTGCGCTTGGTACGACGTGGAACTGAAGCAAAGAGGAGGCATGTGACACAACCTAAGCCCGGAGAACTCCAGAGTTTAGTCGCTCCACGCAGCTCAGACAAGCAACTCGAGGTGTGCAGGTGATTAAAAAAGCATGGAGGCAAGAGCTGATCAAACACCCACATTTGTCTGTATTTATGGGGTGACAATGACTCAATCTTTGTTTGGTTGTCGGAAAATTGGATAAGTGTGAGTGGAAGTTTGGGCGTGATGGTCAGGCTGGTATCTCTAAGCCAAATGTGTCGTAAAAAAAAAACGCGCCTTGGCTTTCATTCTTTCTTTCGTGATTTCCCTCTCTGCCTCCGGTTGTCTTCCCTAAATGAATGCTCATTGGAGTGTTACTGTGTCTCTGTCTCCCTCCTCCTGTCCCGGCTGAATAGAAGAGTGAATTGAGCAAACAGTCAGCCTGTCAGCTCAATAGGCAGTCTGACCATGAACTCTGAGTCCTTCCCAGGCACCCAGCATCATCGTCAGGAGGGGGAGGGAGAGACGGGGGGGGGGGGGGCAGACAGACTCAGACTTTGGGGGGCCCCGGTGCCCATTTTTTGGGGGAGCCTCGTCGTGGTGGTTTCCAAGGCTGGTGCCTGCGTGAAGAGGCAAGAGCAGCTGCTCCGAAAAGGGGAGCCTTGTGTGTATGTGTGTGTGCAGACGGGAGAGTGTCTGCCCCTTTGCCCAAGCCCCAGCCATCTCGCACGCTCCCAGACGCAAGCTGCTGCAGAGTCTTCGCTCCTTTTTTTTTTATCTGATGTGCTTTGGCTTTGTTTTTACTGTGCATAATTTACTGTGCCGTCCCTCTCAGCCGCTCTTCCCCCAGTTTGCCACCTGTTTACTGCGGTGCACTTAGATTACTGAAAACAATGACATGATTGTAGACCCAGTGTGACTGCAATCCTGTAATTCTCTGCTACCTGCATAAAGAGTTTTATCACTCCTGAACAATTAAATCCTTGTTTTGGAATGAAAAAAATTTAAATTACATTTTTAATGTGATGAAAGTGGAAAAGAGAACATTATTGTTTCATTGCTGCTGTGATTTTGCTAGATGGTTACATTTTGTAGCTTGTTGTGGGAAAACTCTTTGTGTAGCTGTTCTGCAAGTTTGATTTGGTCACATTAACATCCATTTCTAGTGGTTGCACTAGATATACACTACTGTTAAAACGTTTAGGGTCAGAAAGAATCTTTAAAAAGAAATTTAAATTCCATTTTATTCTTTTATTCCATAAGAATGCTTTGAAATAATAAAAGATATTTATAATGTTATAAAAGATTTCTATTTCAAATAAATACTGTTCTTTTGAACTTTCTATTCATCAAAGAATCCCAAAAATATACTGTTTTAAACACTGATATAATAAGAAATGTTTCTTGAGCAGCAAATCAGCATATTAGAATGATTTCTAAAGGACTGAAGGCTGGAGTAATGATACCGTGCCATCACAGGAATAAATTACATTTTTAAAATGTATTCAAATAGCAAAAAATAGTTATTTTAAATTGTAATAATATTTCACAATATTATTGTTTTCACTGTATTTTTAATGAAATAAATGCAGCCTTTGGTGAGACAGTTCTTTCAAAAATATAAAAGAATCTTTCTACCCCCAAACTTTTGAACAGTAGCTTATATTTGGCAATAAAAGTTTCTGATGGAGACTTAAAAAGAGACTGTAAAAAGTTGATGATAATCAGAATACAATGCTACACTTACAAAAAAGCTACTAAAAATATGTTTTTGGACATGTGCCATACTATTATGGTGTCATATCATGGAGGTACCAAGTAAATACCATGGTTATCATGGAATACCATCACAGTACCACATGGTACCGTGGCGGCACAGTACTTTTTTGTAAGTGTATACAGCTAGCATACACCTTCTCCTCTTAAACAGAGAGACTGAGCTCTGAACATCGTTATTAACACGCTAGTCCTCCACTGTATCTCCTGGCTCTGGCTATTGTCTGGACTTTCAGTGATGGGACCGAACAAAGGCGGCCCTCTGAGAGAATGAAGGACAATGGTCTGTATTGTTTACTTAGCTACCTCACTTAATCAGGCACAGCCGGCTCTAATTGGTGTTTTGGTTAAGCGGTTTTTAAACTTATAACTTCCTGGCCTTAATAACAGTGTGCCACAGCAAGCTCGCCACAGAGAACAATACTGGACTTGTCTGGCCCGCGACTCTTAGAAACCAAGATGTACAAAAGAGAGCCCGTCCTTATTGAGACCTCTCTATCACGCGCCCTCCTGCTACTACTCCGATTTTGCTCTCTTAGCGTGTTTTTGCTATCTTTAAATAAATGCTGAATAATCCAAGATGTTAGCTTATGGTTTCTATAGTTATGTAAGACTAACAACGGCGATCTATTTTGCTCATTCAAGCTTCTCTCTCATGGGAAAGCTAATATCATGACGACTATGGCTGAAAGCTGGAGAGAAGGCTTGCTGTTCTTCTCAATAATGGCAGCACGCCATCTCCGTGGCTGGCATGGTACGGCGACGGGGCAGCAGAATCCCTGATGGCGATCTATTCAACGTTGATGCCCGCAGATGCAGCTCTGCTTCAGCCATTGTGCTGGGGAATGATTTAATGCAAACGACTACAAAACATCTCCCCACCCCCTTTCAGCGCCTATCACAACCAGGACGTGTGATATTCACAATTAACAAACACATCTGCTGTAATGAACAGTGCCTTCGAGCAGGGGGAGAGAGAGGGGACAGCGTGTGTAAAATAGAAGAGGAGAGAAATAGAGGAGGGTGTGAGGATGCAGGAGAGTGATGGTGGGTCATACCTGCTTATTTTCCACTTCCATTTAATGCCCGCATGCTCTAAGATGGTGGCTTTGTGCAAACTGCATCTCGTGACAGGAGGAAGGGGGCAGGCGAGCAGCGGAGGGGAGGGGAGCAGCAACACCAGCAGGACGACAGCCACACAACCGACCTGCCCCGCTTCTTCACTCTTTCCTTTCCCTGACATCAAGGATGGTTGGTCTGTACAAGAATGAAAATGGAAAGATGAAGGAAGAAAGGCATAAATGCACCAGCATGTGAGGGCATAAACACGATCGGGCATGCGCGCGCACACGCACACCTTTTCATGTCTGTTCTCATGGTA
Source organism: Coreius guichenoti (assembly GCA_039654105.1). Lineage (NCBI taxonomy): Eukaryota > Metazoa > Chordata > Actinopteri > Cypriniformes > Gobionidae > Coreius > Coreius guichenoti. The sequence continues at coordinate 18,297,096 of CM077176.1, forward strand.
AAGTCTGTCTTGAGCATGCAAATGACTTTCATTATGCAAATGCATGCAAATCAGACCCAACCATCTGAGAATCAAGGCTGGGAAAAAATCTACACAGAGATATTGAATGAAAGAGACAGAGAGTGAAGGATAAATCCTTTGGGTGGCAGGAGGCGGCTAACAGAACTAAACGCAGTGTGGAGGAACAAGGGTGTCCCAGAGAGCACAGGAATGGCCGTTTAAGATTGTAACACACTCTTTCTTTGTGGTGATTTAGTGTGTGGGTATTAAAATGCAGTCCTTACAATATCTATAGCTACTGATTCGTGTCATATCGCTAAATTAAACATTAAAAGTTGCTCTATAAGTATGCATGTTTACCACCTGCTGTAAGAGCTCTGAAAGTATAATGGAGAATGTAATGGAAGTCATATACACCACAGGGAATGTTCTAGACAACAGTGAAACACTCATTGGGCTGGAAGATGAAACACAAGCTCATCGTATATACCTTGTTAAAATAACCTAGTCTGTGGGAAATAAAATTTCTTGCCCAACAGACAAGACAGAATTTTACCAGCTATTTTTATTTTTTCAATTAAAATGTATAAAACGCACTATAAATATATACCATATATAATGTTTTATCTATAAGTTTTATATTTCTATATTGAATTTTATACATTTGAATTGAAAAATGCTATTATATATTATTGTATTATATACAATTGTATACACCATTGTATTATTGTATATATTATTATATATATATATATATAATTTTTTTTAATTTTTAAAAATCAAATACTGTATATATTAAAAAATGTTATATTTATATGCAATTTTATTAACATTTTATATAATTTTTATATATATGTCACTTTGTATATTAGTGCTGTCAAATCGATTAATCACGATTAATCACATCAAGTTTGTTTATATATATATAAAAATATAATGTTTAAATATGATTTGACAGCACTAATATATATGTATTTTTTTTCTTACAGGTCACCTGCCACAGTGGGTGCCAGATAAGGCAAAATTACCAGCCACTGACCAGAAAGTACCAGCATTACCATTACAAGTACTATCTCAAAATAAAACCCAATCTGACAGGTTTATATTGGGACAGATCTGCAGAGGGATGGACTATAAATCCCTGTTAAACATCTCAGAAGCTCAGGGAGCTTTATTATCTGATGGATGGTCCCACATGGGGAAACAACGCAGCATGGCGGGCTAGTCTTTTCTTAGGTAGTTTCTTTCATTGCTCTGAGGTAGCTGAGGTAGAGCTGGTCTTTGTTTTAAGATGCCGTTAGCCTGGCCGGAGTGTGAGAGAGTTGGCTGAGGGGTAAATAAAGAGTGAGATTGGAGGGGTGGGGTTTTGCTGAAAGGCAGCAAACCTTCCCTAATTGGCACTTGACATTTTTTTGCTGTGGCTGGATAAAGTGGACCCTCTTTCAAGACCACTCCAAACGCTTGCTGGAAAAGTGCCTTATGCAAATACTGCAAATAGGAACCATTGTCAGGCCTCTGACATTAACAGCTGAGGTAACAATAGGACTGTGTGCTTTCAGTGGACATGTAGGTGTGTTGAAGAGAGCACAGGACAATGTGGCAGAGAGTGGACAGCATGTGAAAAGCCATCCAAATGATGCTTCAATGGGGGGGGGAGAAGTCATTTCACCAGAGCGAGTACTAGTTCGCCATGCCAAGCTTTTAACAGAATGGCCAATTAAACTTGGACAATCAAGCAGATGTATGATTTTACAACATCTAAATATTTGTTTGCTTTAACTGCTCCACCAATAACATTTCTTAAATCTATGAGTGTAAATAAAGCACAGAGTGTAAATAATTCATATAGCAGCATTCTATATTATTGCCATGTTCACATTCAGCTATTTTCAGACACAGTCTAAACACAAACCCATTGTGCAATTACCCATTCATTCCTTTAGACTAAATTTAAATGTCTAAACGAGAATGGTGTGGTCTTCTTGTCGCCGTACAGCGTGTGTGATGAATCAGCCTTTCATGTAGTCAGGACAGCGTTTGGCTACACCTGTTACTGCTGAGTGTTTAATCCCCTTAGTGTGTGTGGGCCCATTGACTTCTCTAACAGCCTAAAGGGAATTCATAGTTCTTTGGGGCGACGTCAGGGCGGGAGGGGGGTCATAGAAAACGGTGTCTATTCCTCAGTTTCCTCTCCAACAGTGCAGCCATTTTGGGGCTCGGTTGGTGAGTTCCGTCCAAAGAAAGAGAAGCATTGCCGGGGGCAGGAATCAGAGCGGCGCTCACCAAAAGCGGCCTGGCTGATGTGACTGGGACGCTGTCAAAAGGTTGGTAAAGGAATCCATTGTCTCTGTGACAAGTGGCCTGGCTCTATTGACCGTACAGTTGACGGGAGAGGGGAGGAGGGTGGTAATAATAAGGGCACAATGCCTGTTTTTCTAGTTGACACTTGAAGTCCGAAATGCTAAGTGCAAGAAAACTGCCATTCACACTTTTCCTTCCTGTTCCTCTGTTCCCTGCTCTCCAGACAGTTTGATTAGACTGCCAATCATTATTCCTCACAAGCCGTGACATATCCAACCTATTGTAAATGCTACCTTCTACCTTTATGCTAAATAGTCAAGGTATGCTAACCATTCAAGTAAGTTACCAAGAAGAATCACATCAATATTAACATACACCTGAAGGATGTACTTGCAGATCTTTCTTTTATACTACTTTTAAGGACATTTTGTAATTGAACGTAATTTATAGTGTACTGTAACTAGGCCAAGATGGACAGTTCACTGCTAAATTGGTGTAAAGGATGCAACAAGAGAAATGGAGAAATGATGGAGTGATGCAAATCAAGCCAAATCAAGAGGACGATTGATAAGATTTGATGCATACAGGTAAGTGCAATATATAAATTGCTGTTTAGGTATTTTTGATAATAAAGACATTAATACTGTGAAAGCAGGCCAAATCAGGACAAAACTAACTGAGTGTTTGTCACGTTGCTAAACTTTAACATGGTTTTGGAAACTCTTAAGCCACCTTTTAACTATTTTCACTATCTCCAACAAATGACAAACCGGAAGTCATTCATTTCCAATTAAGTGTAGTATAGGAGCATATGCATACGTGGAATTTTTCGATCCAATTTTATCTTCGATTGTGTTGAAATATTTAAACATTTGCGGTTAGACCGAATGCCACTTGACCACTAGACTGGATGTAACTATGAGCATGAGGTGAGAATCAATTTACCAATTTTGGCACTAAAACTTTTTTAAACACTTTCTCTAAAATGGGTGGTTACGACAAAAGATATCCAAGTTAATTATTATTTGATGGTTGATTAGCCCTAGAAAACCAATGCTTTTCTTTCAAACGTACTGATCTACTCAATGCTAATGTAACCGCATGTAGTACATGCTTGATCAATTTGGCCGAACTTTTTTATCTATTCTCAGTAGTAACGTTTGGACTCTACTTGCCTTTTGCTCTCAAATATGAACAGTTTAATCCCTGCACCTGCAATGCAGCAGCACTGTCTGTGGCTACAATAGTGACACAGACAGAATGACAGCACCTCATCATATATATTCCCTGTCATTTAAAACATCTAAAATGTACCTATTACTAAATAGCATTGCTAAATCAGACTTTTGAAGCCTCTGTGATCTGTTAATTCCAAATGAGAAATTAAATTACTATAACACCCAAAGGTGCAATGATCTGGTGGCTGATGTCCACCTACTGATCACAAGCCTAATAGTGAAGGGGAATTGTGGTATTGGCCTCCTAATGGGTTTTGCCAACAAAAACTGTTAAGGTTCAGCTGCCGAACCCACAGACCTCTATTCAGGACCATCCCAACAAGCTTTGCTACTTAGAAAACGTCCATGCTGGCGCTGGCTCCATCCCAGCCCCATTTATAACACAGCCAACTGTCACATCCAATCAAGAACCTCTCGGCACAAAATTCAAGTTCAGACAATCAACGTTTGTTTCTCAGTGCTGGCTCAAGGTCCGAATGCATCCAAAGCTTAGAATAGCAGCCAGATTTGCGTGGGAACGCTTTAGCCCGTTAATTATTCAAATGCATGAGTTGAATTGAGCGAGCTGAAAAAAGACAATGGAGTCTCACCAACTCACCAACCTTGTTAAACAAAGGTAACGAGTGAATGAGCTTTGTGCGTTCTCTACAGATTAATACTTCAGAAAGCACCGGACTGGGTGTTAGTACAGGCACCCGTGGGTGATCATCATGTGGCCTTGAGTTAAGCCTTGGCCTGCTGCTCTGTGCTCTGAGACTAGCAGCTTACAGATTAAACGTGATCATGTTTGACCAACATACCCCTGCACTGCATGTTCGCATAAACCATGTTTTATCCATACAAATCCATAGATTTGGTATATTGGTAAACATCCTGTTTCACATTATCATTCTACAAAAGAACCTACATTTAATCAGTGGAATCCTGCTATTTGTTCAGCACTAGATTCATTCTGTGCATTATTTGTAATGCAAGTTGTTGCCTATTGGCGTGAATGTATTTTTTCCTGTTCTTCTGAATTTTGTGTAGATATGAATCGAACATCACATTTATTTGTCTGATGCTAGCCAGATCTAGTCCTTGAGTAATGCATTTTACATCAAAAGCCATTGCAGTTGAAAATTTCACACCAAACAAACTCCATAACAGGCTTCCTAAAAAATAGGATAGGCTAAAAAAATGGATACCTGTTTTGTACTTGCATCTTTTACAATTGTATTAGCACCTATCCCAGAGTGGAAAACTATTTTTACATCCATTATAAGGAGGGTAATGAGAAAGGTTGAGCATTACGAGGAAAGATGATGCTGCATAATACTTTATAGGGTACAATCACTGCTTGTTTTTTGAACAAAAAATAACTGTAACAAAAAATGCTGCTTACCTTTTCTATCAGCAGTGATGGAGGCCATTTTGTGGCTTGTTCTTGCAATAAGATGCAGAGATTGAGGAGGAGAGAGGGAGACTTAGGAAGGAAAAGAGGAGAGGAGAGAGACAAGTACAGATCTCAAGGTGGGGTGATGCCTTTCAGGTGTGTAATGGGATTCTTGTTACTTTCGGTTATCTAGCTTTATGAAGAATGAATAACACTCATACAGCTAGATAACCAAAGATAACAGCCAACCCCTCCGGCCACCCATCCTCTTCCTCCATATGAAAAACCCAACCGGGGTTGAACTGGGACCTGAATAGAGAAGATTTTTTTATTAACTTTCTAATTAGGACGAGATTGAAGTCAACTGTATTTAGTTAAACACTAGCGTTAATTAAACCTGATGTGTTTAATGCAAGTCATTCGTTACTGATTATCATTGTGCTATAGGACGACTTGTTGCTTTTAGAACTACTAGTTATTTGTCAAGCATCTCCTTTTAAAACTGACTGGTTAAAACTTGGCTATGATTTCACTAGTCTGTTGAACCAGTCTGAACTGGTTTTTAGAGATGCAAGGGGTTCATTTACTGCTTGTTGTCTCTGTCTTACATTGCAGGCTGATCATTCTCCTTGGGTGAGAGATGGCTTCAAACGCATCCCACAAAGGCTGGGATTTATTTTTAAATGGGAAAAAAGATCCTGACTGTGTAGACGGAAAAAAAGAAAAATAGAATAGTAACATTGGTTGTTTTAGTTTTCTGCAAATTTACCCTCAAGTTGCTGTTGTTTGTGTTTCAAAAGCCTGTCTTTCAGCACTAAGTGCCAGAATCATGAGGTCTCTCTCTCTTAGCCTCTTTTTCTCAGGACTCTCAGTCAATCTGATTTTATGCAAATAAAAGAGGAGCTGGTCCAATTAAAAGCCTTTGTGTGAGAGGAGCCCCTCCCCATACACTCTCAGAGGTGTTGCAATCAAAGAGGGGAGAGAGGGAGAGGAAGAGAGAGAGTGTCATCACTTATTACAGCCTTTCAAGCCTAGTGAAAATGGCGACACAGGGGCGAGTTCAAACACTTTTATTTACTCTACACACAGCTCATCATCTAATTATTTTACTAACAGCACCAGCCCATTGTTAACAGGACAGAATGTTCTCAGCCAGCTAGCCTTTTGACTGTAAATTAGAATGCTAGAAGCTTCCCTGTAAATGAACCGTTAGCACACACAAACATGCTTATATGATACACAGGTTGACAGGCACATGCATGTTCAGAACCAAAGGAAAATAAGTGCTTTACAATTAAATATTACATTTCAATATAATAATAGGCTAATAATAATCATTTATTATCTCACCACCAGTATCCCAACAACAATAATAATAATAGTTGTTGTTATTATTTTTGTTTTTGTTGTTATTGTTAATGTGATAGTGGTGGTGAGATAATCACAATGCTTGTATTCACATCCCATTTCGCGTCACCTCTCAGGTTTCCTGTTTCTTGTGCTGCAAAAATATTAATTGGTGTCAAGATTTAACTAAAAGGTATAGTAATTAACTATACTGGACTAATTAGTAACTATCTTCATAAAGTGATATTTAAATTAATCTAGTCACCAACACCGCAGAGATACAGTAGTGATTAGCTGCATTTGTGTGACTCAGTGAAGCGATTATAGGCTATAAAAATGACTTATTTTGTGCTCTGTTTAATCTTAATCATTCGAATAAAACTAATCAAAAATATATGCATAATTCCCAATATTAGTATATGATATAGATAGGCTAATTTTAGGCCTATAATTCCCTATTCCCAAAGTTTTTCGTTAAAAGTGACAGTGCCTGGTTCACAATATTAATGACGTAGGCTATCTTGCATTAAATGGATAATAACGAGAGTAATTATAATGTAAACAACTGCAGAGGTGAAAACTTTCATTTTTACCCTTAATTGCGTGTTTGTTTCTCTGTCCATTTGCGTCTTTACATATAGTTTAATTCAATTTATTGTAAGGATTGTCCTGGTGTAAAAGGCGTGCAAAGGCAACAATCGTTTTTATTAGGCTACCTGTTTTTGCTACCATTAACTGAAAACCATATGAACGTGAATTTTAAACAGGCCATAAGTGAGAAACGGAAACGTATTCGTGTTGTGGAAAATACTACAGTCCTAGGTTAGTAGCTACATAATAGCCTAAGAGGGTTTTTACGAAACTTATCATTTATAATGTTTTTACGTTACACTAAATAGCCTATTCTTGCCATATACATTTATAGGGGAAATTGCTTTAAATTATATGAAATGATAAGCGTCTTGTCTAGTAGGCTAAGCTGGTCGTTATTATTTTCGTGTGGCTTTATTTTACCCCTATTCCTATCGATGACGCACTAGTTTAACTGTGAGATTAAAAAAAATTCTAAATATTCTGTTGCTAAAAATAAGCATGTATAATATGGTTTTGGTGTCGTGCTCTTTCAATCGCAATCCACTCTCACACACTATAGCACACATATATAAATGAATTAAATTTATCTATAACTGTGTGAAAGAGCCTATACAATAGTAAAAATAGGCCTATTAAAATGAGAATATTTTAGCTACCTGTGTAACGTGCCCCTCGTGTAAAATCTCAATGGACGCCCTATGGGGGAAAAAAAGAAGCAGAGAGAGAACAGCGTGAGAAAACTTTGCTTTTATAAATAGACATTTCCGAGTGCTACAGGCTGTGAACAGGACTTTCTCGCGGTGTATAGACTTTTTGGGGTGATATAGCTATAAAACATAGTCGAGCAACAGAGATATGTTAGGTAGACCACACCTTAACGTCCCCGACTGTGATCTTTAAACGAACCTGATAGGCTAGAACCTAACAATAACTTTTTTTAAGTGTAGCCCATCACACAATTCATAATATCCTCCTTATTAGTAGTCTACTTAAGACTCCTGTTATCTTACTGCATTAATGAACATACTATAGGCATTTTAACCAAGAGAAACTATGAGATTTGTCACACAACGGTCGCACAATCCATAAGGTTTGTGACGTTGGTTGTCTTTCGGTCAGTTGTCACGATCTGATTGTTAAAGAATATTTATTAATGTTGTGGGGGCTGGGGGCATGTATAGCCTACCTACATACATGTAGGCCTATGTAATATTTTATATTATAAACCTATAAAATTACAATTTAATAAATTATAACGTGCCTTAGTATTCATGGGTGTGATACTCGACAGGGAAACGCGCATGAAAGAGGCACGTGGAGAGCAGATATTGGCCTTGTGATTAATCTGAACGCTGGCCATCAGATTAAACACGTCATGCGTACAGGCCTCCATCTCATAAACACTAAACAAATTACAATCATTCGTGCCAATGTTTTAGAAACAATTCTTGAGTTATTTCTATTAATACTTGTTCTGTAAACAAAGGTAGCTTTTCACATCATGTGGTTTGAATGGCCCAGAAATATTTCTGTTATTTTCGTTTTATTCTGTGGCTTAAAGATAAAAGAAGATTCAGTCAAAACTCAAACCACGAGCTTTCCGCACTGACTGTTTATCAAAAACTGATAAATATTCTCCACTGAAAGCATTTAATTCAGACGTAAACCACACTGCTGTAACTCTAAATTCTCATTTAAAATAATCCCTTTGACTCTATATTTTACAGGCGTATAGCCTAATGAGAACAAATAAAGCCCTATCAAAATATTGACTTATTAATTACCAATCATTTTCAAATTAGAGTAGTTCCATATGCATACTTATGAGTTGAGTCTTCTGAAAGAGAATCCGTATAATTTCTAATTTCTAAAACCATCTATTGGCTTCTTTTTATGGAAAATGCGATGACTATCGATATGATACAACTGACTATTTCCCACTAATTGCGTCCAAACAGGATGCACGCGCACTGATCACCTCTAACAGCGGCGTGTCTCGAGTGCCAGTCTCTACAAGGACCGCTACACGCGCAACCTGTTCTGGGACTTATCCTGTAAATTCTCGCTTCACCCTTAAAAAACACGATTACAGAATTCTTGCAGTGGTTTCATGAATGCAGTCTACAATACAAGCGTAAATATTAGCGTAGCTATACTCACTCCTATCCACGAGCATCGACGGTCTTTAAGACGGATCTCAATGATAAATGTGCGCGTGCGAGCTGCGTGCACTCCAGAATGTTGTCTAGCGCTTCGGTCCTCCGCTTCATGGCTGCGGCTCCGCGTGACGTTGCAGTGGCCCCATCCATTCAGCGTCTCCGTATCGGGCTGCACGCAGTCTTTTCACCAATATTTCCCATTGAGATGCTCCTCTCCTCCCCTACGGAGAGTGGAATGAGCTGCTCGTTGTCCCCCCTCTTATCATTCCGCTTATTAAACGCTTGTGGGCCTCAACCTGCAAGCCAAAAACATATAGCATATTTTAAGCCCTCCCCTTATGACACGTTGCGGTTAGAATTTGTCCCCACCCTCTTGAATTAGCAATGCAACGCTGCTTAAATGTACGGAGCAGCATTATAATTTGCGCTCTTTTGTTAACAATTACAATAGTAAGTTCTTTAGACCTAGTGAGTGTGTCCTTGAAAATATAGGAGAAACAAATCAGTTCTATATCTAGCTCAATCTATAATATAATTATAGACATGCAATAGTTAGGCTAGTTTTATTTACTCAATCACATAATATCACATCAATTTAATATCACATAAGAATATTTGCTGTGTAGCTAAATGCTACATTCACTATATGCATCATATGGAGTTCATCTGAGCCTCAGAAAGGCCTTGATTTTTGTGGTGCAGTGATGAAATAAGTGCCTTTTGTAGGAGAATAAGAACACTTTGACTTCGAGACTCCTTTAACTGTAACCCACAGTCTAAATCAAGTGCACTCGCTCCCAGCAACCCTTTGTCTTTGCCTTTTTCTCTGTAAGTGTCTAGGAATGTGACCACTGAATCGACAGGGTGAAACCGTGCAAATCAGCTTTAACCGTCAGGACCGAGAGTAGACCCCAGACAAGGGGACAGAAAGGGGTCTCGGTCGGTTGATTATCATAAGAATCAGATCGCTGGGGATAAAAATCGCCTTTGAATAAATTACTGGTTCAATAGGAGGCGCGACTGCCAAATAGACAACTCTGTCAGAGGCCGCTGGTCTTGGTTTTTCCATCCGTCGTCTGAGTCCCCTTTTCTAAAAACTCAGACTTTAATTGCATTCTCTGTCTCAAATTCCATCGATTTCCATCGCTTGTTGTCCTTTCTCCAGATCTGGATAGCACGCGAAAGCCGCTGTTACCAGGGGTGCCGGGGGCATGCAGGCCTCGAACCGAATTCGTGAAAGCCAACCCGTCGAGAAGTAATGAGTTAGAGATAATGCGCCAAGGCATCGTGTCCGCCAGAGATGCTGAGAGAATCAGACAGACACTGCTCAGTGATGGCACGTCCCAGGGTCATTATCAATTATCGACCAACAACATGTTTCTACTAGCCCGTTGCTTTAACACATCTAGTCATTTCCTGGGGGATTCTCCAACACATTTTTATCACTAGGAGGATCTCCTAAAAATAAATAAACACTTTGCAATTTAGACCTCAGACCTTTAGAAAGTGCTGGATAGGCTAATTGGAGCCACGCACTGGTGAGCCTGTAAATTCGAGGACGGAACCAAAAGGCTAGATTTTGTTTCTCCTACCATAGTGCCCCTGCCATATGTAAACGCAAAAGTATATTTCCATATATAAAACAGATTTATTATGACGTTTTTGAATACAAAGTATTAGCGGTAGGCGATTATGTGCCCACGTGTGCGTGTGTGCTTAAGACGCGGCCAGGGCAAAATGACTTGTATGATTTTCATAAACCGCCAGCCTGCACTCCAGAAGTCAGGCTGTTGAGATTTATTCTTAATAAGAACACGTGTTTCCAATGAGGCGTTTGACCAACTCAGCACCACGATTTTCGGCCACGAAAGTGTGCTAAGGCGATTATGTGCAGTAAAACTCATGACAAGGATTGCATTGCATGGGCTGATCTATTCTGGTCTTTTCACATTTCGCCTCTAAAACGTGAGCTCGGGCATCAGGGGAGACGCACCGTAGCCTAGTATCGCTATCATGTCTGGGAATGACTCAGGAAAAATCTGGTGTTTTCTCTTGAAATTGTGTCTATGCACTCGAGCAGACAAAACTGTGCATGGTGTTTGTGAAACTCGGGTGGGTTTGTTTCAGATTGATTTCAATTTGAGTAAGCCGGCAGAGTGAAGAAGATCATTTTTTAAATATATTTTAATACAACGATAAAGAAATAAATACACACACAATATAATATCACACATCTGTAATATCTCAAACCTAATAATTATATTTCAATTTTCATCAGGTGTTCAGTCTTTGTTTCCTCCAAATGATATTCTATTAACCACCCATCAGTGCATCATATTATTATGCAATAGACTTTGGCTGGTTCTGCTGATTCTTATTATCAGGTGCCAGTTTTTGTCACGTGAATTCAGCGTTATGATTCTATTTCAATTCTCAACTTTGTTGTTTATATGCAAACACATTACATATGTATTATTGAATGAGGATAGGATGGAAGTATGTTAAGTTCACACATGTGAAAGAAGGATTCTGTGTGTGTGTGTGTGAGAGAGAGAGGGGAGGGAATAGCCTGTAATGTAGAAACACCATGCTACATTCAAAACCAGCCTGTCGCTACTGTATGTGTTATAGGCTTTACTTGTAAGGTCTGGTTTTGAATTGGGACGCTGGACGGTTCAGAATCCGATACGTGATTGGCAACTCAAATGTCATCTTTTGTTCCCTTAAATCCAACTGAGTAGCTAACTACTCCGTAGAAAAACGCACATATCTTCTTGCATTGGTCTGAATGTCCATTTACAATTGTGGAAATGTTTCCGTATACCGGCATATTTTCAATATGTAGCCTATATAAGCTTTGTTTCTTTAAGGGGAAGATGAGCGTCTCAGACATATAGGCACTGGCCGTTTAGTAGCTGTAGCCTACTTAAACACGAACAAGTTTTACCCCAGGATACTCTTTTCCTGGTTACTGGAAACCGTAAGAGCTGTTTTCTCAATGACAAATCCCTAAGCCTGGTCTAACTGAAAAATAAAAATGGCGTTCTGACATCTCCCACGCACCGCCTGACAGGGTTTGCAATTAACCCTAATTTGCATATGCAAATGACCTGGAAATTCGTTTTGACTACAAAATGGGGTTGAGTGAAGCAGCATACTCGGAGATAAAATGCTAAACTTTATGCCATATATTGTAATCTTTAGGCGTCAAATTTCTTTGATGCCTGTAATTAACAGAAAGGCAGAGTCCATCATGAGATTTCTCTCAGTAGTTTTAGCCTTCTCGTTACCACTCATTAAAGCCATTGTTCTTTGCGCCGGATACACGCTTTATGTCCTCACGACCACATTTCAGGTGTTCTGTCTGTAATAGTTAACTCTTTCTCAACTAGTGGTTAAACCTTATGCTGTAGCCTATGCTATTACTTCAGTACTCCTCTGTAAGTGCGAGACTATTATTCAGCACGTACTGTATTTGAAACAATGAATGAGCATCTCCCTCATCAGCAGCGATTCGTTGGACAGATGTCGACTAATGCTGAATTAATTGCTTAATTAATGCGTTTGTGATAGTTTAAGTTTTATCTAGAATACTATAGAGACCATTGACATAAAATTGTAAACTTTTTTTGGTGGTAGCTTTTCCTTAAAAACGGAGCCAAATGTTATATTGGTTAATAAAGTTGTACAAAGATTGTCTATTTTGTTTAACTATTACTTTTCAGTTTAATATGCTGTTTTTACAAGCTTCATAAGACATTAGTCAGAATTGTATACCAAACAGATCATGTATTTACAATTTGATGCAGCGTAGCCTATACATTAAATAAATGCATCGTTTATGTGTTCTCTTGACGAAATATTAAGCAATCAAACCTACATAAACACAAACCTGATGCCGTGAAATTATTCCCGTGTTATAATGTGGAAAAGGAGTGTCCCGACGAAAGAAATTCCAACAGTCTTTATATGTGACCTCTGCCATTACGAATTACGTTATGCCATTATGAATCTAACATATTCAAAACGGCAGTTTATACTTATAAAATTTCGTTTATTTAGATTATCAGTTAACGAAATATGTTTTGCATGTAACGAAATTATTAAAGTAAATCCAGATTGGATCATCTGGCCACTGAATCCGTGCCAACTTTTAAAGCCTTTTCGTTGGCCTGTGCTAGCCTATGTGAGTGTCATTGTGTGTGTAGCCTATGTTTTATTGTTTTACCGAGGTTATTATTTCCAAGCAATATAGAGAAAAATAAAGAGAGACAAGACTGCGATTAAATGTCGCATTCTCTTTCAGTGAATTCTTTTGCCATAGCCCTTTTTTCAACAAGCAACAAAGCTTTTTCAAAAGTGCTTATTTATTGTATAAAAAAAATCAAGCATTATTTCTGTCATAATAATTATTGTGACGTGAATCACCAGTAGTATAGATCCTCCAGGTTTAACGCAGGATGAACACTAAATACTTAGAGCTATAGTCTTATCAGCCCCTTCAATTTTCGTGTCCCATTTATTATAGAGCTATTATATTTACAATAATTTGAGCAATTATCCTCCCACAGAAGACTGACGATGGACGGACGTCGATGGAAAACTTCCACCCTGACCATTTCTGGCTTAAAAAAGAAAGGAAAAAGGGAAATGGAGTTGACTCAGTGAATTGTTTGACTAATCCTTCTCTTTTATGGGATCAAGGAAAAGACTGAAAGAGGAAAAGGAGATGTCATTCGATGCAGGGGGCAACGGGGCTGATTATCTTTCTCATTGAGTAGAACTACAGGCATCTGAAATAGCAGCATGGTTCCCTTGTAGTGCGTAAAATAAGTGTAAGATTGAATCAGGAGGACCTGGGTCAGGCTACAGATTTCCATTCTCTTCACCCGCTTCCATTCATAATTTGTTTGTTGTGTAGTTTCATTGTCCATCACACCGGTGGCAATTAGGACTGAAATCATCCATAACTGTGATTTGCCTATTTATAAAATGTTATTAACCTATTCTATTGGAATAGTCTAGCCTTGCTCGCTTTTTTTTCATCGCGAGGCGCTGTCCGTGAAACGGTGCTGAAGTCAGCCATAACAAGAAAGTTCGGTTTCATCTAATTCCACAATGTAAAACGTTTTGTCAAACATACTTTTTATGGTTTTAGTCAGAAATATGATTTAGTGTAACCGAATCAATTTGAGGTTAGGCTACTCTAATGAAAAACATTTAAAGACTCGGGTATAAAGCTTCTTAATGTAACAGCTGCGCATGTTTAGTTTTAGAGTGCACCTATACACATGACCTTTGGGAGATATTCATATCACGTTGAACGTAATTCCAATTGAATTCAACTTTGCTTTCGAATTGGTGTTTGTTATTGTGCATTTGTTCAGTGAGAGGAAACACGTGGTGCTATGTGCGGCCTGACGGTCCACCACGTGAAATATTTTAACGCCACTGTTTTTATCCCGGATTCCTGAAGAGTGTCTAAATGTAAATAATGTCACCTTGTATGGTCACTGTAAAAATAGCATGGGAAAGTCGTGTTAAAAACATGTTAATTTAAGTAATATTTAAGATATGCAATATTTAGTCTACAGGTTATATAGGCTGTGGTTATGTAGCAGGCTTCACCAAAAGAGAACTGAATAAACCTCTCTCTCTCTCTGTCTTCCTCCTCGTCGTTCCCATCCCCTTATTCCAAATGCGGGTCCATATATCCTGGACAGAGCTGTGTTGCGCAGCATGGCAACTATTGCACAGGCTTCTTAGATGCGACAAATCTTCCAGATGAAATCATCTGGAACCAAGTGTACTACAGCATCTCCGTATATGCCGCAGTTTAACATCATAAACAGTGATCTTCACTTTTTTTTCTTTCTTTATTGTTGATGCGCTCCTCTAATCTAGTTACTTTATACGATTAAGAGCGTTACCAGGCATTGCGTCAAACAAATGTAGCATACTTGGGTTGTACATAGCTAACTAAAGGTTTAAGCAGGATAACAACTAAACGGAACTTTATTAAAATATGCCGCATGTTGTTACACAATGTGCATTTTTAGTGAGTTCATAATCTTTGACATTGTTCTTGGCAAACGCTGTTTTAAAGCCATAATCAGTTATTTGACAATATTCAATAATGTTATATGAAATTACCATGTTTTCTTTAAGTAGCTATTTTAGTATCAAAATGTTGGCGATAAAAACATCCGCGAGATTTAAACGAAAAATGTAGCCTTCATTCAGCACTTGTGGCATCAACAGCTCCCGCTGCATTTGGTTTTCTGCTTACTTGTGTGAAGAAACCTGGTCCATGTGTTTTCCTTCAAAGTAACCAACTTTGCAATGGTAACAATTTATACTTTTTAAAAACAGTTTAACTTCCATTATATTAAAAATGAATATATGTGGAAATATGATTTATTTAAATGTATATAAACGAATAATCTCTTAAGAATTATTTAAGTTAATGGCAGTCAATATAAAGATAACGACAAATTTGAGATGGAATGTTTAATTGGTACTAGTAATGAATTCTAAAATGAAAACTATTACTGTGGCATATTTAACATGCAAGTATATTATAGGTTGCCTAATTAGTCTAGCTAATGTTTCTGAAGAAATCTGAACAAACCCTGAGTTGAATCTTGACAAAACGTCATCATTTGTAAAATGTGTGTTTATTGTAAAAATTAGTTATTAGCTGTATTTAAAAACAATAGAACTCTAAGGAATGTCCCCATTTAGATAGCTAAGTAAAAGTTTGTGTGTGCGTGTGTTTATGCCAAGTCACTTTCCTTGCTACCATGATAAAATAGCCAATCCTCTGACTCTAAGTGACAGGTATAAAATGAAGCAACTTTAAATTAAAACTAAGTCTTACAATTTTGGATGAATGAACAAAGAAGCTGGAAGGCACAAATAAATAATTCATTAAAAAACAAAAACCTAAGGGCCCACAGGAAACATGCGCGCTGTTTGCGAACCATTTCTAAAATGAAGCTCCTGGTCAATTTTCAAATGAGATGTTAGGAAGGCTTCATGAGAACAGGCCTGGGTGCTGGTTTAAATTTCACCCTCCTGAGGGAGATTGTAGCCTACATAAACATAAACTGCTCATTTGCATGCTCTATCCCACGGTGGAAATTACAATGCAGCATAATTAATATGCGCATAAATTAAGACCGAGAGAGAGTTCTAGATCCCGCGCGCAGGCGGTCCTCTTAAAGAAGAAAGAGGGGACTCTGTTGGCCCAGGAACAAGCTGACTGTTCACACGCTAAATTTCAGTAGGAGGGGGCAACAAACCCGCCTTCCCATGCCGCTGCTGGCCAAGGTCCACACAATAACCGAGCAAGAGAAGCAGAGATTAGTCAAACAGCTTTGAGATGTTGCTTCTTTTATTCACAGAGACCAGCAGATTACTTCCCCGGTCCTCCACCCCCATCAGTATGATTTAATAGACTTGTTATAAAGTTTTCACTTATGACAAGTAACGATCACATTTATGGTGACATTACATTCTTTAATTAGTGGAATGAAAGAAACATAGGCCACTGGCTTCGCTATCAAAGTAGAAATTACTGAAAAATTGTGAATGTTGTACTAGCCTACATGTGTCTGCATGTTATATGAGTGTCATCCCTGTTCAGTATTTCTGCTGGCCTAAGACCAGTTACTCTGGGGCCCTATAGCACTGGATCCAAGTCACCTGGCAAGCCTCACCAAAGTTCAGTTTTTGCCCTTCCCCATAGGTTGGTATTTTAGAAAGAGATTGAGAAATGTCCAACAAACTTAATGGTGTTTATATGCATAGTTTTCACTGCTATATATACAGTATAACATATGATGTGGTAGACTAATCAATATCATGATTCTATACCAATGGCCATGGCTATTGATAAATAACAAGAAGAAATAATAAGAACAATAAGAAATTATGAGTTGTGTCGATTTAATTATTTCAGTTCACCAAAATGAGTTCCCCAAAAGCTAAGTCTTTATGGAAGGACTCTGCCAATTTAGGGGCTATAACCCTCTTTCCGAAGCATAATGATTAAGCCTTGAATGCCATCTGGTGGCCATTTAGGGTTAGTGCACGTACGTTTTTTGCACGCCTTAAAAAAAGCTGATTTTCCATGAATGCTGTGGCTTTTCAATTCACAAGAGTTTTTTCAGTATCTTTTGATAAAGTTTGGGTCCAGTTTTATTTTAGGTGGGTCATATACGTCATTTAATGATTATTATTACTACCAATCACTCAAACTACTATGTGCTGATAGGTATATTTGTAATAAAATCATAAAATAAAGGGTCCCACTAATTTGATACAATGCACTTATTGTGTACATGCATGTTTTTACAATGTACTTATATTTTTAAAAATACCTGCATGTAATTACAGCTGTAATAAAACTCCGTAATTACATCTATAATTACACTGTTGACCCTTCCCTTACCCCTTGGCTTAACCCATACCACCAAACCTGGCCCTAACCTTACCCATATCCCACCTCAATAGCAGCGAAGGCGTTTTTGCAATACAACATCAACACAATAACTACACTGTACTTATTTTTTGATTGAGTACATAGTAGTTAAGGACACCTAATATAAAGTGTGACTAAATAAATGTAAGTGTCACAAGGTTAGGTTGAACTTCTACTGTTTTATTTATTTATTTTAGTTGATTTGAAATTGGTTTGTCTGTTTCTCTTCATTTTACCATTATTCTATTTTTTGTTGTTATTTCAAAAGCAGAAGTCTAACAAAAAGTGATGCATTTATTTATTGAATTTGTAGTAATTTATTTGATTTGTAAAAAAAATAAAAAATAAAAAAATAAAAAAAAACATTAATACATGACTCACAGGCCAATTGCAACAAACCACTTAAGTCTGACTAGCCAATATGTGCAATATATGGCTTAAGATACGGCATAATATCCATCAAACTAGGTCCCAAATGGCTACTTTTGCTGAAATGTATGTCTATTCTGTAGGATTGTGAAAGAAACTTTGCTTCATTTATTTTATCAATGCAATCTGGTACATTCCCTTTGGGAAAATTTAAGTTGTCATCCATCTCCTTTTATTAAATGTGATTTAAACTTTTCACTGAAAGACATATTTCTTTATTTTCTGGCGGTAATCATGCTGTTGAACTTAATTTCTTTGTTTTGCATTGCAAAGTTTTTATTCACAAGAACACATTTCTCAACATTTTGCCTAGATTTGAAGTCTTTCTTGCTGAAATTTTCCATACTTTAAAATTTCTTCAACTCATAAATAATAATAAGAATAAGACATTTCTTATGGACTATGATCTTAGCTTTCTTACTGATTGAGATTCCGTATGTTTACCTGTTTGTATCTGCTTGAAAAAAGTGGCAGCCAGTTTTCATGCAGCCTTCATTTATATTTTTATTAGCCTGCAAAGCCCATTATATCACCCTTCTTAAATATAACATCTATACTCTGTGTGTATTTAATTCAATTGTCACCATTGTATTTATTTATTTAATTTTTGATTTAGGGTTGTCCTGCATGTGACTGCATTCTTCTTACGTTGACATTATTCCAGAACACTTGTAGATCTTTGACCATTTTCAAGTATTAATTAATTTATAGTTTCTTTGGAAAACATCTCATAATAAGATGATTTGTATGACTGTTACTAGTACCACCTAGTTCACCCAAAAATGAAAATTGTCATCATTTACTTACCCTCATGTCGTTCTAAACCCGTAAGACTTTCATTCATCTTCACAACACAAAGATATTTGAAGATATTTTTAATGAAATCTGAGAGATTTCTGTCCCTCCACTGACAGACTACGCAACTACCACTTTGACTCTTCAAAATGTTCATTAAGAGATTGTAAAACTAATCCATATGAATTGGGTGGTTTAGACCCAATCGCTTTATATGATGAACAGATTTAATTTAGGCATTTATTTACATGTAAACATTAATCAATGCACACATAAGATACGGTAAACAGAAGCTCAAGCATGTTTTATTCTCATGTGTTATGCCGCATGGTTGAACTTCCGCAAGAACCAATGAGGTTCGTTCTTGCTCGATAAGCAATTTTGAGCTTCTGTTTATATTTGCTGATCAATGTTTATGTGTGAATAAAAGCCTAAATATAATCTGTTCATCGTATAAAACAATCCAGTCTCTTCAGAAAATTAGGATTAAACCGCTCAATTCATATGGATTAGTTTTACAATCTCTTTATTAAATGGATAGTTCACCCAAAAATTTTAATTTTGTTATCATTTACTCACCCTCATGTTGTTCCAAACCTGTAAGAGTTTCTTTCTTCTGTTGAACACAAAAGAAGATATTTTAAAGAATGTTGGTAACCAGACGGCACCAACATTCTTTAAAATATATTCTTTTGTGTTTGTAGCAACTCATAATGTAATACCTGCACATAATGTAAAAACTGCACAATATAATAAGTATTACATTATTGTTGTAATAAAATGTTCATAATGTAATAATTTTTTCAAAGCGTAATATCTTGAGCTCATAATGTAATTTTTTTTACATTATGAGAAATGTAGTACATTATAAACTCACCAACCTGTCATATTTTCATTATTGTAATAGCTTTTAAAACATAAAAAAATAATATTCCCTTAAAGTACATTTTTTAAAAATCTAAATCAAGTCTTTACCTGTGAAATGCAACAGATTTAAATATTCATACTATTATTATTATTATTATTATTAAACAAAGCATTGGTATTTCTTTACAGTACATTTTAAAAAGCCTAAATCCAGCAAAATCCACCAGATTATGGATACTAGTAGAAGTAGGCTAGTTCAAAGGTGCAAAAGTTCTGATTTTATTTATTTATCTGGATTTAGATTTTTAAAATGTACTGTAAAGAAATACCAATACTTTATATTTAATAATTGCATGAATATTTAAATATTTAAAGATTTTTAAAAATGTACTGTAAGGAAATACTATTTTTTTTTATGTTTTAAAAGCTATTACAATAATGAAAATAAGATAACATGTTTTGGTGAGTTTATAATGTAATAATTTTCTCATAATGTAAAAATTGTTATTACATTATGAGCTCAAGATTTTATTACATTTTGAGAAAATTATTACATTATGAACATTTTATTATAATAATAATGTAATACTTATTACATTGTGCAGTTTTTACATTATAAGCAGTTATTACATTATGAGTTGCTAAAGTGTTCAAAAGAAAAAAGAAACATACAGGTCTGGAACAACTTGGGAGTATAGTGATGACAAAATTTTCATTTTGGGGTGAACTATAACAATGGAGGAACAGAAATCAGATTTCATTCAAAATATCTTCATTTGTGTTCCGAAAATAATCGAAAGTCTTACGGGTTTGGAACGACATGAGGGTGAGTAAATGATGACAGAATTCTATAAGCTTACGGTGCTGTTGGAAAAACTAGTCTCGACTCTTTCACTGGTTTCGTCCGTGTGGCCACTAGGGGGCGCAACGTCACCAGCCACTAACCACGCTCACGCGAGCCATTCGAATTTGCAGGGTAAACTTTGTACAAGCTTCAGTACAAGCTTCTCCACTACGCCACATTGTATAATGCCGTGATTATAAAAGCAAATACAGAATCAGATTATACCGTAAATTAAAAAAAATATTACAGACAATAGCCTACTCTGTGCTGACAATATTTACAATCTTCTGTAAAGTCTAGAGAGCAACACAATGTCTTGATAGTCATATTAATACAATGCATTAATAAGCAGACTGTCAAAATTATACCTTTCAAATCATGCCTAAAACAGCAGCCATATATAGGGTAAATAGCTGAGAAAATATAATTGAATGTAAATGCAAATATTGGTATTTACTTAAAATATTAGGTAGTTGCATTGCATTACATATAACAGCCTTGTCATACATGATGCTGTGCTTCTTTACAGTGGCGATTTGACAGTGTGAGACGTGTAGACACTTAAAAATGATTATTATTACTATTATTATCTGAGTCCCTTTGCTAAGCTCCACACTTACTCTTGCCTGATTGCCATACTTATTGCAGCTCATTGTGGGGGTACGTTTGATGGAGGCAGGAGGGTTTGTTGGCTTTGTTGCCATAGATACAGAGAGTTGCTAGGCAGCAGACAGGATGCTACGGAAGCCAAGTGCAGCAGATCAGCGGGTCACTGCAGAGAGGAAAATTTTCACCCACACACCTTTCATCTGGATTAATACATTCAGAAATAAAGGAAAAGAAAAAAAGAGAGAATGAGGCAGATAAAGAACGATGCAGAGAGAAAGAAGACACATAAACAACTGTGTGCATCTGCACGTGCATCTGCGAAAAGGAAATGAGAAGGCAAGCCAAAAGAGAATCCATCTGTAAAGTGTCATTTTCAGCCCTCCTCAGCTCTGAAAGCAGCTGTTTTGAAACGTGTTCGAGCATGCAGGTACTAATAAACAATGAAGCATCACCTGCATGTGCCTAAAAGGTTAAACTAATCTAAAGTTTAACAGTTTTTAGACAGATGTTATGGATGTTAAACATTTTGTTATGCACACCATAGTAGATTCAAAGATGAATAAGATGTAATCTGACATTTTTTACTTGTTTATAACTGCCCACTGTGGTCAGTCAATAACTGATCCCAGATCAGAGGGCTTGTCTGAATCATCGCTGTCATTGCAGCCCCACTTTCATTATTGTTTTTGCCTGCACTGAAGGTTTCGTGGCTGAATGGCATTCTGTTCAGTGCGCAGGCTGAGTGTAGGAAGCAAGTGATCTGAGAGAGGGCAACAGGGTGTCCATCTGTTTGTATAAATGCTCTTCCACAAAACCCCAGTGCATAAGCTCCTTACATAAGGAATAAAACAGAGTAATCTCTCTCCTCCACAGGTAGGCCTATATGCAATGGGCTACATTCATGTTATTTCTTAGTTAAAAGCAACTGGCATTGTTTTTAATTATTAAAGACGTTTGAAACTCATTCGAGTGACTTCATGAAACATGAAATAGCTGCTTTTGACTAAATTCTTCATCATTGAAGAGATAAGCCTTAAAAACTGAACTAAACTAAAAATAAACAAAGATAAGGAAATAAAAAAATACACTTTATAAAGACAGTTTACACATTGCTCACTGATTCATGTGATAATTTCCTCAAGAATATCCTGGTAGCATGCATCGCATTTCATATATAAAACGCAGACTGAAGGAGTTTCGTTTTCTAGTCCTGTGACTTTAAGTGTTCCTCCATAGCAGTGACGCACGCGGTTCTGATCCGAGTATATGTCGCAAGTGCATTCTCATTATTTAATCCTTTAAATAAGATTTCGGCTTTGGTTTTTGTTCTCGTGTTATTTCAAAACCCATAGCGTTCATTTCCAGATGGGTCAGTTAAATTGTATCCGTTTCAACTGCCTTCAAACTTACCGCACTCTGACATTTTCATTTTTCTGCCTGCATCACCACCATTCTCTCTGTAAACACTATATTCCTCCACGATAAATAGAACTTTCCATGCTTTTATTGGATTCACTTGATGTATCTTTCATGGAGCCACTAAATCAGCCTGGTCAAAAAACTGATTTTCATATTTTGTCCAATAATAGGCTATTCTTTACACACTTAATGTTTCTTTGTGGTTAAGCGGGTCAGAAATGCACGAATGCAGTTCTACTTATGAATGATTTACTTATTATGTGCTTTGAAAAAACTATTTAAGCTACTTGCTGACGTAACCTACTGAACCGTGTACATCTCATATTATAAATAATAAAACGTGTTTAATATAGCGCACCAGCCATATCATGATTGAGGGTTATTTTCAGGATATTTATATATTAAGAATATTTCAAATATAAAATACAGTCACATATAAAAGTAATTAATACATTTCAGTTCTCAAATGTAAACACAGAGGGGAATTTTACAGGATCTTTTCCTTAAGATGGGGAGGCGGATGAATACATAAACCGCGTCAGCGTGATCTCTTCCTATTGCACATTAGCCCCGCCCATAATTCCTCTTCCACACAGCAGTGCCCATACTTTAACCCGATTGGACAAAACACGCAAAGCTCATCTCTGATTGGCCACATTATCTGTCCATCATAATGCATTACCAGTCATGGTGGATAGGACACTTTGTACATGGAGGTTTTTGACTGTACGGGCTAAATAATAACCCTGAACAGGAGTTAAGGATTTCACATATTATTATTGACATCTGCTCGGTGTTTTTTATATTCTTTCCTGGTTTGATCTATATTACTCTTCTTTACGTATCGGGCCGTAAGAAACCTGGTGTTTATCGCACAGATGTGGATCTTGTAGCTGCTCCGGGTAAGTCGTTCGTCCAGTCTAGCTGAAGCTCTTACAGTCCCGAATTATTGCCGTCACCTTTCTGAATTTAATTTTAAAAAATACCAAAATCAGGCTCGTTCGCGTTAATATACACTGGTTGTATGGTTCTTTTTATTGCATCAAAGGGAGGAAAGTCGCGTCTGAAATCGAAGCTAGCGAGGTACGAAGGTTTAGACTATGCGTTTAAAAACCAATTGGTGGCAAGGGAATAAGCTATAATCCACCACAATTGCATTAAATATTATAAATATCTACCTTAGTGTTAGTGGATTATTAGAAACCGTGGCTTACTGGGCCAATATGAACGGTGGTCGTTGTTGTGGTGCTTCTGACAAGCTGTCAGATTAAGTCGCTGTCTGAAATGTCAACATGTATTTGATGCAGTCACACACATTTCAGCTCACTGAGTAGTGCGCTACAGGATAGCATGTGTTATGTGGTGGAACATTAACTTATATGTTTTTAACTGATGCGAGATATTTTTTGGGGGGTATGTTTGTTGGAGTGGACTGATTTTTTTTTTTTTAGCACTGAAGCCACTTATCAAGTTTGGTTGATCCTGCTCATGGACTCTAAACAAAAGTTTGGTTTAACCTACGCAGTTCTGCGGCACCACCCTCTCTCTCTCTCTCTCTCTCTCTCTCTCTCTCTCTCTCTCTCTCTCTCTCTCTCTCTCGCAATAACAACATGTGTTTTTGGTGTATTCGTACTCTTAAAAACTTTCTTTGTGAACATTTGCTGGCCCTAAAGTCAAACTTTTGATGCCAAGGACATCCAAATATGATGACTCCCTTTGCAAAGAAGCCCTCTTCCTAAATGTATAACAATAATATAAAAGATATATTTTTCTATAAAACACATTTTCTTTAATTCTATATGAAATTGTGTCATCTCTAAAAATCATCAATGAAATATTCATTATGATAATTTATATAATGTCAATTTTGGTATAAAATTAGGTAAAATGAATTACCTCCTAGCACACCTTTCTGGCTTCCTTGAGGTCCCCAGCGCCCAGTATTAAAACCCCTGTCTGTCCTGAGACATTCAGAGAAGAAATGTCTTTTTAAAGCTGTGAAAGTGTGACTTCAGACTCTCATGAAAATACGTTAGTTTGAAGTGTCCACGGGTTGAGTTGTAAGTGTGAAGTGCGTTTGTCCTAGATGCTTGGCTGTGTGTACAAAGCTTTGATCGGTGGCTTCAGAATTCCAGCTCTCATTATTATAGGCTGAATCTCATAATGAGCTGAATGTCTAGGTCATGCAGACAGGTACTGTGCTGTCGTGATTCCCAGCAGGGTGTCAGCTCTATCTCCAGAGACTCAATGCTGTTATGTCCTCCCACCTGGGGCACCAATAACAGTCAGAGAGAAAAGATTCTACCACTGGTGTTTTGAAATGCTTAAAAAAGTTTTCAGAAAATAACAAGCCTCCTGCGAACAATCATGTTCGTTTTATGAAAAAGCGCTGCTTGATAATGGGAAGTATGATGCATGGAAATGATTATAAGCGGATGCATTTCGGAAAAGTTTTTTTTTTGTGATGGAACATGAAACCAAGTTAAGCAAGGGAGGATGATGCAAAACATGACAGAACAGAAGTAGTGTTATGTCTTCATCCTGATCATAGTAATGTTTTCATCAACATGAGGTCAAAATAATGACTATTCATCCAGAGTCTCTTATCTAGTTTCCCACATAAACAAATTTATGACTATACTGTCACAGTTTTCAGATGCCTATCTGTCTGTTTTGTATTTGATGTGTGTTTTATTACATGCGCGCTCTCATGTGTCAAAGGCCCTTTGCTGCCTATAAAGCAGGTATTCACTTTGTTCTCATTGTCTGATTTGTGAAATATTCTTTTGATTAAACACAGTATCCTATGGCCACGTTTTAATCAGTTTTTCCACTCGAACAATGTCTCTGGCCTGTAGATATCCAGCAAGCATGTACCCAGATATCCAGCAGATATTTTGCCAAATACTGGTGAAGTTAAATGTATAGTTCACTCAAAAATTGAAATCGTGTCATTTACTCCCTCTCATGTCATTCCAATTATGTTCTTTCTTCTGTGGAACATAAAAGAAGGTATTTTAAAGAGTCATCTTAGAACGTTTTTAGTCCATATAATGAAAGTCAATAGGATATAAAACAACATTAAACCCCATTGAATTTCATTGTATGGGGGGAAAAAAATCTTTGTTCTTAGGAATTTCATACAGGTTTGGAACGACATGTAAATGATAACAGAAGGTTATTACAAATATTTAGTTCTTGATCAGTGGCATCTGATATTGGCCAACATCTGATCCACTTTAAGGTCAAAGCGCCGCTGATTGAATGAAGTATTATGGGGAGGGGGGAGCCCTTCCCTGCCCTTTCCAATTCAAAATGGCCTCAGTGTCCTTACAGACTGTGTGGCTGGCGGAGTAGGGCACAGTGAAGGGCTGAAGTTCCTCTGAGAGAACACAGCCCTCCTTCCCTGTGTTAATCTCTCCTTCAGCAAGCTCTTAATTGAGCCGTCATCAGCTGATCTAGGGGTTAAACATCAATTAAGGTAATGAGCAGTGTGAAAAGAGACCACTGAAGATGAGGGCAACCCTTTTCCGCTGCAGATGACACCAGATTGGCAGGGGTGTAGGGGTGCTGACAAGCAATCAGAGTTGCATGTTTTTAAAATGAGCTTTTGAAATGCTAGCAGGCATATTTAGCTTTTTTAAATTGTGCATTGGTATTTCAGACTTGAGAAAGCCAGTTTGCTTTTCTATAATAAATGTTATAAGTATTAACGAACGCTGTATTCCATTATGGTTAACAGATCAGTAGTAGTTCACGTGTCAAGTATTTATAAAAAAAAGTTATTAAAATGAAAATTATTAAATCTCAAAATGAATATCCATTTTCCATACTGTACATTATAATATTGTGATTTAAAATGATAGATTTAAATTTTAATTCATTATTTGATTTAAATTTATAATTTCTTGATTATCAACCATGACATGAAAATAATTATCTGCCATGATTTTGATATCAGTGCATCCCTAAATAAAAGTTTAATGACATTTTATGAAAACTCTTTGAATGCACGCTAACTAATGATGATGTAAGCATTGGGGTGTAACAATTCGATACATATCACGATACTGAACTCATAATACAATATTATTGCGATACTTCAACTCCAAGACATATGTAAAAGGTTATCAAAAAATGTACTATTGATTAAAATGCTAAGTTTGGTGAAATGAATAGGCTTGGACTTAGTGCTGGTAACCCAATGCACATGACAATGGTGACACTAGAATACAAATATTAATGATTCTGAAGCTGAAAATACAGAATTATTTTAGACGAATATGCTTGCACTCTGTTACTGACTAGATATATTTAAAATAATGTGGCCACCTATTGCTGGTAACATAAGACATTTGGCATTATCAGGACCCACAGATATTCCCCCATTGCATTATTATACATTATATTCAACATTATATAGTAGTTTAATGTAGTACTCACACTAAAACTCTGTAAACTTGAAGTTTTTCTTACACAGTAATTTTTCATTTTGGGTGAACTATACACACTACAGATTGTCACTATCTACGATACATATTGTTGCAGTTTTGTATTGCAATATATTGCGACACCCCTAGTAAGAAATTATTTAATGTAATTAGTGGTCGACCGATATAGTTTTTTTGATGGCCGATGCCGATATCTTAGAGAGCAGGGTGACCGATGGCTGATATAAAGCCGATATATAATATATATTTATTTTAATTAATATTTAATAAATTAGAAATATGAAAATAAATTTTAAAAAAAACTTTAAAATAAACATATTTAGATGGCAACTTCTTGATTCTGCAATCATATTACAGTATTTTTCACAAATAAAGTAATTGTTTAAAAATATATGAATAAAAAGGAAGTAAACACTGTAGGCTAACAGGGCACTCAGTAATCTGGTAAGTTTGTGCGAACTGGTAATCATATTTGTTTCAAATACAGACAAGGTAGTACTAATTTTACATACAGCACTGTGTAAATGACATTAATATGACATAGTGGTCAACTGAATATAGTGCAGCATATTTTAAATCAAGGATTTAAAGTTTGTCGTGTCTCCAGTGAAGCTGAGCTGAATGTTTATTGGATATTCAGAGATTTGTTTAAACGATATAGATGCGTATTAGCTGAATGTTAACGGTAAATGAGAAAGTATTATAGCCTATTGCTTGCCTTTTGGTGCTAATAATATAAAAGCAAACGCTATACTTTTTCGCAAACCGTTTACTTTATTTGTTTAACAAGTCTATATAATAACGTATTAGATATGACTGTTTAACAGAGGTCGTAAACTAATGAAGACAGAGAAGAATGTGAGCGCTGTGTGATCAGGCGTTGCTGTTCGTAGGCACTGGCGTTTTCAGGGCCACCCGTCAAAATAAAAGTCTGGCACGCTGTCAAATAAAAGTCCCGCTTCTAACACATCGGTCAATCAGAAAAACTGATCAGTCAATGCTGATATATATTGGTCGACCACTAAATGTAATAATGATTATTAATGAATGTTCTGACAGACATGTTATTGAAGAAAATCTATTCTTTTAGTTGCTTCAAGACCCCGTACAAGTTTCCTTCAGGCTGCATGAATTTGCTAGATTGACTTGGAAGGCAGAAGGTTTCTGGACCAGTTTTTGCTGTCCAAACAAGGTCTAGAGAACAGTGTGGTTACCTCAATGCTGAAGTACTGGTGTCATCTTACTGAGGAGAGAGCAGCTGTATCCCTTATAAAGACCACCACTCATGCACTCACACAAACACATGGGTTAAAAAGACAAACCACCATTCATGCGCTCGATGCCTGAAGAGCCCCTAGGTTTAACCTTTGAGTATCTCTTTAATGCCTATGCACATATCATAGTGATTTCTACCTCATATTTTCTGTTTCTGTTTCACTGCATCAGAGGCAATTGTATGAATTCACAGTATTCATAACCACACCACACAGAACCATTTTTCATTTTTGTAGTAAGACATGAATAATTGGTCCTCATGTGAACATCTTTTAATCATTTTATTATACAAGACACCGAATGCATTATGAGGTAAATGATGAAATTGCTGCCTTTATGCTGGTTAACACTTGAATCCTTGATTAAAGAACGCAGGCAGCTCAGACATCTGTCATGCTTGGACATTTTCACGTAGTCCCCACGACGCTGATTTACATATCGTGAATCAGACTTGTTCGGTTGAGCTCAAAATATGTCATCATCAGTAGTACTGAATTCCTTCAAATTCCCCTTGAGCTAAAACGATGTGTGTTGACCTCATTCTGGGTATGCGGTTAAAAGGAAAACAAATGAGAACCTGAAAAATCTAATTCAGTTTATTTTTAGTTTGGGATTAATCTATGCGAAGCATTATGTTAGATTTTTGCTTCTAAATATGGTGAATGTCTGCTCCTTCCTGAGTGCGTCTGTGTGGATATTTTGGTTCTTGTATGACGGTGGTGTTTAGTTGTCGATTTTATCCACATTACTTTTTTTTCTCTGTATTTTCTGCTCAATGTAAGTGTTAGCGGATGGAATATCCAATTGGATAAAACCGACATGCATGTGTAGAGGTTGCCACAGCCATGACCTACATAAGTGAAATGCTGTTTTGATATTCACATACGTAGTATTTATCTCATGGATGAGGTTCCATTAACATTTGTTTTGTTTATTGAATTAATTGCTGTTCTTAATGGGATAGTTCACACGAAAATTTAAATTCTGTCATTGTTTACTCACCCTCATGTCGTTCCGAACCTGTGCGACTTTCTCTTTTCTGTAGAGCACAAAAGATGATATCGTTTTTTTTGTCCATACAGTGAAAGTCAGTGGGGTCCAGTGTTGTTTTGGACCCTATTTACTTTTTATTATATGGACATAAAACTCTGAGACAGTAATGGTTTTCAAAATATCATCTTCTTTACCCATCGGCTCTCTGTCAATGTCTGACTCGGTGTGCTTTTTCCTTCCAGAACAAAGCAGAGCACAGTCGTCTTGTCAGGTCTCGTCTGGTGTAACCTATGCATACCCGACACAGATATTTCCCTTGGGAACAAACACAAAGTCATTTACTGCAACATTGTACCTGATTCTGCAGCGTGATGTAGGAGAGGATAGAATAAGATACTAATGATTTCAGTCCCATGTTCATATAAAGACAGAGATAACAGGAACTCTTCTTCTATTCTTCCTGTCAGTAACTGGCTTACTAACGACCTAACACAGAGATTAGCTCTGCTTCACGTTCAGGGTTGTTCAGGATACTTGAGTTAAAAGGGCTTAAAGGGTTAGGTACCCAAAAATTAAAATTCTGTCATTAATTACTCACTCTCATGTCGTTCCAAACCCGCAAGACTTTCGTTCAACTTCATAACAGCTTTCTGTCCCTCCATTCTATGCAACTACCACTTTCAAGCCCCAGAAAAGTAGTAAATACTTCAATTTTATGAAGTGTCGCAAGTGTGTTTGCGCAAAAAAAAGCATAATTTACCACTTTATTTACAAAATATTAATCTCCAACGTGCGTTCGTTCATGCAGCAATGTCTGCTCTCGCGTCAACACAACACACATGCGTCGTGGTGCTCTTGTGAACCTGATTTGGAGATGAATACTTTGTAAATAAAGTGGTAAATTATGATTTTTGTGCAAACATAGCACTCGCGTCGCTTCATAACACTGGTTGGGTTGGGAACGACATTGGGTTGAGTAATTAATGATAGAATCTCATGTAATTCCAAACCTTTATGACTTTCTTTTGTTCTGCAAAAAACACAAAAGAAGAAATTTTGAACAAACCAGAACACTGAGACTTTTCTCCAAATATCTTCATGAATGTTATTATGAAGAACGAATGTCATACAGGTTTGAAATGACATAAAGTGTACATAATGTGCAGTATCCCTTTAACTTGTTTGACTCGTAACACAGTCTGTAAAAATGTAAATCTGCACAAAATTTGTGCAGGTATTTTTCTTAAGCATTAATGGCCTTTATTTTGCACCACTTAGTAGACACTGATTTTAACCGCTAACAAATGAATGGGCTGCAAAATCCTTTAAAAAATCTTTGAAGTAAAATACGCATAACACGTTGTTGTGTTGTTGTTAGCATGGCCGCACAGCACAAGCACATAACCTAATGTTGTCTATGTTGGAAAACGGACGGGCTAACGGGGTTACAGTGGCGTGAGAGCAAGGGTTGGCCATCACTCCAGCACAGCTGAAACAGCAAGCATTGGAGCCAAGTGCTGAAACGTACACCCCTGCATCTCTCATTTCGCTCCTGGTCTCTCTTTCTTACTTCAGCCTTTTGATCTGATTTCTTGCCAATTCTTTCTCTCTTTCTCCCTGACTGTAGATGGGGCCAAGCACTGCAGGTACGCAGGCCCTGTTGTATTCATTAGTATTCTGACTGGGGCTCTATGGTGGCCCCTAGAACTGTTTGGAGGAAAGTTAAGAAATCTGGCACATTGATTAGGGGGGGACTGAATAGTCATTAGAACAACTTTGGGGTCTCGCAATAAAACCGTCAGCTACGTATTAAATTTTTCTTTTGCTTATGGCTTTGTACCCTTTTTGGGTCTAGAAACAAAAATTCCTTAGCACTCTGGTGAGGACAGTGCCACCCTGGGGTCGAAAAAATATAAGATTATGTCAAGATTCCACTTAATGCAAACGAGTCCAATAACTTCTCATTTGTCATGGAGAGCCATGTTACTTGTCGGATAGTGAATTTATTGAAAACCGTTTTTTCGCTACTCCTTTCAGTCTTCATTCAGTTTTGCTCAAATAATCTAAAGGCCATGCCTGACAAAAATGATTGATTATAGGGTACAACGGGGCTAAAGGCACACCGGGGTAAAAGATGCATTTGATTTTATTGTCCTTCAAACCACTAGTGGCACAAAAATTCACCTCAGCACTCAGCAACACAAAGTTGATTCTGTGCTAATTTGATCTGATATTTAATGTTTCTTAAAATATAGATTTATGTAGCAAATGAGAATCGATAAAATTGACTATATTTTAGGTCATAAAGGTCTTGTTAATGTTTTTCAGTAAGGTAATTGGGGCTAAAGGCACAATAATAAACATGAAAATAAATAGCTGGCTGACTTTTCCATTTGTTGACATGAGATGGTTAGATTCAGATGATAAATATAAGTTGGGTGGTCACCTTAGAGATAATCACCATATTTATAATGAAACCATCATATTTAAAAAATATCTTAGCCAATGATATTTTATATGATATGATTATTTATTGTTACTACTGTAAAGTTGTTTGTAAACCGACGGCAAAGAACTAGCGCTGATAAAAGCCGACTGTGTTGTCGCCTCGCGTCAGGGAAAAAAACTGCTAGAACACACTGAAACGACTACAGGCGACTGTCAACTAGCACGCGTGTTCTGCGCCTGCGTGTAAAGGAGATAACTGTCTATTTAAGCTGATATATTCGTCTATATTCGTCATTCAAAAAGGGAAAGCGAAACTAAGACTGCAGGTATACAACCATAAACAAAGCAGCGCTTGCTTACCGTTTTGAAAATCAATCATGCTGATCATGTTCTTTATTCCACTCCGCTCATGTTATTATGAAAATATTCACGCAGTAAAATGCTCAGGTAAGATGATGTCAAATTAGAACAGCCTTCTGTCTGTGCCGTCATGATTTCTTTGCTTGCTTTCATCATTTTTGCTCTTGTTCTCGTACACTGACTCTTTTGCTAAACTGAACAGCCAATCAAAGTTCTTCTCTCTCTCACCGATGGCCAGAAAAAACCCTGACAGTGTCCGACTAGTCTCAGCCTCAGACGTCGCGCCCATGGACCGTTGGCTGAACGTCTGATGCATATGGCACATCTATCCGGAAACACTTCAGGAGTTTCGAAGTTGTCATCTGATTGGTTGAATTCTACAGGATGTCCGCGAGACGTGGTCCGCCTGGAAACAAGTGCTGTGGCGCCAAACCCCCTTGTTGAAGAAGAACGCCGTTGTGTTTACAACTGTGTCAATGAGCACTTACCAGGGTCAACTAAACGCTGGATTTTCAAAAGTATGTGAAGTCCGCGGCTCCATTGTTGCAGTAAACTTGCACAACGTTCTTGAATGAATAATTTATAGATCTGTTATTCTGATCTGTGTGACCGGTCTGTTATTGCAGGGACATCGACTTTACATTTTCACGTCCCTAAACATGACGCGGAACAAAGCGAACTGTGGTTGCGTTACATGTCAGTCAAACATCCACTTGGGCGGTCCTTGACCAATGAAAGCTGCTAAAGAGTCCAGTCTTTCTGCCGTCAGTCTGAAGGTCTGGCTACGCGAGACTAGCGTCCAACTAGAGCCAGCGGTACGGAACACACCAAAAAAATTAAGTCGGCCGACGTTGCTTGGTGTGTCCCTGACTTAACAAACCTAGATAATACAATTGTTGCTCAACTTCATCCAGCATGAATACATTAATTGGACTACAACCGTAGTGGCGTAGTCCATACTTTATTGCCAACAAAGTAGTTTACAACGAGATCTAATGGTCAAAACTTTTCAAATATTTATTTATGCTTCTAACTTTAATTTAGCTTACATTTGAGTCCAATTCAATATAGATGGTGTGCCTATGGTGCATGGCCTTAGTAATCACTGCTTGCAGCTGCATTTCTCGTTGTTCTGCTGTCTTACTTGCTGCTGTCTCTTTCTCTCATGGGGCACTACAGTTCTATGGCAGTACAGCTGTGGTTCTTGTCTAGGGCCATCTGCACACATTGTCTCGTTCGCTCTTGAGGCTCAGTATGGCCGATCTCCGCTATGTTTTAATGGAAGATTGCTGGCTGGCCTCCTCATCACAGGAGATGCAGGCAGCAGTATGGAGAGCCGGGAAATATGCCAGAGAGGGAGGAGGGACAGGGAGAAAAAAAATCCCCTCTTTCTCCTTCCAATGTGACACACTTAATGTGCGTGTGTGTCTATGAGTGTTTGTGAGTGTTTACTCATGTGAATGCACACTTCTCTCAGATGAAGCTCTGAAAGCAATTGTGCGCATGGAACAGCAAGGCCCAGTCGGCCAATCAGATATGGCCATGGGATACTTTGTTTTTAGAGGTGTATAAAATATTACCTCATGTTAATGCTTTACTTTCATGAGGTGGATTTAATTGATTAATGAAATATCTGTTTTTTCTATGCTGTCTCTCTTCTTATCCCACACACATGCTTGCACGTGAATGTTTACGTATCTTTTCCATGATCTGCCTTGAGTGAGGATTTTGTGAATCTTAACCACTACATGTTTTCTTCTGGGGATTACAGGCAATGTTTATATTATTCAAATGCTACATACACACTCCTACAGTCCATCTTGAGGGCAGCAGGCAGAACTTTCCTTTCTTCTTTTTTTCTTCTCTTTTTCTTCTCATTTTGTTGTCTTCTACTTTGCAAGTCTTTATGAAGTGCTTTACCAGAATGTTACAGAGCTTTTAAAAAGGCTAGATTGGATTGATGTATGTCTTCTGTTGTTTGTTTATTGTCTACGTTTGAGTTTTAAACTTTTTAGAGTCAGAAAGTATAAAAGTAAACTCTTTTTTTTTATTGTAGAATTGATGTCTTACTTAGTGCACATGACAGACACATTAAAATGTGGTGCTTGTCCTAAAAAAAACGGGATGCCGATACACTACTGTTCAAAACTTTGGGGTCGGTAAGAAATGTTTTTAATGTTTTTAAAAAAGTCTTATGCTCGCCATATATTATTACAATTTAAAATAATTTTCTATTTTAATATATATTAAATGTAATTTATTCCTGTGACGGCAAAGCTGAATATTCTGTAGGCGTTACTCCAGTCTTCACATGACATGACATGATCCTAATTTGCTGATTTGGTGCTAAAGAAACATTTCTTATTATTATCAATGTTGAAAAAACAGTTTTTCTCTTTAATATTAACTGTGATACTTTTTTTCAGGATTCTTTGATGAATAGAACATTTCAAAGAACATAAATTTTGTAACTTTGTAAATTTCTTTGCTGTCACTTTTGATCAATTTAAGTTTATTTTTAACATTTAGATCACCATCTTGCACAAATTTAAAAGGGATAGTGATAGATTGTAAATATTTATTCCCTTAAGAGCAGAGGTTGAAAGAGTATTAAAATATTCTACTCAAGTATTCTACCTACTTCAATTAAATTTTACTTAAGTACAAGTAAAATTACCGGTCTAAAAATCTACTCAAGTAAAAGTAAAAAGTATTTCATTTAAAATTTACTACGTAAAATTTTCACGATATGATAACCAACTCAGAAAACATGAGAGTTTCACAGCATCACGGTATTAAACAATTATTTAATAAATAAACTGTATTATTAAATTATGGTTATTATTAGCATCAGTTAAAATGGCCGTTAAATGGATGAAAACAGGTTTTTTTGGTTGAACAAATGCTTATATGCTTATATGCTATAACAAACTTGAAACCATTTGTTTGTTTTGTTTATTAAAATTTCAATAAAACATGTCTAATCAACTAAATTCAATAAATGATGAATTAGATTAACAACTTATTTTTATCATTAATTTATTAAAATGTTTAAGAATAATAGAGTCCTATGAAATGTTTCTTTTTATGATTTAATACAAACGGTGGTAATCAAATAAAATGTAACAAACTTTTATCCTTTTATTTTTTGGCAAAGTGCTGCAAAACAGATTTACTAAATGAAACCATGGATTAAAAAATATATTCTTAAATAATGTTTAAATGATGTATTATTATTGTTGTTGTTGTTGTTGTTGTTATTGTTATTATTATTTTGACAAGTACATTCTATTGTAGGCCTACAATAGTAATATATTTCTGTCATAATTTCTTCTAGTTAAACCAAACTTTTATTTTGACGGGTTGTAGTGAAGACCTGTTTCAGAGTGTATTTGACAATGGTTTTTATTCAAATAAAATGATGATCAGCTCTGGAAATGTTCATGTGTTCATGTCCAAATATGGTCTGTGAGACATTAAAAACACCATGAGCATCACGCGTACTTGAGTATGTAGTAGACGGCGCTGCTCATTCACACAGAGACAGAACAAGCAGATCATATATTTATATAGCAGTGTTTTGCGCTTTAATATTCACAGACCATGTCGCGATTTGATTTATTGTACAGCTTTACTATCGATTTATTCATTCATCCATCAGTTTGTGTGTTTTACGTGACATCTGCGTTATACTGTAAATTCAATTTTCATGACTGGATTCCGGGATTCCCTCTGCATCACAGAAATCATTTGGCCTTAAGTTATAAAAATACCTTTATCTGTACAGAGGGATGTGTTCTCGAACATGTTCTATGTATTTCCTCCTTTTGCAGCCACTTTGCATCCACATTTTTTGCAAATTGGATATCCAGGACAATCACACGTTAATTTCTTTTTTCTATATCCAAAGACAATATTTCCATACTAGCCAGGGGTTCACGACGGCGTTTCGCTTTCAGCTGGGTCTGCTTCACTGACGTCTGTCTTGTCCGTCTCCATCTTTTTGTGAATTTTTTTTTTTTTTGCGCTTTTGTTCTCCCGCCCTTCAATTCAATGCAGTCGTTTCCGGAGCGCGACTCCCCCCCCCCATTATTTATTTATTTATACTCAGTAAAGGATATGGTTTAAAATGTAGCGCAGTACAATACTTCAAACAAAACTTACTTAATTAAAAGTAAAATTACAGATTTTTAAAACTACTTAAAACTACTTTAGTATGCTTTATGTATATATAATTATGGTTGGCAATTGAAAATTTATTCCAGTTCTGGAATCAGACACTTAAGGTCAGGAATCGGATACTTGTTATAAAGTAAAAATTTTGATTCTGCTCATCGATTCCTGTGTGTGCATTTTAAAGACCCCCTGTCGTGATAATCAAGTTTTAATGTTGTTTATGTGTCTATGTGGTGTTTTTAATATGCTTTCAGACAAACCATGTGCAAAGTCATAAGTCAACACCATTGCTGAGTATTTTCTCCTTAAAACCACAGTGAACCAAAGAAAGTCTCAAAACCGTGGTTTCTGACGTCACAAACTACCGTGTAACCAATCACGTCAACATGCGTGCGGGCTTTAGCATATCATCATCATTACTATGCTGCGAGGCAAGAGAAGCCAGGTTATCCCGGTATATTTTTCTGGGCACATCCAAAGCGCGCGCACAAAAAGCCGCCTCTCGTATAGTGCACAAATACTGAATTGAGTTCTCGTTTGCGTCGTCTTGCGCTCGAATGGACAAATACACACAAAATTATGTCAAGATATCCTTGTAAACACAGTTGATTATGTCTTAAGTGAACGTAAACAGTTGAGAAAGAAAACACGTGTAACAGTATATTGGATCCATGCATACGTTCTTAAAGTGACAGCAAGCTAATAAACCTGCTGTCATTACTGTTAAAGAACAAAAGAAAAAGATTTTTTGTCAGAATGTTTTGCAAAAAGACACAGAATAAATATGTTTGATATCTAAATGTTTGACTTTTTGTCTCAACCCTGTATCTAAGCAGTATAGATTCATGTCGGCCATAACATGAAATAATTATCGTGAGACCCAAAACAAAGCCTGTTTGACAGCTCTGACACATTTTTACCTTTATTTTCTTGCTTAATCAGCTGCCAAAATTACATTTATTAAAAAAAAAAAAGACTATTTTCAGTTACTGAGTGAAAAGAAGGCTGACATGGCAGACCCACGTGACCCTGTTGCCATCTGAACATTTTGCTTGCTGCTTACACAGTGAATAAAAACATTTGCTGAGGTTATCAAAGACACAGACAGAACAAGGAGACTCGCTGCGCCGAGGAAACTGAGAGGAAGAGCGAGGGAGACGGGGAGGCCGCCATCAGAAATAAAGAAGTTGTGGTGGAGGAAGGGTTTATCACAGTTCCTGTGCGGTACAAACAGGTGTCCCTGTGTGTGTGTGTGTGTGTGTGTGTGTGTCTGTGATTCGAAGTGTAAAAACTTCAGGATGAGAACAAGGGCTGTGTGTTGGGGGTGGAGGGGATGTATAGGGTTAAAGAGGTTGTGCCCTTCCCACCTGTAGCCTGTCAGCTGTTGCCTGTTGAAACGTCAGCTGTTTCTGAGAAGCGTGTGTGCATGTGTTTGAGAGAGAGTAAGTTTCTTTGAGTGTTCAGCAGGATGGCAGAAACTGTGTGTGTGTGTGTGGGGCACTTCTCTCATGTTAAATACCTTTTGAGAATTTTTTGTTTTTTTAACACCAGAGCCCCATCACTCTTCGCCCTCCAAAACATTGTAGAAAGAAGACATCACCTCTTACTGACGACTGATGACTCTTTGTCATAGTAATGGGCCAGACGTTTACTCATGTCCTTGACTGGTTTAGAACGTGATCAACCCAGCACGTGGAAAGCTGCCATGATATCAGCTAGGCATGCGTGATATATTGGTACTATACGAGTTATCAACCGGTATTTATCGATTAATAGTCTATGTTGTAGATTTCGTTCATGCTCATTTCCTCTTTTTTTACAGTTAGATTACCTATGCTTCTAATGCTTACGTAAGGCAAATTTTTAAAACGCTAATAATTTAATAACACTTTTAAATATGTCTTTAGCAAATCTCAATACTGTATATTATAATGTTGTAATAACTAGATGCATTTGTAGAGATTGATTTTAGGTTTTTCTGTTTTAATTAATTTTGACAAAATAGTACAGAATTTTGGTAACACTTTACAATAAGGATTAATTTGTTAACATTAGTTAATATAAACTAACAATGAAAAATAATTCTAAAGACTTTAGTAGTTCATGTCAATTTCAACATTTATTAATACGTTATTAAAATCAAAAGTTGCATCTAATTTAATGGACCTGAGCTAAAACGAACTAACAACGAACAGTTGTATTTTTATTAAATAACATTGATAAAGATTAAAGAATACTGTAATAAATGTATTGCTTGTTGTTAGTTAATGAATGAAGTAACTAATGGTAACCTAATAGGACCTTATTGTAAAGTATTACCAGAATTTTAATACTGGTTATCAACCATAACAT
This sequence comes from Coreius guichenoti, assembly GCA_039654105.1. Lineage (NCBI taxonomy): Eukaryota > Metazoa > Chordata > Actinopteri > Cypriniformes > Gobionidae > Coreius > Coreius guichenoti. The sequence goes on from CM077176.1 coordinate 18,335,613, forward strand.
AGAATAATAATTTTGAACATAATTATCAGCATGTCACTTCAGACAGAATTTTAGTATTGTTGAATATGAATAATTATAGAAATATACACAGTAAAACAGGCAAACGTTAAAGATGTTCATTGGGATTGGACATTTGCATTTGAAAGCACATTAAATGTGGTCAGAATCTGTCCCAGGCCACCTCCAAATTTCATTGATCAGATCTAACAGATGATAATACCAGGTGTAAATGGGGCCATAGAGAATTGTGGGTGGGCTCTTTTGACTTGAGCTAGTAAGCAAACACTTAGCAACTCCTTTGTAACTTGCTTCAAAACCCTTAGCACCTGAATAGCAATGCCTTGACAACATCCTAGGATTGTGTTGGCGAGTTTTACATGGACTTTTACAGAAAATTTGGCAAAATTTTTAGAGCAAAATATTGTTCCTTCAAATTTCAGATGTTCATTTACTGTGAAAATCTAGGCTAAACTAGATTGGTTAGCTTTACTGGTTTGGAAACTGGTTAGCTTAACTGGTTTGGAATAAGTAATGGTTTAGCATGAGCTTTTTTTCTTATGCCTGTTCAAGAGTTGTTTGAAGGGTCAGAGGAAATGATTTCATATTGTGGCACCGTCTTGAATGGCAGCTGAAGGGGCTTAGGCAAAGACAAACAGGTTGCGTTGTCTGTTAGGACCCATCTAGCTTCTCTTGACCTTTACCCTTTAGCTCTGAACGTCTGTCTAGGCCGGGAGATACCATGTTTCTCTGAATTACAGAGCATTTAGAGATGACAAAAGGATGGAAGATTCTTTTCAGCACATTGCTCATATCAGGGCATGAGAAGAGCATAATGCACTTCATTTTTCAGATGGATCAGTTGGATAATTTGTCACTGATGGCCACTGAAATGTTAAAGTACGTCTAGATGAAGACTGTAACATTGACATTGGTGTGCAGTCCTCAACTCAAGTAATTTGAATAGGACAGGCCTTCTGCTATTTGGTCTGGTTGGTTAAAAGGCCACAAGCGCGCAGCTGTTCCTGGTATGGGAATCTTTTTATGACAGTGCGTTTACTGGGAAAGGGGATATGGACAGGCTTGATGGAGTAACTGATGTTTTTTTCATCCCACACCTCATACATGGAACTCAAAAGTCCCTAAAAATCACCCTTCTTCCTTATTTTGTGTTAATACAGTTGGATTTGTATGATGATTCATGAATAGGGGAAACGAAACACTATTTGCTCATATCCTTTTAAATCTTTGGTTCATATTCTGAAGCATTTAAAATGAGTTTACACTCTCTTATGAACGAGTTGTTCATAAGAGAATTAATGAACAATTTTATTAAGTAAGGTTTATTAAAAGTAAGGTTTATTAAAAAATAAGCAATTCATTTAATATCCTGCTAACCTTTTTACTGGCCTCATTACAAAAGAATGATTGGTTTTTATTTTTATGTGTTCTAAAAATATATTTTTTATTTTTTATAAAAATAATTTCTAATAATTTCCCTCCCTTATTCTTATTTCTTTTAGTGGTGTGTTGGCCACACATGTAACCTGAGAGCAAACTGCCTAAATTCATGCTGTAGGGGCTAGGTGCCATTTATTTTTTATATAATTTTCTCCTGTTTTTGCTTAGTTAAGGAGTTAGGGAAGTTCTTCATAACATTAAGGTTGAACCACTGGAGTCACATGGACTATTTTAACAATGTCTTTACTACCTTTCTGAGCCTTGAAAGTGGTAATTACGTTGCAGTCTATGTGGGGTCAGAAAGCTCTTGGATTTCATCAAAAATACTTTAATTTGTGTTCCGAAGATGAACGAAGGTCTTGGAACAACATGAGGGTGAGTAATTACAGAATTTTCATTTTTGGGTGAACTAACCATTCAAATGCATTTTTTGCTGCAAAACTATGGCATACAATGTGAAAAAAGTACTTGTACTTTTGTTTTCAAGACTATCACTTAATTTTTGCAATTTCAACAAAACCTCATCTATGTTAGACAGCTAGTTAACATTAGCCGATGCTATGTGCACTAGGCTGTAACTTCCATAGACGTTGTTGAGGACACTGTCCCCAGTATTCAGATTAAAGTCTACATGGTTGTGATGTTTAGTGTTATTACATTTGATCCCAAGCCTAAATATGCGATTCTTGCTGTACAAAGAGAGTGAAAGATAGTTAACAAGGAAACAGGACCTTAGCAGACTGATGACCAGTCAATTGTTTTTGTTGTTTTAGCAATTGTGTCCTCTTGATTTTGGCTTGGGTGTGTTACGTCTAAGATGTTTGTATATTTTTTCTTACTAATGGCAGATTTCCAGCTTGATATAGCATAGGGAGGGTTTAATTTCCCCCCTTCTCCTATCCAAAACATTTATCCATATAAGTTACTCTCTGTGAGAAACCACAGTGTCCAGACCTCCCTCTCAACCCGTAACGTTCTCAGTGCCAGAGCGTGATTTGTGCCCAAAATGTTTTTTGTCCCTCCCATTGGAAACTCATTGACATTGCAGTTTTACAAACCCATGACCTTTGCATTCCCACATCCCCCGAAAACCCTTCTGAGATTTTGAGGTCAGGAAAGAGCGAATCTTCAGATTTGTTCTTGGGGAAACCGTTATTGTTCTCTCGAAAAGACTGTAGGCTTAAAAACAACAGGTTATTGCTACTCTGTAGAGCTACCGTTCAGAGTTACCGGCGTGGGGTGTCGCCTGCAGCAGCTTTGGACCTGAAAAGTTGAATTTCCTACAGCTGTGACAGCAGAGACATTGCATGGGGGTGTCGGAACAAAAGGTGTGCAGGCAGCTGCCACGACATTTAACACACACATGTAGGAGCAGGAGAACAGAGGATCTGACATACTGACAAGCGTCCCAATCCTGACACCCATCCACCCTCTCAGTTACATCCAAAGACACTGATGGATTGAAGGCAGTTGCTAAAGGCATATTAGGGCAAAGGGTGGGGGGGGGGGGTCTGAGAGGAGGGCTGGGGGTCTGAGCGCTCTGCATTAGAAGCTCATTGCTGAACTGGTCTCCACTGTCAGTCAGTCATAGGTCACGGGACAAACTATGCTGTAGTCTGCTTGGATTTTATTTGTTGCTTGATCGGGTCAATGCAGAGGAACTTTGGGCACATGAGACTGTGAGGATCGAATCTGGGGCTTTTTGCTCATCTCTACTTATAAGGGGTAAGAAGGAGCTTAATGTGATACCAATACTTTAAGCCTGTGTGACGTGAAGATTAATTTAATATAGTTAGTTTCATACATGAACACTTTAGTTTCGTGTAGCATTCATTTATTTTTGCGGAAACTAGAGCAGTAATGTCCTGAAATAATTTACTAGTTTGTTTTTCAGATTTGTATATTCCGTAAACGTCACTAAGAGATCAGGTTGACTTGAACAATGTGTTGCCTTCAGGGTATTTCCGAGCGTTGAAGAGTGGTGTGGTGTGACAGGACCATGTGCTGTACTGCATGACAGCTTCACTCTACACGCAGAGCAGTTCATATCTCTGTCTGCCTCTCTCAATCTCTTTCTTTTGCTTTTTGTGCACTCCTTCCTTACAGTGTGTTTGAATAGGAATTCAGTTGCATTTTGTTATACTGTCTAATGGTTTCAACCGCAGTTTTAGTCTTAGTTCAATATAAAAACACATACACTACTGTTCAAAAGTTTGGGGTCAGTACCTTTAAAAAAAAGATTAAGGAACCGAGACATTAAATTGCTTAAAAGTGACAGTAAAAACATTTATAATCTTACTTGATCTCTATATATATATATATAAATTTTTTTTTTTTTTTTTTTTTTTTTTTTAACCTTTATTCACATTTTAACTGGTTATTAATAATCTGTAAATCACATAATTTGGTAGGTCTCCTAAAGGACCCAATAACATTATTTACTGGGAAAGTAACTTATTTAATGCCTTTTTTTGGATAATAATTGAACTTTTCAAATAAAAGCAGTTAATTTTAAGATGAGACTTGTGTAGACATAGCCAAACACAAAGATGATCTCGTATGTCAATATTAACAGGAAAGAATGTATGAATGTTTACAGTTGCGAGTGCTGTGGCAAATCAGATTGTCTCGTTTTCCTGCATAACTTCTCTTTCACCCTTGAGCTTTTCTACAGAAACACGAATGACATCTTTTCCTTGTCTAGGATGTCTTCTGATTGTGATTTTGATATATTACCGAACCAACAAGCTTATCTTTTGTTTGAAAACGAAAAAAATCTTTTGTTTGGTTGTGTAACCAACCGCTTACATGACGTGGTCATGACGAACCGCTGGCAACACACCCTGCCTTCCAATTGTCACATTGATGTCACCAGCGTTATGCTGCAAGGGAAGGTGTGTGCGTCTCCAAGATCTTTAGCGGTGGGGTCGTGGTGGGTGTGAAGGGTAAGGATTTACCTGACCCGAGAAAGGCATGTTAGCCTGCATGTTAGTATTTGCAGACTCATGCAGTGGCCTGAGAGTTTTGTAGCAAGATGAACTTGGGTCTGTTTGGCTGTGGCAGTACTGTAAACTGACAAGTTTGACCACATTGTCCACACTGATGATGGAAACGATAAGCTGGTGTAAACAACAGACTATAGTACTGAAGACAACACACCAGACAAATGTGTTACTTCTGTCCGCAAGTATTTTGTTTATCAAATGAGTCTGACTGACTGACACACACACACACACATACACACACACACACACACACACAAAAACATTTTTAGGGCTGAAAGTGGTAATCTAGCATTGTAGTTTGCTTTCAAAGTTGACAGGACGACAGCAGCGGTGTGATTCACAAGACCACGGATCCATTACACCCCTCCCCCTGAAATGCTGTCCTTGCAGTGCCGTACCTACCGCCCTCCCCCACCTTAGGATTGGGTTACGCTTGTGGTTTGGCAGACATTACGCCACCCATCTCCTCGCTCCTGGAGAAGGTCCAGTGACAACTCTCAGCATCGAACGCCGCCGTATCATCAGTATACGTTGTGTACTGGACAAACGGCTGTGTTGAAAAACAGAAATCATGCGCTGCGGTCAGCAGCCGAGTAGCCATATTGGACAGGGTGAGTTCCTGCCGTGCGGGGAGTTTGAGTCAACAGGCTGGAAATATCCTGCAGTTGGTGCTGGCAGTACAACCCCAAGGTTGGAGTAAATCGCTGGAGGGTCTCACAGGGCTCCATTTTTGCCCCAGTTTAGCCACGGCTAGTGTTTTAAACAGCACTCTGCTCAAAAGAAGCCTATTAGAATGAGGGTGTCTCCTCAAAACACTTTTTCTCCAAGCTTGTTTTTTGTTGTCTTTGTGAGTCATATAGCCGATGAGCTTGCTTTGATTTCCTTCTACTCTTGTACAGATTTGGGAATTGAGCTTAAAATCAACATGACACAGTATTTTGCTTTCATAATAAGAAATGCACCGATATTAACATTCTGGCTGGTACTGATGTGTCGATGATTGATTATTTTCATGACTTTTACTTTTTATGGCAGATAAATGGTCAAATTTTTGGCTATTTTATCTAAATGAATTAAAAATAAAACACTAAAAAAAATTTAAATGCTAAAAGTGAAATGCTTTTTGAGATTTGCTAAAGATTACATTTAACAGTGTTATCAAATTATTAGTGTTTTTAAAGATTAATTTGACTGATACTTTTAAATGTATGAAGTCTTTAATAACAGCTGATAACTAATATGGTACCAAAATATTGTCCATCCCTATCCGTTATGTGATTTATTGCCAATATTTTGAGATTATCGGCATCATCAATTCCAATTTTTATACTGACAACTTTTTGTCAATGGATTGGAAGCATTTTTTTTGTTTGTTTTAAATGAATTTTTGTTTTTGTTTTGTGTAAATGTTGTGTAAAATAAATGTACATTTCAGTAAGATTGTGAAAGAAAATTTTCACTTAAGATATATATACGTATATTTGCATTCTATTGGTTCTTTCCAGAAATTGGTTGTTGAAATGTTGGTCATTATTCACATCCATTATACTTCCATTATCACAACATGTCAGTCTTCTGTAGAGGCACCCATCGGCACGCTTAGCTTTCTTCCTCAGTACTAAATGACTTTTATTGGCCCTGGGATGGCTGAGATATTGTCGCCGGTGAAAGAACTGTGGTCATGGGGCATTTTGTATAGCGCCAATGTACGGAAACTGTTAATGGCCGAATTAAACAACTCTCTGTCCCAGTCGGTGACCTCCCGCTCTGAGCTGGGAAGGTGATGGATTTCTCAGCACAGCTTTGGACCTGCTCCAAGCCCAGTTCTGGCACAGTCTCTTATCTCCAAGCCCCAGGCCACTCTGCCTCTAGTTACAGGCAGGGATAACAAAACTGGACTCTCTCACACACACCCCGTGGAGGAGATATGCTTACACACACATACACGCTCGCGCAGAATACCATATGCCCACACATGGACGAGGGCAGCGTGCTCTTATCCCAGCGGACCTCTGGTACTTCAGAGTCCTTGCGAGAATCACTGATGTCCAAACGTGTGGGTCTGAGTTGCTCGAAAATGGAGAATTTATCTATATAGTGAAAGGTCACACACTCATGACTTTTTTTTTTTTCTCTTGGGTTCTTCTTCACTAGCAGCATGTGTCTTTGGACGTGTTTACACCAAGGTGTTTTTTCGCTTGTTTGCAGGCCTGTGTAAATGTTGTTTTGCTTGTGTTGCACGCTGAAGCTTGGTTCCGCAGGATTTCCTCAGTGGTATGAGCAAAGCCGCAACTCAAAATTATGACACCTTCTCCCGTATGTGTGTGTGACAGCTGCATCTTACAACAGCTCACCTTTGTGCGCTGAAAGCAGTGAGAAATTAGTTCTGCTGACATGTGTGTGGGGTGTGCACTCGTGCATAAATGTGTGTATATTTATTGTACATCAGTTTATTTTCATGAGTGTGATTAATTTTCAAGATAAGAAGGTTTTTGTCTCTGTTGCAGGGGGTTCCCCTAGTATTGAAAACAGAAAGGAACCTGATGTTTTATCTGTAACCTTCTTTGTTTATTCTTTATTGTTTATTAGTGGTGTTTGTTAATGTTCATATTTAGCGTAGAGATCTGAACCCCAAACCCTAAGTATTAAACTTTGCCTTGTCCCACACCATTTGTGCTACAGATTTAAGATTAACACAATTAACTAGTTGCTTATTAGCATGCATATTACTAGGCTATTGCCTGTTTATTAGTACTTATAAAGCACATATTAACGCATTATTCTGTATGACTGTATTCTACATTGCTTAATCCTACCCAATACCTAAACTTAACATCTACCTTACTAACTATTAATAAGCCGTAATTAGGGGTATATTGAGGCAAAAGTCATAGAATTGGACCCTAAACTAAAGTGTGACCAAACTTAAATGATACTTCAAATCGTGCAGCTTGTTGAGGTGTGCTATTTTTTTTGCAACAATCAGACTTTTCACCTGGCAGTCGATAAACTGCATTAAAAAAAAGTTCATAGACTTTCTGAAAGGAGTAACCCTCGCAGTATCTGGACTCTTTTGACTTGTAGCACGTACTAGCAACCACGTAGCAAGGTGCTAAAAACCACACAGGACAGCTTAACACTCTGGCATTGTGGTGGCAAGTGTTGTACAGGCAAACACCACTAATTTTCCTGAGAAAATGTAAGAATGTTGTTTATTCGGTCGTTTTGTCTTCACAAAATTTAATGCAGATTTTATTTTTTACATTTTTACCATAAAAACCTAGAATAAATATTCTAATAATTTATTATTCATGTATTTTATTTTATTTATTTTAATATTTCCTTGATTGTTTTATGTTATGTGTTAATTAATATCTTAAGTTAACTTTGACCAGCCCTAAAGAAATGTTCCCCCTAGTTTTTTTGTGGACACCCTAGCACCCTCTTGTAGGCCCCTGGGACCCAGTTTGAAAACCTCTGGATTAAGGAATAAATTGATCAATTAACAGCATTATAAAATTGTACTTCATGAGTTCTCTGCGGTTAGAGAGTCTGACTGTGAGGAACCGCAGTCTGAGGACACTTTCCAGATCCCTTGTGAAGCGACTGAGATCAGAGCTGGGAATTAGCCCCTCTCAGCACTCACAGGGTGAAAGGTCAAACTCTGACTCTCATTGCAGATAAAGAAGTCTTTTCATGTCTTGGCCCCGCAGACCAAAACACACACGGACTCCTAGTTGCTTTGAACTCAAGCCTGCGCTGCTGATGGCCCGCCGCGGAAACCTTTTCTGTCGACACATCCTCTCCATTTGAAGGCAAAAATCTCACGTAAACATACATGCGCGCGCACACGCACACACACACACACACACCATGTTTTACTGTGAGAGAAGTGATGACGCTTGTTTTGTCATGCCTAGCAGCTTAGACCGTATATAAGAGTACGCTAGTGCATTCTGACCTTTCTGTTAGAACAAATAAAAGTGACAGTGAACATGTAGTCCTAGATGTCTTTCTCAGTTGTTTATTATGAAATAAGAACACCGAAGTTCATGGCTTTTGTTTCTTTTAGTTTCCGCCCTTTTATTATCTCTTATCAACATACAAAAAGTCATTCATTTCCAATGGAGCGTAGTACGGGAGCTGCATGGAGTTTCTTTGAATATGCAGAATTTTCAAGCCTGATTTGAGCTTCGGTTGCGTTGAAATATTTTAACACATTTTGTGTAATAATTTTGTGATTTGCCCTAGAAAACCTATTGTTTGTTTTTCTTTCAATTTAACATATTGCCGGTCATGTATTTTGTGTGGATATGGATATATTCTTTATTCATTCATTTTAACATGGTGAATTAGTGAAGGGTAATGGCTGATTCACAATCATTTTGAAGATGAATATCACTGTTAAAAGTTGGTTTTAACAATGAAGTGTATGATTCCTGTACACGTCTCCCTGTTAACAAACCTTCCTTCTGCTTTTTCTGTGCGGCCATCCACCTTGCCATTGTTCAGATGCCATAACTGCGTCGTTATGGGGCAAAAAAGTTTTTTGTTGTTGTTTTATTCAGTTTACTTGCACTTAAGAGCTTGTGATGGTGATATTAATTTCCTGTCTGCTGCTCAGACAGAATAAATAGCCCAGGAGAGTTGCAACTTTTGCGTTCTCACGGTGCCATCGGCCAATCAGAATTTAGATGTAATTTTGACATGTCATACGGCTCTAACGGCAACCCTTTGAAAGTGTTTACTTTACCAGAAGGAATTTGTTTGGCAGGAACAAGGTGAAAGTTTTTAAAGTGGACTGTAGCTCTGGACTAGGCTTATCAAATGTGTAAGAGGCCTATAATTGACGTTAAGTCTGGACTGAAGGGTAGACTTTGGGCTTTTTGCTGCTTTTTATTGCAAGGAAAGTGGCAAGGAAGTGACAACTGGTAATTCAAGTCAGATTGTGCACAAAAGATTGTCTCTGAGGATGTGCACTCTGACCCGAGAAGGGGAAATGAGGAAGTTTGCAGTCTTCCCTGATCAGAGAGTGTGCTTGTGTCAGCAGTCATGTGTTGATGTGTGAGCGTGAGTGTGTACAGTCTCGATGTATATATAGAATTCTGTTTTAAGCCTCGGGTTGTTTTTTAATCGAAGGCAGAGATAATAATAGCATGTTTTAAAATTATCTTGGCCCATATGACAATTCTTAGGCTGCAGTAAATTTATTCATGCAGCCAAGCCATTCATTCATATACGCACACAAACTTGTGCCGTCATGCTTCAAGGCATCTGTTCTCACTGTTTGTTTCTACATGTTTTACTATTATTATTATTATAAAGTGAAAAATGCCCTTAACCTTCAAACGCTGCTAAGATACCCATGTTGACTAAACTAAAAACAGCTAAAAGGGTGACTTGTTTATGAGAGAACACTGAGAGAGCTGCAGGATGAAACACACAAGCACAGAGACACTTCAGCAGGTGTTTTTCTACAGGTGAAGATGCTTTAGCTCTGTAAAAGCAGCATCAGAGTCAGTGGTTTGTGAACGAGAACACATAATCAGGCTCTGTCAGGCTGCAGAAAGGGGCTTTGCCCAGCCGTATACGTGGATGTCATGCTACATGTGGTTTGTGGGAAACCCAGCAATGGTGGAGGTGAGGTTTGCCTAATCTGTCCAGGCAAATCTTTATAAGGGTTCCCATCATGACCGTTGAAATTAACTAAATCTGAAAAGGTCTTGAAAAATAAATGGAAGTTTCTCTTGTATTTAATTAGTTCTGAAGTAGTGTTTAGCTAAAAATGGCTCTTTGTCAGTCCAATCTCTATAAAAGGATTTCTAAAAATCAGGGGAACATAATGGAAATTTACTAACTAGACAGTGTGGGAAGTTTGTGGGCTTGAAATTCACCCTTCATTTGCTAAAATGTGGGGGTGAGTGACAGACAGGATTTGACAGGCTCACCGGTTAAGGTTTTGTGTTAGAAATTGATTAAGAATAATATTTAATCAAGTTTTTTTTCATCATAAAATTACAGAAGCAGGTAGCGGAATGTGAGATGGAAATTCTGCTGCACTTTACTGAGCTGTTAATTTTGTACAATTAATTATTAAAATGTTGCAAATATTGTTATACATTACCGTTCAAAAGTTTGGGGTCAGTAAGATTGAAAGAAATTAATCATTTTTATTCAGCAAGGATACATTAAATTTAGCAAAAGTTACAGTGAAGATCTTTACAGTGTTACAAAATATTTTTTATTTCAAATAAATACTGTTTGTTTGAACTTTCTGTTCTTCAGAGAATCCTGAGAAATAATATCACGGATTATACAAAAATATTAAGCAGCTCAACTGTTTATGACAATAAGAAAGATTTAATTTGAGCACTAAAGAATGATTACTGATGGATCGTGTGACACAGCTGAAATGATGACTGCTTTGCCATTACAGGAATATATTACATTTTAAAATATATTAAAATAGAAAATAGTCATTTTATTGGAATAGTATTTCACAATATTACTGTTTTTTTTAATAAAAAAAATTAGCCTTGGTGAGCATAAGAGTCTTCTTTAAAAACATTTAAAAAAAATCTTACTGACCCAAAACTTTTGAACTGTAGTGTATGTGTGGTTATTTCCGATTCATTTGATGAGTTAACCAACATATGTTATAAAAAATGTAGGAAATTTAGCAAATATCAAATTGAAAGATCTTCTCTTTTGTTCTAAAATCCTTCGATCTTACCATGAAAATAGTTATGTATGTAATTTCATTGTGAAAGATTGACTATCCTAATACTTTGCTGTCCTACCAGTGTTGTTTTTAAGTTCTGTCTTCCTTTTCTTTCACAGAATTCATCACAAGACCATCATCATATTCATCACCAGATTTTTCCAGGGGGGTTTGGATATCAGAACAGACACCTGTCGGATGACATGCACCCTGAGCAGACCATGATCTGAAGGCCCTACCAGGAGGCCACACACTTTCTTTCTTCCTTCCCTCCTTCCTTTTTTTTTATCAGTGGAGGAAGACGGGTGAGCCCAGCTGCCTCAGACAGGTGGCATACGGAGAGAGAGAGAGAGAGACTCTCTCACACACACACATCTTCATACACAGAGGCGACTAGTCGCTGTTTGTGCTCCTGTAACTGTCTCAAGAAATTTTAACCTCTGACCTCACCACACCCCCAACCTTGCCCCCACCCCTGTTCGGCCAATCACAGCAGCCATGGGGAGGAAAAAGATCCAGATTCAGCGAATTACAGACGAGCGTAACAGACAGGTGAGTGCACATCTTGAGTGTCCGCAATGACAGTGTTTTTAGTTCAACATAGCAGAATTCCTTTCAGTTTTGAATACGTAAATGAAAAGAATACATTTCAGGAGCTTTCTCTAAATAAAACGCACCAAATATACACAGGAGAGCCTGGAAGAGATTATTGCCATTTGAACTGAAATCATTCTTATTGGTTATGATTCTTGTGAGTTGCCTTAAATTGTATCTGTAGTTTAGGCATCTTGTGCAAGGCAATCAACGTGAGGCAAAATCAAATCTTGCTCCTCCAATGCATCAAAGTAATTTGCATTGATTTGTATTTGAGGTGTGGATTTTTTTTATGTTAAAGTACTTTCTCCTATCCCATTTTAATAGGCAGAGACAAGTGCAAGTTAACTTCCCTTAGGGTGTAAATGTAGTTGTGCTTTCAAATCATTGTCAATTTCATTGAGATTTAGTATTAGTTTAATTCAGAATTGTAAAATATATTTATGTCATATTGGCTATATTTGCTGAATTTTTTTTTATTTTTTTTTATTATTAATCAGTATCGGACGACATTGGATATTTAGCAAATAAAATCTATTTTTCATATTATAATGTTGTGATACCTAAATTCACTTGTTGCATTTAAAACCAACTGATTTTAATGGATAGTTTGACAATTTTGAAAAGTTATTTAGACAAAATAGTATTTAAATATTGGCCGGTATTGTGCATCAGTGTGATTACATTTAGTTTTATATGTTTTAGTGTCAGTATTTTAGGGCTGCCAAAGTAAACCATATGTAAGGTTACCTAATATAATGTTAATATGTTTAGTGGCATTACATTTCTCAAGGCTTTGTTATTGATATCTTTGGGCATTTTCATGTTTAATGAAGTGTAATTTAATTTATCATAACCTTAAATTAATTTTCATATACTTTTTGTTTTAGTTTAACTATACAAACTGCAATGTTTGACTTTTGGTCAGGACTACTTGTACATAAGAATAAGTGTTCATTTTTGCTATTTTGTTGTGGTGTTGGTAATGTGTTCCCTCTGGCTCATCTTCTGCTCTTTTTGCTTCCCGTGGTAAAATAGGTAAATCTGGCATATAAATCCAGTTAAATCACAAACTTCATAACAGTATCGTTTTGAAAGCTTTTAAAGTAATTTACTGTGTTTAGATTAGTTCTAAACTCACCAGTGTGTAGTCTTTCCCTCCGTGTTTTAGATATTAGAAAGATGGCTGTGAATGTGTTGGAAATGTTTCTTTGGTCACAGTTGTGTTGATAGGTGTAGTCACTCTGACCGGACCAGGTGTGCATACTCAACCTTAGCCTGCTTCGCTGTGTCAGCGCTTTCTGTCTCCCTCAGGTGTGCCTGACTAATCATATTTTTAACAAAGTTACAAAAAAAGTCTTGTAGTTTGTCTGACCCAGATTAGGCCTCATTTTGGACTAAATTTCACTTTGAATTGAGATTTCTTTCAGAAAATGTTCTGGCTTTGAACAGCTTGTCCTTTGCACATCTCGGGCAATTAAAGAATTAAAGAGTGTGAGAAGATAATGTGAACTACTGCTGTAAAATGTGCCATTTAATTACCAAACTCTTGCATCAAGACTAGCATATAGGAGAGGTGTAGAAGAACAGAGGGTATCCAGAACTGACAGACGGCAGCAGGTGAGAGAGCGAGATCGAGTCCGTGTGTGCAGTAAAGGTCAGTGGGTAAGCATTCGGCCCTGAGGTTAATTGGATCGAGAGAGGAGCAAAAAAGAAGTCAGGTCGCTGCGTCTCAACATTCTTCACAATAATAAAGTTGTGTTCTCCTGTTGCCATTGGTTACCTGCGAATTCTATTTTTAAAGGCAATTATGTTGCTGGTGTTTATCCTGCTGCTGGTGTGGAGAGAGGGAACATCAGCTCCCTGATTGTTGAGGTGGAGGAGATTCTTTCAGCTAATGGAAAAGGGCTTTTATTTACAGAGATGCAATCACTGTCTGCTAACACTGTCAAGCTTAAGGTTAAGGAGTCTTGGATTTGAACAGAAAAAGTTTTTGGTAGCAGGGAGCAAAAAATGGTTGAAAGCTTCCCGACTTGAAATCTAAAGTCAACCTCGGGCTCAGTGCACTGCAAAAATTCCTATAGGAGTAGTTCATTTCAGTTCATAGAAAGTACTTTCTTACTTTGGAATACAAAAGGAGATGTTTTGAAGAATGTAGTTGGTTCATCTTTACCTTGCTATCACCATGAATGGGGACTGGAGCTTTCAAGATTGGAAAACAACACAAAAGCACCATAGACGTATCATAAAAGTAGTTACTTCAACTTTGGACTGCGTTCTGAAGTTATATGATAGCTTTGTGTGAGAAACAGACCAACTTTGAAGTCATTATTTATATCTTCCTCAACAGTGAACTGTTGTCCTTTGTGAACAGATCATTAAGTCAGTGAGTTGAACTGTAGAACTAGATCAGTCTGAAGCCCAAAGTATACTTTCATGCACGCTAGGGAATGTGTACAGTGTGTGTGGCGTAAATGTCATCATCAGCATAGTACGCAGCCCAATTTTTCTAACCGTGCTCTTCTCAAACACACTCGTTGAATTTGTTTTGCACTAATTAGTTTGTCCACAAGGTAGCAACTCAACTTGTTCCACAGTCGAAAAGAAATGGAAGAGATGGAACAACAAACTATTTGAGATCATAGCAACATGCCTTGGTTGACAAGCACTTGTGTGTGGGGGGGTGAAGAGATACCCACGACTAGTTTATATGAGTACAAAGACATTTTTTATCAGTCATAATTTCTGGAGAGAAATAGCGCAGACATTGGACAAGGATGAAACTTGCTATTGCGCGTGTGTGAAGCACCTGTGTTTGTGCATACTTTTAAATGGAGAATACTTTGAAAGGCTATGCGTTCGACTGTATGCATAAGCATTCACGTTAAAACTGAAATATACTTTGGGCCTGATTCTTGGACAAATCATTCAAAATCAACTGATTAATTCAAAAGATCCAAATCACCATCTGACATTGCTACTTCTATTCCTAGTCTGTTCCTGACAGGAATATCTGTGGACTATCATATGACTTTAGAAGACCACATTAAGGATACTTTATAGGGGTTTTGCATCCTTTTCTAATCTTGAAAGCTCTGATCCTGATTTATTGTAATTGGATGTAAATGAAAAAAATCATTTGGGATTGGAATGACATAAAGGTTCGGCTATACCTCTAATCTTTCACTGCAAAAAATGCTTTTCTTACTTAGTATTTTTGTCTTATTTTCAGTCCAAATATCTAAAAAATTCTTACATTAAGAAGCATTTACTAGGCAAGCAAAAGTTTTTGTCTTGTTTTGGGAAAAAATAACTCAAAATTAAGTGAGTTTTTGCTTAAAATAAGCAAAATAATCTGCCAATGGGGTAAGCAAAATAATCTTGTTTTCTGTTTGAATTAAGAATATTTTGCTTACCCCATTGGGAGATTATTTTGCTTATTTTAAGCAAAAACTCACTTAATTTTGAGTTTTTATTTTTTGCTTGTCTAGTAAATGCTTCTTGTTTTAAGAATTTTTAGATGTTTGGACTAGAAACAAGACAAAAATACTAAGTAAGAAAAGTATTTTTTGCAGTGTTGATAGTATCTGTTTTGTTTCCCCGTAAAATATCTAAACATCCTTAAAATAGGGCAGATTTACCCGTGAAGCAAAAGTGCGATGTATTTTTCAGTTCTCATCCTTCATCTCAATCATCATCTTTTTCTCCTTGTCTAACCTCGTCTTTCTCTCTCTCTCGCACTCTCTCTCTCCACAGGTGACCTTCACCAAACGGAAGTTTGGTCTGATGAAGAAAGCCTATGAGCTCAGTGTGTTGTGTGACTGCGAGATTGCCCTCATTATTTTCAATCACTCAAACAAGCTCTTCCAGTATGCCAGCACTGACATGGACAAAGTGCTCCTCAAATACACCGAGTACAATGAGCCGCACGAAAGCAGGACCAACGCAGACATCATCGAGGTAACACAGACATACAAGCCCACCAAGAATCCTCCCTCTTTCAGGTGGCAGGAAATTGTTGTATTTATTTTTTGGTCTCGTTCATTCTTTATTTTTTTGCTCCTTCTCTTCTTTCCTTCCTTCCTGTCTTTGGTGAACCGTGTTAATTTGGTTGCAGTAGTTCAGTCAATAGCCCTATTTGGTCAGGACTAGTTTTCCCTGAGGAGGTCAGGTAAATTTGTGTGTTTTTCCTCACGGAAACCTTGTTAAAATCACAGAACAAATTACCTACTGTTTTCCGGCTAACTCATGAGTCCTTGGAGAAAGATCCCTTCCAAATAGCAATGTTTATAATTGCAATGACTTTTTTTTATGGTGCTTCTCCTCATTTATTTTGACCTTTGTCGAATACTATAACTAAAGCTATTACATTGTGCTCTTTCATTATGGATTTAGACCATGCTAATACCATGCAAATTTGACTTAAATTGACTTAAAATCTTTAATATTTCACTTTATTTACATGGTACTCCAATGTAATTCTAAGAATATAATTGTATTGCCATGGTACCAAAATACCTTGGTAATACCATGGTGACTGTAAATACACAAGTTCTTCAAGAGATGGCAAGGCTTTTGCTTAGCTAAATACTCATCCATAGGGAGACCGAGCGCATGTGTGCGAGTGAAAGAGTGCGTGTTCACGACTAGAGAGCATGAAGGGAGGTTCAGAGGCTCGCAGAGCTCTATACGCTACTGGCTAACTGCCTGGATGATGGTGGGACAGGAGAGGTAGGGACAGCTGCACCCTCTACCACCTCCTGCCTTTGGCCAGAGAGGAAAACGTGGCTTACACACAAACACACGCACGGTGCCCATCCGGTGTCCATCCCGTCCAACGCGAGATGGCGTCTTCTTGAGTGTGGCATGATTTTCTGGGGGCGCGCAACATTAACGTGGAAAGAACAGCGGCAGTGGAAGAACGTCTCATATAGTATTGCTGGAACACTGCTTAAATTAAAAGGAGAGCTCACCCACAACTGAAAATTCTGTCATTTATTTACGCTTCCTGATGGTGATTTGAACCTGTATTCTGTTATTTTTTGTTCCATCTTCATGCACCTTCATGCAGCTGCTTCTCATAATGATTAGTTAAGTGCAATTTGTGAATCTCATCAAGAGGTTCATTGAAAAGAACTGGCTCAAAAGAATGATTTGCGCGCAAATTGGACTGGTTTGGTTCTTAAGATAACAGCTCACTGGAAGGAGAGATTATCAGTAAATAACAATTTAAATTTAGGCCTTTAATACTCACACAAAACACCTCAGTGATCCGGTTCTCAAATTCAACTCTGGATTATTTGGTTGCTTTGGTTCACGAGTTCACTAGAGGGAACGATTATCAGTGAATAACAGCTTAAATTTGGGTATCATAATGACTTCAGAAGACATAGGATATAGTGCACAAGTCACATAATCCAATTTTGTGGCTCCTTTTTGTCCAATTTGTTAAGCATTTGTTAAGCATTAAGCATTGAAACAATATGATGGTGAGTAAATAATGACAGAATTATTACTATTCCTTTAAAATTTGAAATGTACATGTGTTTAGAATAAAGCGAAACATTTGTTTCGTTTTTAAAGATTAGGTGGTCTTTTCAATGTAGTTTAAAATGCAGCTGTGAGAGTGTGAATACTTATTTAGAGTGTGTGATGGTGAGAAACTGATGTGTGTCTCTTTTGCAGAAGCCCCCAGTGGTATATGCGCATATTTCCTGTTGGGTGCAGCTGCAGAAATGTCTTTAGAGAGTGTGTGTGTATATGCGTGCATGTGCTGTGGTGAGGGCGTTGGGCCGCTGTGGGCCACATCAGCTCAAGCCTGACTGGGCTGCTTTGTGTGTGAGTGTGTGTAAAGGCTGAAGTCTCATGTAATATTGAGAAGCAGTGTGGCAGTAGAGGCAGACCTGGTGCTGAGTTCTTAGCGTTTGGCCTGATAAGAGGTGTCTTTGGGGGCAGTACCATTCAAAAGGCCCTTCGTGTGGCTCATGCCCAATGAAAAACATGTCTTCTTCTCTCTACCTGGTTATTTGTCTTTTAAAGACCAAAAAGAGTGAGACAAAAAAGTGAAGGAGATTCACTGTGTATAAATGATGAAGTGGCAGTGCTTACATTCACCCAGAGAAAAACCTCTCATTCACCCTACAGCTCACTGTACACACACACACACACACACACACACATATTCAGACAGGCATGCTTTCACACTGATGCATGACTGAACAAACGCATATGCATGCACACAGCCTCTCTTCTTTTCGCTTGCTGTATCTCTCTCTTTTTGCTCTCATCTCTTCACTCGCCTCGTGTTGCACGTGCCTAGTGTGTGTGTGTGTGTGTGTGTGTGTGTGTGTGTGTGTGTGTTTGTGTGTGTGTGATTGTATGGGGGCTGCCTGCTTCTTCTGCCAGAGCTTGTTAATCTGCTTGACTGCAGATCCCAATCAGAAGAGAGACAGAGAGAGGGAGAAAGAGACACAGAAAGAGGGAGGGGGAGAATGAAAGAGACAGAGAGATGAAGAGTGGGTGTTTAAGGATGAAGATCCTGTAGATATCAGTTTGGATTGAAAGGAGGTGGTGAGACGAGAAACACAAGGCTTTGCCCTTTTTCATAAGCAGCTCAGATGAAGAGGCTTTGGGGACTTAAAGACAACATGAAATAAATGTTAATAAATTATTGGTGTGACTATGCTCAGCATTCTGATGAAAAATATGATACTCTTTTATCAAAATCTAATAACTTTCTTTGCTTCTTAAGCCATGTTTGATTTTGCTGACCTAACCAAGGTCATGCTTGCAGAGAAAATAATAGTATTAATGTTTTCAGAGCCCATTTTTCACGTTCCAATCAAATCCCACTAGATAAAATCAAGCCCTGTCCTACTGGATATGTTTTTCTTGGAAATACATCAAATTGTGGACAT
This sequence comes from Coreius guichenoti, assembly GCA_039654105.1. Lineage (NCBI taxonomy): Eukaryota > Metazoa > Chordata > Actinopteri > Cypriniformes > Gobionidae > Coreius > Coreius guichenoti. The sequence continues at coordinate 18,354,308 of CM077176.1, forward strand.
TTAAATGGACTGTTCACTCAAAAATGAAAATTGTTATCATTTACTCTACCTCATGTTGTTCTTAACCTATATGACAATTTTTTGGCACATAAGAATTTTTTAAGAATCTTCATGCAGCTCTTTTCAGAAAAATGACAGTCCGTTGTGATCATGTGTGGCCAACCCAAAAAAAAGCATCTTGAAAGCACTATTAAAGTAGTCCATGACTATTTGAAAGTCCTATGAATACATTTGAGATGCAGAAAAGAGAATGAGATTTAGGAGGTGACAGATTTTCAATTAATAGAGAATTAATTTCAGTGTCACATTAGTGCACATTACTGAGTTTTTCTTTTCTCCTTATTGTAGCTTGACAGACAAGGTCCAGCCTTACTTATGAAAAAGAGCTGTATCTATTCAAAATTTATATATTACATAAAATACATACAGATTTGAGATTGTAAGGAATGACATAGTTTTCATTTTTTGGTGAACTTTTTTTCTTTAGTGCCTTGCACATTTTGTTTCATGTTGTGTTTAAGCAATAATTTCCTAGATTTCTAGAGCATTTATATAGAAACCAGGGCTGCCAATCGATATAAATTGTAATCGCTTACATAATATACAATATAATTAATCAAATGAACTACTAGCATATATCTTCCTAATAAAAGCTCCAAATGAAGATTCAAACAGGTCAGGGGGAATAATTTTACTGTGTTTTGTAGGGCCTGATCTGTGTTACAGAAGGCCTAGCATCTCTGATGAGCGTTGATTGACATATGGAAAAAGTAATAATATTGGCTAGTTTTGTCACAATAATACCAGTGCAAATTTTACAATTCTCAATAGTAATTTTGTGCTCACAGCAAAAATCTAATTGGCTATTAAACAGTGCTTTATTTTCAATTAAAGTTAAATATTGTTATAATTATTAACAAATTAAATAAAAACAATGAAATGTAGCTTTGACATTCGTCAATTAAGTGCATTTCAAAAGTTTTAATTAATTCGAGTTTTAAAGTTAAGTAATTATTCATGTAATCAGTAATACAGAACAAATAAACGAAGTAAGCACAATGTGTGGTGTTCTTTTTTAGACAATGGCAGGTTTATTAGGCTTTTATTTACCCTGCAAAGATTTTTTTTGTCCCGTCTGTTAAAAATCTCCTGTGTTTACATTGATGCCATGCCAAGCCGGCATTTTGACCAAGAAGGGCACATTTATGAGCATTCAGAAGTAACCACCTATGACCAGACAGCTTTTAAGTATTGAACTGAGTAGTCTATGGTACAAATACTAAAGAAAGAACTGAAATTTAACTTAAGTATCGACCGACTTAAGTACCGGCACTTTTGACATCCCTGATATCAGCAGCTCCTTTCAAGTGTGACTATTGTTTGTTTATTGTGAACTTTTAACCTCTGTCTGTAAGAGATGAGAAATCTGTGTGTGCTGGACATTGGCTAAGCCCTCTTCGATATTGAGATGATGTACTCTTATTCTCTCAGATCCGCCTCCACAGTGGGCTGAGCCGTGGGTTATCAGCCAAGATCAGCTGCTAAAATGATTCCATTAGCCTCATGTATGAGTTATAGTCAGACTCGCCTGATAATGGCAGACACGCTGCCTTTAAAGGAGGAATGGGGATGAAGGGATGAGGAGGAGGAGTGGAGGGTTCAGAGGGGCCGCTAATCTGTCAGATGGGTGTATCTGGACGCTATCGTGTGTGTAAGCCGGCAGGCTGCGCCGAAGCCGAGGCTTTAAGCGCGTTCTCAAGGGATGTCTGGGGGGGTGGGGGCGGGGGCGGGCAGGGGGAGAGCCTTCTCTGCTTTACACACTGCAAATGGAAGGTGACATTACATTCTGCCTGTGTTGGACATCAGTGCGCACTTCCATACACTCGAGAGAGTTATTTATACATTATACACTCCTAAAAATGAAGGGTCTTTTTGCTGTGATGCCATAGAAGAAACATTTTTGATTCTCCAAAGAACCTTTCAATGAAAAGTTCTTAAAAGAACCATTTTTTTTTCTTATTGTGAAGAAAATTTTAATAATCTAATATAAATAACCTTTTGTGCATTGAAAAGGTTCTATGGATGATAAAGGTTTTTATGAGTGTAGGGCAGTACATTTTCAGATAAATGTGTGTTTTTCAATTGCAGATTCTTAAACATTTACTGTGGTCCCTCTCAAATGTTTGCTAACATCCCACATAGGAAGTGGGAGTTTGAAAAGACAATATGGGATGGAGAGAGGAGGGGAATAGCGGACAGGAATGAATCAGCTCGATAAGTCGTGGAAGAATGAGAGCATTATTGGATTAGAGAAGAGACACAAAGATAGGGTGTAAACGAGTCATCAGAAACGAGTGGAAATGAGATGAAAGAAGAAAGAAAGTGAAGGTCGAGGGGTAACACAGATGAAATAATGTAAAGACAGGAAGGGGAAGCTTGAGAGAGGGATCGTACGGGGGGAGGGAAAGAAGGCAGTTGCAGGGGGAGGGGCACTACTGAACGAGGTTAGCCAGTCAGAGGCAGCGGAGCTCTGCAGGGGAATCTTCCCTTGGCAACACAAACAAGCACCCGCCCCATCAAGGAGAGACAGCAGGCAGAGAAATACAGGGACAGGTGAACAGATGGAGCCGACTCAGAGACAAGCTGATCAGCTGACCCACTCCTCACTGTGTGTGTGTATGTGCGAGAGAGAGAGTGTTATGTTATGAACGATAAAGCTAGTTCAAAGTCTTGGGATGTATTTTTTCCCCCTGTCTCATCAAATCATCACCAAAATCTATATATTATTAGCAGCACTTGCTAAGGATAATCGCTATTGCTCATACTTGGGGTTAGGGATTTCAACAAGCCCAAATTCCTAAACATTTAATTTCAATGCTCAATTTGTGGCCTCAAAAAAGCCTTAAATTGTGCAGCGTTTTAAGTAGAGAGGTGTGTTTGTAACTTGTAAGTGATTATACTTATATTTTTTTGTTTTTAGAATGTACTAAAATCCACTCAGAACACCTTAACAAATGCATAAAACCCTAGGTTTTACCACTGGCGTTTTAGTTAATTCTAATTAATTTACTAGGTTAATATAATATAATATAATAAATTATATTATGTACACTACATTTCAAAAGTTTGGGGTCAATAATTAGTAGAATTTAATTTAGTACTTTGAATCATTTCAAATAAATGCTGTTCTTTTGAACTTTCTGTTTATCAAAGAATCATGGTTTCAACAAAAATATTAAGCAGCACAACTGTTTAAAACATTGATAATCATAATAAATGTTTCTTGAGTGCCAAATCTGCATATTAGAATGATTTCTGAAGGATCATGTGACACTGAAGACTGGAGTAATGATGCTGAAAATCCATCTTTGCGTCACAGGAATAAATTACATTAAAAATATTTTACAATAGCACTGTTTTTATTGTATTTTAGCATAATTGACTTCTTTCAAAAACATAAAAAAAAATCTCACAGACCTCAAACAGAACAGTAGTAAATATATAAAAAATAGTGTATATAAAATATATATAATACATAATTGTAGTATAAGTGTTAATTGTCCAATTAACAGTGTTACACCGTTTAAGTTTATTTTATGCTATATTTCCTTTGCACATCTCTTATGTCACTGTGACCTCTATGAGTAGGACGAAAGCAGTGCTGAAAACTGTTTTCTATTCAGCCTTGATACCCCCATCAAAGCTACTTAGAGAAAATCTTGTTTGGAAAATCTTCTCAAAAAAAAAAAGAAGACTCAAGCTGTTTTCAGGCTGAAACCGATAAACTGAGTTTCTCTCTTTTTCAGCCTCATCTAACTTATTTCCTAACAGTTTTCAATGGTGTAAAATTGAATTTATCCTCTTCACGCTCTCATGAAACATTTTGCCGATGTACAGTTTTCTTGGCTTATGTGTCACATGTTACTCTGTTGGTTTAATAAATCACTGCTGCTTCTCTCTGATTGACATTTTGTTTTTTCTAAGTGTGAAATGTGCTCCTCTTCCTTTCTTCTCCCACTCCGAATGCTTTAAGACGTTGAGAAAGAAAGGCTTTAACGGTTGCAACAGTCCAGAGCCAGATGGGGACGATTCGATCGACCAAAGTCCATTACAGGAGGACAAATTCCGCAAGAGCGAGGAGCTGGACATCCTCTTCAAACGCTACGGAGTGAGTATTCCTCTTTACCTTGTCGTTCTAACCTCCCTCCTTCTCTTTCTTCCCCCTGTCTCTCTCCTGTCCTCGGTCGGAAATGAAACGAAACGAAGGCTCTGAACAAGAAAGAGCACCGGGATTCGGAGAGCCCGGACCCCGAGGAGCCGTTCTCCCTCACGCCTCGCACAGAGGAGAAGTACAAAAAGATAGACGAGGAGTTTGATAAAATGATGCAGAGCTATAGGCTTTCAGTGAGTACCCGTGTGAAGAGGCCTGCTTTAGGCCCGGCAACCAACTCACACAGCCTGCTGTCGGCCCAGCAACCAACTCACAGAGCACCTAGCAACCATCTCTCACCCCATTCCCCTCCTACCACCCCTCAATCCCCTCTGAATGTGTGTGCTTGGGCAAGGAGAGGGCAGTCGGGGGCGAGAGGGCGAGTGTGGGCCGCATCCCTTTGATCCTCACAATCCACTATTTCAAATGCGCTTGTGATTTATAGCTCTCTTGATTCTGTATGCTGTTGTTTTGTGTTTTCTGCGATGACTGATGCTTGTATCGCATTTGCCAGGAATAGACTTCTGACTCATCTGGGTACCGTTTAAGGCGTCAGTGAAGATAATTTTCATTAAGTCACTGTCAAAAATGTTTTATGCATGAGCCATGCATGAGGAATCTCTTCTCAGCAGGTACAGAAACTAGAACAAGAACTTGCTGCTCGCTATCTCAATATATCGTGGGCCCGAGTTTGATATACTTTACATGGTGAACGTGATTCAACATGATGTGTGCAGCAAAGACTAATTAGTGTAGTAACTAGTGTTCTCTTTCCTCTTTAATGCTAATTACTTGGTAGGAGCGTCCGAAAAGTGTTTCATCACCTGACGAAGGTGCAGTTTTCCTCTCTCTTGCACCCATCCTGCTCTCCGCCCAGTGCACCATTCACAGGCCGGAGCACAAAGAGAGTCATCCAGCACCTCTCTCTTTCTCTGCCACATAATCCCAGCATGAGTGCCTGAGGAAGCAAAGCTAAAACCTTAATCCCTCTTGCTGGGGACACCCAGCAGTGTGTGTACTGCCAGCTCTACTTAACAGGCCGGAAAATGATCAGTTTGTAATGAGTTTTTAGATATTCAGCACTAACTGTCTGACACTAACTGTCTGGCAACCTCAGTGGATAAAGCTGGATTGTGAGGAGGAAATTTACTTTAGAAACATTCAGTAAAAATGTATTCATTTAAATTAGCTTTTTATTCTGGTAATGTTTTTAATATCAACTTGGAGCAAAACAAGTATATTTCATCATCAGTGCTATATCAGTGATTTTTATTTTGTATTGGTTTATACTAGATATACACTACCATTTGGGGTCAGCAGGATATTTTTTGAAAGAAATTAATCATTTCATTTAGCAAGGGTGCATCCTATTGATCAATAGTGACAGTAAAACATTTTTAATTAAAAAAAAAAATGCTTTTTATTTCAACTAAATGCTTTTCTTTTGAATTTTTTCTTCATCAAAGAGTCCTGAAAAAATGCATCATGGTTCCACTAAAATATTAACAGCACAACTGTTTTCAACATTGATAGAAATAAGAAATTTAGCTTGAGCACCAAATCAGCATATTAGATTGATTTCTGAAGGATCATGTGACACTGAAGACGGGAGTAATGATGCTGAAAATGCAGCTTTTCCATCACAGGAATAAATTACATTTTAAAATATATTAAAATAGAAAACATTTATTTTAAATTGTAATAATATTTCACAATATTACTGTTTTACTGTATTTTTTTATCAAATAAATGCAGCCTTAGAGAGCATAAGAGACTTTCTTTTACAAACATGAACATTTTTTACTGACCCCAAACTTTTGAATGGTAGTATTTATCAGTTGATATTGGATATTTAATTTAATAATAATTTCTGTCTATTTTAATTTGGATTACATTTGCAATATCTAACGCTCACTTAATAATGCAAATAATTTAATAACACTGTTAAATGTAACCTTTTGCAGATCTCAAATACATCGGCCTTTCATATTTTCAATTATAATGTTAAGTTCCTGTAGCGACTGAAAACGCATTCTGACTTTTGATCAAAATTTGCTCAACACTCCACTTGGCCAAATTTTATAATATTATATAAGGCTGCATTTACACTGCAAGTCTTAATGCACAGATCTGATCTTTTGACCATATCAGATTTTTTTTTGTCCCGCCTGTTTACATTCACTTTAGACCTGACTGGTATTCGATATCTGGGTTTACATTAATACCCGCCAAAAATAATTCTGTTGGTGATCGCTTTACTATGTGACATGGTTGACACTTGGGTTTTGAATGGGCGTACTAAAATTATTTATATAACTCATGTCGGGTGGCCATGATTATTTGCCAGCATGTATAAGTTAAAAGCTGTCATGGATGTTTGCAGTGCAAAATCTGACTGAACGGCTATAGATCGGAAAATAACGGTAATTTTCGTTAGATCTAGAATTCTGAAGAGAAATAAAGTAGATAAGATTACATTCATTTGAATGAATTCGAATGAATTAATGAGAGAGAGAGACTGTGAATGTGAATTACCTGCATGCGTAAACCACATATGGAAGTGCCTCAGAATGGAATGCGAAAAATCTGATCTCGTGCGGATGTTTGTGTTTACACGTGTGCAGCAAATTCCGATCTGTCAGATGTGAGTAAAAAATTTGATTTTTTTTGTGCCAGTGTAAACGCAGCCTAAAATATTTGATCGAATTTGCTTGTATTATAAGACCCAATTTAAATCTACTGAGTAATTTGCCGCTGAAAGATCATTCCTCATGTGCACTGATCTGCTGTAAGCTCCAATCCAAAGGGACTTCATGTTAATATAATTGCCAACTTGTTTCCCAAACCTGTCAGTCTTTCTCACTTCACTGGTCACGCTCTTTCTCGACGTCACACAGACCCTTTTTCAGTACCAAGTGTCATTCCAATCACAGTTGTCTATCGCTTGTCTGTGTGTCTAGACCGATATTATCTTCAGTCTGTTGTATTTATCCTCAGTTGTTGAAGGCACATTCAGATGTGTAAGATTGCACTTTCTGACTGAGAAAATGGAGACTAGCACACTAGTTTTTTTTTTCCATTCTTGGTGTACATGTATATATTCAGATGAGGTGTGTTAGGTGCTCCATATTTTAAAACCAGCTGCTCGTCCCACGCTAATGTCCCTCCTCTCTCTTCTGCCCTGCCCTCCTTCACTCTGCCTGGCCTGCGTGCAGTGCTGGAACTTAGTTGCTGTTTCGTCCACAGGCTACTCCCTTTAGAACTGTAGCTCTTTTAAAATAGCTTTGGCATCACTAGATTCTCATTAGGAGTCATTTCTTAATTCCTTAAGTGTTACCTCAGAATTGTAATACCGGCCATTTATTGTTAACAGCCATATACAGAGGTCAAAACCCTGCTCTCACTCTTATATAATCTTATACTATAATCTGCGTACTTCAAACTACATTTTTGATGCCCAGACAGAGAGGCTACAGAAGAAAGGCAGAAGGACAGAGGAACAGCCATACTAACTATCAAACTGGGTCCCACTCAGAACACAGGAGGCCTAGTGTGGCCCACATTCTAATTTTAGAGGCCCTGGTTTTGCTGAGGATCATGGGAAAATGGGTCTCCATCAGAGCATCTGGACAGTTTGAGTCCACGCTGATTGGCGAAGCTGGCTAATTGCGCTTCAGAAAGCACAAGAGCGAAGATCGGCTGACTCAGGAGTTTTCATGGCCACATGCCCCTTGTTTGAAACACCTGAGCCTACCCTGCGTGGTGGGTTATTCCCCAGAGTCATATTATCAGTTTAAGGGCAACTGTTGCAGACTAAAATTGAGTATAATGCTGGGGTACAAAATTGTGGTTTTCAGATCCAAATGCTCTATCAGATGCCAAAAGCAAACAAGAAATGGTGCTAATATCTTCATAACGAAATCTCAGATGGCCAGACTGTGATTATTTTTTTATGAATCGTTAAAATACTAGTGTCTGGGATGCCTGGAGACTGTATTGTACACAATGAGTCTTTAAAAGCTTAGCTAAATGTGTGATATGAAGAAAATGTGCTCATAAACAGCTGTTGAAATAGTATTCTCAACTGAAACGAGTAGAGGCTTGGACCCGGACACAATACTCCTTACGTCACAATGTAACAAGCGGATGGAGTTAAAATATACAGTAACTATAAACACTGGATGATTCAGTGAAATCTAGATGGAAGTGGAGTGAAGCCTCTCAGATTTTTCCTGTTCTTTTCGTTTCCAGTCTGGATCATTCACACAGTTTTTAAGTCTTACAAAATTAACTCTGCACCTCGTAGCTTCACGTGCTCTGCTTTGGAGATGTTTGCACACGTCACTGCATGCAATTAAAACTGGTGTGTTTCATTTTGTGTGTTGTCTTGATGTACATGCAGGTGTGCGAAGTAAAGCCGCTAACGGTTTCCCTCTCTATCTGTGCTTTCTCAGTCCACAGTGCCACCACCCACTTTCTCCATGCCAGTCACAGTGCCGGTGTCCAATCAGAGCCCTCTGCCATTCAGCAATCCCAGCAGCCTCGTCACCACTTCCTTCGTCACCTCCACTCTCACAGACCCGCGCCTGCTGTCGCCACAGCAACCGCAGCTCCAGAGGAACACGGTGTCTCCAGGCCTGCCACAGAGACCTGCCAGCGCAGGTAAAATCCTGAGCAGATCAATGGTGCTGGGTACCTGTAAGCAAAGCAGGAAGGAGGAAATAGTAACTCATGTTGTGTACATGCGCTTATAATGTTGCCCTGTGGGTGTCGGATTACCCTGAGCAGCTGTTTCTCAGACACACCACTGATTTATGCTTAAAAGTGGCTGTCAAACAATCATCTATTCTGCTCTGGAGTGGTTACATAGTGTACTGATCGTTTTTCATTCTGTTTATGCATACAAAATATATTGGTATGATATCGTTTTAGTTTACCTGTAGTAACTGCATTCATGGCCTTAAGGTTAGAGAGTCAGACTGGTAACCTGAAGGTCATGGGTTCGATCCTCAATACTGGCAGGAAATACCGGCACCTAAGCCCCAATTGCGTATTCTATACTATAATACAATAGTGTGTTCACTACTCACTACTCCTAATGTGTGAGCACTTGGATGGGTTAAATGCAGAGTATGGGTTCTGAGTATGGGTTACCATACTTGGCCTTCCCATGTCACTTTCACATTCATTTAGTTACGTTTTAGTTTTCCTTTGCTATTATCTAATGCTTTTTTTAATTTAATCTTTAAAAACACTAATGATTTAATAACACTATTAAATGTAATATTTAGCAAATCTAAAAATACATATGCATTTTTCATACTGTACTTTATAAAATTGTTTCCTAAATTGACTAAAATTTTAGTGTTTTAATTTCAACTTAATTAGACAAAATAGTATAGAATTGGTAACTCTTTATAATGAGGTTCTATTTGTTAACATTACTTAACTATATAAATTAACATGAACTAACAATGAAAAATACTTTATAAGCGTTCATCGATCTTGATTAATTTCAACATTTACTAATACATTTCAATTGTACCTGTTAATATTATTTAAAGGGGTCATGAACTGCATTTGTTTTCAATTTTATAATGTTCTCTGAGGTCCACTTATAATATTATCAAGATTTTTACATAAAAACATCCTAATTCAGAAGTAATAGGCTATTTTCTATCCTGTTTTTTACCCTCTCTTTCAAACACTCCGTTTTGATAGAAGGGCCTCATTCAAGACTTGGAAGTAAATGGCCACTGCTATGATTAGGTAACAGTTTTGCGTATTAAAATAATTGTCAACGTCCCCACCATTACACATGTGAAAAACTTTCGATGTTGAAAAATATCTTAAGCAAAGGAAAGAACATCAAATCACAACTATTCACAATTTGACTGTCAAACGATCTGTAACAGACAAAGCAATAGTGACACATGGTAAAAACGTTGTTACTCACACGTGTGTTGCGACATTACTGCCGGGTCCAATATAGTCGACACTGCATCATCTTTTATTTTCAGTCTCTCTGAAAAGCCTGTCCAACTGTGTCTTGTTTAAAATCTAATCCGCAGTAAAATGAAACTAACAAACGAGCAGTGTCTTACTGGCGCGATCTGGAACATTGTTAAAAATAAAGTTCATCCACTCTTTCTTAATGTTAGGACCACAAGGAAGGCAATGGAAAGACCGTGTTTGGCACTTTAAAGCAACTTGTAATCCTCAGAGGCATCTCTATCGTTTTGTTGCTGGAGTAATCCTGTGTTTGTGTCTCTCATATTTACTACTACATGACATGCTTGAATCGGTGGGCGGGGCTAAAGAGACATTGTGCCTTTCATCGCACTATGACGTCATACTGAGACAAAATCCAAAACGAGTCGTTTTGGCAGCTTGGTTTCAATAAAAACTGTTTTTGGACTAACAAGGAAGTTTTGAGTTCTGAAACTTAAAGGATATTTTTTATAGTACAATGACCTCTTATATGTCAAAGGATCAAGGAAAATTTGATTTCTCAATTCATGACCCCTTTAATAATTATAAAACTTTGTTTTGTCCAGACTTTTAATATTTATGCATCTCTACGGCATGCAGTCTCACTTCAGCCAATTCTGTGAAGTTTTCTGTTCAGAATTTCAGTATCAGCTGAGTTGTAGCATCAGATAAAAGCCGTTTTAAACCTGATATCAACATCTTGAGAGATACAGTTGTAAATGAGGTTCAGTGCATCTCATTGTGATCTGATCACTCAAATCACCTTTGGAGATTGTCAGGAACGCATACTGCATTTGTAGAGTAAACGCTAATGTGTCCTGATGCATCATTGAAAACTCAAAGGATTACTGACTCACGTAACACGTAATCACTGTTAGGAAAAGCTTTGAAAGAAAAATGCTCGATCGAATCATTTTAGAATGGAATAGAAGCTTTTAATGCCACAAGGCAGGAATGGTGGAAGTTGTTGAAGGCGCAGCTGTGCAACATACATGAGATGGTGTTTAAAAGTGCACATGGGAAATTGTATAATAGCATGTACAATATATATATATATATATATATATACACACACACTATACCATTCAAAAGTTTGGGGTTCAATGTACAGTGGGGAGAACAAGTATTTGATACACTGCCGATTTTGCAGGTTTTCCTATTTACAAAGCATGTAGAGGTCTGTAATTTGGTTTTATCAGAGGTACACTTCAACTGTGAGAGACGGAATCTAAAACAAAAATCCAGAAAATCACATTGTATGATTTTTAAATAATTAATTTGCATTTTATTGCATGACATAAGTATTTGATCACCTACCAACCAGTAAGAATTCCGGCTCTCACAGACCTGTTAGTTTTTCTTTAAGAAGCCCTCCTGTTCTCCACTCATTACCTGTATTAACTGCACCTGTTTGAACTCGTTACCTGTATAAAAGACACCTGTCCACACACTCAATCAAACAGACTCCAACCTCTCCACAATGGCCAAGACCAGAGAGCTGTGTAAGGACATCAGGGATAAAATTGTAGACCTGCACAAGGCTGGGATGGGCTACAGGACAATAGGCAAGCAGCTTGGTGAGAAGGCAACAACTGTTGGCGCAATTATTAGAAAATGGAAGAAGTTCAAGATGACGGTCAATCTCCCTCGGTCTGGGGCTCCATGCAAGATCTCACCTCGTGGGGCATCAATGATCATGAGGAAGGTGAGGGATCAGCCCAGAACTACACGGCAGGACCTGGTCAATGACCTGAAGAGAGCTGGGACCACAGTCTCAAAGAAAACCATTAGTAACACACTACGCCGTCATGGATTAAAATCCTGCAGCACACGCAAGGTCCCCCTGCTCAAGCCAGCGCATGTCCAGGCCCGTCTGAAGTTTGTCATTGACCATCTGGATGATCCAGAGGAGGAATGGGAGAAGGTCATGTGGTCTGATAAAACAAAAATAGAGCTTTTTGGTCTAAACTCCACTCGCCGTGTTTGGAGGAAGAAGAAGGATGAGTACAACCCCAAGAACACCATCCCAACCGTGAAGCATGGGGGTGGAAACATCATTCTTTGGGGATGCTTTTCTGCAAAGGGGACAGGACGACTGCACCGTATTGAGGGGAGGATGGATGGGGCCATGTATCGCGAGATCTTGGCCAACAACCTCCTTCCCTCAGTAAGAGCATTGAAGATGGGTCGTGGCTGGGTCTTCCAGCATGACAACGACCCGAAACACACAGCCAGGGCAACTAAGGAGTGGCTCCGTAAGAAGCATCTCAAGGTCCTGGAGTGGCCTAGCCAGTCTCCAGACCTGAACCCAATAGAAAATCTTTGGCGGGAGCTGAAAGTCCGTATTGCCCAGCGACAGCCCCGAAACCTGAAGGATCTGGAGAAGGTCTGTATGGAGGAGTGGGCCAAAATCCCTGCTGCAGTGTGTGCAAACCTGGTCAAGAACTACAAGAAACGTATGATCTCTGTAATTGCAAACAAAGGTTTCTGTACCAAATATTAAGTTCTGCTTTTCTGATGTATCAAATACTTATGTCATGCAATAAAATGCAAATTAATTACTTGAAAATCATACAATGTGATTTTCTGGATTTTTGTTTTAGATTCCGTCACTCACAGTTGAAGAGTACCTATGATAAAAATTACAGACTTCTACATGCTTTGTAAGTGGGCAAACCTGCAAAATCGGCAGTGTATCAAATACTTGTTCTCCCCACTGTATTTCCTTACATTTGGTCCAAAATACAAAGAGAGTCTGTAGATTTCAGCCTTCCTGTAAGCTATTCTGTCTTTTTTCCAGGTGCCCTTCTGGGAGGTGACCTCAACAATTCAAACGGAGCGTGCCCAAGCCCTGTGGGTAAGTCTTCCCTCCTACCAGCCAGACGGCCCCAATAAAATCTCTTCATTTTCACCTGAATAATGCATCAGTCTGAGTCAAACTGCTTAAAATCGAAGGGCACGCTTAAGACCTGCAGAGTGGAGCGAGGGTTTTCAATCTCATCCGATAAGATATGAGCTGATCTGACTGTGATTATGAGAATGACAGCAGCTCCATGAAGGTTGTCCGGACACAAAAATCTGAAAGCGAGTGATCAGAGAGACTGTCGGACATCCACCGTACACTCACACACCTGTTCGCTCGTGACAGCTGAAGCTCACACTCTGCTCTCCAAGCATGCCTGTAAACACCCTCATGGGACCATGGGGCACGAGTGACATAAATGTTATGGGTCAACACCATGCATGTCAATTTTCCTACTCCGTCTTTCAATTTCCCTTTGTTGTCGTTTGCTTTTTTCTCTCTTCTTTTCTGTCTGTGCTCCTGCATACTTGTCTTTCCATCCTCTTCCCCTCTCAGCTGTTCTTCATATCTCACACATGACAGTCTGAATACCCAGCTTAAACCAGCACGTTCTGTCCCTTCCCCTCCCCCTCTGTCACACTCCCTTCTCTCCTCCCAGCCAATCTTGACAGTCCCTGACAGCTGTTGGTTCTCCTGCCTCTGATCTTCAAAGAGCACATGAGTCTCATGGACATTTTAAGTGGGCATTTAAAATGTGAACATTTAATCAGTAAAGAGGCTGAAGGCCTTTGTGGAGTCACTAAAAAAAAAACTCCCATGGTTTCTTGGAGGTTGTGTGTGTATTTTTTGGCACATTCCATGAAAAAGGCACATTTGGTGTTCCATGCAACATTTGTTTGTTTTTAGTTAGATCCCAACTTTTAAACGTAAACCTAAATTTAACCAAGCATGAAATGCGGTTAAATTCATAATTTTGACATAAACTTCTTTTTTTTTTTCTCCAAGAAACTTTCTCAGCTCTTACCATACCATATTCCTTGTCCATTACCACTCTCATTCTCTCTCTCTCTCTGTCCGTTTCCCCTCCCTTCCCACCATTCTCAGCTGTTGCTCTGGGAATGTCAGCATTGACGTCATGTAGCATTCCTACCATTCCCATGAGAGAGAGGGACAGAGAGCGAGAGAGACATGGACAGAGACAAAAAGAAAAAGGCAGTCAGACCTTTGAAGTGGAGATTAATAGAGGCCGGGGCTTACAACCAACACACTTACAGTGGGGAGAACAAGTATTTGATACACTGCCGATTTTGCAGGTTTGCCCACTTACAAAGGATGTAGAAGTCTGTAATTTTTATCATAGGTACTCTTCAACTGTGAGTGACGGAATCTAAAACAAAAATCCAGAAAATCACATTGTATGATTTTCAAGTAATTAATTTGCATTTTATTGCATGACATAAGTATTTGATACATCAGAAAAGCAGAACTTAATATTTGGTACAGAAACCTTTGTTTGCAATTACAGAGATCATACGTTTCCTGTAGTTCTTGACCAGGTTTGCACACACTGCAGCAGGGATTTTGGCCCACTCCTCCATACAGACCTTCTCCAGATCCTTCAGGTTTCGGGGCTGTCGCTGGGCAATACGGACTTTCAGCTCCCGCCAAAGATTTTCTATTGGGTTCAGGTCTGGAGACTGGCTAGGCCACTCCAGGACCTTGAGATGCTTCTTACGGAGCCACTCCTTAGTTGCCCTGGCTGTGTGTTTCGGGTCGTTGTCATGCTGGAAGACCCAGCCACGACCCATCTTCAATGCTCTTACTGAGGGAAGGAGGTTGTTGGCCAAGATCTCGCGATACATGGCCCCATCCATCCTCCCCTCAATACGGTGCAGTCGTCCTGTCCCCTTTGCAGAAAAGCATCCCCAAAGAATGATGTTTCCACCTCCATGCTTCACGGTTGGGATGGTGTTCTTGGGGTTGTACTCATCCTTCTTCTTCCTCCAAACACGGCGAGTGGAGTTTAGACCAAAAAGCTCTATTTTTGTTTCATCAGACCACATGACCTTCTCCCATTCCTCCTCTGGATCATCCAGATGGTCATTGGCAAACTTCAGATGGGCCTGGACATGCGCTGGCTTGAGCAGGGGGACCTTGCGTGTGCTGCAGGATTTTAATCCATGACGGCGTAGTGTGTTACTAATGGTTTTCTTTGAGACTGTGGTCCCAGCTCTCTTCAGGTCATTGACCAGGTCCTGCCGTGTAGTTCTGGGCTGATCCCTCACCTTCCTCATGATCATTGATGCCCCACGAGGTGAGATCTTGCATGGAGCCCCAGACCGAGGGAGATTGACCGTCATCTTGAACTTCTTCCATTTTCTAATAATTGCGCCAACAGTTGTTGCCTTCTCACCAAGCTGCTTGCCTATTGTCCTGTAGCCCATCCCAGCCTTGTGCAGGTCTACAATTTTATCCCTGATGTCCTTACACAGCTCTCTGGTCTTGGCCATTGTGGAGAGGTTGAAGTCTGTTTGATTGAGTGTGTGGACAGGTGTCTTTTATACAGGTAACAAGTTCAAACAGGTGCAGTTAATACAGGTAATGAGTGGAGAACAGGAGGGCTTCTTAAAGAAAAACTAACAGGTCTGTGAGAGCCGGAATTCTTACTGGTTGGTAGGTGATCAAATACTTATGTCATGCAATAAAATGTAAATTAATTATTTAAAAATCATACAATGTGATTTTCTGGATTTTTGTTTTAGATTCCGTCTCTCACAGTTGAAGTGTACCTATGATAAAAATTACAGACCTCTACATGCTTTGTAAGTAGGAAAACCTGCAAAATCGGCAGTGTATCAAATACTTGTTCTCCACACTGTATTTACTAACACAAACTGCACACTCACACATACACACTCATATCCACTATATTTACCAGCATAATCTCTGACCCAAGTTCACAGAGCATAAACAAGTGTGTTTATACACATGTTTCTGTCCCAGCCCCCCACTAAAAACCAGACTGAACTTAAAGGTGTGTTTCCTGGGGCAGCGAACAGCTGAGCACGTCTCTTCTCTGCTGCCAAGGAATTGCAGCTCCCTTTGCAATCTCTTTCCATTCAGAGCTGCTGACGCGGTTGTTGTTCTCACACACACACACACACACACACACACGTCTAGCAGACCAAAACGCAGTTGTTGTTGCCCTGTAACCAGAGCTCAGATAGGATAAAATATCAAACTGCAAAAGTCTCTCTAGTCTGAAGCTCTTAAATCATTCAGAAACTGAGGACATCTACTTTTGAATTATTTTTTTTAAATTTAGTGTATTAATTCAGTTTAGTTTTTGAAGCATAAGCACGCAGCACATTTTAAAAGCAGTAGGGGATACTGGATTTCAACATCATGATGTTAAAAATACTAAGATGATCCAGTCAGTAAAAAAGAAAACGTACACTCTTGAGTTAAAAAAAAAAGATCTATCTATCTATCTATCTATCTATATATATATACATATACATATATATATATATATATATATATATATATATATAATTTATATATATTTGTTCTTCTGGCTAACTTGAAAAAAGATAAAAAGATTCTGATTGGTTTTATATATATATATATATATATAAAACCATTATATAATCATTATTGGTATTTTTGTAGACCACATTTCACTATTTATAAATAAATATTTTCATAAATAAAGTTTGTCAGAACTCTAATTTATCACAGACTTATATCTAAATATAACTGGTTTCTTTTTCATTTGATTAACCTATTTCATGTATTTTCATATTTTCTCAAATGTAAATAATTTATTAATTTTTGTTTGGTCAGGTTAACATTCATATGTTACATTGTAACAGCACCCTATTATGACCCAGAAATTTACCCTGTGCCATCAAAATCTTGTCGCCAACCAACCCTGTCTCCCCTACAGCAGCAAGTTAAAATAGCATTGCTAAAAATATTTGTAGTATAAATATTTGGGATATTTCTGTTCAGCTGAGACATCAGTGGGTTGCCATAGCACTGGTGAGTGACGTTCATGTTGTGATGGGAGAATAATGTTATTCGGTTCCAGAATGTGGGAAAGCATTGGGAAAATCCCCAGTCTCTCTCTCTCTCTCGCTTGCTCTCTCTCTCGCTTGCTCTCGCTCTCTCGCTCTCTCTCGCTCTCTCTCTCTCTCTCTCTCTCTCTTGGCCATGCAACACAGATCACACACATATTTTGCTTTCCTGTGAAAACACTGCCCTTGAGTCAGATTAGATCAAACATTTCAAGTGCTACAACGTCATAAACAAAATAGAGTGAAAATATTTCAATAACAAAGTTAGGAAGAAAGTCGAGGAACAGGATAAACTAGTGTCAGTTAGATCCCTCCGATTCCTTCCCTGTGTGCGTCTGCTTGTGCGTGCGTTTCCTCCCTTAAAGGAATGCGGTTCTCCAACCTAAAAACCAGTCACTATTAATCCGCCAATTACAACATAATAGAGTTGTAATCCCAAAAAAACAGAGGATTTAGTTTGCAGCACAAAGTGTTAGAAGACACATCTGCCGTGGTGAGGGAGACCCTAATAGGATTATTATTTTCCCTGGTGGGTAATTATTGTGTTTTTCTCTTCAATACAAATTACAGAAAATATGACCACAGTCGTGTATCTTAATTTTGTTTTCATAAAATGTGTGTTTCTTAGGGTTGATGAGAAAGAAAGCAACCAAGGTCTTTATTTGTAAATCTCTCTGTTGACATCTCTCTGTCTCCTCCTCATTTTCTTTCTCTTTCTGTAGCCAATGGTTACGTCAGTGCCAGGGCCTCCCCAGGACTCCTCTCAGTCTCCAACGGCAACAGCATGGGGAAAGTAGTCCCGGCTAAATCTCCCCCTCCACCCAGCACTCAGATGGTGAACAGTCGCAAACCGGACCTTCGGGTCATCACCTCTCAGAGCAGCAAGGGCCTCATGCAGCTGGTGAGCACTTCCACATTGCTCTACAGGAGACTTGATGGTCACACAACATCAAGTCTCAAAGCTGTTCTATGTTACAGCATAACAATAACATATGAGGGCTAATGTTAGAGACGGGAACAGGTCTAGGCTCTCGATGTGATTTTACACAGGAATTTCTCACGAGGACCATGAGGGGAGAAGTAAAGCTGTCAGATACACTGAGCTGATTCATTCACGTCTGTCCGTCTGCTCTCAGTATGTGTGTGTGTGTGTGTATGTGTGACCTCGTTTACACCTGGTGTTGAGATCCATCTGGATTGATCCGTTCACATGTGAGCAGTACTAAATACAGGTGTAAGCAAGTCCAAGAAAATTTGTCATCGCAATACACTACCAATTTGTAGATTAAGGGTTTTAAACTTTGCTGGTTTCAAGCAGCTTTAACAAAAACAAACAAACCCCCCCCAAATATATACATTTCTTTTTCATAAAAAATATATTTATAATAATATTTATTTATATAATAATAGATATAAAAAACTATATATATATATATATATATATATATATATACACACACACATACACACACACACACACACACACACACACAGTGGTCAAAAGTAATGCCCATCTTCACCCGTATAAATATAATTCAAAATTTTTGAAATATTTTGTGTAAGCATATTGCATAGTTGTGCTTGGAGTCAATTGTTTTATTTGTGATGACGCAATGAAACGTGCCAAATTTCAGATTTTTGGCCAGGCTGTCATACAAAGAAACTATGAACACTTGCAAAAACAAGAGAGAACCAATGAAATATTAATAACAGATTATGATGTAGTCCATGTATGCTTTTTTCCTTTTTTCCTTTTGAGCTTTTTGTTTTTCTATGTATTTTTTTTTTTGTATAGTAAAATAAAACCTGTAGCTGTAGTTTGCCTTTTTTTGCCAAATAATTTTGTCAGATAAATACCTTAACCAAGTTCAGTGTTTTGTTCTTCTGTCATATTTAAAATATAAAATAAAAAAAAATTAAAAAGTTAAATATTTTTCTCATATTTTGATGGTTTAATTGAACTTATAGGGTCATTAAAAACAAATGTCCCCTCTGGACATCGCTTTTGGCCACTACTGTATATATTGTGTGTGCATAACATGCAGTGATTATTTTAATTATTATCAATATGTTTTGTTTTTTTTATTAGCGAATATTTGCAATTAGTTTAACATTTAAAAAGTATATTTGGGGGTAACAATGTGCCCCCAATTTTTTTTTTTTCTTCTTCTTTTGCTATCAACATGCAGTATCATGCTGATGTAGTGAGTAATATATGCAGTCATTAGGTCTAAGACCCTTTCCATTAAATCTGATCAGAAGTGGTCACTGCCAGTTGTGGTCACTGCCAGTTGTGTTCATATCAAGATGGAAACCAAGTGTAAAACGGAGCTGGTGTGTGTGTTGGAGTTGTAATCTCTGTTTTCTATTTGTTTCTGGCCTCGCAGACAGATGAAGAGCTGGAGTTGGTGAGTGAGGTGAATACAGCTCAATTCTTTTGACTGTTGTGCTGTGAACGGTTTCATTTCACAAACAAATGTTTGACGAATGATTTATGGATGTTGTGTAGTTAACGTGTAATTTTCTTTCCCTTTTTTATACACTGCATTTTTCACTTATCAAATTGTATTGATTGTGGTTAAACAGTTATTTATTGTATTGAAGAATACACTGTTTTTCATGTATGATCTAATTGGCGGTCAGTGAATTGGAGTTAAATGCGTGCTGTTTATTCATTTGCAGGCTGACTGCCTGATTATTGTGTGCAGTTTTAAATGAATGCGCACACACACTCAAGGCGAAATGCACATATGCATGGGTTGATCTCACATGAGTCAGACACACTAGGAGCGCAGCAGAGCAGAAGCCCTCACTCCAAAGATCAATTTGTCTGTCTGTCTCTCTCCCACCTTCTTTCACTTCTTGATGTCTTTTCCTCTAATGATTGTTGTCCAATGACACATTAAGTGTAGTGCATGTACATCTTGTACATCTGAGTTTTGGGGGGGGGGTTTCAGTCATCTCAGCATCTGTATCTGTGAGTGTTAGGGATGTCACGATACCAAAATTCCAGTAGTCTGTACCAATACCATAAAAATTTTTACGGTTCTCGGTACCAATTTCGGTACCACAGCAAAAAAATGTTTTTACATTTTATTTAACTATTTAAAAAAAAAAAAAATCTATTAAATTTAATGAGTTTATTATTTATGATGATAATCATTATAAGTAAATAATACATATAAACAGTTAAAGGCGACATGCTGTTTTAAAGTAAACATTGTTTATAAAAAAAGATCAAGTGAAAAAAAAGCAACCCTCTATGCACACCTAATAATAATAATTATTAGCAGTAGTATTATTAGGGCCCGATCACCGATGGTGTGAGGACCCTATTGGAATTGCTCGGTCTATTATTCTTCTTCTCCGAAATGAATCGCTTTTTTGAGGGCCTAAACACGCTCAAACTCATGAAACTTTGCACACACGTCAGAAGTGGCGAAAATTTACATCTGATATGGGTTTCAGAATTAGGTGTGGCAAAATGGCTTGATAGTGCCACCTACAAAATTTCAATTAAGCGCCGTTCGCGCTACGTTTCACGTACAAGTATGAAATTTGGTACACACTTGTAACAGCTCAATACCTACAAAAAAGTCCCTGGGAGCACAATCTGAAAACCCAATAGGATATTTTGAATATTCTCTGCAAAAGTTTTGCAATTTTTGCCATTTCCAGATGTTGTACTTTAACAAACTCCTCCTAGAGATTTTATCAGCTCAACATCATATTTGTTCAGTCTAATCTAAAGGCCTTAGCGGTGTTAAATTGCGAATATCTTGAGTTTTCGCTGAAGGGCGTGTCTGTAGCGGCCACACAAAGTTCGATGTTTCGCCATGAAACAGGAAGTTGTTGTAACTAGGGCATACAATGTCCGATCTGCCCCAAACTTCACATGTTTGATAATAGTCCTGACCTGAAGACATCTACATGCCAATATTCAGTTATAGTCAAAGCGCCACCTGCTGGCAGCAGGAAGTGTGGCACATCGAAATGACTGTGCTAAATATACTGTACAACAGTAGCCTAATATATTTCTAATATAACTTTTATTTTGACGGGTTGCCGTGAAGACCTTTGAGTGTCTGTGTTCATGATATGACAGTTTTCTCAAGTGAAACGGTAAATGCTCATGAAGTGACTCGCAGAGCGGAGTTTATGAAGTTTATGCGTTCATGTCCTCATATAGTGACACGGCAGAGGCTAAATAGACAACGAATGTTGCGCGTGCGTGCGCGAGCCGCAAATGAAACCGCGCGTCTGCGCCTTTCATTCACACAGAGACGCAGACCATGGAGGATTAATATTTAAATAGTATTTTGCAGTTTAATATTCACAGACACTAGTATATATTCGGCTACAGTCTGGAGCCCTGCATTTAGATAAACACGGAAGCTACTGAAAGCAGCTGCCTGTTAGTGGGTACCGAAAATAATCGGTACTACCGGTACTACAGAAATGCTGGTATCGTCACATTTTTAACATTTCAGTACCGACTTGGTACCGAAGTACATCCCTAGTGAGTGTGTGCATGATTCATGGGAGTCTGTTGACTGTAAAAGTGGCCTCTATCTTTATCCCCATGTAGAACTAAGACCAGGTTTAAATGTGAATGTTTGATGCTGGTTTGCCCTGAAGACACACTCTGCATTTTGTTATCGTGTGTTTTGTAGTGAAGTGTTTTTTTTCCCTTCGTTTTTCTGCATGATTCAGATAAGGGCTCAACAATGAGGTTTTTTTTGTGTGTGTATGGTGAATTTGTAATTTCCAAGCCAACATTTTCAACAGCCCCACCACATAATATTATTATTATTTTTTTTATATATATATATATACAGTGGTGTGAAAAAGTATTTGCCCCCATGTTAAATATGATCAAAAATGGCTGTAAAAAAATAAATCTGCATTGTTAATCCTTTTGATATTTTATTTAAAAAATTTGCAAAAATCTAACCTTTCATTGAAGTAAAAGAATTGAAAGTGGGGGGGAAATCACATTATGAAATAAATGTTTTTCTCCAAAACATGTTGGGAACAATTATTTGCCGCCTTTTATTAAATACTTTTTGCAACCTCCTTTTTCCTAGATAACAGCTCTGAGTCTTCTCCAATAATGCCTGATGAGTTTGGAGAACACCTGACAAGAGATCAGAGACCATTCCTCCATACAGAATCTCTCCAGATCCTTCAGATTCCCAGCTCCATGTTGGTGCTTCTTCTCTTCAGTTCAGCCCACTCATTTTCTATAGGGTTCAGGTCAAGGACTGGGATGGCCATTGCAGATGCTTGGTTTTGTGCTCAGTGACCCATTTTTGTTTTGATTTTGATGTTTGTTTTTGGATCACTGTCCTGTTGGAAGATCCAAACATGGCCCGTTATAAGATTTCTAGCACAGGCTGTCAGGTTTTTGATTTTTTTTATCTGTTGGTATTTGATCGAATCCATGATGCTATGTATCTGAACAACACAGCATTAAAGATACAGCAGAGTGTTTCATTTGACACATGGGGTACTTTTTTATCCCTGTGTGCACCAAACCCATATTAAGTGTTTGCTGCCAAAAAGCTCTTTTTTGTGTCATTTTTTATTTTTTCAAAAAAAATTAGCTTTTTTGGCAGCAAACACTTAATATGGGTTTTGGTGCTGTGTTAATGCTGTGTTGTTTGCAATGGCCATCCCAGTCCCTGACCTGAAACCTATAGAAAATGAGTGGGCTGAACTGAAGAGAAGAAGCGCCAACCTGGATCTGGGAATCTGAAGGATCTGGAGAGGATTCTGTATGGAGGAATGGTCTCTGATCTCTTGTCAGGTGTTCTCCAAACTCATCAGGCATTATTGGAGAAGACTCAGAGCTGTTATCTTGGAAAAAGGAGGTTGCAAAAAGTATTTAATAAATGGGGGCAAATAATTGTTCCCAACGTGTTTTGGAGAAAACCATTTATTTCATAATGTGATTTCCCCCCCCCCCCCCCCCACTTTCAATTCTTTTACTTCAATGAAAGGTTAAATTTTTGCTAATTTTTTTAATAAAATATCAAAAGGATTAACAATGCAGATTTATTTTTTACAGCCATCATTGATCATATTTAACAAGGGGGCAAACACTTTTTCACACCACTGTATATATATATGGCATATGGTGTAAAACATTACCAGTTTGTTTGATACTTCCATGACTATCAAAGGCAAAACCTCATCAATGTTAGTCAGAATATAATGTTTCCTTGGTGCCATATTTAAATGAGCAGAATTCACAACAATGCTCAATACATCATACAAAAGATGTGACCGATGTGCCAACTGACCTGAAATACTTTCAGACTGGCCCTTGTCCATCCTTGTTGTTGAGCTCTTCAGAGTTTTAGGACATTTATCTCAGTAGCTACGTTTACATGGACACCTTTTTTTCATTTGTTTCATTCTTGATTGATGAATCCGAACATAGTGTTTACATGAAGGCTAAATAAAGTGACCGGGTTGATGTGCGCGTTTATATGTCACAAGCTTGTCACAAGCAATATTGATTTTTTTTTTGACATGCGCAAACTGCACGAATATACAGTTTGTTGCTGTTTGAGCCTACTATTCTCCTAGATTGCTTATTTTCTCTTTTAAAGAGCAGACTTAATATTTATCTGTTTCAGGTCCTAGTTAGGAGACGACAAGCACATGAACCGTTGTACAGTGCTGCTTATATTTATCAAGAAGTAAGAACGCCCATTCCCGCGTCCAAAACAAGGCGCCTATGGATGAGAGTCCGAAACAAGAACTGGTGGGACGCTGTTCTGCTCCACTTCACAGACGATACATTTTAGAATGACACGACAGTCATCTATGATGCTCATTGCACATGCGCAGTACTTTTCAGTTTTTTTTTTCAGTCAGATCAAGTGTTTACATGTCGGATTTGGCTAATTCATTCTGATTGACATGGTTACATGTGACTATTTTTAGTCCGACTGTGCTACTAGTCTGATTACAATCGGATTATTAGGGTCCATGTAAACGCAGCTACTGTTTTGCACTCAGATGAGAGTCTAGAGAGATGTCTGAAGCTGTGGATTTTACGTTGTTGTTTATATGGACTGGTTGATTATTGCTATGGTTAAGATGGCTTTTAGTACTCTAAAATAATCTAAAATATTTCATCTTCAGAAGTGTCTGGAATTTGAAGATTGTGTTCATATGCGTACATGTACAAGTCATCCAGAGGTGTTTGGTGTCCATTCTTTCCTTGACCGGAAAGTTAACTCTGTGTACTTTTGACTCTATCTCTCTCTGTTTTTCTCTCTCTCTGGCTTTCCAGAACGCTCAGCGGTTAGGTGCCTCTCAAGTGACCCAGCCTCTTACCACACCAGTGGTTTCCGTGGCAACGCCGAGCCTCCTGACTCCATTTTCCATGCCAACCGCCTACAACACAGGTGAGAGTGACGACATAGTGAGAAGCCAAGACATTCGTCACTTTCCGGGCCTGCACACATTTGAGAGAAATGAACACGAACGTGCTTTAGTTAACACTCCATAGAGATGCTTGCAGAGGCCATGGTCCATTTATCTCTTTTACTTGCTCTTTCATTCTTTCAAACTTAATATTCTGTTATTGCCCATTACGAGGCTAGATTTATCACTGAAATTTATTTTGAATATAAAAAGAAACAATTGAATATAGATGTTATATTATCATAACTGTAAGAATCAGAGGCCATTAATAGAATTCAATAAATAAATATACGTTAAATGTTCTTCTTTGTTTTCATGCAGAGTACCAGCTAACAAGTGCAGATCTCACAGCCCTCCAGGCCTTTACGCCGTCGGGTGCACTGTTGCCAAGCAACATGACCACTTGGCAACAGCAGCAGCAGCCATCTGTATCCCAGCAACCACAGCAGCAGCCATCCGTATCCCAGCAACAGTCTCAGCAGCAGCAACAACAACAGCAGCAACAGCCACAGCAGCTAACTCTGGCCTCCCTCAGTAATCTTGTGTACGTCTTATACCTTTTACAAACTCTGTCTCTTGATCGCACCTACTCACACATGCACCTGGTTCTTCACTAACCACATGTCCATAGTGTAAGCCCACATGCACCACATCTACTTCCTGTCTACAGTGAAGAGATGTTTCAGTGATATACGCCTCTCTAGTCTTGAGCTAAAACTCCTCGATATTAAATATTTGTCTTGATGTTACTTTGTGTACCTTTAGCTACATCTAACTAGATAAAATTTAGTGGCCAACACTTTACAACCAAGTATATATGTTAACATAGTTAATGCAGAAAATAACATGAAATAAAAATTAAAATACTCTACAGTTCAGAAGTTTGGGGTCAGTAAGATTTTTTTAAAAAGAAATTAATACTTTTAATCAGCAAAAATGCATTAAATTGATCAAAAGTCACAGTAGAGACATTTATAATTTTATAAATTAAAATTATAAATGAAAACTGGAGTAATGCTGAAAATTCAGCTTTGCCATCACAGGAATAAATTACATTAAAAATATATTAAAATAGAAAGCAGTTATTTTAAATTGTAATAATACTTCACAATATTATTTTTTATTATTTTATTACTTAGTTTTTACTGTATTTTGTATTAAATAAAGGCAGCCTTGGTGAGCATAAGAGACTGAAAAATGCACGTTTACAGCATTTATTCATTTAATGTATGTTAATTTCTACATAAACTAATACATTTCAATCGCAAGATGTATAAATTAAATTAGTTGAATTATCGTTAATCTAGTAGATGATAAATTCTGTAAAAAAAAAAATGTTCTTCATTGCCAGTTCATGATACCTAATGCATTAACGAATTAAACCTTATTGTAAAGTGTTACCATTTTTAGCGTTAAGCTAACATTTATTTTTTAGAAGCTGCATTAGCACAAACTAGTGTCCTTCATAGACAGAATTTTTGGGCATTATTGTCTAGATAGTCAGCTCATACATTTCGACACGTGTCCACTGTGAACTGTCTCTCTGCTCTATCAGCTATGGAGAGAACATCGCTACCGCTCTATGACTCAAAACTGTTTTACAGGGGCATCTAGATGGCCTGAATATGATGTTTCATGTTCAGGATGTGAATTAAATGTACAGGGCAGAACAGCTGAATGCCTGCGTCACTTTATGCATCACATAATAGCCTAAGGCTCAGGTCAAGGACAGCTGTACGCTGCATTATTAGCACTACACATACATCTACCTTGATGTGAATTTGCTCAGTTGTTTTCTCCAGTTGTCTTCAGCGGTATAGCAGAGGTCATGATCTCATATTAGCAATCACATGAACAAGAAGGCTAACGATCATCGGTAGCACACAACCTAAAGCCTGCGAATCCTCCCTTGGAGATTGATCTAAATAACTCTTTCAGTCTCACACAGATGTTTTCTTCTTCTTTCTCTTCTCCCCATTGCTCCCTATGGGGGGCAAACATCGAGGTGTTCTCGTCTGCCTTTAATGCCTGCTAACAGCGGGGTTAGCGCTGCGTTACGCTCTCATTAGCGTGACTGTTCGCTTCTGTTAATGCTGAGTACAGATTTGCAGATTTCTGGAGCAGGTCTAACCTGCCATGTGTGTTTGTGTGCTCTCTCTCATTTGTTTACAGCATGTGGGGCTCAGACAAACAGAACGGAGAGATGGCTCACTGCATCTCTGGTCTGGCTGCTAATCTCAGGTGAATGGGGCCCTATGGGCACTCTGTCAGCCAGTCAAACCGTGGGCTCTCTGTGTTAGCCAGTCATATTCTGTGGGTGCTCTGTGTCAGCCTATTATGCGCCGCTGTCCTGTCTGTCACCTGCCACGGCCTAGTTGTCATGGTTACCGTCTCGGGCCGTGCTGAAGAATGTTCGCGCTTTTGTCGTCTCGCAGATGACCATTTCATCATCTGAGTCTCTCTTCATTAAATCCAACTTTATGTGTCTTTTTTTATCTTTTTCTTGTTCATTATTTATTGTCCAGTGTCCTGTGCGCGACAAACAGATTTGCACATGAATCTAGCACGTCGGTGCCCTGATAACTGAGCAGGTAGAGATTTAAAAGTAGGACAGACATCTCCATCATGTCCTCCCAAGTGGGTCAGGACTCTCTGGGGTTCATTCGTCCGTCCGTTTGTAACCTGCTGCATGGCCACACGTTCATCATGCCAGCATATCCTGCTCTGAACCACCTCAAGTACCACATATTATATAAACCAGGCTGTTTAACACAGCAGGTCAAGGCTCAAAAAGTTTTTCCATTACTATGCTGATCATTGATCAACAGCAATACACAATATTAAACTTGATATGTCCGTTTTATTTTATTCATAGTAGCAATATAATTATATTCACATATTGGCACTTTTTTGCCCGTACTGGTAAATGCCAGTATGATATGTGCACATTATTTTTGGTCACTTTGTTAAGAAAGTGTCTGCTGAAGAGCATAAATGTACAGTATTGTGCAAAAGTCTTGGGCACGTTAGTATTTTCACCAACAAAAAAGAAATGGTTTTAAGCCAGTCAGTTATTTATATCTTTTGCTGTAGTGTGTGAGTAGCAAATATCAGTTTACATTTCCAAACATTCCTTTTGCCATTAATTGTAATAATCCAGTAAGATTTTTGTATGCACAAGGAGTCTGACAACAGCTGGTATGATCCACACGGAGATCTGATCTCACTATCATAGAGTCTGTCTGGGATTTACATGAAAAAACTGAAAGAAATGAGACTAAATCCAGAAGAACTATGGCAACGTCTCCAAGACGCTTGAAGAAACCTTCCTGCAAAGCTACCTGAAAAACTTTGTGCAAGTGTACCTGGACACTTTTTGAAGCTGTTTTAAATACAAAGGGTGGTCACACCAAATATTGATTTGATTTAGTTAATAGAAGTTAATTAATGAATAAAATCCCAGACAGACTCTATGATAGTGAGATCAGATCTCCGTGTGGAGCATACCAGCTGTTGTCAGACTCCTTGTGCATACAAAAATCTCACTGGATTATTACAATTAATGGCAAAATGAATGTTTGGAAATGTAAACTGATATTTCCTACTGACACACTACAGCAAAAGATATAAATAACTGGCTTAAAACTATTTTTTGGTAAATATATTAACATGCCTAAGACTTTTGCACAGTACTGTATATACCAATTGATTTGTGGTTTTTATAAACAACTGACCATTTGCTAAGCCCTGCCTTAAAAATAAAATAGCAATTGCTGCTTTTCACCATATTACTAGATAAGACTCTTTTCTAATATAAATCTATGAAGAATCTGTTTTTTTAGATAGCTTCAAACAGAATTGTAATAATATGGTGAAAGGTATCCAGGTTACAGGTGGTATTTGTTTACCAAAAAAAAAAGCTGTGGATTATTCTCAAATAAACATGAAAGCATCAGTAGTTTATTGTTAATTAATTTACATTTTGATTCAGGCCATAGTACAAGCGATAGGAATTAGATTAGAAATGTTATCAGTTGTAATATGTGTTTTTTGATCATGTAACAACATAGTTAGCAATTCAGTTATAAGAAAACCAGCAAATAAAAATGATTTGTAATATTACACTAATTCCATCACACTTTAACTGCATTTTTACCACTTCATAAGCCCATTTACTGAAAGTTGAACTGCACAATTTATTCTTATCAGACATTCTGTAAAGGAGCCTAGCTAATTCCTTACTTTATTATATAATGTTATTGTTCGTTTTGCATTGAAAATATTATGTTTTGCCTTGCCTTTTACCTCCATAACTCACTTGCATTTTTCTATGAATTTAACTGTAACTTCTCTCATAGACCGCAAGGGGGCGTAGTTTTTAAGAGTAGTTTTAATTTCATCCCATATCTTATGGCCTCTCCACTCTCAGTTCAAAGAAGAATATAGTAATACAAATAGGCTGTATGTATTAGGTTTAGCAGGGCTAAGACAGTATTTTCATGTTTTCAGTGCAGCCATGAGCTGATTTTATTGATCAGTAATGCTGTGTCCTCATATCACTTGAACTTTATCAGGACTTCCCACTCTCCTGGCAGCAGCTGTTGCATTCTCTGCAAATATACAGTGAATTTCAAATGGATTTCTCTCTCGTTATGCCTGAGAAACCTGTCATTACATCCCACTGTGGCCCTGACTCCCTGTTCCGTCTAATATAAATGCTAATGGAGCCGTGAGAGCTCCCCGCTGCTCCGCCACCCTGTCTTATGTTCTCATGTCATCAAATCATTTTTCCTTGTGCCGGCCTTTCCTGACTGGACTGGGGTGAAGACTCACTCTTTCCGCTATGCATGAGGGTGGGATATTTTTTTCTGATTTAGGAAGCAAGCATTGTGTTGGGTTTCTTTCTCCTGCTGAACAAACAGTCCTTGTTAACTGTCCTAGACGTCTGTCTGTCTGTCTGTCTCTCAAGTGTTGCAGATGAGTAAATGCTGACATGTACGTGTGTGTTTGTGACATGACGTTGATTATTGCAGATGCTAGAGTGCCTGTCTCTCTCTCTGCAGTGTGACCTCTCAGGGCAGCTTACTCTTGGGCAGGGAGGAAGGGATCAGCTGGTACTGTATCTGGCTTTTCCTCTCTTCGTCGGTCTCTGTTTGTTGTCTGTCTTGTGGCCGTTTTCTACGGCTAATGGCGCTAACTCTCTTGCTCTCTCTTTGGTTTTCTCTCTCTATCAGTCTCTGGCTGCTTGGCTGTAGGAAGCTGGGCTTTGTCTTTGTCAGTGATTTGCTGAGTTGGCCTTTCTTTCTGTTTTGCATTAGAACATACTGAAACAGCACCTGCAGCATCATCAATCAACCTGTACAGGCCCACAACACCAAACCCACTCACCCTCTCACTGTCCTCTCTCTCTTTCTCTTTGTTAACTTAAATTTTTTATTTTATTTTAAAAAAAAATTTTTTTTTTTGTCTTCCTCATGTTTAATTTTCCATTTTTTTCTTTTCCTTTTATTTGTACTTTGTTTTCTTTTCTTCTGCCTTTCCTTTTTTCCATTTTTTTCCCTCTTTTTGATCTCTACTCTTCCATTTTCTTTCTTCTTCCATATTTCTCTTTCATTTCCACTTCCTTTTCCTTTCCTTTACAAATACTTCACCTTTTCTTTGTCCTTTCATTTACTTTTCCTTTTCTTTCCTCTCCTCTCCATTTCCATTTTCTTTCCTTTTTCGATTTTTTTTATTCCACTATATCCTGTCCTTTTCCATATTCTCTCCTTTCCTTTTTCCTTTTCAGTTTTCTTTCTTTTTCCTTATAGTTCACATTTCCTTTTTTTTCTTTCTTTGCCCTTTTGTTTCCTTTTGACTTTCTTTTCTTTTCCACTTTACCTTTAATTTTTCTTCCCAGCTTCTCTTCTCTTCTCTTCTCTTCTCTTCTCTTCTCTTCTCTTCTCTTCTCTTCTCTTCTCTTCTCTTCTCTTCTCTTCTCTTCTCTTCTCTTCTCTTCTCTTCTCTTCTCTTCTCTTCTCTTCTCTTCTGGAAAACCACAGGAATAGCTTTGAGTAATCACAACGTAAATAATACACTACTGTAAATACATACGTTAGGCTACTGCCTAATTACACGTACATAAGCAAACACACTCACTGCAGTTGAGGGTATGTGGCATGTTGTGTTGTGTGAAAGGAGGCTGACCAAGTTGTGACTGCATGGCTAACAGGAGTTAAGTGACAGAGATAATGTGTCTGGCTTCTGTGCATTTTATAGCTGCTTTATTGTACTGTTATTTTTTTGTATACTAAAATGTGGCTGTACAAAGGTAGCGCAAGACATGATAAAGTTGTGGGTAACGTTGCTGTTTGTCGCATTTAAAATGTATGTTTTTGTAACACATCAGGTGTCCCCTCTTAGTGATGTTGATTCTTCTTCTCTTTCTCCTTCTACCATAGGCCTGTGGGAACAATCCCTCATGGAGCTACACTGACGGTTAACACTAACGCCAATGTCAGCATCAAATCCGAGCCGGTGTCTCCTAACCGGGATCGCAGCACCCCTAGTTCCACCCCCGGGGCAGCGGGTGGCCTAACTGTGACCCAGTATCCAGTGCGTTTGGAGCCCACCGGCCGCTCTCCGGTCGACAGCATCAGCAGTAACGGCAGCTCTTATGAGGGAAGCGACCGAGACGACGGTGGGCAGCCGCGCCCTCCCGATTTCAACTCGGCCGGCCTTGGTCTCCTCCGAGCTTCCGGAGAGCAATCGTCCCAAGCGGAGCAACAGGAGTCAGCCAATGTGAAACGCATGAGACTGGACACCTGGGTCACATAAACGCTGAAGGAGAGAGCGAGAGAGCTGCTCTCTCACCCGCACATACACACACACACTGACATAAACACACCCCTAGTGGCACCTGCTTTCAGCAGCCAATCTCAGTCCGCACTTAGACACATGCATGCGCCTTTCTCTCTGTCCCTTTCTCTCTGTCTCTTTCTCTCTGTCTCTTTCTTTCTTCCTGTCTCTCTCACTCTTGTCTCACACTCAGACACACTCATATTTACTGGTGTGTGTATATATTTATATAAAATATGCATATATGATCACACGCACTAGATCTTCACACACACAGTTGCCAATCCAGGTGTAAACGTGTTCACGTATACGAGACTGAAGAGATGTACAAGGCGGAAGGGCTTTTGGTCGCATCTCTGATATCTCAGATCAACTTTTCCAGGCCTTACCGTCGACCTGATCAGAGTTCAGCGACACTGCTCTGTCAAAACAGCATAACAACTGCTTATGTTGCATAGACAAGCCTCTCAATCTCTTTTTTTTTTTGTATCTATTTCTCTTTTGTTTTGGTTTTGTATGAATGGTTGCATTTGCCATTTATCTTCTCAACTGACTCTTTCTCTCTTGCTTTTCCTATTTCTTTACATGTTTTTTTGACTATCTGCTTGAGCAGCTGCCTTTAGTAACAACTTTAACGTAAAATCTTTATCTTTGTTTTTCTAACTGTGCAAAAACTAGCATAGTGTGCTTGGTTGGTGTGTGTGTGTCAGCTGTGAGACGGAGGTGCTCATTCATTCAATCGCTAAACACAATTCAGCCAAAAAACACAACTCGATCATGTTCGTTTTCCATCTTTCGTTGTATCGTAACCTAGCACCAGTCCCCTCGCTTGCACACTAGATGCGTGTGTCTATCGGCGGAGCTCGAAGCGCGGACTCTGCTCCGCGTCCTCAATTTTCTGCGTACGCATGAACCGTAAACGTAGTGTCGTTGATGGAAATGTAGATCTATCTGTACGGATGAGATTCAGGCGTGCAGGAAACACAGACATGTTCGTATCAGCCTGCAGTGTGTGGCTGTGTTTACGAGAGCAGCGGTCTGCCACATTATGCTATATTTATTGTTTTTGTCTGGCTGTGTAATTCAGAGATTAATTAGTTAACTTTATGGGACGGGTATGCTTAATTATTGTTTGTAAGATTCCATGAAAAATAATAAGTGGTCAAAAAAAGTCTGAGTTTAACTCAGGATGCCAGGTTTTTAGATGTTTGAGGACATGTATATACAAAATTTCTCAGTGTTTCAGTACAGGTTTATGTATAGCAAAAAGAGTTGGTGGCAAACACGCATCTCAGCTAGGTGATTTTAGCTAAGAAAGAGATGGAGGTTGTGTAGCGCTGTGTGTGTGTGAGAAGCGTTGAGATTGTACATAGCAATGTATGTTCACATATATTCTGCTGGGTCTTTCTGAAACAGCGCTGTAATCTCAGTGGAACCGTCTCTGTCAACCTCTACCTGTAAATAAACTGTACCGTGTTGTAAGTTATCAAGGTGGAGAGGCAGACGAAGGAGGATTTGACTGTTTTTAAGCGTGACTCTTTTCTGTCGTTTTTATCCTGATGGCGTGCACTTTAAAAACTTCCCCCCTTATCCGCTCGCACACCTTCAGACACACAAGTGAGGAATTTCTTCACATTATCATTTACACGATCGGTCCATTTTGATTGATTATCCGTCATTTTTACACAACAGAGCGATTCCCTGACGGCTTGGAAGGGAATACAATCTCCTTTCACCTATAAGAAGTTTAAAAGCAATTCAGGGAAGGACGTTTCGTTTTTGTTTTGTTTTTTGGCTTATATTGCACTTCACGTATTTAACCGTGAACAATAATAGAAGAAAAATGTCACGTTTTGTAAAAAAGAAAAAAGACAACAAATAAAAAAAGAAAGAATGTTGTACTGAAATCTAGATTAGGCTTTACACGTGTTGCAGATGTGACAATTGTGTACACAAATAGTTTTCTGTGCATTAGTGTATTCTCTACGTGACAAAGATGAAGGATGTTTCCGTGACGAGTTTGAAAAAGTACAGGACAGACTTAGTGCTGAAGGGAAATGGGGTTCAAAATGATTTCAAATATGTTGTATTCCCCTCTAAAACTGACTTTTAAGTGTTAGTAAGATTAAGGTGAGAATCACCTGTCCGTCATCGGCTTCTCTACCTCTCCTTCCATCCTCTCGCATCTTCTCTTTCTCTCCTTTTCTCCACTCCTTCACTCACAGAGGAAGACAGAAGCCATTTCATTTCACCTCAACAGGTGGCCCACCTGTTGTTAAACCAGATTCCACACACACACTCTCACACACATGATGGATGCAGTATCAGGAGGCGGTGAGAGTAAGCGTTCGTTCGGACTCAGGGCAGACCTGCGTTCGTATCCCTTCGACTGAGGTTCTAGAGCTACTGGGCGGATGTTTTCTAAAAGTGCATCATAGCAGAGCGAGGCCTCTGCAAGCGCACCCATTGACTTAAAGACTGTTGTGTCCTGAGCTTTGAACAAATGCAGTGATTTCTATGTACGTTTATAAGGTGATGGCCTGATACTCGAGGCCGGTGCGCCTGGGATGGTCCGGTGCCTCGAAGCGCTGGATGTGTTGATTTTAAGGCTAAGACGACGTTCGAAGACCTCATGATAAAATTAGGAATCTGAGTAATCAAAGAAAAGACAATCGTCCGGTGAATAGTTCGCTTTGGCCCCCGTATTCCCTTTGTATGATGTCTAGAGATTCTCACATACTTTTTCTCGTGTTAATTTGTGCTGGTGACAGTTTTATTGTCTGTTTTTAATATAATTGTTACGATAATTATCATTACCATTATGATTATCATCACAGATGGTAATAATAATGATACATTTAGAGAGACGGTTTTTATTTTTTTTGTTTGTTTGTTCGTTTTTTTGTGTAGGTTAGACATCCTATTTTATTTTAATTTGATTTTATTTTATTATATATGAATATTATATAAATATATTTTCGTTTTATTTTATTTTTTTCCTTTTTTGTTCTTCAAAGGGGTGTTACTAATATTGCACGATTTATTAAGTAAAACAAAACCGTTGTAGTAATATTAGTACTTATTGCTAATTGAGGGAAGCGATAAAACAGGTTCGATAGAATGACCAGTTCAATGCTGCAATTTTTAGTCAATTGTACAATAGTATCTACACATAGTTAAGGTGGGACATCCACACATTTAATTTATTCTGATCAGACACAATGCATGGGCGTCAGACAAGCAAAGAATGAGTCATATTATAAATAAACTGAAATGTAATTTCAATAAGAATATACAACACACAAAACTAGAATAGAAATTGAAGAAAAAAGTTTAAAAAAGAAAAATTATAGCTAATATATTGTGTTCGGCTAGTCTGCTTTGAGTTTTGTTGTAAAAAAAAAAGACAAAAAAGAAAAAAAATTGTTGTTTTCGGAGAATGATATACAGTTTGTGTATATTTTCATAAACAAAGTATGCACTGATATGTTATTACAAATTCTATACTGCTTTTACAAAAGAGTGTTTGTTATTGTACCAAAGTATCCATTGTCCTTTATGACCCTCCCCTTTTGCGTATGTTTTATTGTATTTTATATATTAAATAGACAAGTTGACCTACACACAAGTATGAGTCTGTCTGTATTACAAGTTTCTGTGTGGGTTGGTTTGTTCTGTTGTCAGTGCACTCACTTATATTTGCATATTCATTTAGCAGATGCTATTATCTAACGTAACTTACAAATGTGGAAAAACAAGTAATGTTTTTTAATGATAAAGTAGCCAAATATACATATATTCTCACCAAGGCTGCATTTATTTGATCAGAAATACAGTAAAAACATTAATATTGTGATGTATTAATATTTAAATAATAATAACTCATGAACCATCAGAAATCATTCTAAGAAGATGATTTGGTGATTAAGAAAGCACAGTTTAACAGTTTAACAGTTGTGCTGCTTAATATTTTTGTGTAAATCACTTTTTTCAGGATTCCTTGATGAATAGAAAGGGTTTTTTTTATCCATGTAAAGGGGTTAATGTAAAGATACTTTCACCTTTGGTCAATTTAATGCATCCTTGCTTAAAATAAATATTGATAAATCTTACTGACCCTAAATATATATACACTATATAATATCCTACTTTGTTTGAAACTATAGAGGACAGTAAGGCTTTTTATCATATGATCTTTCCGTTTAAATCCTAAGTGTTGCAGCATTAACTTTGAAGTAATTTTCATGTCTGGCCACTAGATGTCAGCCTTTCACTTATCTGGAATGTAGCAATCTTGCTTGTCGCTACTAAAATTGTAAATAATTTGAAACAGCAATTTTTAATGTTTCTTCTCCAAATCAGTTTTATAATCTATCAGCTTGCTTGTTCAGAAGAAGTCCATGTCTTTATTTTAACCGAGTTAACTCAATTTAGGCAGAAAAACAGCTGTGGTCTAAATATGTAAGAATGTGTTTCCCTCATAGAGACATTGGGTCTGTTGTTCAGCCACAGATCATGGCGATTCAGGCACAATGACACGACCTTGAGTGTGTGTCTTGTGCATGTGCTTTTGGTGGTGGGGACATTGAATGCAGACCATTCCTCGATGACATTCTGTTCATCTGAGCACAGTGTCAGCTGAGTTTGTCAGTTCGCGCGTCTGGTGTAACCATTGAGCTTCTGTTTGTAACAGGTCCCCACTTACTGTTTGTCTGGATGACAAAGCTGACCTATTTTTCCTAATGCACTGAGGCACAAGGATCATTTCATCCAACAAACACCCCCGTCATCCTTAACAATGTAAATGTCAATTTATATGTTGATTGACAGGGTAATTGTGGTTTATCTGAAGAGTATGGAACTAGCAAACAAATGCGCATTGCTTAAACATAGCCTATAGACCCCACTAGAATTAGTCATAAAAAGAAAAAAAATGTGGATACACATAGCACAACTTGGCAAATCAATATGACATCTCTCAGTTAAATTTTCTCAATCTCAATTTAAAATTATTCCACAGATGTTCAATCAATATATTTGTCTTTATAATCAGCTGGTATTCTCTTCCTTCAGGCAATGAGATAAATTACAATGTGGCTTATGATATAAAAATTGCTACAAGCTAAAGGTTTCAGTTCAGTTTTTTTTCTTCTTAATTATATATGGGTCATTCTTGTTATGCAATACATTTGCATTTACATGTCTTCAACTAAATGGATAAACATATTAAACACAATTTCTAAACATGGTAATCAGTCATATTATTTAGATTTGTTTTATCGGTATCACTTTACAATAAGGTCTAACATTAGTTAATGCATTAACATTAACAATTAATACATGCTGTAAAAATATATTAATTCATAATGTTAGTTAATAAAAATTTTCATGTTCATGTTAGTTCGCAGTGCATTAACTAATGTTAACAGATACACTTTTGATCTTAAAAATGTATTAGTAAATGTTGAGATTAACATTAAAATGCTGTAGAAGTGTTGTTCATTGTCAGTTTGTGTTAACTAATTACTTATGTTAACAAATGAAACCTTATTGTAAAGTGTTACCATTTTATGTCAACATCACAGTTAAGTGAACATTGGTACATTTTATATAATTGTATTAGTTCTACTTCTTCCAACATGAAAATGGTGTTTTATTTAGAGCATTTCCAGTTTTATTTTCTTTCATCATCAAAAAAGTTTAAATGTTTTTTTAGCTGTAATTGGTGTAATTTCCTGTGTCCTCAATATCACTTGTCACTTTACATCCTATTTTGTAATATTCCTTGACGTAACAAAAGTTCTTTAATGACATCATTCTCCAGGAAGTGACATTTTTGAGAAAGCAACAGCATGAACATTACGTATTAGCAGTGATTTGATGACTTTAGCTGGTTTGTCACACATTTGCATTAGAATGTGAAAGTTAAAAGAAAGATGATGAATGTTGGGTCCTGTCTAATTTTAAAAACAATCAGTCACTCAGTATCTGACATTGATAATCAATAGCAATCAATAACAAAGGCAGATGGTAAAAGGGGGCAGAGAGAGCTGAATGTCTCTGCCTCTGAACACATTTCGGGTTTATTGAGATTTATTTGTAGCACTGTGGTCTTGGGATTCTGTGGTCATTCCTCTCAAATAGCTCTTACACTGACATTTGTGAATGAGGTCAGGATTAGATAGAAATAACCTCTGTCATTTCAACAGGATCAGATCTTAAGTTCAATTGGCTGGTAATAGAGTTGCATGCTGTTGCATCAGGCGTGATTGTGTGTCCTCTTACACAGGAAGCAGGTGTTGAAGCATCTGACCACCCAGCTGCTGCCCTGCCTCACTTTTGTTTTAGGTCTCAAAAGACCCTGTTAATCCTGCTTTGAGTATTTGTACTGTATGTGTGGGTCATCTGATTAGCTGTTTGATTTGGACCAAAAATAGGTGGTTGAACCTTTTGGAGAATGAGAGCTTTTTTATTTTATTTTATAGGCTACAGGATATTTATCCAGTTTTTTTTAGGTGTTGGTTAAAGTGCAGCCATGTTCATCCAGTATAGCAGCCATTGTCCCATGCATAAAAAGGGAAAAGAGGCGGTGATGTCATCTATTATTCATTGTTCCTTATTCTTTTTTCCTTCTAGTGTGGCCTCTTTCTCTCAGATCAGTATTGTGTGGTTACCAGAGCTAGGCTCCAAATCAGAGTGTGATTCGCTGTCATAATGAGTGGATTTAACCTGTTCAACTAAGAGTTCTGATAGATTGCAAACTGAAATGTTTGGAGAAATAAAACTTAGAACTTTTACCCCCGGTTTCACAGACAAGGCTTATGTTTAAGCTTTTTTAACTGAAAGCAACTTGCACCGACAAATCAGTACCATTGTTTTTTTAAGTAGCATAGCTACTTAATTGAACTAAAGCATAATCCTGGCTTAATCTAAGCCCTGTCTGTGAAACCAGGTCTAAAATTTTTAAACCTAGAACTTTAAGAATCATATTTACCTTCATTTAAAAAATGATCAAGAAATGATTGATCAAGAAAACACCAGCTCAAAGTATTCGTTGTTGTACTTTTTATTTTTTCAGAATTTTGAACAAGTTTTAATCCATATTGTTTTTCTATTGTAATGCAAATTCACAAAAGGATATTAGTTATTTGTTAACACTGACAGTTGGATAGCTGGTCTGATTAGTACAGAAACAACAAACATGAAGTAAGGCTTCATAGTAAGTCTTTAAGAATCCTTTCTGCCCGCGGCTGTCATGGAGTACAACGCCTTCTTATCCTGAGATAACAGCTGGCACATTATGCCAGGCTGTTGACTCACATTACAGAAATCACATCGTACAATAACACACGCTCTGCAATCTTGCCTAGTTTATGTGAATGTATGAAGGTGTTTTTTGTGCACTTCGTGTTTAATGTTGCTGTTCATCTATTTATTTGACATCACTACTTTTTTATGTTTTTGGTTTAGTCTTACATGGTCTAAAACATCATTGGACAAAGCTATTACTCATCACCAGAGGACCAGGAATCCCCTTCATCAACAGAGTCATCAGACGGGACCATCTCGCCTTGCGTTGGCTGTTCACCTTTATGTTTCTCATCCCGGCCTTTGAGGATGTTCATCTCTTCTTTAGGATTTCCATTTGCTGCTGGCATTCCCTCCATATCCTTCCACTCCTCTCCAAAGACCATGGCCTGGTTTAAGTCTTCAGTCTTGGCAGGGTCAAAGGTAGCTGCCATCTCCACTTTCCCTTTGCTCCAGAAATCTTCCTTCAAACTAGCGCTGAAAAAGCTATGAATCTCACTTTTCTTTTCCTTTGACTGAAATTCCTCCTCTTCTCCTGAATTGTTGCTCTCAAAGTCCATCACAGTCATCACTTTTTCAGAAAAGCTCTCCACTGTGCTTTCAAGATGTTCTTCAAATTTACCAAAGATATTTTCCGCTACACTAGGCATTTTGTTTGGACTT
Source organism: Coreius guichenoti (assembly GCA_039654105.1). Classification (NCBI taxonomy): domain Eukaryota; kingdom Metazoa; phylum Chordata; class Actinopteri; order Cypriniformes; family Gobionidae; genus Coreius; species Coreius guichenoti. Next base: position 18,393,639 of record CM077176.1, read on the forward strand.
CCCAATTTCTCAGTGTCATTCACTGGGGAAACGCCTGAATTTTCATCCATACTTGCTTCATCTGGAATACTCATGCTTTTCCCCCAGATGTTTGAATTTTCTGAGTCATAAATCTGAGAGGTTTTAGCTTCTTCAGTGCTCTTCTCCTTATTGAGCACTTCTTCAGGCACATCGTTGTTGTCAGAGACAGAATCAGCCTTGAAGACTCCATTAGTAAAGGTTAATGGCTGCTCAGTGAGAGCAGCTGCTGCTAAAAGGCTTGTATTCTGAAAGCACTGGCTGGCATTTGGAGAATCATCATCTGAGCTATTGCACTCTTCCTGGTCAGAGTTGGGCAGGTCTGATGTCATGATATTTGACTGACTGTTTATCTCGCTTTCCAAAGAATGACTGTCCATCAGATCCATGTTGGTGAGCATGGAAACATCCAGAAGATTGTCTGGTTCTTTGGTTGTAGCTGCATCTTGGAACATGGTCAGAGTTGGTGAAGTTTCAACGGAGCTTTCAAACTGTTCTTGCTGAGATGTTTCGGAAAATGAGGATGGATGGTCCATGTCGACATGTTCTTGACTTTCATATGAATGGACTGTTTCATACTCAAGCTGTTCAGTGTGTATATGCTGGTTTTCAGTCAGTTGTGGATTCTCATTTTGCTCATAAACCTTGACATCATGATCTTCATCTCTCCTCATCTCTCTCATATCATCATCAGTATCAATTCTTGGCATTTCTTTCTCCACATCCAAACTTTCTTGGACTCCAGAGCCACTCTGAAGCATCATGCATGCCCTATCATTATCTAGAGCTTCTTTAGAGACAATGTCTTCTGTCATCATCTCTCCAATGACATCCATGTCTGGTTCTTCTGAGAGATCCTCCATAGTGTTGAAGCGTTTGGAGGCGCTCTCATTCCAATGGCCTCCATCCACTCTTTCTTTCTCATCCTCGCTGTTGCTGGTCTCACTAATGAGGTGTGAGGCTTGCACATTCCCTTCTGTTTCCCCATCACTCTTATAACGGATCAAGGGCCGAGTGTCTGCAAGCGTGTTCTCCTGACTGTAGCTGTCACACTCACCAGGATCAGTTCTCCATGAGGCTGATATGTTTGGGGAGTCGTCTTCATCACCTTGGTTCTCTTCTTCTCCCTCAGATTCCTCAGGTAAAGGACGGCCTTCATTTACTGTCTGAACTGAATGGGATTCAGCTGGCAGTACAGTCTTATCTATACTTTCCTGATGATCAACATTCTTGGGAGAATCTGCACCTCCATCCTGTACAGAAATGTCTCTCTCAATCACTTCTATCTCTTCTTCTCTTTCAGTCACATTTTCATCTTCGGTTTCATCCTTCTTGTCAGTGTCAATGCTCATTTCACCCTTTTCCTCCACCTTAAACTCAGGGCTCATCACATTCTCTGGTTCAGTTTCTTCCTGTCTGTCCCACTCATTGATTGAATCAATCTCTGCCTCAGTTTCACTGTTCATTAGCTCTGTCACCTCCTCACTATTATTGCTCACAATGTCCTGTTCATCTACCCTCATCAGATCTTCATTTGCTTCTACCTGATAGCCAAAATCACCTAAAGCTCCTTGCTCGAGGAATGATGAAGCCAGTATATTGGTGTTTGGACTGATATGGCTGGATGTTAATGTATCATTATCATTCTCTGTATCTCCATGTGCAACTGTATGGCTTTCACTGATGTTCTCTGATCTTACATCCATGTCAGAGGCATCATCTTTTTCATCCTCTGCCATGGTTTTATTTTCTTCCCAAGCAACCTTAGGTGCGTATGAGATCCGGGCCATTTCAACAGACACTTCAGTGTCCTCATCCTTTCCTTCTTCTGAAACTCCTGCAGGATCTGTGAATGGACCAGCCCAGCTTTCTGTCTCTGGAGTTTGTGACAAGCTACTTGGTTGGTCAGCTGACACACTTATCAATGCAGATTCAACCATCTGAGCTTTCTGGAACTGCTTTGGTTCATCCTCCACCTCGATATCTTCTGGTTTGAGCTGTGGTTCTGGTTCTGCAGCTGTTTTGGGAAGAGTTGATGCGAGAGCCATGTCTTCATGGACTTTCTCTTGCTGTAAATGATCCACAGACTCCTCAGCAGCTGTCTTAGTCTCCTCTGAGATATGAACCTCTGTCTTTTCTGGCACTGAGGTTTTGGTTGGTGTTCTCTGTGTTGGGGTCCATGATGGAGTCGCACTGGTCAGCAGAGTACGAGAGGAGGTGATAGATCTGTGACTTGTAGACACAGTATTGCTGAAATGGCAGGAAGCAGCATTGCTCTGTAAGGTTTGGTGGGTCCCAATGGGCTTTGAGAGTGCATCTGTAATAAGAAACAAGAAGCTGGTGAGACAGGCTTTGTCACACAGACAGGGAACATGCTCTGTAAGAAGGCTATTTGATTAAGTCTACCATTGACAGATCATATCTATTTTCTGAATCCCAAATGTTCTTAATTTAATGTTTTAAATCATTACAATTTACAATAACAATAAGGTTCCATTTGTTAACATTAGTTAACTGCATTAGTTAACATGAACTAACAATGAATTGCTGAATAATGTTAACCAATTAAACCTTATTGTAAAGTGTTACCATATTATTTAATAATATTATTAAAGGAAGCACCGTCACAGTATTATTTTAGTCATAAATCTGTAGTCGTAGCACATTGAGCACTAATATCCATTCATCAAATATGAGCAGAAGTACAACAGAGTGGCTCATGCCCCTATAATGTCCCATCCCATAACTATGATGCTATTGGAACAAGTGTCGTTGATTGGAACAGATAAAGCTCCAGGCTAAAGAGATAGATGGAGATAGTATGAAGCAGACATAGACCCTTGATCTGCCACTCAGGGGAGTTATCAGAATACACACTAGTTCTGAACTGTGAGCAGGTCGTAATGGAGAGGTATTGATCTTCATTATGCTTTTCCAGGCCTGCATTACTGGAAAGTGGAGCCATCTGTTACAGTGACCTAAGGGACTAGCACAGGAAGCTAGTTTTACAGGCTTATGACAGATAGACAGATACCTCACCATGCAATCAGCACTAATCATTTAACCAGCCCAGAGCACAGCAATATTTAGAGAAAGGGGATCTGTTCAAATCCAAAATTTTGTTCACTGTAGTATATAGTATATATTTTTTAATTTATTATTTTTTTTTTATTTCACTTGACCATTGCTCAAACAGCCCTCATTAAAAAAATGTTTTAATTAAATGTGAAAAAAATGTGTATTTGTTAAAAAAATGTTACCTAAAAAGAAAGCAGAGTTGGTCTTGTTTGCTGTCGGTCTGTCGATTCTCAGGCCCTCACTGTCCAGCAAAGCTCTGGAAAGAAGCAACAGAACAGCTGTTAGCATGGCAGCACTTTCTTTAATGTGAGGGGTGGGCTAAATGAGATGGAGTCACGTTCTTGAGCTGCAGTCCTGTGCCTTGTTCTGTTGTCATGCAAATAGTATGTCAGATTTGTCATTGTCAGCCCATCTGCAGGATTCAGTCGGCCGTCAATTCATTTACCTCCTGCACTTAGCATTAAACAACTGCCAGGGTTGGAATTTACAAATGTAAAGCACACTGTTAGTGTAACAGGTGATCCTGCTAAATGCATGTATTTTAACAAACACATCAAACAAATGTGGATCTTAAATGTATTCATATTTAATAACAAGCTTGTTTTTTAAAGTTTTTTGGGAGATGTCCACAACATATTGTAATAATATACACTAAAAAAACTCATGTCTCTGTACACATTTCTAATAACTACACATTTAAAACCCATCCCCATCCTTCCTAAGTATCTGTGCATGTAATGCACCTTCATGAAATGGAGGACCATGAAATGAGCAACAGCTAAAATGCCTTGTCAAAATTTATTTCTGTCCGCCCTCAACAGACATAAATCATACAGATCCGAAGGATGTTTTTGAATGAATTACCCACCCCCCTATTTGCCTGCCCCTCCTCCAAGCAGATGGATCAGGGTCACTGCCGGGTGGGAAATGGAAAGGGTCTATTCGGATTGACTGATCTAAAGTTACCCCTCTTAGGGTGCCTGAAATGCTTTTTAGAGCCACTGATGCATGATCATATTAGTTGGGCCTCCATAAACTACAAATCCCACAGTGCATAGGAGAAGCTGTCCACTCTGGGATCCCATTAGTGAGGAAGTGGGGTGACTTTTCAAAAGCTACATGCATATTTTACTTCATGTAAAGATGGTTCTGAAGAAACTTCTGAAGGAAGGTTGTGTTTTTTTGGTGTTGATGATGATATGGAGGACATTTACATGTACCTGTATGTGGCCACCTCCAGTCCAAGAGACATCTTCACCTGCAGCAGATTTTGTCTGTCCACCATCAGGCTGTCTATCTGCTGACCCAGGCTGTCTTTCTCCAACTCCAGTGCATCTACTTGGGCCTGCACAAAAACATGATTAAATGATCTTTGATTAAAGTGCAGAGATTGTGGAAAACGTCATCATTAACATCATGCCGTTAAAGAAACCCAGTTATATAAAATCAGATGGCTTTGCTGTCCTGTTCCAAACCTGTATGACCTTCTATCTTCAGTGGAACACATAAGAAGATATTTTGAAAAATATTTATGGAGATATGGAGATAATATGGAGATATTTTTCTCCATACAGTGAAAGTGGTTGTTTAGACTTCCATTGTTTGAACAAAATCGTTCTTCAAATCGTTCTTCTACAGAAGTAAGAAAGTCATACAGGTTTGAACTATTTGAGAGTGAGTAAATGATTGAACTGGTTAAGCAACAATGTCCATAAGTTTCTATTCTTACCTGAAGATGTTGAAGCTCCCGTATCTGTTCTTCTCTCTGCTGCACTACATGTTTCTCCAGCATCTGTCTCTTCATCTTCGTACTCTCGAGCTCCTTGGCCAGATGCTGAACCTGATGCTGTTTCTCTCTCTTCTCCTGGTCAATCTTTGCCATGTTCGTTTTGGCCTGGTTCAGACTTTCCTCCAGACGTCCAACTTGTCTCTGATAGTTGTTGGTTGCCTCCTGCCAGGCTTGAGCTGCTCTTTGGCTGTACTCCTGTTCCAGGTCTGGGATGCTGATGGTTTGGGTGTGCTGTGGGGCCATTAGGACTTGCTTTGTTTGTTTCAGAGAGGCCTGCAAGGTTTCCATGTTCTCCTGGTGGACTTGCATCTGTAGCAAGAGGTCTTTCTCAAGTTGTCCAACCTTCTCTCTAAGCCAAATCTGAGCCCTATGCTCCTCTTCTAGCTCCTTCCTGCTCTCCATGAGTTTTCCCTGTGCTTCAGCCTGTGCGGTCTTCACCTTCTGTCTTTGAATACCCACTATCTCCATATCCTCCATCAAGTTCTCCACTTCCAGCTCCACATGGTCTTTCTTCCTCCAGGCCTCCTCCATCATCCTCCTGGCCTGGCTGAGAGCTGCCTCTTGAGCTTTGCGTTGGCCTGGTGGATCCCTGCTGCTCTTGAGAGTGTGGATCTCCTTTCGCAGTATCTTGTTCTCCTCCTCCAGAAGCTTCACACGGCCCAAGTACGATTCGAGACGCTGGTTCAGCTCCAGCATCTGGTACTTTTCCTCCTGAAACTGGGTGAAGGGCTGTCGGAGACCCAAAAGTTCCATCTTAGAGTGGTGTGAATGTTAAGTCGCAGTAGAACTGTGCAGAGAGGCTGTAAAGGGCTGCAGGTCTTTGTGTCTGCTAAGTGATTATAATGACAGGCTCGAGGGTGAGGTCTGGACCACAGTCCCAGTGCCCTGTGGCTGAATGCACAGGGGAGGGTAAGACCCTCCTTTCATAGACAATGAGAAGGGGGAGGGCGAAGGAATTGAGGAGGAGGGGTGGATGGACAGAATGTGCAAAAGCAGTGATGTAATTTGGAGAGTTAACTCTAACACTGCTGGATTACTTCCAAACCAGTACAACTTTCTTTTTCCTGTGGAACACAAAAAAGAGATGTTAGCGATTCGATATGCTCAGTCAACATTCATTGCATTTTTTTCCCCATACAATGAAAATGAATGATGACTGAGACTTTTTTGTCTATTTGGTACAGCATGAAGGTAAATAATGACAGATTTTTTATTTTGCTGAACAATACCTATAAATCTTGTATTTCACATATTATCACATTCATTTACTGCCCCCTCCTGTGGCAAGATGATCACAATACATCAGACCAAAGTAGTATTTTTTTTGCATGTTAAAGGGATAGTTCATCCAAAAATGAAAATTCTGTCATCATTTAATCACTCTTAAGTTGTTTTAAACCTGTATGAATTTCTTTGTTCTGCTGAACACAAAGGTAGATATTTTGAAGAATGTTTGTAACCAAACAGTTATAGGGCACCATTTAACAGACATTCGTTTGATTTTAAAAATTCTTGTCAAGGCAACTAAAGATTGTTTAGCATTTAGCAATTCAAGGGGGTACAAACCTCATTCTTCTTTATATTTTATTTTCAAAGTCTCTATATGAAGTGGGCATTATTTGCTTCTTAAAACTAGTGACAAACATATTACACTTTAAAAAAGTTTCTGCATTAAATTTTTAAGTACAATAAACTTGGATGTTTAAGTCATTTCAACTTACTTAAAAAAAAAAAGAAAAAGTGTTGAATCTTGTGTGTTGTATAACTTATCAAAATATGTTAAGCAATTATCAGCTGTTTTTATGAGTTAAAGCAATGTAAAAACCTATGCTGTCATAACTTATTGATCATATACTTTTTTTTACAGTGTACCCTGAAATTATAAATTTAATTTTTTATAAATTTTATAAATTTGTTAAATCTAAAATTTAACAGCTTTTAGATGCACATGCTTCACACAAATCTCAAACAGTGATGATCAGCAAATATTCAGTAAAAAATATGAAATCTGTCTGAACCATATGACAGCTAACTAACAAACTTTTTGTTTGCAATGCCTGCTGAGGACTTACACAACATTGTGTAACGTAACCTTTTTCAGATTACTCAGTTTGGAAGGTTGGGACAACATGCATATGGACAAGTTTTAAACAAATACTTGAGTATCTAATTAAGGTCATCAAAGCAACTTCTGTTAGAAATATGTTTAGAGTATTCTTGTTCAATAAACTGACTACTACTAAAAACTAGTTCAAGCTACTTATTTACATTTGTTTGAAGAACTTTTTGCAAGGTGGATATGTTACAGTTCAGACATTTGGCTAATTGTGCTTTGGCACCAAAAACTATTCGTTTGTTAAAGATAAACCTCAAAAGATGCGCAAAATCCATAACATTTCTGACAGAATAAATTCCTTTAAAAAGGCAACCCCCTTGAAATTAATTAAATAATTGTTTAATAGTTTAAAACACAATATATGCTTTATATTTTCAGTATGTAAATTGATTAATTATTGAGTTATAAACAAAAACAATTTTCAATTGTAAATGAATACCACTAAAATTCACGTCCAGACAAAATTCCATTGCCCTTTAAATGTAAAATGCATTGTCCATGACAAAAACAGATTTTCACTGAAATGTTTGATTCTCAACAAGTTACATAGTATTAGTTAGTATCCTATCTTGGATAAAGTCATGAGTCAAAAATTTTGTGCAAACTTCCTCTGACAACTCAAACCACAAAACGTATAACAGTTCTGCTATTTCCAAATTCTGAACGTCACAAACTGTGCAATCTGACTAGATTTAATATCATACTGCTGTGTTCTACCTAAAAGCACTGTGCCCTGATCCAGATCAGTGTTCTGTAGATTGTGAAGGTGAGCAGGTACAATGGAAGAGGAGTTGTGCTATTCAACAGTCATGTTCAAGCCATTTGACAATGAGAAGAGACAATCTACAGGTATGTTCAGGTTTTTTTTAAATATATATATATTTTTTGAATTTAACCATTATGTTCAGAATGCTCAGAATATCAATGAACTGATGAACGAATGCTTGTCTGATTAGTGCCACAGTTAGAGGACCCTGTATTGTACGCAGAGGTGAAAAGAAAACAATCAACTTCACATACAACCTCTGAGACTTCAGGTTAGAAGCCATTCACACACACAACAACATAAGTATATATACACAATTATATACAAAAAAGTTTTTAAATCTTTTTTAACTAAAATGTTTGTTTATATTTTTACAATTCTATTCATGCACAATATAAATAATGTGATATGTTTTATATTATATTTAATCATTTTTCTTTCAATTTAAGAAAATCTTAAAAGTTAAAGAAAATCCCGCACACTATCGATACTTGCAGAAGATAGTTTTTGATATCTTCTGCAAGTATCAATAATGTGCGGGATTGTTTTAATCCTCTTTCCTATACGCACCTATCTATTACCAACAGGTAATTGTCAATTAATTTAAGAAAATATAACACATTTTTATATGTATATATAAAATATATGTATTATGTAAATCAATGTATATATTCAGAATTTTTCAATTGATTAAGTTTAATTTTTTTATATATCTTTAAACAAAAATGTTAAATTTGTCACAAATCTCACTTGCATTAAGATTACTTTAGTTATTTTACTTCTTTAAATGAGTACACATTTTTTTCTTTTCCTCTTTTTCTTCTGCAGCTGCACAGTGTTCATTAAAAGAATCAGTTTTGCTAGCACAAAATTCTCTGACTAAAGGTACAAAGAATGTTATACCTATCATTTAATCTTAAAACAGCTCTAACTCTACTGAAGTCTTAATTTGTCAAATTTGGCTGTGTAACTGTCATATGCTCGCACTCTTGGACTCAAACTCTCATTCTCTTTTAGAAAAAGGAGCTTCCACCTCAATCTCTCCGGTGTACAGACAAGCTGCAGTGTTTCTGGGGCTGCTCTGTTTCCTCCTGCTTGCTGCGTTAACAGCTGTCAGCATTTTCCGTAAGCATTAGTGCGGTCTCATTCATATACACAATACCAAAAATACCATTCAAACCGTATTTTGGATGTCCACATTTCTGCAGTTTAGTTCCAACTCTGTGAAAAGACCTTGATTAGCAGGGTTAAGTATTTGTTTAGAGCTAGAAATAAACTTAAAGGGGAACCTTGAAGAAGTCATTGAGTCTGTTGTAACCTCAAAAATACTCAGCAGAAAATTACAAAATATAAATGTGTCCAGAAAAGTGAAACATAGCAGTGTAACAACGGAAACTTTCTCGTGTGTCCTGCTGTTGTAAATCAATTGCATAATTTCATGCAATCTTACAAACTGATTAGGTCAATATGAGCCAATGGTGTAAATTATAATTAAATATGAACTATGCCTGTCTAAACTACTAAAATATAGTATAAATATACTAAATAGAACCATTCCATTGCAGTTGAAAAATTGTCAAGTACTGATTTAACTAACAGTTTGCCTTTCTTCTTCATCCGCTTTGCAGACTACATTCACATGTCTAAACACAACAATATTCTGGTGAGAGCGAAGCCTGAAACAACATAAAACACTTAAATACTCAGTAATTGCACACATCCAAGTATATCCTGAAGCATATCTTAACCAGAGGAAATCTCTTCATACAGGCCCAGTACAATAAAGAGACAGCCGCCAACCTGCAGTTACTGGCAGACAAAGAAGTGCTGGAGCAAGAGAGATTAAGGCTGCTGACACAGGGTCAACAGATGAACAGCACACTGTACTTCATACTTCATAAAAGCATCTTTTCAGTGGATAAGTACTGTCAGTCCACTGGGAATGGTAAGCTGAATCTGGAGCCTGAAATGTAATATTTATTTTGTTGTTGCTTGTTTTATCCAGCTAATCTGAGCTATTCTCCATCGCAGGGGTGCAGTGTACATCCTGCCCTCAAACCTGGATTCAAAATGGCTCAAGCTGTTACTATTTTCATACAGGACAACACTGGAATACGTGGGCAGAAAGTCAAGAACACTGTAAGAAATATGGAGCTCAGCTAGCCATAATAGACAGCGTGGGTGAACAGGTATGAAAATACAGAAGAATGTTCTAATACTTAATCTACGATCAGTCTGAAAAGAGTTTTTCTGTGTTGTGCACCATTTCCACTGTCCACAGGTAACAAATCTAACTTGAACGTCCTTCAAAGAACTGTAAACAGTCTTTTCTGAAGCGTTCACCAAAGTATATACTGTAAACATGTACATTAGGCATTTAGTAGAAGTTCTTACATGCAGAAGTTTAGCATCACAAGACTATTGTGTTCAACAGATGGCAAGAGTCCTGTTAACACTGAAAAAGAGTGTAAAGGACTTCTATATGACATTGTATTTATGTTGTCATTGTATTATGCAAATTCAGGAATTCATCAATCAGCACACTGCATTCTATTATGATAAATATCACGGGTACTGGATTGGCCTCTCTGAAAATATAGCATACACTTGGGTCTGGACTAATGGCGCTCATCTTGAGAAAGGGTGAGTTTAAAAAAAAAAAAAAAGGCAACAGAAGAGTAAAAGCTTTTGATTTTTCAGATTATTAACTAAACTCTTTTTATAATTATTTGAACACTTTTACAGTAGTAAAAGGTAGGATTTATGTATAAAGCTGTTTATTTAAATATTAGTTTCCTTTTTAAAAGTAAATTATTTCAAAATGTTTTTCTTTTGATAAATCATAAAACTTAGATGAAAAAGTTAAAAAAAATAAAATAAAAAAAAAAGCAATTAACTGATGTTTTCCATATTTTCCTTTCAGATTCTGGGTCGAAGGTCCTTACGAAAGATACAGGTACTGTGTTATGTCAATGCCCAGCAAAATCCCACTGAGAAGCTGGAAATCAGAACATTGTAACATGAAAAACAGATGGATCTGCGAAGTGGAAGTTTTAATGTGGCCAACCTTCCTTCAAGCACAACGAAACCACAGTGACCCCTCAACATGAACAGAACTCAAAAGACAACTCTCTCAAAAATCATTTTATTTTCCAGTTCAGATTGATTTGTTAGCAATGTTTCAAGGTACTGACATATTCAGAAGTCTCACAGCTGGATTAAATGGAGAAGTCTTATTGCACCCTTCATGTCAGTCAAAACACTTCATCCACACAGATCATGCCACACTATTTTTAAAACAATTCATATATAAATCACTGTGAATAATATGTAATATGCATTACACAAATGTATTACAAATCAGACCAGTAAAAAACGTATTTCATGTCACCTGTTGGTTTCAAGCTTAAAAGTTTGACCGTGATTTGTAAGAATAAATATGTTGTGTAACAAACACGTTTGCGTTTTGTCATGTCTCTCAACTAATAGTCTGATACTTAACAGTATCAGCTGCTGGAGAATTGATCCTTGTGTTTCAGCAGTCCTGATTCTGATCATCAACTTCCACCATGTGCATTCACTCTTTGCTCTTTTTTTTCTTTGGCATGGTCTCTTCAAACTGAACATTCTCTACCTCCTCCTGCTTCTTTTTGCTTCGTTTCTTTTTCTTGTTCCTCTTCCCGTTGTTCTCCTGTCCTTCTGTTTGTGTATCTATTATCTGTGCTTCGTTGCTAGTGTCCTCTGTCACTGTCATCACACTAGTTGAGTTCTCCATGGCCGATTTCTTTTTCTTTTTAGAGACAATTTCAGAGGTTTGTTGATACTCAATACTGCCCTCCTGTGGTTGTTTGCAGTGTGCGTCTGTGGAGTCCTCACTGATCTCATCTGTGTCAGCTGTCTCAGCAACCACCTTGGACCGTTTCTTCTTTTTCTTCTTCTGAATGCTGTCATTCATCGGCAGTTGTGCGTCTCGTTCCTCTGATGTGTGTGTGAACGCTTCAATCATGTCTATGCTGCATTCTCTATTAAGACCATCCTCAGGTGCTTCTTTTTCTTTGCGATTTTTCTTTTTCTTCGGCTCAACATCTGTGATAATATCATCATTCACAGACACACCGTTAGAGTCTTTCCTCTTCTTGGGTTTGCTGTCCTCAGTATCATTACTTGAATCAATGACCTGTGTTGTCATCTTATCTTCATGGATGTTATTCTCCGAGGGTCCCTCCTGCCTTTTTGATTTTTTGCGTTTTGTTTTCTCTTTAATATCTGGATGTCCCGCAGGGTCTAGAGAATCTGTGCCGCTTGTGGATGTTTTAGCAGTGTGGTTCTTCTTACCATACTTGTTCATGAACTCCTGCTCCTGCTGCTCAAGCCGAGCCAGTTTGGCGCTCATAGTGAGTCCATGTCTGGCTCCTCTATTCACACAAACGAACAAATAAACATATATTAGAGCTGTATGATTAATTGTTAAAAGTTCGCAATCTCAGTGTCTATTAAACCTTTAACAAAATCACACCGGAACATTCAAATCTGCGTTTGCGCTGTGACTGGTAAAAATGTATGTCACTGAATCATTCATTCAAGAGATTTGTTCATGAAACAAGATAAGTATTTATGAGAATTATTGAATCATTCATTCAAACGTTTTTTTTATTATTATTTTTTTATTTTTATAAATCAATAAGATTAAAACGTTTTTAAATAGACTGTGGAAATTAAAATTGTCAGAACATCTAGTAAATTACATGTTTTATTTAGTTGTCTGTTCAGAATCGTGATCTTTGTTTGAAACAAAAAAAGAAGAAACCAACATATCTGACAGTGTTGTTATTGTTAACTAACACTAAATTTATTAAAAATACTTTTTATAATTAAAATAAAACAAATATTAGATCAAAAACTTAAAACCTAATCTTGCCTTGAAATACTAAAACTGAAATAAAAAAAACTAACAAAAATGAAAAAAGCACATCAAAATTACTAAAATGAAAACTGAAAATATGAAAAGTTAATTCAAAATATTATTTGTATATAAATAATACTAAAATAACAAAATAAAAAATAAAATGACAATGTTACACTATCTCTGATTCTTCTTTTGACTTGCGGGTCCTGCTCAAATGTGATAGAAAATGGGTCAATGCTACGAGCTCTTGTAGTATTATTTATATTGGTTTGACTAACATGAATTATTGTAAGGATACTGTGGATTTGGATGCATCATAGTGTAAACTTTAAGAGATCAGAGCTTACTTGTGTGCCGTTCGTCCTCCACAAGCATTTAGCAGATCTGCATCAGATAGCCTTAAAACAGACAAAAATTAAGATAGTTGAGCTGGCTGAAAGCATAATTGATCTTGAAATCTAACCAGTACCGTTGTGGGACATTTTAAAAGGATCTTTAGTGCCTCTAAATGCCACATACAGAAACATCTTAAAGTGCATGCTTAGTGCAGAATATTATATAATGATAATATATACTGTATACCAGAAATTACAGTATTTAATGCAAAAGTATCACGAATCACAATTTTGTACTACTGGCAGCTCATACTTTGTAGTGCTGGAAAGGTCCAGTTTCTGGTCCTCATCTTCAGAACAGCTGCTGTCATCTGAATCAGAGGTCTTTTCTGACTGCAACTCACCTGACAGCAGCGTAGCTGACTGAGAATGGAGAAAGAAGACTTTAAAACAAGTGCACAATCCAAATACTCAATTATTGCTCAATAAATGCTTGTAGTATTTATTTTTATTGATTATGTGTGCCATTTATGGTTTTGTACCTTGACAAAACATCCATAGAGCATGGACTTGGCTTGCTGAGCCTTGCGTGGCTTCTTGGCAGAGATCAATCCATCACTGCAGTCATCTGACTTCTTCACCATCACACCACTCTAAAGCACAATGACAACATCACAAACTAACACATGCCCTCATTCACACAAAACCCTGTTTGCTACTGCTATCGTTTTTTGTATTTCATTTTTTATATATTACTTACCTGCCCTGTTTCCACAACCAGACTGGATGAGGCTTTGTTAAAAACATGGTCCCACCAGTGGAAACTGAACTGCTCACCTTCCTTATGGCCCATCTGAAGACAAATGATATATAAATGTAAGGTACACATAAGAGCTACAACAGCTGGAGAATTTAAAAAGATAAAGATTAACCTAAAACCAGAAGGGTAGTTAACATGACCTGCAGTAAGATACGCTATACTTTATCTACAACTGTTTTTGACAGCATGTCTAATTTCTGTATGATTATTATATGTAGATTCTAACAACTGTATCATTGTTATTATACAATATTATAATCTCATATTTAAAAAAAAAACAACAACTTTCATTTAAGAGACTGTAAACTGCAAAAGCTAAAGGGTGGGTTAGGATTGTAAACCAGATGGTGAGGATAGAGCACCATAATTATTGTTAACACACACATACACATATATACACATATATACACACATATATATATATATATATACACACACACACACACACACATATTATATATATATATATAGCCAGTTTGATAAACTTTTACTATAAACTTCATGCCCATGTAGTCAACTACCCACAATGCTTTATTCATTGTAATTATCAAAAAACAAACAAACAAAAACACAATAAATCTCTCACTCACCCCTCCTTTACCACATTTAATTTTGACTTTAATAGCCTCGGAGATGCCATTCTCTGATCTTCCCAGACCTTTTCCTACAATACAACAATCCAAACATTAGCCATCAAACAGACTAGTCAAGTGTCATGGATATGCCAACGAAGCCCTAAAATCTGTTCTGGATTCACCTTTTTCCCATCCGTGTCGCAGAAGCTGCTCCTCCGCGAATTTTAACCCAGTACTCTTTTCTTGGACCATTTCTGACATTTCCAGAATAACTTCTCAGAATCTGAAAATGTGAAGCAGTTAGTAAAACACAGATTAGGCTATATAAAATATCTGTTAATTCTTGAGTAATTGTTCAATCTGTCAAAGAACTGTAAATCCAACAAAACACTACCAATAATTTTAAGTTCGGACGTACAGCAAAAAAGAGGTAAATAAGCAATAACCGCTACCACGCGTTCAACATGGGAGCCGACATGACACCAGTTTGGTAACTATGGAAAGCGAAAAGGGTCAGTGCTCTCGAACGCGTTCTCGCACACGCACAAAGTAGAGCAGTTTTTTTTATTTTTTTTATTTTGTCAAATAAAAAAGTCACTCACACATACACAAACAAAAAAAATGAATGAGCCAATAACAGCATTTTTTTTTTATTATGTGCCAATCAGTCACTGCAAAACACACACACATACATTGTTTATTCTTATCTGTTTGTTACCATTTACTTTTGAGTTATTGTTTATTCTTACCTGTTTGGTACTTTTCTGAGTTGTTGAAATTTGATGTTTTCTGTTAGAAATAAATGATTACTCTGTCTCCTATACTTTGTCTTTTCCTTATAGCATGGTCATATTTGTCTGTAAGCATATTTTGGCATCTTTGTATAGTCTCACCCAACGTAAATGGTTTTTAAAACATTTTACAATTTTAACTTGTGATAAAATCTAAAACTTAAGAGGTTAAGTTCTTTAAAACATTGGTTTATAAATTTGCAGTCAGTAAGTACTGCTATAATAGTGGCTATTGATATTTTTGCTATTTTGCTATTTTTATACCATCATATGTCACCAGTTTTTTAGGTTTTGGCTGTCTGAACTTACTGAAATGATTTTCTTACTGAAGTAAAATAAATATTAAATATAACATAAAAATAAGCATATTTTACATAAAAAATGTGGTGCTTTTAGAGGTAAATAAATTCAAAAAAGACCCCCAAAAAAATCACAAAATAAATGCATAAATTGATAGTTTTTATTTTATCGAAGATAGTGATATGACATTTACTTTTAAAAAATTGGGGATCACGCCTGAGACCATCCAAATTCACCCACGAAGGACCATTTAAGGGCTGCTATACGAAGGACGCTTGAGGGTTAAAGTGAAAGTGATGTGACATGTAGCCAAGTATGGCGTCCGACTAACCATTGGGCTACAACTACTGCCCCCTAAATAGGCAAATATGCCAATGCTTAAGAGTCTATGATTGGATCATTATTGCAGTGATTATGTTTCTAGCATGTCTTAAACAACCGTGTAGGAAGACGTATCATGGCTAATATGACAATGTCAAGATTCATCAGGCTGAAACTGTAAAAGACTGGTTGGGAAGGAGCATGAAGAATCATTTTCACACATGAACTGGCACCTCTGAGTCCAGACCTAAAATTCATTGAAAGTCTTTGGGATGTGTTGGAGGAGACTTTACGGAGTGCTTGACTCTTGCATTGTCAATACAAGATCTTGACCAAAAATTGATGCACCTCTTGATAGAAATAAATAGAAATACATTATATACAAACCCGATTCCAAAAAAGTTGGGACACTGTATAAATTGTGAAAAAAACAGAATGCAATGTGGAAGTTTCAAATTTCAATATTTTATTCGGAATACAACATAGATGACACATCAAATGCTTAAACTGAGAAAATGTATAATTTTAAGGGAAAAATAAGTTGATTTTAAATTTCATGGCATCAACACATCTCAAAAAAGTTGGGACAAGGCCATGTTTACCACTGTGTGGCATCCCCTCTTTTTATAACAGTCTGCAAACGTCTGGGGACTGAGGAGACAAGTTGCTCAAGTTTAGGAATAGGAATGTTGTCCCATTCTTGTCTAATACAGGCTTCTAGTTGCTCAACTGTCTTAGGTCTTCTTTGTCGCATCTTCCTCTTTATGATGCGCCAAATGTTTTCTATGGGTGAAAGATCTGGACTGCAGGCTGGCCATTTCAGTACCCGGATCCTTCTTCTACGCAGCCATGATGTTGTAATTGATGCAGTATGTGGTCTGGCATTGTCATGTTGGAAAATGCAAGGTCTTCCCTGAAAGAGACGACGTCTGGATGGGAGCATATGTTGTTCTAGAACTTGGATATACCTTTCAGCATTGATAATGCCTTTCCAGATGTGTAAGCTGCCCATGCCACACGCAATCATGCAACCCCATACCATAAGAGATGCAGGCTTCTGAACTGAGCGCTGATAACAACTTGGGTTGTCCTTGTCCTCTTTAGTCCGGATGACATGGCGTTCCAGTTTTCCAAAAAGAACTTCAAATTTTGATTCGCCTGACCACAGAACAGTTTTCCACTTTGCCACAGTCCATTTTAAATGAGCCTTGGCCCAGAGAAAACGCCTGCGCTTCTGGATCATGTTTAGATATGGCTTCTTTTTTGACCTATAGAGTTTTAGCCGGCAACGGCGAATGGCACGGTGGATTGTGTTCACCAACAATGTTTTCTGGAAGTATTCCTGAGCCCATGTTGTGATTTCCATTACAGTAGCATTCCTGTATGTGATGCAGTGCCGTCTAAGGGCCCGAAGATCACGGGTATCCAGTATGGTTTTCCGGCCTTGACCCTTACGCACAGAGATTGTTCCAGATTCTCTGAATCTTTGGATGATATTATGCACTGTAGATGATGATAACGTCAAACTTTTTGCAATTTTTCTCTGAGAAACTCCTTTCTGATATTGCTCCACTATTTTTCGCTGCAGCATTGGGGGAATTGGTGATCCTCTGCCCATCTTGACTTCTGAGAGACACTGCCACTCTGAGAGGCTCTTTTTACACCCAATCATGTTGCCAATTGACCTAATAAGTTGCAAATTGGTCCTCCAGCTGTTCCTTATATGTACATTTAACTTTTCCGGCCTCTTATTGCTACCTGTCCCAACTTTTTTGGAATGTGTAGCTCTCATGAAATCCAAAATGAGCCAATATTTGGCATGACATTTTGAAATGTCTCACTTTCAACATTTGATATATCTATATTCTATTGTGAATAAAATATAAGTTTATGAGATTTGTAAATTATTGCATTCCTTTTTTATTCACAATTTGTACAGTATCCCAACTTTTTTGGAATCGGGTTTGTATATATATATATAAATAAATAATGTCATAATTCAGCCTCACACAAAATTTGTTATAAATAAGCATTTTATTATTTGTCTGTCCAGATTACCTACAACTTTGTGAATTGTCCTCAAAACTAATATCTGAAGCAAAATAAAACCAACAAAACCACCCTGATATAAAAATACTGTACATGCCCCCCATATGTTCATATATTCACAGAATATAGTCAATGTGTCAAAAACGTTGGTGAGAATCTGCTGGTTAGTGCTTTACAATCAAAATTTGTTTTTCTGCATCAAATGTTTCATTTTGTGCTCAGGAAGGACCACCAATGGTAATACAATAAATCAGGCCATATCAAAACCTGAGCTATTTTTGTGCTACAACTCTTCAATAATAACTGTGTGTGTGAGTGTGTGTTGGTTTTGTGTGTTTTGCATGTGTCTGATAACATCTTCATATTTAATGGATTAATACTTCATATGTTATAGAGAGACCTTCAGACCCTTTGTTTAAAATACGTCTTTGGCTGGTGTTAGTGCAAGACATGGGGTTTATGTTCATTACTAGTCTCCTACTAGAAGAACTGCATCTGTGTTTTATTGCACAAAAACAACAGTTCATATGGATGGAGAAAAGTCTGATCCTTTCATGACTACAGGGCTCAGTCCTGCTCCTCATCAGTGGCAGACTGCTGCTCGGCAGCCTCGTCCTCTGAGCTGGCCTGACAAGCTGACGTATGGAAGAGACGCATCAGGTCCCGAAATCTCCTTGAAACCTGCAGAGACATTGATGTTGAAAAGGCACAGAAAGGAATGCTAAAATTGCTTTTCATGGATCAAAGATCAGTGCAGTGGAAATAGACCTGTAAGTTTAGAATTCTGGTACCTCACTGGCTGTTTTGTTTCCAAGCTGCTCTGCCACAGACTGAAAGGTGCTCTGATTGGCTCCTTGCTGCTGACAGGCAGTAAGGATCACTCGATCAGCCTCTCTATGAACCAGATGATAAGAGGGCCATGTAAAACACAAGCACCATTAAATGATGCTCTAAAACAGATCATGATCTGTGGCTGTGCTTACCTGGTCCAGAGAATAACTCTCTCTCCACTGGGAGTGAGGGAGATGTTTTTGGCACACACAGGTGTGTCTAAGGCCGGGCTCAGTGTGCTCTGCTGAGTGGCATCTCTCTCTCCTAATTCAACTGAATCATCTTCATCCCTACTGTGCTTCTGTGGAGATGTATGAGGCTTATCCTCTTCGTTTTCCTCGTTGACTTCGTTCTGTATTTTTTGCTCCTCTGGGATGGGGGAAGGGGGTCTCTCTACTCCCTCCCACACAGGCCCGTCACCTTCTGCAGGAGCAGGTACAGAACATTTTTAAAACGTTTCAGAGCTGTTTGTAGTTTCAGTTGAACTGTCAGTACAAATTAGATTCAGTAACTTAAATGACAGATTATAGGGTTGTCACAAAACCAATACCAACAAATGTGTGAATGAACACTCCAGCATTTAAAAAAAATTTAATGTAAAAAAAAAAAAAAAAAAAAAAACCCATGTACAGTGCAGTCAGTAAGAAGAGCATAAGTCTCTTATGCTCACTAATACTACATTTATTTGGTTAAAAATACAAAAAGAAATGTAATATTGTGAAATATTAAACATTTTTTAATTATTTTAATATTTTAAAATGTAATTTATTCCTGTGATGACAAAGCTGAATTTTCAGCATCATTACTCCAGTCTTCAGTGTCACATGATCCTTCAGAAATCATTCTAATATGCCAATTTGTTGCTCAAGAAACATTTCTTACCAATATTGAAAATAGTCATGCTGCTTATTTTTGTGGAAACCGTAATTCTTTGATGAACAGAAAGATTTATTTAAAATGAATTAAAATGAAATGCTTTTGTAGCATTATTATTATTGTCTTCACTGTCACTTTTGAGCAATTGAATGCAATCTTGCTTTTACTGACCCTACAATTTTAAACAGCAGTGTAAATAATGAATAATATTTCAAGTAAATGTAGTAATCAAAATTAAGAACAAATTTTTTCCAGAAGTATCTTTAGAGGCTCTGTAAGAATACCTATAGATGCTGATTTTAATCATTAAAAATTGCGTAAATTAACTAAAAAAAAAAAACAAGCATTTGAAAAGGCTTTACCATGATGTGGACTGTTTGCTCCACTGCCAGTCTCATCTTTAACCTCTTTCTCTGTTTCTCCATCCTCCCCTTGTCCTCTTTCCTCTTCCTTTTCTTCCCCTCCCCTTTCAGATTGTGCATCAGCAGATGGAAATGCAGAATCACGACTTTTCAGCACCTTGGAGCCATTGGTGGCCTGTCGACCAAAAAAAACAACTGTAGAGTCCTACTCAAAGCGTGAAAATAAAATATGAGGAAACATGGTCTCCATCAAAACATCTCCTCAATAATCATAACATATTTCAAAACATGTTATAGCAAACACACAAAGCAAGCACCTTGTTGCTATGACAACGCAAGCATCCCTTCCTCTTATGCCTGCGATGTTTGGCATCATGGCTGGAGTCATGACAGGGACAGGAGCAATCTTTCTCAGGCCAATCACAGTCCTGAACAAAAGCACGAGATTAACAACTAAACAGGAATGGGAAAAATAACTGAATTTACTGGGATGTACAACATGAAGACACCTTGTAGTTGCCATGCATTTCTTTCCTCCTCTTGCTCCTGCTGCTGATCTGTCTAACCTTGTGCGACTCCTCATCCTCCTCTAGATCAGGGAGTGTGACCTCCTCAAACCCTCCCCATACACCTCCTCTAGAGCCCACACTCATCCCTGCTTCTCCATCTGTCCCAGTGCCCATGTCCTCCGGCCAAACTGCCTCCTCAAACTGGCCAGGACGTGCTGGAGGTGGACGCATCTCGTCAAAAAACATCCAGAATTCTCCCTGAAGGTGCGTGTGGCCTTTAAGAAGGGTGGCCATCTGTGCTTTGAACTGAGTTACAAAAGCAGAAATAAAGGGATTTTAGAGGACAAGTCTGGACAATAAACAGTCTAACCCAATGGTTCCCAAACTTTTTCTGCCAGGCCCCCCTTTTGTATTTTCAAACCTCACTACCCCTCTACATGCACCCACATAGACACTTTAAGACATGACCTTACCTGCAAAATCCTATTGGATTTATTTGAATATAATTTTAATTAATACAGTACTACAACCAATCAACTTCATCGGGCTTCTCTGTGTTTGTGATGTTAAGTCGTTAAGTGGTGTCTTAACTTGTTCGGCTTAATACTGTCAGAATCTAATATTTTGAGACACACAACACATTGTTCACAGGAAGCCAATGAAGACCATAGGCTGGCATTAGGCAAATTTGTTACATTGTTACGTAGGTATGTAACAGGAAGTGAGACTTTTACTGATGACTCGTTTCAGCAGTTCAGAATCTATTCTATCTTTTAGAAGACAATAACTTTATTTGTCATGCACTTTGATCTTTAAAAATTTGCAGCCATTTTACGTTCACAAACAACTATATTACACACTGCATAAAGGTAATATTCGACAAACCATAATAGGGGCACTTTAATGTAAACTACCATCGAAAAGTTTGCGGTTGGTAAGATATTTTTTGTTTCTGAAAGAAGCATCTCAAGGTTTTTTTTTTCAGGAATCTTTGACAAATAGACAAATACAGCAATACAGCATTTATTTGAAATATATATCTTGCATAACATTAGAAATGTTTTACGCTCACTTTTGATCAATTTAATGCATCCTTGATGATTAAAATTAATTTCTTCCAAAAAAAGAAAAGAAAAAAATCCTACTGACTGCAGAAAACCTTTCAATTTATTAATCAATCCATCTATCCATACCTCTTCAATGCCAGCAGGACTGAGAGGACTTCCACTCTGCAGTGCTCTCACTATCTTCTGGTAATGAGAGGGATTCTCCCCAAAACTGATCTCCAACTGACGCAGGAACCGACGACTCCTCTCAAAAGCCTGCTGCTCCTCAAACTGGGGATGGGAGAGAGAGGTTGGGAGAGACAGATAAAGTTTTCTTTTTTAGCACTGACATTAAATCAAATGAATTGTTATGTGCCAGGACAAATTCTTTTTTTGTCTTTAAAATGATTGCAAGTACCAGTCCACACTCCAGTGCTTGTTCAGGTAAAAGGAAAGCTGCAAAGTCCTTGAGGAGATCAGGCCAATCTTTGAGGAGATGTTTCAGCTGGGAGAACAGCTCCACAACACTGCGGCTCTCTGCTGTCTGGTCAAACTCATAAAGCAGCCCTAAAAACTCCTCCACCTTACCAGGGATGTCTTCCAAGACCTCACGCACCTATAACAGTACAAGAAATGGAAGATGACAGAGAGAGTGAAATTAGTGTTTCTCTAATCACTGGTGTAGAGGAGATGCTAGTGTGTCAAAGAAACAAGTGGTCTGACCCTGTTGAGATAAGCCTGGGCAAAAGCCATGTCTTTGCTCTCTCTCATTGGATCGTTGTCTAAAATGTGGTCATCATACAGTAGCAGCAGCTTTGAGGCATCTTTACTGCCTCGTTCCTGACGTCGACCACGCTTCAGACTACGTGGGGGTGGGCGACCGCGGCCTGTAAAAGTAAATAAACTATATGCACTGAAACATTTCATATTGGAAAACCAACCAGGGCAGTAGGCTCATTTCAACTTGACATCACTCAAAACAACATAATCAGGTGTTAACATTTGTGCTGACCTCTTCCACGGCCGCCTCCTCTCCCGCTGATCTGTGGTGGGTCGTCGCCCAGTGGCGCATCTCCCTCAGGAATCTTTTCACCTTCTCCCTCCCCTACTTCCATCTCATCACCCTTTATCGCCCCATCATCCTCATCCTCGGAGTTCTCCTCCTGCGAATTCTGGGAAGCAGGGGAGTTTGGAGAGTTTGGAGAGGTGGGGGATGTTGGGGACGTGGGTGAATTGTCCTCCTCTGAGTCTCCCTCTCTGCATAGTCTCCTCTCTGATGCCAACCAGGTCAACTTTTCCATTGTCTCCTACCGAGGGAACACAGAAGGAACAATTTAATAAAACTAGTTTTGTAAAAACAAATGGAATACACTGACTTAATTTATTGTCTACAAAACTAATTTCAAGTACTTAAGCATGATACTTTACATCACAATTAGGAATGCATGATAGATAATATCGGATATCAGTTGATATTAGATTTTTTTTTTATTTATTGGTATCAGCTGTATATTGTATATTTAATTGTGCATGCTCATTTAATCTATTTTTACATTTCAATTATCTTTGCATCATCTAAAGCTCAATCTCTAAAAACACTGTTAAATGTAATATTGCGAATATCAAAATGAGAATATACATTTTTCATACTGCACATTATAATGCTGTGATGCGTAAATTCACTTGTATCATTTAAAATGATAGATTTTAGATTTTAATGTTAAAAGTTATAGCAGATATTGAAATTTGATAATATTGTCTAAATTTAAGAACAAAACACTAAAACACTAAATAGTAGGGGTGTAATGATATATCGTTAATCGATATATTGCGATATAAAAATGCGACGATATGTATCGTTGATGTAAACGATATGATTTGCGATATACAGTTGTTTTATCCAATGCACAGCTTACTGTATTTATAAGGTATAATTCACCCAAAAATGTAAACTGTCATCATGTACTCGCCCTCATGTTGTTTCGTTTAACTTCTAAACACAAATGAAGATATTCTTTATAAAACCTGAGAGATTTCTGTCCCTCCATTTCTCTCAGACTTAAAAGATCCAATAAATCTCATAAAGGCATTGCAAAAATAACTAATCAAGTGTCTAATCCAAATCCAAGTCTTCTGAAGAGACACAGTGGCTTTATATGATGAACAGATTTACCACGACTCGCATACTGTAGTAAACACGGACGTTCAAATGCTTGCGAGACACGCGAAAACAACATGAGAGTGAGTAAATGCAGAATAAAAATGAGCTTTGGATAAGCTAACATTTACAGTTTGGGAATAGTCATTTTAAAGAGCTTTCTTGCGATTAGAACTGTGACTGATTGCATTGACCATCTGAAGCGCACACGCTGCCGGAATGACACTCCTCAAAGTCAAAGCGCAAACATAATTTAAATCACCAGATCACATTTGGTTTTAGTAGTATGATTATTTAAAGCATTTTAGATGGCTTATTCTTATATGGATAGTGCATTAATAGCGGGAGAGGTGGGACATAGCGAGCACGGGGAGAGAATGCTGCCTGCATTGAAAGCGTGAGTAATGCGTGAGGGGAAAAAAATGAAAGTTTCAGTGACATTACTACATTAAACGACTATATATAAATGTTGAATATAATGTATAATGATGCAATGGGGTAATATCTGTGGGTCCTGATAATAATAATAATAATAATAATAATAATAATAATAATAATAATAATATTTTAATTATGTTAAAAAAAGTTTTAAAAAATATAAAATAAAAAAACCCTCTTTTGGCTTAAAATATCGCGATACATATCGTATTGTGAGATCATTATCGCGATTTATATCGATTCGTGACACTCCTACTAAATAGTCAATGCCATATCATGAAAATTAGAATTTTAATACTGGTCGGTCCCTAATATTTTAAATATCATAAACAGATTCAATTGCAAATTTTCAACAGATTTTTTTTGTCAGCATTTTCTGAAAATACAAACAAACCTGCAGTTCTGGAACAGACAGCACAGATTCCTCTGATGCCGATGACATCACTTCCTCCTCATCTTCATCCTGTGTGAGGTCATCAAAATCCTCCTCTTCCTCATCCCGCTCTCCATCTCCATCTTTTTCTCCATCTCCATCCTTCTCTTCTCTTCTTTTATCGCCACTTCCACCCTCATCTCTTTTCCTGCCGCCTTCTCCATCACTGTTCTTCTCTCCTGCTTTATCTTCATCACGCTCTCCATCTCCCCCACTCTCCCTCTCCTCAGCCTGTCCAACATCCTCATTCCCACTGCTCTGTTTCTCTCCCCCACTGGACTGTTGCTCCTTCCCATCTCCAGTGCTGTGTTTGCACACTCCCTGTGTTTCCTGCCTGCCAGAGCCCGACCGGACAGGAGGACACTCTCCAGTATCCGTCTCCACCCTCACAGAGGATTCAGCACCACCATCCGTGCTTGTATCCATGCTGGTCAAACTGGAGTCAGGGCTGCAAGAGGACTCTGAGAGTGCCAGGAGAGGACTTCCAAACAGAGCACCTGCCATTTCCTCTTCCCATCTGTCTCCAGCCATTTCCTCATCCTCTTCCTTTATTTCTCCAGCATCCTCATCTCTAATTGGCAACGGTGTGGATGGTGTTATGATGTTTAAAGGCACCTCAGTCCTCTCTGTGTTATTTAGTACTATGGAGCCAGCAGGAATGTCAGAACAGGCAGTCTGCTGGGATAAACTCCCTGGTGCACCTTCAGCAGGAAGTGGAGGTTGGTTCAGAATGAATGGGTCTTGGGGCAAAAGTAGGAACTGAGGCACTCCAGTAGGTGAAATGGTCTGAACCAGCACAAACTGAGAACTGTCTGCTGCTGCTGATGTCAGAGGAGAGAAGACGGTCCTTTGACCATTTTGAACACTATTGCGTAAAGGAGTGACGCCCTTTGTGGTTTGCAAAAAGTCACATTCTGACCTCTGTGCCGTCTTTCCAATATAGGGACTTGAGGCATTTTCCAGAGCCTGTGTACCAGGGACTAACTGTATGACAAGATCCTGAGAGGGAGATGTGATGACTTTCTGTGTGGTGGCAGTCAGGTGAGCAGCATTTTCATGGGCTTTGATAACAATGTTATCTAATGGAAAATTCTGTGTAACATTCATGGATATTGGCTGATCCATTACAACAGCAGGATTGCTTACGTTTCCCATTCTCCTAGACGACAGAGGTAATAGCTGGGGGGCTGGTTTCAAAGGAGCAAGTTTTCTAGGCATGGTCCGTTTCTTGCGCTTATCGGACATCTGCTGCATGTCACAGATCTTGACTGTCCCAGTACTAAGTAGAGGCATGTCACTTGGGGGTATCTGAACTACAGTGGGGGGCAAGTTGGCAGGGGGGTGTGCCGGATTACCAGCCCCCAATTCTGGAGTAACATACTGGAAATTAATAGGACAAGAAGTGTTCAGTGGGACGGCCCCATGTGCAGGGGTCAAAAAGGGCTGAACCAATGGGAACACCCCATTTATAGGAGTGCTAGGTGCTTGGGCCAATAATATTACACCATGTGCTGGAAGTGGTGTGGAGACATTGGATAATAAATTTCCTGCACCTGTGGGACAAAGAGGGGCTTTCGCCAATGGGGTGAGAGTAGGGCGGGCGAAACCGAACAGACGTCGAGATTTGGGCGGTGAAGGGCGACTTGCACGTTGTGAAGGATGCAGACGCAGAGAAACACCTTTAGGGAGGAATTGTGGGTAGCGTGTTCCTTTTGGGAAGGACAGGGTAAGAGATTTGGTGGTGGAGGTCACCTGTAAACTGCTCTGATAAACTCCCCTATGGATGTATGGTAAGCTTTTCTGTAAAGACAAATTTGAAACCATTAGGATTGTACTTGATATCAGATTGACATTTTTTTTTTATTAATGTAGAATTTATTTTAAATGGGTTTTAGTGAAAAAGTCAAGGGTAGTGGTTCTCAACTACGGTAAACTTCCAGGTGGGCCCCAATAAGTCTTAATTATTTTAATTTAATTATTTTAACAATTTTAAAGGATGGTGCACATTTGCACCAGCCATTTGTTGTAGTCTTTAAAAAGCAATTTCTATAAAAGTAAATATCTCCCTTTGCATTGAACTTTGAAATCATAATTAAGGACCCCTTTAATGCTAAAAAAAAACACAAAAAATGTACAATTGTTGAGTTTATTTTTATTACAACAGAAGTACCAGGTAATTATCAGTTTAGATAGGTGGGCCTTAGAATAATCTCTGGCAAGGTGGTTTGTAATACCTTCAACCAGTTTGGCATGACGTCCTGCTCTCTCTCCACAGGAGGGCGCTCCTCTCCAGGTACCACAGGTCTGCACATCACCGGCAAAGGAGGAACCATACTATACTGGCAATAAAACTAGGACATACAACATTACATTGTCATAATAACATAATTAAACATGACTGATTATTACAATTTCAATTTTTAGCTTCAGAAAGTGTAGAAACTATAGACAAACTGACAGAGATTGAGGAAACTAGGGAGCAAATGTGCACCACCACATATACCAGTGTATATGAAGATGGGCAGATGAACCAATAGATGATCTACGAATCACCTTGATTATGTTGTGTGGGGTTCTGTCGGATGCCATTTCTTTCACACGTGCACGCAGCTGCTCCTGACGCTTGGGCCGGATCAGGTAGCGGCTCATCAGGTGATATGGGAATTCTGTTTGAGCAAAGTGCTTTAACCCCAATACTATCAGACTATAGAGAGGTGGGAGCAAGGGAAAAGAGAGAAGCAAAGGGTAAACTGAATGAAGGTATGGCTCACTGCTTCTTCAAGTGTTTGCTAGGTGGTGTCCATTGTGCAGACTGAATGAAGTGCTTGTTTTGATACATTAAACTGCAAAAAGCCTATATTAACGTTTCTTCCTTCACGGACCAATTCCATTATGAATTTGACATTTGCAGTCAAAAGGTGAAATGTAGCTTCTCAAAGAAGGTACTTTACCCACCTTAGATACAGACATAAACTTGTATTAGTGTAGATACCCTGTGAAATTCAGAGAACGTACATTTCTTTTCTATATTAATGAGTTTTTTTAATTTTCCATTTTTTTTTTTTTAAAGTACTTATATGACTATATATGACTATATATAGTGCAATAATTAAATATGAATTTATAGCACTACAATACAGTAAAATATAGATCTAAATTAACTATTTCAAAGTGGTTCTTTTAGTAATTGCTTAATTTTGGCAAGGACAACATGCCCCCACTGCATTCACAGACTGTTAATGGCTGGAAAAAAAAAAACATTTCTATAAAACATTAAAACATTCACTCCCATGACTGAACCTAGATGTAGTAGACAAGCAGAACCATTTGTACCCGTCTTCTCCTTTGGTGTAATAATGTTTGCTGCGTGGGCGATGCAGGACTGGATCCAGACTGCATTGTGGCAGAAGCTCTGGGTACAGAAACACAGAGCGTGTGGCAAACAACCATGCAAGACCAGCAGGGAGAAATGGGTATGAACAAGCTACAGAAACACAGAAAACATACTGCCATCAGATATATACACACACATCCATGCATGTGCTTTTCATTTGATTTATTGGGTCATATGAATTCATTATGAGATGCCTGACCTGAGTGACGACGAATGGGTTTGGGAGGAAGATACAGAGGAGATGGACATTGTTTTAACTCCTCCAGCAACTTGAGGGAGGACTCCAAGTTACACACCCTAAACATGCTTCTAAAACCCGGATTAACTGCTGACCTCCCCTCCTCGGCCCGCTCTGCAAATGACAGCAACTCCCCCTATCAACACAGGACAGGAAATTATAGTACCATTACAATGATTCTGCAAAAGAGTCAACAATTTTTGAAAAAAGTACTCAAATTTGCTGACTCAAAAACAAAAAAGCTGTGTATAATTCACTTTTTTCCCCCTAGATCTGTGGCTTATAAAGTGGTGTTAAAATCTCTTTCACATCACATGGTTTTAATTTTTAAAAGTAAAACTAAATAAAAGCTGGGAAATAATCATTTTTTAACAAGATATGGGGAAAGTGACATTTAGGGATATTAATACACAAAGGGAAGCAAGCAGGAAGGGGGGGGGGGTTAAAAGAAAATGCATTTGTACTTATTGTAATAGTACTGGTCTTGTCATTTTACTAGTTACACAAAAAAGAATCTGTCAAGCAACAAAAGAAGCTGAGAATTTTTTCTTCATTTTAAAATTGAAAGAAAAAAAAAAAGAAAAGAAAAAAAAAAAGAGTAAGAATAAAACAAATTTAACATTCTATGTTTATCACACAGGAGAAGCAACACGCTGTTCAGCCATGCAGAGCACTTTTCCTTTCCATTGGTCACTTCTGAACCATGTTCATCAGTCTTTTCTTGAGCCTTAAAGTTTATAAAAAACAAAACACTTGATGCTTCCTCATTTCTCACTCCTACGTCCTCAAGCCTGTGGATGCACAAATAAGAAATGAGAAGCACACGATGATTTGTTTAATCCCCAATTTTCTTACTAGGAAAAGTTTGGTGGTTTGAGCTTCACTCTGTAGCGCCCCCACTGGGTTGCACAGCATATTGACCTGTGTCAGTAACTGGACATGCTGCAAGAAAAAACAGAAAAAAATGAGTTAAATGTTAAATAAAATCAGCATAAAACAAGAGCTTTGAAAAGATGTGTTCCCAATGCATTACATGAATCACACTGAACAAACAAGGATCAACAGCTCTTTGGTAAAAGATTAGATCCTTGTGACCAGGTAACCCTTTAAGAGTAAATTAAGCGTGTCCAGTGTGTTCACTAGTGGTGTTTAAAACGGTCTCTTACTTGTTGTATTTGCTGCTGCAGCTGTATTCTCTGAGGAGACGTGACCACCAGAGGACAGCTTGGCTGCACAAGAACCATGCCAGGCCCAGATGCATGCTGGGTGGTCCGAACCTGGTTCTCCCGTCGCTGCTGCAATGCATCCAGCTGCTCTCTAACGGTTCGCCTGCATGCTGTCAACATGTGAGCCAGTGGCTCCTCAAACCTGATGACAGACAAACAGAAACATACTGAATCTTAAGAGAGTGAAGGATGTTTCTACCCGATTCCAAAAAAGTTGGGACACTGTACAAATTGTGAATAAAAACAGAATGCAATGATGTGGAAGTTTCAAAGTTTCATTTTATTCAGATTACAACATAGATGACATATCAAATGTTTAAACTGAGAATCATTTATCATTTTTTTTTTTTTTATCATTTTAAGGGAAAAATAAGTTGATTTTAAATTTCATGGCATCAACACATCTCAAAAAAGTTGGGACAAGGCCATGTTTACCGCATCTTCCTCTTTATGATGCACCAAACGTTTTCTATGGGTGAAAGATCTGCACTGCAGGCTGGCCATTTCAGTACCCGGATCCTTCTTCTACGCACCCATGATGTTGTAATTGATGCAGTATGTGGCCTGGCGTTGTCATGTTGGAAAATGTAAGGTCTTCCTTGAAAGAGACGACGTCTGGATGGGAGCATATGTTGTTCTAGAACTTGGATATACCTTTCAGCATTGATGGTGCCTTTCCAGATGTGTAAGCTGCCCATGCCACACGCAATCACGCAACCCCATACCATCAGAGATGCAGGCTTCTGAACTGAGCGCTGAAAACAACTTGGGTTGTCCTTGTCCTCTTTAGTCCGGATGACATGGCGTCCCAGTTCTCCAAAAAGAACTTCAAATTTTGATTCATCTGACCACAGAACAGTTTTCCACTTTGCCACAGTCCATTTTAAATGAGCCTTGGCCCAGAGAAAACGCCTGCGCTTCTGGATCATGTTTAGATATGGCTTCTTTTTTGACCTATAGAGTTTTAGCCGGCAACGGCGAATGGCACGGTGGATTGTGTTCACCGACAATGTTTTCTGGAAGTATTCCTGAGCCCATGTTGTGATTTCCATTACAGTAGCATTCCTGTACGTGATGCAGTGCCGTCTAAGGGCCCGAAGATCACGGGCATCCAGTATGGTTTTCCGGCCTTGACCCTTACGCACAGAGATTGTTCCAGATTCTCTGAATCTTTGGATGATATTATGCACTGTAGATGATGATAACGTCAAACTTTTTGCAATTTTTCTCTGAGAAACTCCTTTCTGATATTGCTCCACTATTTTTCGCCGCAGCATTGGGGGAATTGGTGATCCTCTGCCCATCTTGACTTCTGAGAGACACTGCCACTCTGAGAGGCTCTTTTTATACCCAATCATGTTGCCAATTGACTTAATAAGTTGCAAATTGGTCCTCCAGCTGTTCCTTCTATGTACATTTAACTTTTCCGGCCTCTTATTGCTACCTGTCCCAACTTTTTTGGAATGTGTAGCTCTCATGAAATCCAAAATGAGCCAATATTTGGCATGACATTTCAAAAGGTCTCACTTTCAACATTTGATATGTTATGTATATTTTATTGTGAATAAAATATAAGTTTATGAGATTTGTAAATTATTGCATTCCTTTTTTATTCACAATTTGTACAGTGTCCCAACTTTTTTGGAATCGGTTTATAAATGTGTACTAGAAGCACTAATAATTATTGCAAAGCAAATATGCCATCTTGATGAGACATAATTTGAATTGTTCTAAAATAGTATTCTTAACTAGTGATGCATGATATATCAGTACCTTATCATTTATTGGCATATATTAAAGATTTTATTAATTTACCGTATCAGCCAATATTGGATATTAAACTGTACATGCTCATTTCCTCAATTTATCCATTTAGAAAACTTTTGTAGTTTTGTAGACAAAAACGTATAGAATTTTAATATAAGCAATTTATTGCTTATCTACCATAAGATGGCAATTATTAGCTTAGTCATCTAGAGTTAAAAAAAAATTATTGCATTTTCAAGAGAAACTGAAAAGGTGTAAGTGGGAGTTGATTTTATAAACTAGGAATTTACGGAATCAAGAAAAATGGGCATTCCATACCAAATGGAGTTAGGCCTAAATGCAAATGAGTAGTTTTGACAGTTGTGTACATATTGATGGTATAATAATGACAGCATTATCAACAGACTCATTATTTTGTATATTTTCCTTTGCAAAAATGCAGACGCTTATGTTCCTCAGATCTAGTGACAATGTTTAATAAACTCATTGTTAAGTCATCAAATGTGGCTAGCTAATAAACCAGACCAAGTCTTATACTCTCTGTACCCTAGTAAATGACCATTACAGGCACAAGTCCTTGGCATTTACACACACACACACACACACACTCACTCACAGTGTGGAAGAGACAGCACAGACGTCAATGTACCTCGTTAACATTTAAAAACCCCCATCAGCCACATCTCTGTCTGTACTCAGAACACAGTTACGCACAGAAGTCACATTCTCACAGAGCAAGCTGTAATGACCCCTTCACTAGGTAAATAATAAGCTGTACCACTGTGTGGCATGTCCATCTCCTGACAGTTTTGTGTTGATTGACACTGTACTATTTCCGTAACAACGTTAATTACACATATCCTTAAAGAACATGGAGGTGACAAGCTGATGTGACGGGTTTTAAATAAGGGCTCAGACAGGGACTGTTGATGACTGTTATAACATCAGAAAAAGGGCCATGTGTTTTAAGGGAAGCCCTTTGAGTAGGTGTCAGAGGTTTGTTTGTGTGTGTGCGCGTACGTGCATGTAGTGGTTATCTGTTCCAGTAAATGAGCTCTATTTAAAGCCTCTGTGCCTGGATTCTGCACGTAGCACAGGCATACAGTGAAATCTTTTCAGCACGTGCGCAGTGACGTATAGACCTGCACCTGTACAGTACTCAGCAGTGGGGGATGTGATTTGTGTGTTCAGTCTATAGTGAATGTGTACATGTAGCTCCGCAGTGTCCATACTGTGTCTCGGGGTCAACAGCGAAACAATCGGACACATTAGAGTATTTTTCTACCTCCCTACCCAAACAGATACAGCACCACTCTGCTGCCCTGTCCCAAAGGGAGGATTGATCTTGAGGGTGTTTTAACATGTCTGCTTACTTTGTACTGCTAGAAATATAGTTTTATTTTATATTAGAAAGTAAATGCATATGGTTTTCTTTATTGCAAAAAAGACAAACACACACATTGTTATAAATATAAAATTGTTCATATGGGCCAGTTGAAATTTGAAAAGGGCACAGAAATCTACTGGCTTAACCGGGGAAGCAGAAAAAAATCCTTATTGTTGAGCCTTGGACTAGGTGGTGTGTGTGTGTATTACCTAATGGCTTGAGGAACATTAAATTGTGGGGTGTCATTGGCCTCCTCATCACGTTCCTCATCTTCTTCATGACCTTCCTCATCTTGTTCATTGGCTGCCATTGGCTCATCATGGAACTGGAAAAGAGGACAGAAAATGAGAGAGGAATGACGGCCTTTAGTTTGTTCCTGTTAAGTGCTCTTACCGTCTCAAAGAGCTCTTCCATGAGCTCATTGACTTCCTTCTCTGGAAGAGAGAGAGAAAAAAAATTACTAAAAGCAAAAACTTTAAACTGGGGTGTTTATTCAATCTACAACCTATAAAAACCCACTTGTGATACGAACAGCACGATCATTTCGATAATCCTCCAAATCTGGCTCATCTAAATCATCTAAAAAGTTATATTCAGGGTCGTCATCTTCATCAGCCTCTTCTAAAATACAGAGAGAGAATCATCAGAAGAACTGTATTTTTCACGTGTGAGAACACACACAGAGTAGTGATGCTGAAAAGGAATCGGGGAAAAGGTCAGGGGAAGAAAAACATGAGTGGAAAAAACAGAGGTAGGTACATAATCGCTGACGCACACACACATTAAACTAGTCTCACACACAGAGAGACCCATTAAGACATTTAAAAAAAGTGCTTTGACAGCATCTGTCTGAGTGCAATGGACATGACAGTGATTTGTTTAAAGGACATGATTACACACGCAGGTTCACTGGTTCAGTCAAGGCCAGAAACGAATGATAGATGTCAAAAACAGCCCCAAATAATATCAACAGTTTAGGGTCGGTAAGATTACTTTAATGTTTTTAAAAGTCTCTTATGTTCACCAAGACTGCATTTAGTTTTATCACAAAAGAAATACATTAAAATAGTAATATGTGAAATATTATTACAATATAAAGTAACTTTTCTAATTCAATACATTTAAAAAAAAAAATTATTTCTGTGATGTCAAAGCTGAATTTTCAGCTAGGGCTGTGACGGTGGCAGTTTTTTTACCACCACGGTGGTAATGGACCAACTACCGGCGGTGGCCGGGGGTATATATACACATACACACACACCTCAATTAAATAGCCTACATTTTGAAAATAAAAAATATAAACGAGGCTCAAACATCCATTTAAGCATGCGAGTTTATTTTAGTACTTCCGTCAGTGAAACAACATACTACAGTCTGTAAAACATTTAAATAAATATCAGTAAATAATGGCAATATAAATAATATAAGAAAGTTAAATATTAGTTAAAAAATATTCGTTTTATATTTCCCCACAGAGGTGCGTCATATGCCGCTTTGCGCTGAAAGGGATGTGGGACACGACCAGGAAAGAGAGCATCGCTTTTCTAATATCTTCATGTTTTCTCCTGATGTTCCAAAACTGACACTTGTAGTAAAAGGTGTGAAGAGCGAATTTATCTTCTGCAGGGTCAAGAATATTTAGACTTTGTTTGATTATGCGCTGATGCGAATATAGCTACTCCTAATTAAAAGCAAACAAAAGGAAGAAACGTTTATAATCCCCTGTGAGAGACGTAAATGAAGATTTGGGAAAATAAATAAGAGATTCCATGTCGAGTAGAATAAAATGGAGTAAGCCTATTGTTAAATTCGTGGAAAAAAAATTCTCTCCCATCCCAATCATGTGATTAATAGTGATTTTGTTTCCCATCCCGTGGGATTCCCGAAAAATTGTCAGCCTAGTTCCGCCATAATTATTTTCGCTCTGCACGTGGGCTGCGAATGGGTTGCGTCATCAACTAGGCTTTATCGTTATTATCGCGGGAAGACTAATTCTTATCGTGGGGAGAATTTTTACTGGTATATCGCAAACGATAAGACATCTCTAGTGTATATCGGGACTGCGCGCTGAGGCGTCTTAGTGTGCAAGCGTCGGATCTGTCAGTCAGCACGAGTAAGATCGAGGAAAGGTACTCCTTCTCAGAAAACGTACAAATAAAGATACTTTTAGATGTTTAATTGCTAATTGGGATCGGTAGATGAAGGTTTAATGAACTAATTTTTGTGAAAACCTCAAAATCAACATTTTTCACTTGTTTTGCCCGTAGCTCGAAATTATCCTGTGCGCATTCTGACTCCTTTTGCCAGCACGGGTCACAATTATTTAAAATAGAAATTTTTTGTAATGATGTAAGTGTCACTTTTGATCAATTTAACATCCTTGCTGAGTAAAAGTCCCCCCCCCCCTTTAAAATTATGTTTTCCCCTTTCAATTTTTAACAAATACAAAAAATCTGATAAAATGATAAAAATTATAATTCATAATTTAATTCATCAAATTAAAAAGAGAAGGGAAATATAGTTGTTCTGTCAACAAACAGGCATTACACCTGCTGACCTTCATTGTCCAGATGAGACGTCATGAGTCCCTGCAGCCATTGGGTCCATTCACGGTCCTCTGGTGTGGAGACGTTATCGTACATATCTGGTGTGATGTCTGGTGCACGGAGCTCTGCCTCCAGCTGATCCAGAGGGACGTCCCTCAGTGGACGTTTTGACCGAGTACGGCAGGCTACCAGACTGTCACTCGGCTCTCCTCCACCACCATTGTTCAGAGCCTTCAGCAGACAGACAGACAGACACACTGAATTTAGAGAGAGAACCATATACAGAATGCAGAGAGATTTTTTGTGTATGTGATTCAATACCTGGTAAGGCTCCATGCAGAGAGGACTGAGTTCAAGTTCTTTATCCACAGCATGGAGTTTCTCAATGAAGGGGTCAGGGGCCCTGAGGGATCGTGAGGGGCCACAGGACTGAGGAGGTGGGGCAGGGGGACCCATAGGCACTGCCTCAACTCTCAAGTGCCTGGAGAGCCTGGGCTTCTGTAACAGAGATGGAGGAGGACAAATGGAGATGAAGAGACTTAAACCTTGAAAATGTGCAGAAAGAATTATATATAAAGTATGTGTATGTGATCATAATACTATGTAAAGTACCAGTCTGGGGCTGTTGCTGGCATCATCACATTGGGAGGGCGTATTACAGGAAGAACGTCTGCTGCCACGTGGCGAGGAGGCCGTGCTCTCCACATCACTCTCCAAAAATGTCTAAGAGAAAATTCAAATATATGCTTTTATGAATCAGTCAAGAGGCTGTTACTGAAGAATGGGGTAGTAATAAGTAGTAATAAATAAATGATTAATAAACCACAGCTTGTGTATAAATGCCAGGGTTTTTCCTGCATTGAAAATATTTTGGCTTGTTTGAGTTGTTTGCTCATAAAGCTCTCTTTCTCTCTCTCTGTCCCTCTCTCATATATACACTACCAGTCAAAAGTTTGGAAACTGTACTATTCTGATTGTTTTTGAAAGAAGTCTCTTATGCTCACCAAGGCTGTATTTATGTTATTAAAAATACAAAAAAGCTGTAATATTGTGAAATATTATTAAAATGTAAAATAACTGTTTTCTATTTGAATATACAAACCCGATTCCAAAAAAGTTGGGACACTGTACAAATTGTGAATAAAAACAGAATGCAATGATGTGGAAGTTTCAAATTTCAATATTTTATTCAGATTACAACATAGATGACATATCAAATGTTTAAACTGAGAAAATGTATCATTTTAAGGGAAAAATAAGTTGATTTTAAATTTCATGGCATCAACACATCTCAAAAAAGTTGGGACAAGGCCATGTTTACCACTGTGTGGCATCCCCTCTTCTGCAAACGTCTAGGGACTGAGGAGACAAGTAGCTCAAGTTTAGGAATAGGAATGTTGTCCCATTCTTGTCTAATACAGGCTTCTAGTTGCTCAACTGTCTTAGGTCTTCTTTGTCGCATCTTCCTCTTTATGATGCGCCAAATGTTTTCTATGGGTGAAAGATCTGGACTGCAGGCTGGCCATTTCAGTACCCGGATCCTTCTTCTACGCAGCCATGATGTTGTAATTGATGCAGTATGTGGTCTGGCATTGTCATGTCGGAAAATGCAAGGTCTTCCCTGAAAGAGACAACGTCTGGATGGGAGCATATGTTGTTCTAGAACTTGGATATACCTTTCAGCATTGATGGTGCCTTTCCAGATGTGTAAGCTGCCCATGCCACACGCAATCATGCAACCCCATACCATCAGAGATGCAGGCTTCTGAACTGAGCGCTGATAACAACTTGGGTTGTCCTTGTCCTCTTTAGTCCGGATGACATGGCGTCCCAGTTCTCCAAAAAGAACTTCAAATTTTGATTCGTCTGACCACAGAACAGTTTTCCACTTTGCCACAGTCCATTTTAAATGAGCCTTGGCCCAGAGAAAACGCCTGCGCTTCTGGATCATGTTTAGATATGGCTTCTTTTTTGACCTATAGAGTTTTAGCCGGCAACGGCGAATGGCACGGTGGATTGTGTTCACCGACAATGTTTTCTGGAAGTATTCCTGAGCCCATGTTGTGATTTCCATTACAGTAGCATTCCTGTATGTGATGCAGTGCCGTCTAAGGGCCCGAAGATCACGGGCATCCAGTATGGTTTTCCGGCCTTGACCCTTACGCATAGAGATTGTTCCAGATTCTCTAAATCTTTGGATGATATTATGCACTGTAGATGATGATAACTTCAAACTCTTTGCAATTTTTCTCTGAGAAACTCCTTTCTGATATTGCTCCACTATTTTTCGCCGCAGCATTGGGGGAATTGGTGATCCTCTGCCCATCTTGACTTCTGAGAGACACTGCCACTCTGAGAGGCTCTTTTTATACCCAATCATGTTGCCAATTGACCTAATAAGTTGCAAATTGGTCCTCCAGCTGTTCCTTATATGTACATTTAACTTTTCCGGCCTCTTATTGCTACCTGTCCCAACTTTTTTGGAATGTGTAGCTCTCATGAAATCCAAAATGAGCCAATATTTGGCATGACATTTCAAAATGTCTCACTTTCAACATTTGATATGTTATCTATATTCTATTGTGAATAAAATATAAGTTTATGAGATTTGTAAATTATTGCATTCCTTTTTTATTCACAATTTGTACAGTGTCCCAACTTTTTTGGAATTGGGTTTGTATTTTAAAATGTAATTTATTTCTGTGATGCAAAGCTGAATTTTGAGCATCACTACTCCAGTCTCCAGTGTCACATGATCCTTCAGAAATCATTCTAATATGATGATTTGCTGCTCAAGAAACATTTATGATTATCAATGTTGACAGCAGTTGTGTAAAACATTTTTTTTTAGGATTATTTAATGAATAGAAAGTTCAAAAGAACAGTATTTATCTGAAATAGAAAGCTTTTATAACGTACTACCGTTCAAAAGTTTTGGGTCGGTAAGAATTTATTTATTTTTTTTTTGGGAAAGAACTTAAAGAAATTAATACATTTATTCAGCAAGGATGCATTAAATTGATCAAATGACAGTATAGACATTTATAATGTTGCAAAAGCTTTATATTTCAGATAAATGCTGTTCTTTTGAACTTTCTATTCATTAAATAATCCTGAAAAAAAAAATTGTACACAACTGTTTTCAACATTGATAATAATAATAAATGTTTCTTGAGCAGCAAATCAGCATATTAGAATGACTTCTGAAGGATCATGTGACTCTAAAGACTGGAGTAATGATGCTGAAAATTCAGCTTTGAATCACAGAAATAAATCGTATTTTAAAATATAATTTTAAAATATATTCAAATAGAAAAAAAGTTATTATAAATTGTAAAAATATTTCACAATAATACTGTTTTGCTGTATTTTGGATCAAATAAATGCAGCCTTGGTGAGCAGAAGAGACTTCTTTCAAAAACAATCAAAATAGTACAGTTTTTAAACTTTTGACTGGTAGTATATATATATATATATATATATATATATATATATATATATATATACACACACCAAGATTTGGATTGTTCTAGAAAGATAACTCCAGAAAGTTTTCAACAGTTCTACAAAGTTTTAGGAAGTGCTACTTATTTATAATCAGTAAAGTAAGTTCATCAATTTATGATACAGGAAATCTTTTATTTGAAAAATAGTCACAAGGTTATAACCCTAATGATCCTTCTGAAATCATTCTAATATACTGATTTGGTGTTCAAGAGATATTTCTTATTATCAATGTTGAAAACAGTTTGCTTCACAGTCAAAATTTTTTTGTCAGGACTCTTTGATAAAATAGAACAGAACAGTTCAAAAGAACAGAATTTATTTGAAATATAAATCTTTTTAAACATTATAATGACTTTTTAGTCTAAACCCCAACATTTTGTACCGTAGTATTTGTGTAATAATCTTTGTTTTTTTTTTTTTTTTTAAGTATGATGTGAATGTGTTATATGCACCTCCTCAGCTGTTTCATCTTCCTCGTCTTCATCAGGACAATACTCTTCATCAGAGGTGTCCTCCTCCTCTTGCAGGGGAATGTCCACAAACTGGGGTGGCTAAGGAAAGAGTCCAATTAGCAAGGAACATCAGCCAAAAAAAAAAAGAACTCTCACAAGTGATACATCACATCCATTTGATACCTTAATCTCATTCGGCTTCTTTATTGGAGAGATGTTCCAGTTGCACATCCCCTAAAAAAATCAGCAATTATTATAACACTCTAACACATAAGAGCTTCAAATGCTCAACACTTCCTGATAAGAAAAACCACACTCACCACCCCTTTCTCAACAACTTCTTTGAGCTTAGAACGGGTCATTTTAGGCTCCTACATTAAACAAAATAAATTTAATAATCGAATGAAATTATCATGTTCAAATAGACTTCCACTGTAGGAGTTAAAAAGTGAAACATACAAACATGGGCATATCTTGTGTGTCTCTTATAGCAGCTTTCATCATGGCCACAACATGCTCATTGGTTACCACCTCCTGAGGTCAAACACACACACAAAAAAAAAAAAGTTTGTAATTGATTTTCAAATTACTACGGATCTGATGGTAGCATTTCCTTACAATTATGTTGTTTTCTTGAAGATTCAGAGAATAAGCTCAGATAATAAAGTGATTCAGATATGTGAAGGCATTTGTTTAATATTTCAAGAACACATAAGCACAAAATCTTAAAGGAACTTGCATCTTGTTGAAATCAGACTCACATGGATGATGTTACGAACGTTGACAGAGGAGAGCTTGAGTTTTTTAGATTTGAGCGTTAAATCTCTGTCCAGCTTCCTCAACTCTTCCTCACTCTCATCCTCTTCCTCAAGCTCTTCTGACATCTTCTCCATCTCTCTATTCTTCTCAGGGAACTCTCCTTCCACCTGAGCCATTCCAATCTTCTTTACATTTACTCCATTTCGTTTCTTCGGCCACTCCTCTCCTTCACACCTGTCCTCATCTAAAGATTGGCAAGCAATGAGAGTTCATTCAGATTTTGGAAAACTGCTAAATCCAATAGTGATGTTTGACTTGGCAAGTAACATTACTAAGTCAAGTGTGGTTAATAGCAAGTCCAAATGTGTTGACT
The DNA here is from genome assembly GCA_039654105.1 of Coreius guichenoti. Classification (NCBI taxonomy): domain Eukaryota; kingdom Metazoa; phylum Chordata; class Actinopteri; order Cypriniformes; family Gobionidae; genus Coreius; species Coreius guichenoti. The sequence goes on from CM077176.1 coordinate 18,433,805, forward strand.
CACCCACAGTGATGACCAGACCCAGCTCTGCATCAACCTCTGACTGCAGGGGGGATGAAACTGAAGTGAAGTCATGGACACTGTCACCGTCATCCTCATCATGGTCTGCACACACACAGAAAACAACCAAATATCAAGCTCTGCTATGAGCTTCCCTCAAGGAATACTGCTTATTTCTGCATTACCTGCACTAGAGTTCTGCTCCTGGCAATTGGATTGAACTGGAGTCTGTATTGACTTTGTCTTAGTGGGGGTGGAGACCTTTCTTCTCCAGGAACTAGGAGACAGTTTGAGAGAGAAAGGAGATCTGCTGATAGATTCCCTCTTAGGTGCTTTGGCAGGGTTCAGTTGTGGTTCTGGAGATGACGACTTGCGTTTCCATCCCATGTTCAATCTGTCTCTGAGCCTGAAAACACAGGTTAAGAAAAAGTAGTGATCCAAACTGATGTCTTCCAACTAATCCTTAACAGTCCTTATTCAAGCAATTATAAAATAATAATAATTAATAGTCAGATAAGGAAAACTGTAACAGGATAACATTCTTTCTGGTTGTGTATCAAAACCCAGTGAGTAGCCTACCTAGACAGCTCACTAGTATGAAACATAGACCAATAAACTATAAACACAGCAGTCTTTTGTTTACGTTCAGTAAATGTTTTTTCTGGTACACTAGGACAATGTACACAGTAAAATATGTGAATGTTTTTTTTTTTTTTAATTCATTGTTAATCAAGTATAGAGAGAAGGAGATCACAAACAGTGAATCTGTAGGATTGTACATTTTGCTGCTAGCTTATTTGCTAACTGAAATTAGCATTGCGCCCCTAAACAAAACACGGCACTCGTAGATAGTTTATATATGTGTCACGCAAGAATGATATTTGCTCTGTTCACATTTCATATTGTAAAAATCCCTCTTACCCATGAACAAGTGTTCGCAGCCATCGGTAGCTTTATACACACTAGCCCGCCGCTTCACAACAAACCGCGGGTGTTACGGTCATTTCCTTCCCTCACAAACAGAGGCGACGACAAACCGTTCCACCACCTCTGTAGCGCTAACTGCCACTGTTTTAAATAAAACTAAATTTATTAAAAAATAGAAATTTATATATATATATATATATATATATATATATATATATATATATATATATATATATATATATATATATATATATATATATATATATATATATATATATATATATATATATATATATATATATGGTTTGAAAATACTTATTATGTTTACTCACCCTGCTGGGGAAGTTCGTGTAAGCCATTTAGCGCAAATACTCTCTGCGCATATCTGGCTTGCTTGAACATACGCGTCACTACGTCAGTTGCACTGAAACAATAGCGAAGATTAAAAAAAACATAATAATGTGGCGATACTTGCTTGGGGTAACTAACCCCAGTGAAAAAAGGAAAGACCCGCCAAGCAACGAAGGAAACCAAGAAAAGAAAATTAGAAGTTTTAATACCATTGGCAAACTGGGCGCGAGTGACAGACCACAGGTTTGTTTTGTTCCGCGTGGTGTTTAATGTACTGTATTGATCTGTCCACCCAAAATACATTTTTGGTTAAAAGGATGAGGATGAAAGAGGGAGGAGATGGCTGGATGACAGGATTTTGTGAATGTATGAAGTCCAAATTTTATAATAAATAAATATATTTATAAATGGCAAACCTAATTTTACAGTGCTTAAGGAGATTAAATGTGCATAGATTGTTCTAAATCTAAAAATAGCAAAGCAATTAAAACAACTGCAATATGATGTTCTTCATTTAACATTTTCATATATAAGTATATATTTATGCTTGTTCAACAATATATAGATATATACCCTCTCTGTTGTTTTCTTTCTTTCTCTTTTTTTAATTTCTATTGTATTGTGAAGCATGTGATGTTCTTCTGATGTAATATGGAAGTTACCCTTGTAGGTTTGCAGTGTGTGTGTATGTGTGTGTTTACTACTCCTAATGTGTGAGTGCACTAACTTGGATGGGTTAAATGCAGAGGACAAATTCTGAGTACGAGTTACCATACTTGGCCTTCACATGTCACTTTAATTTTAATTAAAAACTTTTTTAACTTTAATTTACATGCTATTTGTTGATAATAAAGCATTAAAAAAGCCATTGAAAAAAAGTTTTTTTTTATATATATATATATATATATATACAGTGGGGAGAACAAGTATTTGATACACTGCCGATTTTGCAGGTTTTCCTACTTACACAGCATGTAGAGGTCTGTAATTTTTATCATAGGTACACTTCAACTGTGAGAGACGGAATCTAAAACAAAAATCCAGAAAATCACATTGTATGATTTTTAAATAATTAATTTGCATTTTATTGCATGACATAAGTATTTGATCACCTACCAACCAGTAAGAATTCCGGCTCTCACAGACCTGTTAGTTTTTCTTTAAGAAGCCCTCCTGTTCTCCACTCATTACCTGTATTAACTGCACCTGTTTGAACTCGTTACCTAGGTATAAAAGACACCTGTCTAAACACTCAATCAAACAGACTCCAACCTCTCCACAATGGCCTAGACCAGAGAGCTGTGTAAGGACATCAGGGATAAAATTGTAGACCTGCACAAGGCTGGGATGGGCTACAGGACAATAGGCAACAGCTTGGTGAGAAGGCAACAACTGTTGGCGCAATTATTAGAAAATGGAAGAAGTTCAAGATGACGGTCAATCTCCCTCGGTCTGGGGCACCATGCAAGATCTCACCTCGTGGGGCATCAATGATCATGAGGAAGGTGAGGGATCAGCCCAGAACTACACGGCAGGACCTGGTCAATGACCTGAAGAGAGCTGGGACCACAGTCTCAAAGAAAACCATTAGTAACACACTACGCCGTCATGGATTAAAATCCTGCAGCGCATGCAAGGTCCCCCTGCTCAAGCCAGCGCATGTCCAGGCCCATCTGAAGTTTGCCAATGACCATCTGGATGATCCAGAGGAGGAATGGGAGAAGGTCATGTGGTCTGATGAGACAAAAATAGAGCTTTTTGGTCTAAACTCCACTCGCCGTGTTTGGAGGAAGAAGAAGGATGAGTACAACCCCAAGAACACCATCCCAACCGTGAAGCATGGAGGTGGAAACATCATTCTTTGGGGATGCTTTTCTGCAAAGGGGACAGGACGACTGCACCATATTGAGGGGAGGATGGATGGGGCCATGTATTGCGAGATCTTGGCCAACAACCTCCTTCCCTCAGTAAGAGCATTGAAGATGGGTCGTGGCTGGGTCTTCCAGCATGACAACGACCCGAAACACACAGCCAGGGCAACTAAGGAGTGGCTCCGTAAGAAGCATCTCAAGGTCCTGGAGTGGCCTAGCCAGTCTCCAGACCTGAACTCAATAGAAAATCTTTGGAGGGAGCTGAAAGTCCGTATTTCCCAGCGACAGCCCGAAACCTGAAGGATCTGGAGAAGGTCTGTATGGAGGAGTGGGCCAAAATCCCTGCTGCAGTGTGTGCAAACCTGGTCAAGAACTACAGGAAACGTATGATCTCTGTAACTGCAAACAAAGGTTTCTGTACCAAATATTAAGTTCTGCTTTTCTGATGTATCAAATACTTATGTCATGTAATAAAATGCAAATTAATTACTTAAATCATACAATGTGATTTTCTGGATTTTTGTTTTAGATTCCGTCACTCACAGTTGAAGAGTACCTATGATAAAAATTACAGACTTCTACATGCTTTGTAAGTGGGTAAACCTGCAAAATCGGCAGTGTATCAAATACTTGTTCTCCCCACTGTATATATAAACTGTGATGTAGTTAATCTGGTTTATTTCTTTTTCTTTCTTCCTTTCTTTTTTGCCTAGTAGAAGTTCTAAATGGCTTAAATTTAGTAGCCAAATTGACCGGTGAGTGAAAAAGTTAATTTCAAACCCTGTATATATATATATATATATATAATATTTTATTTATTTTTTCAGAGCGTCACTGTATATAGCCTATATATAATATATTTTATAATACCAGCTCAAGCTGGTATTAGCTGGATTTTCCAGTACAGCTTTCCTGTTAGTAGCTTACTGAACATAACACAATAACATACATACTAGTATTTATTAAGCTATTGGTATTATGTTGTAAATGTATTTATGTATGTTAAATATAACTAATAGAATTATAAGACTAATTAAATACGGCTTATTTTAAAAAGAAACTTCTTTCATACTGGGAGGAGTCTATTAGAGTTGGGACTGTATATTTACCTTCAGTTGGCACTTGAGTTTTTCGTTTTTGTTCTGCACTGGAGCAAAGCAAGACTTCATCTAGACTTTCGTGTTAAAAGTTTTGGAAAAGTTGCAGAGAAAATACCATAAACAACAAGAAAGGTCAGATAAGGGGGAAAAAAAACATTATTTGGCTCAACGGAAAATATTCGTTAAGCATTTACATCTAAAAGTTATGCCATATGTGAACAATGGGCAGAAATCGACCAGCTCGTGATTTTGCGCCTCCTAAGCGAGAAAAATCGTGGCAATCAAGTGCACGGGAGATTCAACCGGCAGCAACGAGGCAGGTTCCTCTTAGGAATATGGTGGTGACACCTGCCAGTGTACCGGAGTTCACCATCCCCTCACTGTGCCCCGCTAGACTCGAGGGATGCGGCAGGGAGAAGGATGGAGTCGGGCACGGACGGCGGCACACTATTCCCCGGTCCACGCACCCATCATCATTAGTCCGAGCACTCGCGCGCTGCTGCCCTTTCTCAGAGGAGCACGACCTGGTCTTCACGGATGATCTCCACGTTCTTTCAGACCCGACCACCAGAGCAGCAATGTCCTTACCTCACCTCAGTAAAATCACCACCCCGTATGGCTTTCTGACACTTGCTGAAACTCCGTGCGTGCGCAGAAGGGAATCGTTGTTTTTCGAGGAAAATGGATTTCAGAAATGTCTCAACAATGCAGAACATGCACATGGTCCTGTGAAATCAAAGAATCAGTCGTATTATTCTTTCTCACATGTTAGAAACGTGAAAACTGCGCGCGCGCGGGCCGCTGGTGATGCAGCTCCTCTGCACGATTCATGTGACTGTTCAGAGCTAGTGAGACCTGCTCATCACCTCAGCTATGGATTTCTACGAAAAGGATTGTTAAAATGTTTACCCAAGCTTCCCTGGTCTCGGTGAAGTCGTTTCCTAAAGAAACTGGACATAGGTTAAATAACAATCACATCTGTGCAGACGCAGAACCTAAAAGGTCACAGATTGGACATCCAATACATCTGATGTGATTTTGACTTTGTATAATCTACTTGTAGCATTTTCCAATAAAATATCTGTAAAAACTGTAAAAGAAAAAGTGGTTATAAAACTGTTCACTCTTAAAATAAAGATTCCAAAGTTTTCTTTTGTAGCGCTATCAGATGATAACACTTTTTGTGCCATAGAATAACCTTTTGGTGAACAGTTATTAAAAGAACCATTTTTTCTTAGTGTGAAGAACATTTTAATAATCTTAAGAACCTTTTGCATTTGAAAGGTTCCTAAACGCTTTTCATGAAACCATGGATGTCAATAAAGAACCATTATTTTTTAAGAGCATTGGTCTAGTCTGGTCTAATTTATAGTATGCAAATAAATGCTTCATTTTAAATGCTGCCCAATATGTTGATGAATGACCAATACACTACAGTTATGTTTAAATACATAAATGAGTAGCCTATATTGATGTATATGTACTCAGTATAACACACGACTCAATGTATTAAGGAATAAATATTGTTCCCTTTCTTGCATCATAGGATTTTAGTTGAGTGCAAACTGGTAAGAAAAGATTCATTTAAAGATATAGCTAATGTTTGTTTTTTTCTTTTCCATGTCTGCACGAGTTTCTATAGCTATGTGCTAAAATGAATACTTAATTGCTAAACAAAATATCATGTGTGGACTAAAAATGAATGCTGAATATAGCACAGCAGTGATAATCAGAGGGAAAACTAAAATATTTGTGTTATAATATGTGTAACCTAATGCAAAGTTCAAACACTTCATAAATACCAAGTTCTGTGATGAAACCCTAGATGGCGTAGATAGATCCTTAACTTAGTTTGGTAGCAATCATATCTTTATCTACATAGCACAGCTGATTGGTTGCTGTTGCATCAGCGGCCAGTGAGCTGCGGCTCAACAGTCAAATACTGGTAGTGTTTGCTGTTAGCAGTCTGCAGCGTGGCCTCCACCTTCCCCAGCTCCACCTGTATAGATCTGCTAAGGGGTTATTTCATGTATATTATATGTGCAGCAGCAGCATGTCTGTGAATGTATTGGCAGTAGCAAGTCTCTACTTGCCCTGAAGCAGCAGCATAGCAGATCTATTCCGCCAAGACCAAATACATTAACATTGCTATATCCATTTCCATGCCAATCTCTCCAAGAGTTGTCATGACTGACCTGGGATAATGTTGAAGGAGCAGTTATTAAGAGTCTCTCTGCACTCTCAAAAGAGTCACCTTTAAGTGCTCATGGGAATGACAATCAGTAAGAGAATCCACTCAAGATGGTTAAAAGTAATTGAACTGTCAGGCAGGTACTTATGTAAACTCTCAAGAGAATATAGACAAGAAATTAAAAGATGATTTTAAAAGGATTCAGATCTTGATTGGCGGAATAGATCTGCTATGCTGCTTCTTCAGAGCAAGTACTGAAACTTGCTACTGCCAATTATAATGCATCACATTCATATATAACCTGACATTAATTTCTGACTGCCTTATGTAGATAATTTGGAGATAGACTCTATGCAGTAGACAGTCTGCTGTTGCCTATGATTATGTTGCCAGATGTTTCATTATTACTCAAACACCAAGGGGAGAACCATTTCACTTTACTGACTATGAAACAAGTAAAAAAGGCAGAGAGAGTAAGTAAACATTCAAGCATGTAAAATAATACAAAGGCAAAGTGCTTCTCATAGATGATCTTTAATGAATCCATTCTGTGTCAATCTCCCATCCATGAAACATACCTGTAGACTCTGCAGGTATAATGAAAAAACTGGGAAAATGATCTAAAATCAAACCGAGTGATGTTACTGAGGCAGGTTGATTTTATTTTTATGAATTATTTATGCTTAGTTAAAGCTGCTGTAGTTCTGCGTGGCTTACGATATTGCATCATTACACCAAAAACTATCAATAACAACTGTCTCTCAAAACTGGAGCCTCTCTCATTCAGCAGGACCATGAACTAGAGAACAATCTGTCTAAATGGCTTAAGGATGAATGCATATGTGTGCAAGAGTCTGACTGGGTGATAAAAATGATTTGGAATATAAGAATCTATAAATATACTCAAGTAAAATAAATGACAAAATAAATGATAAGTGATGGATGTTTGTCTTTAAAACAATTGATTTATGAAAGCCAAGTGATTTTCTTTCTTTTTTGGTGAGCTAAATAATGTGTAATAACATCATCTTTAATATTTACATACTCTGGCTGGAAGTAATATTTATTTAGCCTACTACGTTTTAAGCCAGCAGTGCTGCTACTTATCCACCAGGGTACGATATTCAATCACACTCAACGTTCACTCCATTTACAGCTGCAGCTGGTGCTCTTACAAAAGAAACATCTTAAAGTACATATATACAAGGTCAGATATCATCTAGCGCTGTACAGGATTACGTGCGTGTGCATTTGGCCAACAGAACCGGCCTCCAACAGTCTTGGCTTGGTTCCCCTGGGTGCATTCGACTAGAATCAGTGTGTCTCTGCTGATTCCGTGAAGCTTTTCATCAGTCCCCACCGTCTCTATCACTGTCCTTCATTTCCCCCAGAAGCCAATAGGTCCTCATCTTCCCTTTTCCCTTCATCTCCACATCTCCTCTCAGCTCCAGCTGGAAGCAGTTGAACTCCTGCAGCACATCTCGAGTGGCTGACGAAACATGAATCTTCAGAGCTGCAGGATAACAGCGTGTAAATGATTACAGTGTTACTGTATATACCCTGATTAGTTGAGTTCACACAGCTCACTTCATCGGGTTGACTAATGTATGTTGGCAAACATTATTTACTCAAGTAATTTCCACCAGCAGGTACTTAAAAGAGACAATTATTTGTATTGGCACACACAGTGTTATTTTAGTATTATTTATATAATATTATTGTATTTATTAATATTTTGAATTAGCTTTTATTTGTATATTTTCATTTTGTATTTTTTAATTTTAGTTTAAGCTTTTGTTATGTGCTTGTCATTAGTTCTAGTTTAAGTCATTTTAATACTTCAATTTAGTATTTTTTAATTCAGTTAAGGCCAATTCACACTGCACCAACAGACAGCAACAGACAATCGTTGTTGTTTTTTCTTCTTTGGATCAGTGTGCATCAGTTGGCATTGGTCGGCGCTTGTTTTTGCTTATTGAACATGTTGAATCAGCTTTTGTTGGGTCTTGGAATGTCTAAGAAGTTACATACTGTCATTTGGTGACTGTCAACATTGGTCAATATCTGTCGGTGCAGTGTGAATTAGCCTTTATATACCAAGGCAACATTTTTAATTTTCATAGTGTTCATGTTAAGTTTTTTCATTTAATGTTCATATATCAGCTTTATTTCAATGAACGAATAAGTTTTATTTAACAATAACACATTTTTATTCGGGAGATCCTAAATAAACAGTTGACTAAAACTGGAAATGTACGTAAAAGACACAGTGTGCAGTAAAATGTATCAATCAGGATTGTGATGGTCAAGGCAGGTATAAATTATATATGCTAATCTACTCCTGTGAGGAATAAATTAGCAACCTTCAAAATGAATCTCTTTCCTGATTGCAATTTGTTTTGCTTTTGTCAAGTGTTATCTAACGTCGGCTGATATTTCTCATTTATCTGGCAGCGTTTATGTGAGGAAACAGGTGGTGGGGGAAATAATTAAATCTGAATTACAATGAAATCTTTTCATCAACTTTTTTTTGTTTATGCTTCTTGAATGATTGTGAATTTCATTATGGAAAATTGGTATTGATAATCCAACATATGAAGATGCATCTCTTTTGAAATATTAAAGCAGACGTTTAAAAAAGGACAGATAATACAGGAATAATAATTAAAAATAAAAAAATCAATAGAATTGATAATCAATTTGATCATTAAATACGTTCAGTAGCCTAAGGCCAATGCTAAAAACGCTAATATTTAATGGCCTTGTTTCACAAACAGGGTTTAGATTAAGCCAGGATTAGGCTTTAGTTCAATTAGGACATTTAAGTAGCTTTTATAAATCTGCCTTAGAAAAAAAACATTACTGGTGTGCATCTTGAGACAAAACAATGGCACTTATACATATTTTAAGATATGTCATTGCAAGTTGCTTTCAGTTAAAACAGCTCAAATATGCATTTTAGTCTGGGACTAGACTTACGTCTTGTCTGTGAAACCAGGGAAATATGTAGTAATCTCAATCTCAGTGTGGTCTGCAGAAATGAATTCAACTGACAAACTTTTGATTGGATATTTTTATCAATTCTATACCTCAAATCTATTATAGAAATTAAACACTCAGTATTTCTTTAGTTCATGTCTTCTACACTTAAATAGAGTCATGGCTCAAACCACTAACCCTATACTAACTGACCTGAACTGTTGACCTTTAGAGTTGCTATGGTATATATTGCTATTTGGTGGCAATGGGAACAGTAAGTCCTTACGTTCTCCATTTGACTCCATGCGAGAGGATGTGTTCACTGTGTCTCCAAAGAGACAGTACCGAGGCATCTTCAGCCCAACTACTCCTGCACAGACAGGGCCTGAAACACACATACACATGGAAATTATGTGAGAAGTATGTCTGTAATAGATAGCGATTATATATTAACAAAGCTAATTACAACCAGTAGAATCCCTGTCAGTTATCTACTAATTAAAATAGTCTAACAGTATGTTAAAGACTAGTTCAACTTAATTAAGACTGATGCAATCATTCTTACCACTGTGAATGCCGATTCGTAATTTGAGCTGCTCATCAGGACGGTGGCGAATCTTAAAAGTTTTAACAGCCTCCAGCAGAGCAAGGGACATGCGTGCGATCTCATGACCGTGCAGTTTCCCGTTCCGTACTGGTAATCCTGAAACAACCATGTAGGCATCTCCTATTGTCTCCACCTAAGGAACAATTAGAAACAAAACCACCACAGCAGACAGAGATCCACATCAGCACAAAACACAAGACTAATACATGTAGGCCCAGTTTCACAGACAGGGCTTAGATTAAGCCATGATTAGACCTTAATTCAATTAGGACATTTAAGTAGCGTTTATAAAAGTGCACTAATAAAAATAAAAATTCAATGTTAAAATTGACAGTTGTTTCTTGTTTAATTCAGTGAATGTACAGGTGAACAGACCTTAGTAAGAGTAGCACCATATTTAATTTTTGATAGGAATGATTATAGCGTGTTCAATAAATTAGAATGTTGTTGATCAAATAATTGCAGCATTGATGAGCATAAGAGACTTCTTTCAAAAACATAAAAAAGGCAACGGCAAACCTAAAACGGTAGTGTACCCTGACTAAGGTCTATAGGCTATAATTTTTATAACTTTATTTTAATGACAAACTTTGTGCTATCAAATCGATTAATTGCATCCAAAAAAAAGTTTGTGTTTACATAATATATGTGTGTGTACTGTGTATAATTATTATGTATATATAAATACACACTCATTCATGTATATATTTAAGAAATATTTGCATGTATATACTATATATATATATATTTATATAATTTATATTATATATAAATATTTTATATATAAATATAACACATTTTTCTTAAATATATACAATCGTGTGTGTATTTATATATATACATAATTATACACAGTACACACACATATTATGTAAACAAACTTTTATTTTGGATGCAATTAATCGATTTGACAGCACTAGAAAATACGTAAATTTTCTATTAGGATGCATTCAAGATTTACTTAAAATAGGCAAATTAAGTATTGTCTTATTTAACATGTTTAAATTTGACTTTTTTTAATCAGTACCTCATGGAGGCTTTCCCCCATTTTTTTTTAAAAGTAAAAATGTCCCATAAGATTTTAATACAAAAAGAATGAAATAAAACCTTTTTACAATTACCAGATATATATTTTTTAAGAAGCAAAGGGTAAAATTGGGGATCTGATAAATTTGCTACATAACCAAAATGTCACTTCAAGAAAATAGTCATTAAAAGATGCTCATTTACTTGTCAAAAGTGATATACAATTATACAAAATTAAATGTTTGTTGAATGTTTGTTTTCATTTATTTTTTTTAGTAAGTTTGAAAAGTTAAAATTGTTAAATACAAGAAGAAAAATGAAAATGAGGAACAAATAAAGTGAAGACATTATTTGTTGACAAAAGATACAGATGTATTGTATACAGCTGTCTAGGGCAAATATGTGGTCAGGTATGAGGTGGTGATACCTTGTAAACATCAAAATTGTCTATAATGGCATCAAAGCAGGTGTAAAGGTCATTGAGGAGGTTGACGACCTATGAGAGACGCACACACACATAAATCTTTAGGGTCAAATGCTAAAAACAAAGCAGAATGTTTTTTGTGTAAGTTACCTGCAAAGGTGTGCTCTCTGCTGACAAGGACGTGAAGCCCACAATATCACTGAAGTAAATAGTGACAGAGTCAAAAGCTTCAGCCTGCACAGTCTCACCCTTCTTCAGCTGCTCTGCCACTGAACTAACACACACAACAGAAATCAAGTCCTGTGAGAGTTAACCAAGTGTGTAAAGGATTATTTTATAGCTGATTTATTATTTGTGCAGTATGTCAGTCAACTCACTGAGGGAGGATCTGGTACAGTAAAGCTTCTGCCTTGCGTTTCTCCTCCAGGTAGGCTTGAGTCCTCTCCTCTACCAGCTCCTCCAGATTATTAGCATACTGCTCCATTCGAGATAAAAGATTATCCAAGATGTTACTTCTGTGCTCCCTAAGAGAATGAGAGACACAGAAAGAGATCTGCTATTCAGAATTGCTTATGATTCATAATAAGTGAGCAATAAAACAGATTTTATAAAAGAGTTCATTAAATCACTATTTGCTCTGAGAGAACGAAATGTTACAAAAATAAGTAAACAGACAAGTGAGGCAGAATAGACAGCAAGAACTAGAGGGTAAAAGGGGGCAGACCTATTCTGTTTGCGAAGTAACACACTAATATGGCTGAACTCTGGTCTGTCTGATGGTTCTTCAGCCCAACAACGCTGCATCAGCTGACCCAGCTCTTCACTGTGGGCCTGAGGGTTCACTGTTGGTCGTAGGTATGGCCATTCACCCAGTGCTAGACGGTCCACAATCTCTATACACAACGAAAGAAAGCGAGAGGGCAAGAATAATAGAGAGAGGGGAATTTTTGAGCTTAAAGGAACAGATTATACAGTCATCATTTACTCACCCTCAAAACCCTATTTTTACATTTATATTACCTTTGCCGTCATCTAACTCTCACTCAAAGTTAATCTTTAAAACCACTAATTTAACCATGTAAATGTAATCTGCAGCAAATATCAGAATGAATATTCATTTTTCATACCAATTTGAAACCTCTAAATGTCGTCCACAATTCTTTATGTAGGTTTGTTTTGAGATGTCCTTACAGAACCCACCATTGTACGCTCTTGATTGGCTCCAACTAAAATCCCGAAGGCAATATCACTGGTTCCAGTTTCTTTTTAAATGCGTTCATTTGAATTGCCCCTCTTACTTAAAACAGCTTTTGGTTTCATTTACATCCTCCTATCCCCTTCGACACATACAGCATCCGTTTTTCTTGGTCCTGAGAACTTTTACTGAAGTCGGCTGTAGGTCATTCCAGAACAAAGCTCCATCTGACTTGAACAATCTCCCTCCTCTTCTCAGATCAATCACATCCTTCCGTCTTTTCAGGACTAATCTATTTTCTCATCTGAAAACAACCTGCTCATGTTTTTAAATCAAGGCTTCTATACCAACGCTTATCAATTATCCTGTTCATTTTATTTATCTATTCATTTATTTTTATTTCTGTTATCTCTCAGGGTGCAGGTACATTTTGATTTTCATGTTTGCATTAAAATGTATGTCCTCTTGTGTGTACATGCTCCTGTTTGTTTAATACAGTTGTAGACTGTAGGTTGGAGAATATGGGAGTGAGCTGTCTGTCTAAGTGACTTTTTATGTTTATTTGTTTGTTTGTATTGTATTGTTTTTTGTATGTGTTATTGGGACCACCTCGAAAATGAGATGTTACATCTCAAGGGGCTATCCTTTAATAAATTATTTGAAATACTGTACATTATAATTTTGTGATACCTAAATTCACTTGTAGCAATTAAAACAAATTTTAGGTTTTAGTGTTTTCTTTTTAATTAATTTAGACAAAATAAAACAGAATTTTAATATAGGTTAGGAGTCCTGTTTTTAAATTTATTTTCTAAATCTGTTTTCTATAATCTATTTTCTAAATACACGTTATTGATGTTATTGTGAATGACTGATCCATGCATGAGATTTTTTTTGTTTTTGACCTTGTAATTTTTTTATTAAAATGTGATTAATTCACATTCAGATCCGCCATCCAATCCATCCAATCAACAACTATGAGATTGAACCAAGCCCCTGCCCTAAAATTTTTTTCTTTTCGATAATCTGTTTCACTTGTATGTACTTCAAAATATGGAAGAAAAGATTGGTCACTACATCCATTACGTTGTGATTTTAATAAGGCATATATAAAAGAAAACATTTTTGGGGGGGTGAACTGTTCCTTTAACTTCAACAGTATCAGTATTCTGAAGACATTTTGCCTGTCAATGCGCCTTCCTTCCTTTTCTCTCTACTATCTGTTGCATCAGGGGCTTTTCCGTCTGTCTTATTCCCACAAACTCCCACAATGTTTTATCTCTGTTTTCCATCCTCTGCCTGATCTCTCTCAGCTCTATCCATCAGGCTCTTACAGCTCTGAAAGCCTGAAAGAAACGCCTGTGGGTTGTAGCACTCTAGTAAAAACCCTATTTCTCAGCTCCGTCTGAGGCTTTTCACGGACAATCTGTCCTGATAAGAAACAGCTCTTCAAAGCTCAGGTCATCTTTACTGCCGCACAATTTCTTTGTGTTTTGTATTATGTGCGCTGGTGGTGCCAGGTTGATTGGTTGGCCAAGTATACACTAGGTTGATTGATTCACCAGTCTACAACCATAATCTTTGCCAACAGTAATCTCATTACCAAGGTGCCCAGGTGCATGTGTGCCGCCAGGTGAAGATTGATATGATCTTTTCTTCTATGTCAGTTCTGATTACAGTGCTGAGATCACGAGCTCCAGAGATGCTGACAGCACTTTATCTGTGTGTGTATACCAGAAGTCTGTCCTTCACATAAAAACACACATATACACACATACAGACCCATCGCTTTTTGGTCTGTATTCTGAATCACACGATTAAATCCATAAATTAGATCAGAGAGGGAAAGAGAGTGAAAGAGACAAGTGTGGATGGAGGTGTGTGTGTGGGTTTGTGTGACAAAGAACAAATGAACCTTTTAGTGTCTCTGAAAGTGATAAAGTGACAGTGATTTATACAGCTTTTCTTTCATTTAATGTGGATTGAAATTATACATGCAATGGAGGTGATCTAAAATGTTACTTTAGCAGCATTTTAGTACATCGTGATTTTTATATTTTATGGAAATTAGCAACTCTGTAAAAAACATTATGACTGACTTCTATGTACAAATGAGAGAGCTCTTCACCCCCTAAGGGTTGTTCTCTGCAGAAAAAAATGAGAGAACCATAAACGGGATGCAATTTGTGAGTATTTTGGCGGGATGACAAGATAATGTCAAGTGTTTTCCTCTTCAGACAAACTCACTGACGGCTGACTGAGAGGGGTAGTGGACTGGCAAATTAAGAGCTTGTGAGGGTGTTCTTATGCATACATTCTATACGTGTAAAGGATCATCTTTGATGTGTCTGTAGTAAAGAGAGAATGTGAGAATATGCATGTGTATGTGTGTGAATGTGAATGGCGTCTGGGTGTGTATTTGTTGACCTCTCTGAAGAACCTGGTTCATTAGCATCTTTCATTCCCGTCAGTGTGGAGGCTCTTAAGAGTAATTTGCGTGAGTGCAGAGCCGTGCATCAATATTTTGAAGTGTTTTAGAAATAGGCAGAAAACCAAGTTTCTCATCCTCCACAAATTGTTCTCAGGCCCCAAGTATTTCAGACCCCAAATCTCACAGAGAGGCAAAATTAATGATATTAAAGGAATAAAATGAATGACATTAGTTTATTAATTAAATGGAGAACACATAAAACCAGGCTTTACCATGGGCAATTGAATGGGAACTAAGGCTTTTAAGCTTCAAAAAGAACATGAAAGTACTATAAAAGCATCAGTCCAGTTCTATGTTCTGAAGACATATGATAGCTTTGTGTGAGAAACAGATGAAACAGAAAATGAATTTGAAGGCTTAAAATCCAAACAAATTTTATAACGCTAGACATCATACACTTGCAGACTTTGTAAATGGTTACAGAGGAAAAACTGGGCATCATACACTAAATGACTGAGGATCACACACTACTTTCAAGTTGCTCCAAACACAACAAACATGCATCTTGTTGCTAGGATACGCATGACAAATGAAAAAAAAAATCTGTTCTAAAATTGGCTCAAAATATCAAACTGTTTGATATCCTCCGACTGGATGGAATCATAGTCTGAAGCTAAAACCAAAGTGGGTGCACTATACACTATGCAATTTTCTGTCAAATCATTCAACTCTGACTGGCCATTATCTGCAACTGGCAACTTTCGGCAACTAGTGTTGACTCCTCTAGACTATAATTCTAGGCAAAAAAAAACTAGGCAAATGTTGTATAGTGTATTCCAGCCTTATTCACTAAAAACATCTCTCGACATTGGTGCTATATCTCCTTGGCATGTTTATGAGAAAAGTAATAATGCCTGATTTATTAACAAAATCAGATGTCAGATGTTTTCAATGAATCGCTTCATCCAGTTAACAAAAATTAATTCATGAATCGGACTGATCTGGTGTGCGGTTTATGGGAGGGAAGAATTATCAGTGAATAACGATATTAAATTTCAGTCTGTTCTTCACACAAAGCTATAAAATGACCAGAGGACTTGGAATATAGCAGTGTTAATTTCGCTGACGAATAATTTGTGTCATAATTTTCGTCAACGACCATTTTTTCACTAGCGAAAACAAGACGATAACTAAATTAAAAAAACAGTTTTGGATGACAAAAACTATGACGAAAATCTACTGTCATTTTAGTCAACGAATAAAAACGATACGAAAATGTTAGGGAGGGACGATCAGGGAAGAGATCCGGTCAGAACTGATGTCCTGTAGATGCGCACATTTGAATTGTAATGTGCTGATCTAACCGCGGGAAAATGCGGCGCTGTTGCGCGTTCTACAGGCTCACGCAACAGCGCTTCAGAGCGGTTCAATCAATGAATAGCACACATTTATGCCAGGTAATTGTTTATGAACTAATGCTGATGAATAATGACAATGTTTACTTTACGATGTTTATATAGTAATATGTTTTTTAGACAGTTGTAACAATGCATATTTTATCTCCCTCATCTGAATTTGAATGAGCAGCTGCAACTGCAATAGTAAGGCGCAGACATTTCAAAATAAGAGTCAATGTGTATTTTGAACTTGTTTATAATTAAAAGTCACGCATTATATATACGTTTTTGGTTACACAAACTATTTAATTTAATTCCCATTTAATTCATAGTCAGGAGGAAAGACTAAGAACATTATTTGACACATATTATTCAATAAAATACCAGGGTTATAATAGTTAACTAAAACCATTAAAAAATATTCATGGAAATTAAATAAATGTTAACTGAAAAAAAAAAAAAATAAAATAAAAAAAACTTATTTGAAGCTTTAGCTTAACCTGATATACTAACTAAAACAGAAATACAACATTATAAAAACTATATAGATGTTTTTAAAAAAACAAACAAAAAAAGTGAATTGAGCTCTTTTTCGTGTATTTTTGTGCTTGAACGGTCAAAAACAGTTATGTCAAAATGTGAGTTTTGACATGTATTCAAGTAACACTCGGTTATGTAATCCTTAAATGCTCAATTAATGCATTACAATTTAACTAAACTCATTAGATTTAGATTAGATTTTTTCATTAGATTAAACTAGACTAAAACTAAAAACAATTCAGGTGACTAAAATATGACTAAAACTAAATGGCATTTTAGTCAAAAGACTATGACTAAAACAATCAAAATTTGCTGTCAAAATTAACACTGGAATATAGTCATATGGATGAGTCAAATGGATTGCTTTTATGATGCTTTTACATCCTATATGAAGCTTGAAAGAATTGTATAGTTCCAGACCTGTATGACTTTCTTCTGTGGAACACAAAAAAAGATATTTTGAAGAACGTTTTAGCTGCTTTTGTCCATAAAGTGAGTCACTGAGGTCCAAAACAACACTGACTTTGATTTTCATTTTATGGCTGAAAAAAAAAAAAAACCTTTTCCAAAATTTCTCCTTTTTTGCTCCAAAGTCATAAAGGTTTGAAACAAAATGAGGGTGTGTAAATGTTTAAGGTTTAGGATTTAATGTCAAAAATAGGATAGAGACAGGTAGACTTAGGCTAATTGTGTAATTTATGACACATGGATTGGCAAGATTTGATCTCTGACCTTTGGGGCTTTGCGAGTCTCCCTCCAGGTAAAAGACTCCTCTGCGCAGAGCCACTTCCTGAAGTATGATGCCAAAACTGTAGACGTCTGCCTTTTGCGTGCCTCCTAGAGGAAAGCACTCCAATCTCAACAGCTCTGGAGCCGTCCACAGTTTACCTACACACAGGCATATGCAGATGCACACAGACACAGACAGGGGACTGACAGTGAACAACAGAGACCGTAACTGAGGTTTGCATGCATGCACGTGTTGTGGACATTTTTGACTCATTCATGTGAGTCAATCTGACACATAAATTGACAAAGACGAAAGGTCACATGACTGACGTGCATAATAAGAGTGGGCGTCCTCCGTGTCTGACTCTGTCCTGATGCTGGACAGCCCATAGTCAGTGATCTTTAGCACAAAACGATTGTCAACCACACAGTTGGAAGACTTCAGGTTGCCATGGGATACAATCACACTGTTATGGAGGAAAGCCATGCCCTGAGGGGAGAGAAAGATTGAAAAATGTATGAAAGCAAGCAAGAGGTCAGTGGTCATGGAGCAAAATGAGAGAAAATGGAAAGTTATCA
Organism: Coreius guichenoti; assembly: GCA_039654105.1. NCBI lineage: Eukaryota > Metazoa > Chordata > Actinopteri > Cypriniformes > Gobionidae > Coreius > Coreius guichenoti. The sequence continues at coordinate 18,452,152 of CM077176.1, forward strand.
TAGAAAATAAATGCATGAACACTTAAAGGATTAGTTCAACCAAAATTCTGTCATCATTTACTCACCCTTATGTCATTCCAAACCCGCAAGACTTTCATTCATCTTCGAAACACAAATGACACAAATATTGAAATCTGAGAGATTTCTGTCCCTTCCATTGACTGTCCACGCAACTACCACTTTGATGCTTCAAAAAGTTCATAAAGAGATTCTAAAAAAAACCCATATGCAGAGGTGTAAAGAGTACCTGAAAACCATACTTGAGTAAAAGTACAGATTCCTTACAGCGAAAATTACTCCATTACAAGTTACAAGTCACCAATTCCAATACAACTTGAGTAAAAGTCTTAAAGTATCTGATTTTAACAGTATTTTACTCATAGAGAAATCATGTTTATTTTCTAAAATCAAAATAAAACTGAACACCTCAATATTGCAATAAATCAAGGTCGACACAGCCTCTTAAACGTCTACAAACTCTCAAGTCTCAGTTAAGCTCAAGTGCACAAAAAGGCCATAAGTAAACCAATATCCTTCAAAAAGGTCTTGTCAATATAGCGGATAAATAAAGTAATGTTAAGTAAAATGAAATAGTCAAAGCCTTCTTGCACTGGATGTGCTGGTTTCAGCCTCATCACTGGCTGCAGTCATGACCTCATCTCATAAATCAAACACTTGCGATTCATCAACTACCTGATAATGCACTTGCATTCATGTAAAGTAGCCTTGTTGACATGTTTGGGTGAGTAAAGGCAAAACGCACAAGATATAGTACCTTTAATGCCCTTAGATGGCGATATCGCTTCTTTATAGCTGAAACAAACTGCTGCAGAAAAAGTTAGGTGCCATGTAAAATGTAATGTGTAATTGCATTACTCAACACAGATGTATTGGAGTAAAAAGTACATTTACTTGATCAAAAATGTCAAGTAGAGAGTAAAAGTTGCTAATACAGTGGGGAGAACAAGTATTTGATACACTGCCGATTTTGCAGGTTTGCCCACTTACAAAGCATGTAGAAGTCTGTAATTTTTATCATAGGTACTCTTCAACTGTGAGTGACGGAATCTAAAACAAAAATCCAGAAAATCACATTGTATGATTTTTAAGTAATTAATTTGCTTTTTATTGCATGACATAAGTATTTGATACATCAGAAAAGCAGAACTTAATATTTGGTACAGAAACCTTTGTTTGCAATTACAGAGATCATACGTTTCCTGTAGTTCTTGACCAGGTTTGCACACACTGCAGCAGGGATTTTGGCCCACTCCTCCATACAGACCTTCTCCAGATCCTTCAGGTTTCGGGGCTGTCGCTGGGCAATACTGACTTTCAGCTCCCTCCAAAGATTTTCTATTGGGTTCAGGTCTGGAGACTGGCTAGGCCACTCCAGGACCTTGAGATGCTTCTTACGGAGCCACTCCTTAGTTGCCCTGGCTGTGTGTTTCGGGTCGTTGTCATGCTGGAAGACCCAGCCACGACCCATCTTCAATACTCTTACTGAGGGAAGGAGGTTGTTGGCCAAGATCTCGCAATACATGGCCCCATCCATCCTCCCCTCAATACGGTGCAGTCGTCCTGTCCCCTTTGCAGAAAAGCATCCCCAAAGAATGATGTTTCCACCTCCATGCTTCACGGTTGGGATGGTGTTCTTGGGGTTGTACTCATCCTTCTTCCTCCAAACACGGCGAGTGGAGTTTAGACCAAAAAGCTCTATTTTTGTCTCCTCAGACCACATGACCTTCTCCCATTCCTCCTCTGGATCATCCAGATGGTCATTGGCAAACTTCAGACGGGCCTGGACATGCGCTGGCTTGAGCAGGGGGACCTTGTGTGCGCTGCAGGATTTTAATCCATGACGGTGTAGTGTGTTACTAATGGTTTTCTTTGAGACTGTGGTCCCAGCTCTCTTCAGGTCATTGACCAGGTCCTGCCGTGTAGTTCTGGGCTGATCCCTCACCTTCCTCATGATCATTGATGCCCCACGAGGTGAGATCTTGCATGGTGCCCCAGACCGAGGGAGATTGACCGTCATCTTGAACTTCTTCCATTTTCTAATAATTGCGCCAACAGTTGTTGCCTTCTCACCAAGCTGCTTGTCTATTGTCCTGTAGCCCATCCCAGCCTTGTGCAGGTCTACAATTTTATCCCTGATGTCCTTACACAGCTCTCTGGTCTTGGCCATTGTGGAGAGGTTGGAGTCTGTTTGATTGAGTGTGTGGACAGGTGTCTTTTATACAGGTAACGAGTTTAAACAGGTGCAGTTAATACAGGTAATGGGTGGAGAACAGGAGGGCTTCTTAAAGAAAAACTAACAGGTCTGTGAGAGCTGGAATTCTTACTGGTTGGTAGGTGATCAAATACTTATGTCATGCAATAAAATGCAAATTCATTATTTAAAAGTCATACAATGTGATTTTCTGGACTTTTGTTTTAGATTCCGTCTCTCACAGTTGAAGTGTACCTATGATAAAAATTACAGACCTCTACATGCTTTGTAAGTAGGAAAACATGCAAAATCGGCAGTGTATCAAATACTTGTTCTCCCCACTGTATCTTTGATACTCAGTCAGTACAACTACAAAGTAGCCAAAAAGATACTTAAGTACATTAATTACATTTACTCAAATATTTTACATATGAATGAAGCAGTTTAGTCCAAATTTTCTGAAGAGACATGATCGCTTTATATGATAAACAGATTTAATTTATGTGTTTATTCACATATAAACATTAATCAACGCACACATCAGTTGTGGTAAACGGAAGCTCAAGCATGCTTGTTTGACGTGCGAGAAACAATGAGGTTCATTCTTGTGTGTTACACAGCACTTTTGAGCTTCTGTTTATGTTCGCTAATCAATGTTTATATGTGAATAAAAGCGTAAATTCAGTCTGTTCATCATATAAAGCAATCGTGTCGTGAAATTTGGATTAAACCGCTCGATTCATATGGATTAGTTTTACAATCTCTTTATGAACTTTTTGAAGTGTCAAAGTGGTAGATGCGTGGACTGTCAATGGAGGGACAGAAATCTCTCAGATTTCATTCAAATATCTTCATTTGTGTTTCGAAGATGAACAAAAGTCTTATGGGTTTGGAACAACATGAAGGTGAGTAAATGATGGCTATTTTTTTATTTTTGGGTAAACTAACCCTTTAAGATAAATTTCACTTTTCAAAGTACAGAGAGGGGTCTCTACCTTTACTATGTCACTGACTAGTGAATATTTGAACATCCAGTCTAGTGTGATGCTTTCATTCTCCAAAATGTCCTGTGTGCAGATGCAGAAAAAAACTGAGACAAGTATATATACATATATGGCCCAAAAAGTATTTGGACTTAAGCCAAACTTAATAATGCAGTGGTTCTCAACTGGAGGCTGGGGACCACTAGGGAGCCTCAACAAACTTCCAAGGGGCCTCAAGATGGCTTAAAATTATTTAAAATAAGGCAAAACAAGCATCTAAATAAGATAAAACAACTAAAATCAAGATATTTTGTATTATTAGGTTATTTTTATAACGAATATATATCTTTCTAGTTATGCCTAAAAGAGTTAAGCTCTAAAATATTTTATCGGGTAGAAATTGTGAATGTGTGTGTGTGTGTGTAATAATGTAGAAGTGTAATAATGTAGAAGTGCATTAGATGAAACATCTAATGAAAATATAAGTTCCTGAGGGAAACGGACTTAAATTTGTTCGTACAAAAAGTGTCTAGCATGTTTGCAGATGCTATTTGGTTCGATATTTAGAACAATTCAAAAATTAATTCAATGAATTAATTTTCGCAGACACAATCCAGTTATTTCCCACGTAATTGGGAGTTTGTAAAAGGGTACAATTTCCCTATGCAGATCATGCAGATATGCCGCATTGACCAACAGAAAGCTGTTTGACTTCTGCTTCACACATCGCTACACCATTGACAATAGACAATGGTCCTTTTTTGATTGTGAATTTTCACTAATGTGACTGCACCTTTAGGCTGGCAATTCCACATTTGGGACATTTAAAACATTTTTGTTTCCTTGAATTACTCAGCCAACCTGACATCTTCCACAGCCACTAGAAACTGTGTGTGTGCATGCACATTTTCATATTGATGTATGAGTGTGGCTCAGCATGCCATCAAAAAGATCTTACATAATCTATATCGATCAGCCCATGGCCCACACAAGGAATCAAAACATAAAAATGCAGAATTGTTTCTGTAAGGGTTGAGTTTAGGGTTAGAGGATGGAAAACATCATTAGCACAGTAAGTCAATGAGAAGTCCCTACAACGACAGAATCATGTGTGTCAGTACCTGCAGGCTGCCTCGAGGGCAGTATTCTGTGATGATGCAGATATTGGGCGGGTCGATGCAGGCGCCGATAAAACGGATCAAATGCTCATTCTGCACATCTCTCATCTGGAGAACAAACACGCATTATTGTTCATAATTCACAGTATATCTTTACAAACATTTATAAACAAAACACTTATTGTTGGTATTTTGTGAACCTACAGTACCATTTGAAAAGTTTAGGGTCAATAAGATTACTCCATTAGTCCAGTCTTAAGTGTCACACGATCCTTCAGAAATCATTCCAATATGATGATTCGGTGCTCAAGAAACATTTCTTATTATTATCAATGTTGAAAACCGTTGTGCTGCTTAATGTTTTTATGGAAACTGATACATTTTTTTTCAGGATTCTTTGATGAATAGAAAGTTCAAAAGAACAGCATTTATTGTAAATATAAATCTTTTGTAACATTATACGTGTCTTTACTGTCACTTTTGATTAATTTAATGCATCCTTACTAAAAAAAAGTATTAATGTCTTTTAAAAAAAATCATACTGACCCCAAACCTTTGAATGGTAGTGTACTTGTAATGATTATAATCAGATTATCAGAATAATCCTCCTTTAGAGCAAATAACAGCATGACACACTCACATGCTTCAGTTCAAACAACACTTTCCTTGTTAACTCGATGCGCTTTCTGTTGATGTATTTAATGGCTACAATGTTTCCCTGGGGAAAAAATAAGCACACACACACACACGTTATGTTTGCAGTGGGTAGCATGTGTGGATTTTGAGGTTCTAACAAGCATTTAAATGGTAAAATTTTACAATAGGGTTCAAGTTGAATTATAAATAGGTAATGCATTAGGTATCATGAAATAATGAAAAATACTGTTAAAGCATTTAATGTAGGTTAGTGTAAATTATACTCATACATTTTTAAAATTTAAACTTGTATAAATTATTATTATTAAATGTATAATGAACAAACATAATCTAAAGACATAATCAAACATAAACTAAAATAATAAATGTTGTAAATAATGTTGTTCATTGTTAGTTCATAATACCAAATATGTTACCAAATTGAAACTTATTGTAAAGGGTTACCATTTAAATGTTTAAACAGAGCTTGCCAGAAAGATACCTTAAAGTAGCCGGTCTTAGCAAACATCTGGAAATTACCGTCAGCTGTCAGCAGTGATCCATAGTTTGAACCTCTCTGTAGAGAATGAGAGAGAACAAGTGATATAATGATGATAATAAATATAATAAATAAATCAAATAAATTTAACATTAAACGGAAAACCAGAGAGCTGGAAAAGACATTTAAAAAAATATGAGTGTACACTAGTATGTAGTATGTACTGTATCTGTGTTTTACTAGAGAGAGCGTGAGTTTGCTGCCGGTGCTTCTCAGGGCTTTTTCCAGATTGCTCATCTGAATGTCCTCCCAAGCGATCCTCCATAACTGAGCGACCAACTCCTTCTCCAGCTTCAGCTTTCTGTGTATACATACAGTAGGTATACAGTAGGTTTAGAAATGATTGATTAGGTATCAGGTATCAAAATCATCTTGCTTGCTCTCACCTGTATATAAACACAGTCACAGTGAAGATGATGACAAGGATGAGGAAAAGCACAATGGAAATCATCTGGTGCATTCCGATTGTTCCTAAAAGGAAAGAGGGAAAGTGACGGAGATTGAGAGGAGGGTAAGCAGTCGGACTGCAGAACTTGTGTAAGATACCTACGTGCATGACAGTCAGGGTTGTCGTTCTTAAAGCCGCAGTAGGGCACATCCAAGGGAATGTCACCACCTGGCCACTGGATGGCCATCCCAGGAAGAATCTTCATCTGCTTCTGAGTGCCGTTATACACCGCCACAATCTGCAGCACAACATGCAGTAATCAATAGGAAAACAAATGGTCACAATGAAGATGCATAATTCTATTCATATGATTTAGGAAAGGAAAACAGCAGTGTTCAATGTTAGACTTGTTGCAATACCTTAAAGACCCAAAATCCAATCAAAATTACTTTTTTGGGGGGGATTAATGTCTTAGTTTGAGGAACATCTACACAACCATTTAAAAGCTTGGAGTCAGTCAATTTATTTATTTTGAAAAATGAATACTTTATTCAGCAAGGATGCATTAAATTTGGTCAAAGGAGACAGCAAGGACATTTATAGTGTTACAAAAGATTTTTATTTTAAATAAATCATGTCCGTTTGAATTTTCTATTCATCAAAGCATGCTGAAACAAATGCATCATGGTTTCCACAAAAATAGGAAGAAGCACAACTGTTTTCAGTACTGATAACACATTTTCATAGAATAATTTCTGAAGGATCATGATACTCTGAAGAGTGGAGGAAAACAAATTAAAATAGAAAACATGTAATAACATTTCAATATATTACTGTATTTTTGATCACATATTATAAAAAAAAATTATATGTATATATATATATATATATATTTTTTTTTTTTCACACTTCTAAGAGCCCTCCTAAAATCAGCCACTAGTAAAACATCTAGTATAATATTATAATGTTATTTGAAAATTACTTGCAAAAAGTAATTATTCCATAAGAATATACGGGTAGGTTTCAATGGCTTTCAATGGTGAAAGATGCTTTTTTGTGTCCAGAAGGTTTAGTTATGGCATCTACCAGCCAGGGCTAACTGAACCTTGACCCCTTGATGTCAACACAGGAGAACAAAAAACTGCACTCGTCAAGTGAATTCTTAACTCTCACAGATACCAAAAGCAAAACGCTGTCCTATTCAACCATAGTTTCATTTTGATTTGAGCCATTTACGGCCTTTTGGCTTTTTTGTGCTAATTATAAGAGCGTGCACAGCTGTTTTCACTCAAGTAGTGAAAGTCATTTATTTATTAAGCGTGTTTGGGCTGACGCTTCGCTTTCAGCCCTCGTGTGAAGACCGACTCGGGTAAAGACCTGCGACTCTACCTGCGCGACTCCACTGAGCAAGGACACCAGTAAGGCACTAAATATCTTCTTTCCCCTTTCCTCCTCCACCTTCCTCTCCCACTTCCTTTCCTCTCACTTACCATGTGCTTTCAGTACATTCCCGTTGTCTTTCAACCACGCTCTACTATTACACGCAGAAGGCAGCGCAACACTGCTAATCTGTGTCCTATTCCCTTCTCCGCTAATGCTCCTCCATCTTTTTCTGTGGACCTATGGAATTGTCAGTCAGCTGTCAACAAAGCTGACTTCATTTCAGCCTTTGCCACTCAATCTACTCTCAATATCTTGGCCTTGACTGAGACCTGGATTCGTCCAGAAGACTCAGCAACCCCTGCTGCTCTCTCTAACAACTTCTCTTTCTCTCACACCCCTCGCCAGACCAGTCCCTCTACCAGTTACCTTCAGACGAAACCTGCGCTCACTTTCTCCTACTCATCTTTCCTCTGTTGTGTCATCGTCTCTTCCCTCATCCACACAATTCTCATCTATGGATGTAAATACTGCAACAGACACTTCATGTTCCACTTTAACTTCTTGTCTAGATAGTATCTGTCCTCTATCTTCTAGGCCAGCACGCGCTACTCCCTCTAACCCTTGGTTATCTGATGTTCTTCGTGAACACCGGACTAAACTCAGGGCAGCAGAGAGAAAATGGCATAAATCAAACGACCCGTCTTGACCTGAGTAAGTATCAATCTCTGCTCTCATCCTTCTCAGATGAAGTCCATGCGGCTAAATCTTCATATTTCCACAACAAAAATCAACAGCACTTCAAACACACGCACACTTTCCAGAACATTCAACTCTCTCCTTTGTCCCCCACCACCTCCCACCACCTCTCACCACCTCTTTACCTGCAAACGATTTTGCCCATTTCTTCACTGATAAAACAACAACCATCAGCAGTCAGTTCTCACCTCCACACACACACGATTTTAGATCAGCCACATCCACAGCCGGAAATCTTCTCTCCTCCTTCTCTACACTCACTGAGGCAGAAGTATCTAAACTTCTCCTCTCCAGCCATCCTACCACCTGTCCTCTAGATCCCATCCCCTCACACTTTCTACAAGCCATCTCTCCAACACTCCTACCAGCACTCACACACATCATCAACACATCTCTCTGCACTGGCATTTTCCCTACCACATTCAAGTAGGCTCGGGTAACCCCACTGCTTAAAAAACCCACATTAAACACATCACTTGTACATAGCTACAGACCTGTTTCTCTCCTACCATTCATAGCGAAAACACTTGAACGAGTTGTTTTCAACCAGGTTTCATCTTTCCTCTCACAGTATAACCAGCTAGACGTCAACCAATCAGGTTTCAAAAAGGGCCACTCAACAGAGACTGCATTACTGTCGGTCACTGAAGCCCTGCGGATTGCGAAAGCTGATTCCAAATAATCAGTCCTCGTCCTCCTCGATCTATCTGCTGCCTTTGACACTGTGAATCATCAGATTCTTCTTTCCACCCTCTCATCACCGGGCATCACAGGAATTCCACTCCACTGGTTTGAGTCTTATCTCACAGGTAGGTCTTTCAAGGTTGCCTGGAGAGGGGAGGTATCCAAAGCACATCAACTGACCACGGGGGTACCTCAGGGCTCAGTGCTTGGACCTCTCCTCTTCTCTATTTACACTACATCACTGGGACCCATCATACAGGCACATGGCTTCTCATACCATTGCTATGCTGATGACACACAGCTCTACCTTTCATTTCAACCAGATGATCCCACAGTAACGATTTCACCATCCAGCTAGGTTCATCCTTAATTACCCCTTCAAGGTCGGTCAGAAATCTTGGAGTATCCTTTGATGACCAGCTGTCCTTCAAAGACCACATTTCAAAGACAGCTCAGTCATGCAGGTTTGCGCTGCACAACATCAGGAAGATCAGACCATTCCTAACAGAGCATGCAACACAGCTTCTCGTCCAGGCCCTGGTCATTTCTAGGCTTGACTACTGCAATGCACTTCTGGCTGGACTTCCATCGTGTGCGATCAAGATGCTTCAAATGATTCAGAATGCAGCGGCACGTCTTGTCTTCAACGAGCCTAAAAGGGCCCATGTCACACCTCTCTTCACCTCTCTGCACTGGCTACCACTTGCTGCTCGCATGTTCAAAGCGTTGACGCTCGCTGCTCGCAAGTTCAAGGCGTTGACGCTTGCTTACAGATCCAGCACAAGCTCAGCACCCGCATACTTCGACTCGCTCCTACGAGTCTACACCCCCACCAGAAGCCTTCGCTCAGCTAAGGAGCGACGACTCGTGGTACTATCACAGAGAGGCATGAAATCCCTTTCCAGAACATTTTCGTTCACTGTTCCTTGCTGGTGGAACGATCTCCCCACCTCCATCCGGAATGCAGAATCGCTGACAACATTCAAAAGACAGCTGAAAACTCATCTCTTCCATGAGCACTTAACCTCATCTTAAAAAAAACCCTACACTTTCCTCTATTCCCTCCCTTTTCTAGCTTATGCTACTCTAGGCAATGTCCAAAACTTAGTATTTCAGGCACTTTTTGTGATTTTTCGCCTCTTCATGACGGATCGCTTCCTATATTCCTCAGTTGTAAGTCGCTTTGGATAAAAGCGTCCGCTAAATGAATTAATGTAAAATGTTAAAATGCAAAATGACAGAATTTAGGGGAAAAAATGTCAAGGACGAGCTTCATTCAGAGAGCAGCTGAGATCTTTAATATCCATTCAGAATCTATCCGGTACACTTTCACATTCACAAACATTCCCCTGACTGAATATGTATCCTATAATTAACCTCCCTACAGCCTGGCCTCCCAATTACCAATCAAGTGTCTTTCAGAAAAGAGGGTGAGAGTGTGTGTGTGTGTGTGTGTGTGTGTGTGTGTGTGTGTGTGTGTGTGTGTGTGTGTGTGTGTGTGTGTGTGTGTGTGTGTGTGTGTGTGTGTGTGTGTGTGTGTGTGTGTGTGTGTGTGTGTGTGTGTGTGTGTGTATGTGTGTGTGCGCACGTGCTCTGGTTTTAAATTTATGCCACCAATCTGCCCCTTGTTTTTGAGATTCAGGTGTCATATTCAAATTCATTAGTCTGTAACAAAGGCAAAACTGTTTGGATGACACACACACATATCTGCCATAAGAAAAATGCAATTGCATTTCATCCATCTATTACTAACAGAAGCATCATTGCTATTCAAACTGAGGTGGCACATGTGTATATATATTATGAATTAACCATGTGTGCCCCTTAAAAAATAATGGAAAATTTCCCCTGACTAAAAGTTGATAACATCAATAAGAAACAGGCAAATGAGAAAGCTGTGAGACAAAGTGAGTATGCAATTTTCACTAACCTGAAAGTTGCCACTGTTCGTGTCAGTCATGTCCCACAGGGCGAAATCAGTCTCTCTGTCTCCATTCTCATCAATCTGCACCAGACCAGTGACACCTGGGAAAACCAAGAGACAAAGTGTGTGTTATAGAGCTCACTGCAGCAAATTAACATCAGAACACTAAAGAAACATTAGCTTTGATAAAAGTGAAGTGTAAACTTCAACCTACTCAAGGTTCATGACCTGCCTGGCCATTGGAAGCTGAATTTAAAGTTCAGCAGTAGCCCCAGCATTAAAATAACAATCTAAACAAAATTGATCCCCCTAAATGATGTACATCTTTCATGGAAGAGTTAATGCAATTGCTTTAACAAAATAAAAACACAAGCTTAACATTTTTAGCTTTTGAACTCTTTGGAACTTTACTTCCATTATAAGTGCCTTATTATAACCATGATTTTTCCTCATTTTTACAATAAAAAAAACATACCTTTTACTGATCTCTAATATACCGTACATATAAACATTACAGAGACATCAGTTAAACATGCAATCCAAACTTTAACGGGATAGTCCAAACTTTCTTCAAAATATCTTTTAAATACACTATATAAAGGACTATATACCTTTAATGGTGCAACAAGCAATTTCTGAGAAACACTGTTGATATTTGAAATCAACCCAAACAAACACACCCCACACTTCATTGCTCCACCCCCAAAATTCACGAACACACAATGCAAGAGTGGATGTCTCTTTAGTAACTGAAGTAAAGCAAAATAATGCTTTGCTAAAAATAAAGTGAAGATGAAAGAAAAAAAAACAGTACAGTACACAATATATACAAGCAAGATTTGGTTGTTAGTCACCAGCAGCACACCAGCTCCAGACAAACAAATGACACTTAAAACTGTCCAGTTACTATAACTAACATTACAACAACAGCATGTCTTGGTTCTTCTGTGAAACATAAAACAAATGTTACTCATGTATGGAGCAGAAACATTGCGACCTTGCCTTCTGTTTTCAGGCCTTCCTACGCTAAAAAGCTTTTCTAATATTAATGTGGGTCCTAAAGCTCTTGCCTGATCCTAACCCTTGTTTTTCCAGTGATATTCCTCTTTTGTAATGTCTCTCAGCCATCTCTCTTTCTACAGTCTTTCTTCAATTCTCCCTCTTGCTAAATCTCTCTCCTCCCCCATCATGAGTGTATAAGCCCCCTACTGCTGGTTGGCTACAAGTGTGTTGTGATGCTTGGTCAGATCCACTTTCAGCATTTCTCCAAAATCACTTACTGCACCTTTAAGAGAGCTAGAATTCTGCAAACAAATTAACATTGAGTATCAACCACGTTATGAGTAACCATAATGATTATAATCACACATAGTAAATCAATCCTTACACAGTGTGTGTGTATGTGAGTGTTCAATCAAATGTAATTGAGTCTTTTGAAAAGCTTCCGGTAGTGCCCAGTGGTCCCATCTTCGGATGAGGGTCAGGTGTGGGCTGTAATTTCCTGTGGAGGCCACTCACCTCTTTAAATGGGCTACAGATAGACGTCGAGTCCAGCTCAGAGAAAACACACAGTGACATTTAGACTGATATGAAAAGCTTAAGCGTTATCAGACTGGAAATGTCAAAGCCATTGGAGAGAGGGAGAGCAGGAGAGTGAGAGAGAGAGAGATGTCCTCACATCGGTTGATAAGGATAGCTTTAATGGGCCTACATGAGCTGTAAAAGGAATGGATGCACACAGACAGTGAACAGTGACTGCTTGTGCAAACTGTATTCATATTGTGAGGAATGTTTTACCACATTTTTCCCTTCGGAGGAGAAAGGGAAATATCCCTGAACACTGCCACTCTTGCCAACGTGCTCTCTCATGTGTTTGTGTGCACCAAATAATTGTGTAATGAGTAGACATGTAATGTTTGTCAGAGTCATCTGAATTGAAGTTAATTTATTGTAGTGTAATGACTTAATTAGCAGGAAGTACAGGAAACTACTAATGAAAATTACCCCATGATTTAGACGAATACAGAAGGCGGTTTATTAACCTCCTGGAGCCATATGGATTAATTTTATAATGGATGGATGCACTTTTTTGGGCTTCAAATTTTGGTCTGCCATTCACTGCCATTATAATCCTTGGATTAGCCAGGACATTTTTTATTATAACTCTGATTGTATTCGTCTGAAAGAAGAATGTCATATACACCTAGGATGGCTTGAGGGTGAGTAAATTATGGGATCATTTTCATTTTTGGGTGAACTATCCCTTTAAGTGTGGTATGCCAGCATGACAATGTAAATGGCAGACGATATCTGTTTTTATGCCTTGGAAAATTAGTTATCTACCTGGATAATATAGATAAGGTTTTGTCTAAATTGTGAGAATGACTAATTGTGAGAATTATATATATTTATTTATTTATATTAGGTGCCTTTGTCAACCTTTTGCCTCTACTAGCTAATTAGAAATGGTCCTTTGGAAATACATTAAGTATTTTTAAAAATCTCTCTATTCATATAGGTCATAAAAAAACTATGTACAAGAATTACAAAACAACTAGCAAAATGTTTTTAAAAATAGTTTTAGATATAATAGTATAAAAATTATGTCACAGTGAAGTATTTCACATCAAATACGGATTTACAGTGGGGAGAACAAGTATTTGATACACTGGCGATTTTGCAGGTTTTCCTACTTACAAAGCATGTAGAGGTCTGTAATTTTTATCATAGGTACACTTCAACTGTGAGAGACGGAATCTAAAACAAAAATCCAGAAAATCACATTGTATGATTTTTAAATAATTAATTTGCATTTTATTGCATGACATAAGTATTTGATCACCTACCAACCAGTAAGAATTCCGGCTCTCACAGACCTGTTAGTTTTTCTTTAAGAAGCCCTCCTGTTCTCCACCCATTACCTGTATTAACTGCACCTGTTTGAACTCGTTACCTGTATAAAAGACACCTGTCCGCACACTCAATCAAACATACTCCAACCTCTCCACAATGGCCAAGACCAGAGAGCTGTGTAAGGGCATCAGGGATAAAATTGTAGACCTGCACAAGGCTGGGATGGGCTACAGGACAATAGGCAAGCAGCTTGGTGAGAAGGCAACAACTGTTGGTGCAATTATTAGAAAATGGAAGAAGTTCAAGATGACGGTCAATCTCCCTCGGTCTGGGGCATCATGCAAGATCTCACCTCGTGGGGCATCAATGATCATGAGGAAGGTGAGGGATCAGCCCAGAACTACACGGCAGGACCTGGTCAATGACCTGAAGAGAGCTGGGACCACAGTCTCAAAGAAAACCATTAGTAACACACTATGCCGTCATGGATTAAAATCCTGCAGCGCACGCAAGGTCCCCCTGCTCAAGCCAGCGCATGTCCAGGCCCGTCTGAAGTTTGCCAAATGACCATCTGGATGATCCAGAGGAGGAATGGGAGAAGGTTATGTGGTCTGATGAGACAAAAATAGAGCTTTTTGGCCTAAACTCCACTCGCCGTGTTTGGAGGAAGAAGAAGGATGAGTACAACCCCAAGAACACCATCCCAACCGTGAAGCATGGAGGTGGAAACATCATTCTTTGGGGATGCTTTTCTGCAAAGGGGACAGGACGACTGCACCGTATTGAAGGGAGGATGGATGGGGCCATGTATCGTGAGATCTTGGCCAACAACCTCCTTCCTTCAGTAAGAGCATTGAAGATGGGTCGTGGCTGGGTCTTCCAGCATGACAACGACCCGAAACACACATCCAGGGCAACTAAGGAGTGGCTCCGTAAGAAGCATCTCAAGGTCCTGGAGTGGCCTAGCCAGTCTCCAGACCTGAACCCAATAGAAAATCTTTGGAGGGAGCTGAAAGTCCGTATTGCCCAGCGACAGCCCGAAACCTGAAGGATCTGGAGAAGGTCTGTATGGAGGAGTGGGCCAAAATCCCTGCTGCAGTGTGTGCAAACCTGGTCAAGAACTACAGGAAACGTATGATCTCTGTAATTGCAAACAAAGGTTTCTGTACCAAATATTAAGTTCTGCTTTTCTGATGTATCAAATACTTATGTCATGCAATAAAATGCAAATTAATTACTTAAAAAACATACAATGTGATTTTCTGGATTTTTGTTTTAGATTCCGTCACTCACAGTTGAAGTGTACCTATGATCAAAATTACAGACTTCTACATGCTTTGTAAGTGGGCAAACCTGCAAAATCGGCAGTGTATCAAATACTTGTTCTCCCCACTGTATCTAATATAAAAAAATTAAAATGATGGTACTTTAACAACACAAGGATAATTTACGAACAATACATTAATATCACAGATTAATAATAATAATTACAAATAGCAAAACACGAAAAGAGAATTAGTTCCAAGAAACTAATAAAGGTGCATGAAATGATGGGCAATGGGCAGATTGTACCAATTTGACCCATTAAGTCTGTCCCTTTCTGAGCCAGCTATAACAGGCACAATGTAAGAGAACATGCACTCAATCAATAGATCTGAAAAGGATTTCATTACCTTTACAATAAAGATGAATGATTTTAGAAATAAAGAGAGTCTACTTCCCCTTTCAAATGTCACATAAAAGGCGGAACAAGCATGTAGAACATTCTGTGCTTCCTGTCTATTCAGCGACTATATACTGCTGTAAAACCCTTGCACGCTCAAGTTTGTAGTGCAGTCTTTATAGCAAGCAGGAATACAGGATATATCTGTATTAGCTGGATCCAGTTTAGTAATTTAAATTTTGGGGGGCAACTGCTGTTAAAGATGTCTGAATGAGCATCTTAATTTTTACAGAGATCTAATTGCAATCAGCAGCCAAATAAGTCATTCTGATAGCTCTTCTGTGAGTTATGTTTTGCTATTACAGCATGAATGAGAACATTATCTTTAGTTTTGAATCAATGTATTAAGTTTAAGATATAGCCTATTTTAAAGGGGACCTTGTTTTTGGGGTCTACCATGCTTGAATGGTCAAACAACACATTATTTTTCACATATTTGACATTGTTGCAGCACCTCTCTTCCCAGTCTGTCAGTAACGCTCTGTTTAATTTGTCTCTATGAAGCCCCTCCTTCCGAAAAACACAATGTGCTCTGATTGGTCAACTGGACCAGTGTGTTGTGACTGGTCAGCCGCTTCAAGCGTGTTTCGGAAATGTCATGCCCCTTACCATAGCCGCGAGTTTCAACACACTACTAACACAACTCAAACAGGCCTCGCCCCCTTTTTTCGTATGCCTTGTGCAGGAATTATTTAAATGAGGAATATTGTGATGTGTACGTTCCCGGAATAAAACTCAAGCCTACAATCGAGGCGTTTCTGAGAGTTCAGAAACAGTGCTTACTGATAGAGAGAATAACTCCCTTTGGAGTGGACTTTGTGCTTTGCAGACTTTTTCATGCTCAAATAGCAACATTACACACTAAATAATGTTGAAAATGTAAAAAAAAAAAAAAAAAAAGGTCCTCTTTAAAAGTGGAAGGAAACATTTTTACTTCATTGATAACTATACTGTTTTGCAATTTATTCTCCAAACTTTTTTAAACCAAATGTATTCAGAAAGGACATCTACAGGAATAGCCATGCATGAATGAGTCTGGGTTTGGCTCATGTGGTGGTCTATCACATTCAGACCACTAGCTTAGGTCAAACGTCTCAAGAAACACACCTGGCTGTGTGTGGGTGGGCAAACCAACCAAATGTAACCACCTTTTTGAAGCAGATCCCATGGCAACAGGACACCTGCTGATTTCAGAATAATGTGAGGGAAGTCAAATACTGTAGATTGGGATCAAATAAAATGGAAAGTGGTGGAAAAAGGCATGAGTGAATGGATGGGTGATAATGGGACAAATCTCTTAAATGCTTCTAAAATGCCATTTTAAACTAAATTTTTTTTTTTTAATTCTGTGAAACTTTAAAAAAAAAAAAGCACTGTAATGTTGACAGATATGTTATATGTTGAAGGTGCTCTATGAAGGATGTGATACATCAAGGTACAATGAACACTATGATCAATTAAAACTTAAAGACCCCCTGTGGCGAAAATCAAGTTTTTAAATGTCGCTTGTATGCCTATGTGGTGTTTTTTAAATGCTTTCAGACAAACCATATGCAAATTCATAAATCAACACCATTGCTGAGTATTTTCTCCTCAAAACTGCAGTGAACCAAAGAACCAAAAAAAGCGGTTTGAAATCGCTGATGTTTCTGACGCCAAAGTCTACCTTGTATCCAATCACGGTTATGTGCGGGCAGGCTTTAGCATATCATTACTTTGCTGCGAAGCAGGGGAGTCTTAAGAGAAGCCAGGTTATCCCGGTATATTTTTCTGTTGATATGAAAAACCGGGTACTTTTAGCAATAGCGGGTGAATTATGTATATGATGTACATTATGTTATGATGAACTATATGCCTTTCTCCACTGACGTTCTATGATGTTCATGTACTGATTTTAGAAGGCAGACTAAGATGGCGAACGGGAACATGGTTTGTGTAACATTAGCAACACATTATTAGCTGTTTGATAACATAGTCAAGCAAAAGGCTAATCATATTAATTACTGTTCGAAATTGTAAAGAGCGATACCTTTGTGCAGCGTTTACCACAGTAACTTGAGTAAAAGTTGACCGAGTGGGTCTCTGAGCTCGTTTGAGTGAGTGGAGGTGGGGATAATTTGCATATTCATGGATCCGCGTATACTAAATGAAGCAAGGGTGTAGAGTTACATTCAAGTTATTTTAGGGCATGAAGATATATTTCACAGGAAATCCCCCACTTTTAAATATGTAATTTTGGTGATCAAAGATGAGTTTTAAGGGGTAAAATTACTGACTACAGGGGGACTTTAAACAATTGTGAAAAAAGAACCTTGGGGCTCCATGTCCTTCAGACATTTCATCACCATTCACAGGGAAACATCTCAAGAAGAGCAAACGAGTTATAGGAAGGAGGGAGGGAGAGAGGAACAGGTGGAAGGACAGAGATACAACAGATGCATGGAATAAAACGTACAATATGGAGAGAGAGAGAGAGAGAGAGAGAGAGAGAGAGAGAGAGAGAGACTGACAAAGGGTCTCAATCAGCTCCCTAGCTTCCCTAGGTCGTGAATCAGTATATCGTACATACAAATTCAGGCACTGGTAAGGACCCTGGCTCACTACACAATTGGGACACTATGATGACTATTTCCGGCGACATGACAACGTCCACATTGTACATCATCGCTGGTATTTATGATAAACAGCAGAACTGATATATTTCTCATTATGTTTTCATGTTATTTAAAGTACATTATGATAAATACTTTCAAAAAATTTCAGCCGTAAATAAATGATAAATGTTAGCTAGATTGTTCATTACCTGTCTATAGCAATGTATGCTTATGCTGAAATATAATTACATAATGGTTTGTATTTTAAAAAACATGGCGCATGTCTAGCACGTCATTATGTGTAGGGAGTTGGCTCACGTGATTAATGTTTCGCGCTTCAGAACTTCCATTAAAGCTGCGTTTATAGGCTGCGTTTAACTCCACTTTTAGACATGCACTCGAGAACTTTCCTAAGCACTTCCCCTCAGGGGAATTTCCACTGCCATTTTGAAGTGCATTCAACTTCGTCAAGCGGAAGAGGAAAGTTTATTTGGACAGACCCTTGACCCCTCGATTTTAACGAGGGAGTGAGTCTACTCAATATGTACACTTCAGGCAGATCCATAAACCACAATGCAACACAAATGTGACATCACAGCAGATCACGCTTAATTTACCCCCACCCCACACAACTCCGTGTATGATATTGGCATTATTTTGACATTTAACCGCATTTAATACTTGTTGTAGCTACCTTAAGCTGAATGTTTAAACACAGTTATAGTTTATTGTATGGTAATTTTCGTTTGTGTTTTTAAAAATATTTAATTAATTTATTTATTTTAATTAATATATTCATATTCAGGGTTTGAAATTAACACCCGCCAACACGCTAAATGCGGGTAAAAACCAACTGTGGCAGGTAACGCTGTCAAATCACTAGCAAATTTGGCGGGTCACATATTATGATTAGTCACTTTTTATATTGAGCGCGGCAGCACGCTCTGTCTGTGAATGTCCTATCTGTGATGCACAGACAGCGCACCAGAATCGAGTTCTCTTTTGCGCCTGAACAAACAATAACACAAAGACTTATGCCAAAGTGGCCGTTTTGTCGAGTATCCTCATAAGAGCAGTCTTAAATTAGTTAAATAACGTCTTGAACTGAGAATGAGATGCACATGACTGTGTCAGATGTTCAGCAGCGGCAGATCTTAAAGTGGCAGCAGCCTAATAAACCAGTTGCTGTGATGTCTGTGATTAATGTTAATCAAAGAACAAAGGTAACAGAGAACATTTTAGCTTTATTAAGGATTAATCTATATTTAATTTATAATTTATTCAGTTAAGAAAGGTGTTTGATAACTTTATTCAATTTCTGTATATTTCCTACCTGTTAGACAGGCCACAGGTAAATATGACATTTATTATAATGGGTTTATGTGGGGATTGTTTTAAGTTTACTTAAATAAAAAGTTATTTTTTTAAGCCTAATAAATGTTGAAATTGATATAGCTTTCAATTATACTGTAATGTTGAATGTCTAATCATTAATGTTAAAAAAAATCAATTTCATAGACATCAGTAGCTGTATTAGTATCAGTGATACTGGCCTTCATTCATAAAAAGATGCCATTACAACAAATATTTAAAATATACTGTCTAAGTTGTTTCTACATTCATTTGGAGAGTAAATGTGCGAGTAATTAGTTAATTTTTTCAATCGATTAACAGCACTAATCTATATCTATCTATCTATCTATCTATATATATATATACACAGTACCTAATATAAAAAAATTAAAATGATGGTACTTTAACAACACAAGGATAATTTACGAACAATACATTAATATCACAGATTAAAAATAATAATTATATATATATATATAAGCTGTGACGTAGTTAATATGGTATTTATCTTTTTTTCTTCTTTTTGGCTAGTAGAAGTTCTGAATGGCCGGTAACTTAAATTTAGTAGCCAAACTGGCCGGTGTGTGAAAGTTAATTTTAAACCCTGTTCATATTTAATATTTGTTCATATTTAAGATTCCAAGTGATCAAGGGCTTAGGGAATCCCATTTAAACACATTTCAAGGGTTCCGCCAGTAGCGGGCACACGGCAACGTAAGCAATGACGTACATCCGACTGAACGAGACAGAGGGAAGTTAGCAAGGGAAGGGCATAAAAAAATTGGACTTAACTGTAGCCCAGTCCAATTTTTTATGCCCTTCCCTCGGTAACTTCCTTCTGTCTCGTTCACTTGGATGTATACAACAAAGTTCTAAGATATGCTGACTAACACCAAGACCGCTGAGTCTGAGAAGAGTCGCTATGAGCATCTTTTGAAATACTCTGTATTTCCAGAGAAGCTTACCTGGGAGTCCAGAATTGTACCAAGATATTTAAAGTTTTCCACAATTTCAACACGTTGACCATCAAGTGAACTGGCTCAATTATCTTTTTTTTTTTTTGTGCAAATAGTTAATTCCTTTGTTTTGGCAACGTTAATTTCTAACTGGCTAAAAATGACAACATGTTTCAAGGGCCTTAGTGTCAGTCAGATAGGCAGCATCACCTGAGGGGTTTGTTCAGGCCAACTAAGGCCATGTCATCAGCATATTTAAATAATCTTAAGTGTTTTGATCATAAACTCATTAGTAAAAAGAGAAAAAAGCACAGGGGAGAGAACACAGCCTTGCGGACAGCCTGTGCTCACAGTGAGCACATCAGACATGACCCATCTGATCGTTTCTGAACGTTTCTGATCCAGAAAACTAACCCTGTATTGATAGTGAGATCAATCAGCCTTTTCAGGAGAATATGTATCTCCATTGAATTAAAAGCTGAGCTAAAATCTACGAATAAAACCCTAGCACATCCTTTAGGATGCATAATATGTTTTGTAACTTTATTCAGCACAGCATCATCACCTTTTCTCACACAGTAAATTCCATATTACCGGTACAGAAAGCAACCGTCCTTTCATTGAGACAGCTTTTCAGTTGTTTAGATACCCAGGGCTTGATATTTGGGAACATTTTCACAATTTTAGTTTCAGACACAATATCTTCACAAAATGTGATATACAATGTAATAGTGTCTGATCAGCATTTTGGCAGGATTGAAAGAAAATGTCCCAGCTAGTCTCCTCGAAGCAGTCCCTGAGTTGCTCTTTACACCTGTGAGACCACACCTGTATTTTCTTGGTGACAGGTTTCACTCTGTTCACTACAGCCTAATATTTGGGCAGGAGATGAATTACATTGTGGTCAGATTACCCTAGGGGAGGCCTGCATACCACTTTATAAGCATTGCACATATTCCCGTAACAGCAATCAATAGTCCGGTCTAAATTATATTGCTGAAGAGTAGGCAGATATTCAGATAAGTCACATTAAACAAAATCCCCAAGTATTAAAACAGGTCGGTCTGCAGAGCAAGTGAGTGCATCATTTTAGCTATTTGCTATTCTCGACGTTCAGCCCGGGTACATAAGTAAATAAATCTGGCCAAACTCCCACGGGAGATAAAATGGTCTTAAAGAAATTGTTAAAAATCTCAAAGTCCAGTGTGCACACTCCCTCCCGTACACGGTACTGTGTGACCCAACTATTGTCATCGTTTGGTGACGAGTTGGTGTCTCACGCCTCCTCTTGAGCCACGCTTTTTCCTCTCTTTCTTTCACCTCTCCGACCATCTGTCATGCATGCCACCTGATTACATAATTCTTAGGTAGGTTTACAGATGAAGACCCACCAGTAGGGCGTAGTGACAACAGGTGCTCACGCGTGTAGGTTAGGGCATCTGAAGCAGTTATTCCTCAGGCATGAATCCAGTAAGGCAGAGTAATATCCATAGTGGTGCGAAATTCATGACAGAATACAAGGTAAAATTATGTTTCCAGCAAATGTGATCCACATCAGAGGAAAATAACGGTTTAAAGCAAACTTAAGACCTCACGCGGTGAGCACAGGGAGCGAATGTTTCAGTGCACTGGAAGGATTTTGCGATTGAGACAGCCCTTAAAATAACTGACTACCTGATCAGTGCCCTGACTACTGAACTAGGGAGCTGATTGAGACGGGCCCAAAATGTCTGTACTGAGCTGATTAGAGTTAGGAGGAGTTGCCAAAAGCCATACGAACTATTAAGGGATGAATAAGTAAATGAGTCTGGGTAAGTTTGGTGAGAGAGAAGACGTTATGTAAAACAATCTGGCAGAAAAGCAGTAGGAGCATGTTGACTCAGATGCACATTGAAATTAATTGCATGATATGCCTGATTAATTAATCATATTAATCAATTTCACATACACACACACACACACACACAATTATATTAGATTAGTGAGGCAAATTAACACAGAATAGACATTATGAAAAGTCTTAAATCAACATATTGTTTCCATATCATTAAACATCAGTCTATAGTCCACAGCAATCCTTCAACAGAATTTGTCAATCAAAAAGCAGACTTTGGGGCCATTCAACCAGGTTGATTAATTGCATCATTTTTTACCGTTATTTTTACTTTATAATTAATCACACTAAAAACTTACATAAGGACTGTATATATACACAATAACCTTAAAAGGTAACATTCTGTATACACAATAAATCTATGCAAAGGCAAACAACACACCACTGCTGATATGAATGCAGTATTTCTGCTCTAGAAAGAAACCTTACTGTAGGATATCACATGGAGGTCTTGCATAAACCATCATATTAAGGTTGTGATTAATTAATATGTATTTTTAAATAGGCAGCTGAGTGTCATCTGCTATGTTTGTCTGCACATGTGCGGCTGCTTTTCTTTTCCTGAACCTTAGAATTTATAGAAGTCACATCATAATTCAGGAAAGTGCGTCATTAGATCTGTCTCTGCAGGGAGCTTCTGTTTGTAGAGGGTCTGTAATGCCAGACTTTTTGCTGCAGGGCAGATTCATACATATTCTGTTTAATTGATAGAACTCAAACTGGACCTGGCACAGACAGAAACCTGTTTCTCTTTCTTAATGATTAATTAAGCCTGGCAAGGCTTTTTAAAGTGCCCCCCTGAAATAATTTCATTATTTTTTCTATTGTAATAAAAAAGGTTTTTGTTTTTTTTTTTTTTTTTTGCATACTTAAACCGTACTGGAAAAGCAAATCATAAAAAATTGCATTTAATGTCAATACAAAATGAGCAAAAAAAAACAAAAAAAAAACTTCCTTATAATAAAATAAAAATGCACAAAAAGATGTGGTCAAAAAATATGCATAAAGTGTGAAAAATCATTGGGATCAACATAAAACTTGATCTTATGAATGAAGGATTCAAGGAGAGGAAAAAATATACAAATGAGAAAAACTTTTTGCTAACTTTTTGTAGTTACACAGCAGAAAATGTAAATGTAGCAAACTCATAGAAGCACTTAAATCACTTTGGCCTTCAGAGTTACTGTTGTGATGGAACAATGATGTTTCTTTGCTTAGATCATTGAGCTGAAGACACAAAATTTGTCTGTTGCTAACAGACAAACAGACAAAAAAAAAAAAAAAAAAAAAAAGTCTCAACCAACCTCAATTCAACCCAAATAACATAACCTAACCACCATGAGAAGAACAAAGAATGTTCATGATGCACTGAACTTTTTCTTTTTCAAAACTCCTGACCTTCAGACAGAAACATTAACATAACTCTTTTCTCAATAATCCCAATTGATAGACAAGAAAGACATTTGTGCACCTCTACAGAATAGAGAAAAGGCCAGACATATGTTTCAGTTTTTGGTGGACATTAATTGCTTTTGAAAGCTTCTTAAACATTATTAAAAATGAATCACATGACACTATGTGGAAAAATAGATGCCAAAAAATGATGCAGAAAGATACATGGTCCTGCCAGTAATAAAAGATTAGCATCATGATGTGCTACTTCTCATTCAAAGCACTGCAGCCAGGTAAAAAAAAAGAATGTGTCCCAATTTCAAATTTAATTAAAAAAAAAAATTATATTAAAAACACTTTAAGACTTTAGTTTAGGGTCCAATTTTCACTATTAACTACTTGCTTATTAGCATGCATATTATTAGGATATTGGATATATTTATTAGTACTTACAAAGCACATATTAATGCCTTATTCTGCATGACCATATTCTACATCCCTTAATCCTACTCAATACCTAAACTTAACTACCTTATTAACTATTAATAAGCAGTAATTAGGAGTTTATTGAGGCAAAAGTTGTAGTTAATAGTTAGTTAATTGTGAGAATTGGACCCTAAACTAAAGTGTGACCAAAAAAAAATATTTATTCATTTAATATTGCTATCAATATACTATATTTTTAAATTAAGATTAATAATATTAATTGTCTAATGTCTAATTTGTCAAATCCTTAGCTCATAACTTGATTATGTGCTCACCATAATATGTCCGGTTCCACATTCTCTTTGTGACAGACTCTCCTGAAGGTCGATCATGTCCCTCTGAAAGACTCTCATTTAGAGCGTTGCAGTACAACATCAGACCGTCATAGAAGCCACCTGAGATGATGTTCATCTGAAAGAATCAAATACCCAATTAAGTGAATACACATATGATCGAAAAATTCATAATCATCACTATGAGGCTCCTCAAAGATTGTAAAACTATTTATTTACCTTTATTTCCAATTTACAAGTCACCTTTATTTATATAGCATTTTATACAATACAGATTTTCAAAGCAGCTTTAGGGATAAACAGGAAAATAATGATTCAATGATGCAAACAGAGTTCAGTTCTGCTGTAAAGCAGCTCTAAAGAGCTTCAGCTGAGGTCAGTTTAGTGTTGATTCAGTTCTGTTCAATAACTGTAAAGATCATCAAATATTAAACGAGTTCAATTCAGCTATAAAGCGGCCCTGGAACAAACAGTTGTCATCGT
This sequence comes from Coreius guichenoti, assembly GCA_039654105.1. Taxonomy (NCBI): domain Eukaryota; kingdom Metazoa; phylum Chordata; class Actinopteri; order Cypriniformes; family Gobionidae; genus Coreius; species Coreius guichenoti. Next base: position 18,476,822 of record CM077176.1, read on the forward strand.
CCAGCTCAGTTCAGTTCTCATCCTATAGTGTCAGTAAAGTACAGTCAAATCAATAATATTGCGGCCACCCCCCCCCCCCCCCACCTTTTTTTTTTTTTTTTTTTACATAAAAACTAATTTCCTATGTGCATTAGAAATCAGTGTTCAGCATCCAGAGTGAATCATGCTGTTACTGATGGACATGTTAGATTGATTTTCTTGACACACATCCTACCTGGAGCATGTTATTATGCTGTTGATTTTCTGAATATACCTGATCTGATCTGAATCCTTCACCAAACATTTGTCAGAAATGAAAAATGAAAGTCAGACTGCGTGAGGCACAGGGTAAAGTGCTTCATCTCTTAATCTTTTGTCCTGATCCATTCAGAACATTTTACCCCTGCAGAGATTAATTTACATGTAAATGAACAGAACTGATGAGGGATTTGGTCACTATATCATGAGTTTTTTCTTTTTATATTTCATCTCACTCAAGCCTCATCACTTTCTGTATATGAACTGGTAAACATAATGATAAACATACAGAGTTCCTCTCAGGAGCACACACTGGTGTTAAATACCCCATAAAAACAGTTTTCTCTCATGTGGCTGTGTGAATGTGTCATTATGCATGTTGTTTTGAGATGCACTGTGAAAAAAGTCACAAAAAAATGCTGAATTGAACTAAATTACCTGTCTACATACCTATTATATGCACCCTACTCTTTAATAAGCAGCACACACATTAACAGGCAAATACATCATACACATGAACTCCATAACTAGACACATTATCTGTTTTCTTGCATTAAAATACATGAACTTTAGTCTCCTGATGGATACAGTGCAGCATAAACAGTTTGACCTGAAATTTGCAGGTGTACGTCACGTTAATTTCATATTCTGGGCCTCAAAAACACACAGATATATAATAATATTCAACCTTTACCGTTTGGAAAGAAAGAGAGCTAAAGTGCATCCTGTTCCTTTGTGCATTATTTAGTGAATAGATGACTATTATACAAAAAAAACTGTAAACACACATAATGCACTTTGCAATTAATTTATTCATTTTGAGAAAGAAGGTCCCTTCAAGCTCTTTATGAAAGAAGCCTGGCTCTAATGGAGGCACACAGAGCTTCTAACGAGATAAGAAAATAGAGAAATACTTAGTAATTGCAAGAGAAGAGAGAAAAGATGGTGAGCAAAGTAGAGTCTTGGCAGAATAGGCATAGTAATAAAATGACAAAAAATGAAAAGGTAAAGATAAATCACTTGATCTCTCTTACCAAAGAATCCTCCACTGTGAAGTTGAACATCCGTTTGGCATCCGATTTTAGATGAGTGACAAACTCTTTGTACTCCTGATTCTGCGGCTCTAGGTAGGTCAGAATCTTTACACTCTGAAAAATACACAAAAAAATATACAAATTTACCCTGAGGCAAATATCTAATCTAAAAAAAATATATAAAATATATAAGCAATTATATTATAAATATTTAGGGGGGAATTCACTAAGAATAACCACATTGCCTGTGTACTCTGCATTAGCACTCTGAATTGCACTACTGCTCAAAAGTTTGGGGTTCGGTACGATTTTTAAAATGTTTTTGAAAGAGCTTTCTCATGCTCACCAAGGCTGCATTTATGTGATGAAAAACACAGTAAAACAGTCATTTATTCCTGTGATGGCAAAGCTGAATTTTCAGCATCATTACTCCAGGCTTCAGTGTCACATGATCCTTCAGAAATCATTCTAATATTCTGATATGGTGCTCAATAAACATTTCTTATTGTGATCAATGTTGAAAACAGTTGTGCCGATTCATATTTTTGTGGATACCATTCTACAAGGATTATTTAATGAATAGAAAGTTCAAAAGATCAGCATTTATTTGAAATAGAACATTTTTGTAATAACGTAAAAGTCTTTACTGTCACTTTTGAACCATTTAAAGCATCCTGGCTGAATAAAATTTTGGTTTCACTTTAGGTTGATGGTCCCTTTAACACATTCTGTTGACTATAAGTAATGTTGCATCTACATTTCTACTAACTCTCATTAGAGTATTAGTAGACTGGTAGGCTTAGGGTTAGAATAAGTTGACATGTACTTGCAAAGCAGGGTTGCCAAGTTTTCACAAAAACCCCCCGCCCAATTGCTATTTAAAACGAGCCCAAAGCTAGCCTTGCATTTCGGGGGGTAAATCTGCATTTTTTTGGTGGGGTTCCCCTGCTAAAATTCTATTCCCAGGGCTAAATGGCAATGTATATTGTAAATACAAATAATATTTATATAAATATAAACATATATATAATTTATATAAACTTATATAAATAAAGGAATTATGCTAATTTCTAATTCCCTTTTTGTTGGGTCAGTTCTGAGTGCTAAGTTGTGGATGATGCAACAGACTACTGCAATCTGACATACTTCACTGGGGCTGCACAACACTGCATCAAAACTGTGAACTGTGGTGCCTTTGGATATATATTTAGTTATAATGCTCTTCTTCATCATCATCTGATGAATATCTGCTGACATACATCTCAGCTGCAAATATCTGTAAAATCTGAAAAACTTTCAAACAAATCTTGGTCCCTGAAAAAATCCTTTTCAATGTTAGGAAAACACCAAAGACTTTTGGGGCGCTTGTTTACCCTCTCACATTGCAAATTAATTGCAATGACATTCTTTATTATTATGGACAGTATTCTGGTACATATCCTTATTATTACACTGAACAAAATTATAAATCGCAACACTTTTGTTTTTGCCCCCATTTTTCATGAGCTGAACTCAAAGATCTAAGACTTTTTCTATGTACACAAAAGGCCTATTTCTCTCAAATATTGTTCACAAATCTGTCTAAATCGGTGTTAGTGAGCACTTCTCCTTTGCCGAGATAATCCATCCACCTCACAGCTGTGGCATATCAAGATGCTGATTAGACAGTATGATTATTGCACAGGTGTGCCTTAGGCTGGCCACAATAAAAGGCCACTCTAAAATGTGCAGTTTTACTGTATGGGGGGGGGGGGGGGGGGTCCAGGGGGGTCCGAAAACCAGTCAGTATCTGGTGTGACCACCATTTGCCTCACGCAGTGCAACACATCTCCTTCGCATAGAGTCAACACCTCAAACTTGTTGTGCTCCTCAAACCATTCCTGAACCATTTTTGCTTTGTGGCAGGGCGCATTATCCTGCTGAAAGAGGCCACAGCCACCAGGGAATACCGTTTCCATGAAAGGGTATACATGGTCTGCAACAATGCTTAGGTAGGTGGTACGTGTTAAAGTAACATCCACATGGATGGCAGGACCCAAGGTTTCCCAGCAGAACATTGCCCAAAGCATCACACTGCCTCCGCAGGCTTGCCTTCTTCCCATCCTGGTGCCATGTGTTCCCCAGGTAAGTGACGCACACGCACCCCGCCATCCACGTGATGTAAAAGAAAACGTGATTCATCAGACCAGGCCACCTTCTTCCATTGCTCCCTGGTCCAGTTCTGATGCTCACGTGCCCACTGTTGGTGCTTTCGGCGGTGGACAGGGGTCACCATGGGCACCCTGACTGGTCTGCGGCTATGCAGCTCCATACGCAACAAACTGCGATGCACTGTGTATTCTGACACCCTTCTATCAGAACCAGCATTAACTTCTTGAGCAATTTGAGCTACAGTAGCTCGTCTGTTTGATCGGACCACACAGGCCAGCTTCCGCTCCCCACGTGCATCAATGAGCCTTGGCCACCCATGACCCTGTCGCCGGTTCACCACTGCTCTTCCTTGGACCACTTTTGATAGATACTGACCACTGCAGACCGGGAACACCCCACAAGAGCTGCAGTTTTGGAGATGATTCTTTTCTTGACTGACTGATGGATTTCCCTTATAATGCCATGAGTTACATACATACATATAGTTTTAATTTGGCCAGGTAGAAAAATAAAGAATAATCATAATTATTCAACATACAAATTGTCTGTTTTTATGTTGTGTGCGATCATAATCTTTAATCTACCAAAGCTAAGCTCCAATGAGCATCAGCATGTCTTGAATCTGATGTGCTTGGGTTCATCAGTGGGTACTGAGTGTTGGAGTTTTCTGTGTGTCAGACATGTCAGACATTTCTCACACTCTGCACAGAAACTCTTCCACTCTCAAAACAGGTGGCTGTTATCACAGTAGGGGCTGGTGACTGCGGTTCTGTGACACCAACCAAAGCTAGAGTGACCTGCAGAGCTTTTGATAAGAATATGGCTCAGATTTTGAGCCCCCTGAGGCATAACAGTGATTTTGTTGTGCTATAGGGGGTTTAAATAAAATGCATTGTTATTCTGTTACCATACAGACTAAAAGCAAGGCTCTTTTCAAGGTTCAAGAGACGAGACAACAATTCTGATGAAAAAGCTTTATAAAGCTTAATAACTGTACAGTGGGGAGAACAAGTATTTGATACACTACATTTTACTGCATAACATAAGTATTTGATCACCTACCAACCAGTAAGAATTGCAGCTCTCACAGACCTGCTAGTTTTTTTAAGAAGCCCTCCTGTTCTCCACTCATTATCTGTATTAACTGCACCTGTTTGAACTCGTTACCTGTATAAAAGACATGTCCACACACTCAATCAAACAGACTCCAACCTCTCCACAATGGCCAAGACCAGAGAGCTGTGTAAGGACATCAGGGATAAAATTGTAGACCTGCACAAGGCTGGGATGGGCTACAGGACAATAGGCAAGCAGCTTGGTGAGAAGGCAACAACTGTTGGCGCAATTATTAGAAAATGGAAGAAGTTCAAGATGCCGGTCAATCTCCCTCGGTCTGGGCCACCATGCAAGATCTCACCTCGTGGGGCATCAATGATCATGAGGAAGGTGAGGGATCAGCCCAGAACTACACGGCAGGACCTGGTCAATGACCTGAAGAGAGCTGGGACCACAGTCTCAAAGAAAACCATTAGTAACACACTACGCCGTCATGGATTAAAATCCTGCAGCGCACGCAAGGTCCCCCTGCTCAAGCCAGCGCATGTCCAGGCCCGTCTGAAGTTTGCCAATGACCATCTGGATGATCCAGAGGAGGAATGGGAGAAGGTCATGTGGTCTGATGAGACAAAAATAGAGCTTTTTGGTCTAAACTCCACTCGCCGTGTTTGGAGGAAGAAGAAGGATGAGTACAACCCCAAGAACACCATCCCAACCGTGAAGCATGGAGGTGGAAACATCATTCTTTGGGGATGCTTTTCTGAAATGGGGACAGGACGACTGCACCGTATTGAGGGGAGGATGAATGGGGCCATGTATCGTGAGATCTTGGCCAACAACCTCCTTCCCTCAGTAAGAGCATTGAAGATGGGTCGTGGCTGGGTCTTCCAGCATGACAACGACCCGAAACACACAGCCAGGGCAACTAAGGAGTGGCTCCGTAAGAAGCATCTCAAGGTCCTGGAGTGGCCTAGCCAGTCTCCAGACCTGAACCCAATAGAAAATCTTTGGAGGGAGCTGAAAGTCCATATTGCCCAGCGACAGCCCCGAAACCTGAAGGATCTGGAGAAGGTCTGTATGGAGGAGTGGGCCAAAATCCCTGCTGCAGTGTGTGCAAACCTGGTCAAGAACTACAGGAAACGTATGATCTCTGTAATTGCAAACAAAGGTTTCTGTACCAAATATTAAGTTCTGCTTTTCTGATGTATCAAATACTTATGTCATGCAATAAAATGCAAATTAATTACTTAAAAATCATACAATGTGATTTTCTGGATTTCTGTTTTAGATTCCGTCACTCACAGTTGAAGTGTACCTATGATAAAAATTACAGACTTCTACATGCTTTGTAAGTGGGCAAACCTGCAAAATCGGCAGTGTATCAAATACTTGTTCTCCCCACTGTATATCTTCTCTTCCTCTATCATGATTATAATCATTATTATCTCAAATTGTATAATATCAGTTATATTTCTGGTAGCAAATACAGAACCAAATTCTCAGAGAAACTTAACAGACCATAAAACTAAGGATGTTGATTGTGTGTGTGTGTGTGTGTGTGTGTGTGTGTGTGTGACTATGGGATAGCTTACCGTCCAGACATAGGGCTTACTAGACAGATTTTAAAAAGACAGCTGATTACAAAAAACCTGCGACACCTCCTTACAGAGCAATACAGACAAACTGACTAACTTCAGAGAATATACCTTGAATTAAAGGGTTAGTTCACCCAAAAATGAAAATTTCCCCATGATTTACTCACCCTCAAACCATACTAGGTGTATATGACATTCTTCTTTCAGACAAATACAATCAGAGTTATATTAAAAAATGTCCTGGCTAATCTAAGCTTTATAATGGCAGTGAATGGGAGCCCAAAATTTGAAGCCCAAAAAAGTGCATCCATACATTTACATGTAAATCCAGGGGGGCTCCAGGGGGTTAATAAAGGCCTTCTGAAGCGAAGCGATGCGTTTGTGTAAGAAATATAACCATATTTAACACGTTATAAAGTAAAATATCTAGCGTTCGCAAGACCACCTTCCGTATTCAACTTACGGAAAAAGCATAACTGACGCGACATATGATGTAAGACATAGCATAAGCGTTTTGAACTGCGAGAGGCGTTACACTTTCTTCGTAAGTTGAATATGGAAGGCGGTCTGAATTAATTGAATTTTTTTTATTTTTGCTTTAAACAAGAAAAAAAAAGTCAGTGGGGTAATAAAAAAACAACTTCTCTGAAAACAAATAGTAATATATTATACATATATTATAAAGTTTTATTATTATTATTATTATATTTATATTATTTGTATTAATTATTACTAGATTATTATTAATATTTTACATTTTAACTGGAAAAAATACTCAATGAATGAAACTGAAAATTATTATTGGCAATGTATCTCATCACTATTTGTCCATCCCTCTCTCTCATGTTTTATGAAAGGCTTTAAATCACCTGGAAGGCCTCCCTCGCAAAGATATCATCTGGGTCTCCTCTGGCCCATGGCTGAAAAGGCCTGGACTCCAAACTGCGTCCAAAGATGTCAATGTAGAAGAAGACATACTCCTCCTTAGGGAGGCCTGCCCTGTGGAAGTGCACCATCAACTGTCGGAAAATATCCGGAGAACAGCATACAAACACCACTGCAGTGAGAAAGAGAGAGAGAATGAAGGATATCAACATAAGAAAAAAATGATTCCTGATTCTATGGAGCATTGAGAGATATGAGCTCAAATATAGCTTTTTTTGTACACCCATTAGCACTTTTACCAGAAATGACTTCTAAATCAATACCATAATGTCATTACCTCAGCATAACGTGTCAATTTAACACATCCAGACAGGAATTAGCATGTGCGTGTTCATTTTAGTTCATGTGTTTAAGTGTGTCTGTATGGTGCATTAATGCCCTTATTGATATTAAGACTTGTTTTCAGAGAATACATCCATTCTCCAATCCGCTCTAACCTTCTTGCTGTGAGGAAACAGTGCTACCCACTGAGCCACGAGCCACCCACAGAGAATATATATTAAAGTCATTTTTTATGCTTATTTTATTAAAATATTTTGATGCTTTTGTTGAAAAAAAAAGAAAAAAAAAAAGAAAGAAAATGGGATATAATATATATATATATATATATATAATATGTAATAATATATAAAACATTCTCTGAAAATGTGTTAATATCTTATGCAGTTTTGCATCTCAAATAAATATATCTGTTTAGATATTTTTATTAGAAAGCATGTAAAAAAAAACTGATAAAGAAAATTATTTTCGCAGTGTAAATATAACAAGCAGAAACAGTTTCTATTTTCATTATTCATTCGATATTGTGCAAAACAGGATATTTCATAAGAATGATAAGGGATAGATTTTATATGAAATGGATGTTAAGCTTCTCCTCAACATTTCTGATAACAAAAAGCGTACAGGCGAGAGAAGGAACCACAAATACAGGGGAGAACAAGTATTTGATACACTGCCGATTTTGCAGGTTTTCCTACTTACAAAGCATGTAGAGGTCTATAATTTTTATCATAGGTACACTTCAACTGTGAGAGACGGAATCTAAAACAAAAATCCAGAAAATCACATTGTATGATTTTTAAATAATTAATTTGCATTTTATTGCATGACATAAGTATTTGATGACCTACCAACCAGTAAGAATTCCGGCTCTCACAGACCTGTTAGTTTTTCTTTAAGAAGCCCTCCTGTTCTCCACTCATTACCTGTATTAACTGCACCTGTTTGAACTCGTTACCTGTATAAAAGACACCTGTCCACACACTCAATCAAACAGACTCCAACCTCTCCACAATGGCCAAGACCAGAGAGCTGTGTAAGGACATCAGGGATAAAATTGTAGACCTGCACAAGGCTGGGATGGGCTACAGGACAATAGGCAACAGCTTGGTGAGAAGGCAACAACGGTTGGCGCAATTATTAGAAAATGGAAGAAGTTCAAGATGATGGTCAATCTCCCTCGGTCTGGGGCACCATGCAAGATCTCACCTCGTGGGGCATCAATGATCATGAGGAAGGTGAGGGATCAGCCCAGAACTACACGGCAGGACCTGGTCAATGACCTGAAGAGAGCTGGGGCCACAGTCTCAAAGAAAACCATTAGTAACACACTACGCCGTCATGGATTAAAATCCTTCAGCGCACACAAGGTCCCCCTGCTCAAGCCAGCGCATGTCCAGGCCCGTCTGAAGTTTGCCAGTGACCATCTGGATGATCCAGAGGAGGAATGGGAGAAGGTCATGTGGTCTGATGAGACAAAAATAGAGCTTTTTGGTCTAAACTCCACTCGCCGTGTTTGGAGGAAGAAGGAGGATGAGTACAACCCCAAGAGCACCATCCCAACCGTGAAGCATGGAGGTGGAAACATCATTCTTTGGGGATGCTTTTCTGCAAAGGGGACAGGACGACTGCATCGTATTGAGGGGAGGATGGATGGGGCCATGTATCGCGAGATCTTGGCCAACAACCTCCTTCCCTCAGTAAGAGCATTGAAGATGGGTCGTGGCTGGGTCTTCCAGCATGACAACGACCCGAAACACACAGCCAGGGCAACTAAGGAGTGGCTCCGTAAGAAGCATCTCAAGGCCCTGGAGTGGCCTAGCCAGTCTCCAGACCTGAACTCAATAGAAAATCTTTGGAGGGAGCTGAAAGTCCGTATTGCCCAGCGACAGCCCGAAACCTGAAGGATCTGGAGGAGGTCTGTATGAGTAGGCCAAAATTCCTGCTGCAGTGTGTGCAAACCTGGTCAAGAACTACAGGAAACGTATGATCTCTGTAACTGCAAACAAAGGTTTCTGTACCAAATATTAAGTTCTGCTTTTCTGATGTATCAAACTGTACTTATGTCATGCAATAAAATGCAAATTAATTACTTAAAAATCATACAATGTGATTTTCTGGATTTTTGTTTTAGATTCCGTCACTCATAGTTGAAGTGTACCTATGATAAGAATTACAGACTTCTACATGCTTTGTAAGTGGGCAAACCTGCAAAATCGGCAGTGTATCAAATACTTGTTCTCCCCACTGTAGGTAAAGAAAGAGATCTGGACAGGAAAACAAAATGCTTCATTATTAACTCTGATCAAATGAGTGAAATGATCACAGAGACAGAGACAGAGACAGAGAGAGAGAGAGAGAGAGAGAGAGAGAGAGAGAGAGAGCGAGCGCGAACGCGATAGAACTTGACTCCAGACCAGACAGTCATTTGCAGAAGGAGGGTAATTACAGGAGACCTAGGCTAAACAGCCGTCCGTGTGTGTGTGTGTGTGTGTGTGTGTTGTGTGTGTATGTTGTGTGTGTCTGTGTCTGTGTCTGAGTGACAATGTGTTTTCAATTTGTGGATAATAACGAACACAAGGTGAGAGATGGATTAAGAATTGTAGAAGAATTCTAAATGAACAACTATCTATAAGCATCTCTGCCAATAAAATGACGGAATATGAGTGCAGGATCATGGGGAATATCAGTCAATCGATCCATCCACCTATTTATCCATCTATTTATCTGAGACTTTACAGGCAAGACAACAGAAATAGACAGAGGATATAATTCAACATATACACAGATGGTTAAATTCTGGTTAAATGGACAAATCAAAGGAAATTAAGTATTTTAAACAAAATACTTTATAGGAACCTGAAACAAAAGTTTTATTAACCTGTGAACATAGCCTGAGAACAAACAGATCAGGGTCAACCTGTGAAGGTCAGAATAGAGGGACAGGATCTAGTTGGAGACAGACAAGCCAGTCAGTCTGTCTCAGTCTATCTTTGTATTGGCAGATTGGGGTAATGAGGGAGTCCAATGACAACGACAGGCAAAGCTTGTTGAGTAGGGCAAATGTGTGTATATTTCAGAACCTAGCATAGCATTTGTATACTCGACAGCCAAATTTGAAAGCTTTTTAGTTCTCAACAGGACTTAAAAAACATCTCTATGACTCACAAACACTCTAGGAAACACAAACACTGGTTTCTAACTGGTCTAAACTGGTCATTAGCTGGTATAATTTTTTGGATTAGTCAGTAACAAACCAGCTACTGGCTGGTTATACCATTTTAAATGGATAGTTCACCCCAAAATGAAAATTCTGTCAACATTTACTTTCCCCTCATGTCGTCCAAACCTGTATGACTTGCCGCCTTCTGTAGAGCACTAAAGAAAATATTTTGAGAAATGTCTGTGTTTTTTGTCCATAAAACGAAAGTCAATGTTGTTTGGATCCCAACGTTCTTCAACATTGTTTTTTAAGTCATACAGGTTTGGAACGACATGAAGGTGAATAAACATAACTTTTATTTTTGGGTTAACTATCCCTTTAAGGTGCAACTTCGGCAATTTTCAACCCGCTTTGTATTGTTACAATGTCGGTACTATATGTAAATGAACAAATCCGGCAGACTTTTGACAGCTCCAGGACTTTCGTGAAAACTGCAGATTATACTTCCGCATTTTTGAATCCCCGCCCATGGAAAGTCAGATCAACAGAGGGTTATTAACATAACATTTATTGTAAGGGTAGGTTTAACCCTTTGACATGTACCCTTTGACTGGTCCCTGGAGCTACGATCACACCGGAGTGATTAGAACGTTTAGAGCATCACGTGATCAACTGCTAAATTCAAATGTGATTTTGCGCTTTGGTTGGCACTGAGCCAGAGACGGAAGCGCTAAGCGCTTGTCATATAACACAACTATTCAGTGTTTTTAACCACGTTTATTTTAGGTTTCAGACATTTAAATACACGTAAGTATAGCAAAACAATACATTTATAGTTTGTAAAATACACACTGATTGTCTGTTGAAGCGGCAATAATGATCCTTTGTATTATAATTTGACGAAGTGTTTTATTCATATCAGATACACATTGTATAGGTAACTATATAGTTTACTCTATTTCTCTCCCAGTTCACCGGTCACTTACTTTCAGGTATTTCAGGAGAAGTGGGTGAATTTACGTGATGTAAATCTGACAGATCTGATTCTCATAATTGCAGCGCAAACTAACATGGCAGTGCCCAATGCGTATTACTGATCAACTAACATGATCAACCAACTCTGAATGAGTCAGAGGTTCAGTTCTTTGTGTCTCAAGTCAATAATGAACCACCACAGAACAAAACCTTTACATCTGCTCAGCATGACTTTTGCCATGACCAAACCTACAGTAGCTGTCCATCACTCTGAAAAGAAAGAAAGAAAGAAAGAAAGAAAGAAAAATAATGAATGAATGAAAGAAAAATAATGAATGAATGAAAGAAAGAAAGAACAAAAGAAAAAGAACGAAAGAAAGAAAGGATGCTCAAAATGCAGCCTCAATCAAATATCAAGCTGCATCATTTGTGCACTCAGCTGATGCCAACGATGCAAACATAATCAGGACTTTCTGATTTCCCCTGTTCAAGACAGACCAGGACCCACAAGAGCGACTGCACTGATTACATTTTCGCTGTGATTACGAAGGCATGTCCATAGTATAAATGCAATTCTGTTTGGGAAAGGAGTATATGAGGTGTGAGAAGCAACCTGTCAGAGAGATAAAGCAGTCCATTACACATTCAAATGCACATCATTATCAGATGAAGCCCTTGAGAGGGACTTCTGGCAGATATCCAACCTAACGGAGAGAATTGCTATTTTCAACACTGTTAAACATTAACTAGCACTGAGCAAATGAGTTCAGAATAGGTGTTTCGCTTTCCTCAGACACACACGTAAAAACATTCCTAAACATGTTTTCCCTGGACAGGAGTGACAGACCATGAGTGGGTGTGGGTTGTGGGCCAAATAGAGAATAGATTAACTTAGAATATACTTAGAAGAGTTCAGTCTACAAAGAGCACTAGCTGGTTGCTTTGGAACTGTAAGGCGGCATCTACTTACAACATACTGTGAATAGGAAGTCAGCATGGCATCTGAAGCAGTGTGGCACATTATACTTTATCTAATGACTTATGTTTTTAAGTATTTATTTGTCCAACTACAACTATTTAAAGCTACACTTTCAGTTAGTCATGTGATGTCAATATGTCCACCCCAATGAGAAGACCCACTTCATGTAACATAAAAATGTTTTGTTTAGGCAACTGATATAATTTATCTCATGTCAACATACTTGATTTTAAGCATTTTCTTTCACCTTAAAGTATTATTCATTCCTTTATAAAACAAAGGTGACTAACATTTCTTATACGAAGGGGTCAAATGTAATTGTTGAATTATATCCAACTATATTATAATATAGTTGGATATAATTCAACAATTACATTTTTATGTTTTTTTACAGTTTATGAAGTGGGTCATCTCACTGGGGTGGACATATTGATCACATGTATGAGTGTAGCTTTAAATAGTTGTAGTGTGACAAATAAATACTTAAAACCAAATTTACCTGTAAAAAAATTGTTACATTTATGGTAAAAAAAAAAAAAAAAAAAAAGGCAGCTGTGGTTGCCAGAAATTTACCGTAAAAATATGGTAGCAACATTTTAGGTTTTACAGATTTAACTTAAATTTACAGTAAAAAAACATATTTCATTAACTGATATAACGTTAATTTACCAACCTATTGAAGTACTAATATCTGTTTTGTACTCTTGTAATACACTGACAACCACCAAACACAGCGCTGATGAGTCACATGATGAATTAAAGCTCATCACAAGCAGCTTTTCCACAAGCTGAGAAGGTTATTACTAATATATAGAAGGTGCACAGTGTTATTCATACAAACACTAAACACCATCACGGTAACACACAACATTAAAAAAATTATGCAAGATAAAAACCCTAATGTACATAACTAATTAGAAAAAAAAAAATAAGAAAAACTAAGAAGAAACAGTTATTTCAATGAAAATACATCAAATATGAAGTGTCAAGCTGGGAATTCTGGGAAAGTCAATTTACTTTTTTACTGTAAATTATACAACTTGTTCTTTTACAAAAACTGTATTATTTAACAGTATTTTACTGTAAAACTAGTTTTTAACCAATTAACAAATTAACTGTTTTTCACCATAGCATTTTTACAGTCTTTTACCGTTAAAGGGGTCATCGGATGCCCATTTTCCACAAGTTGGTATGATTCTTTAGGGTCTTCATGTAAAGTCTGTAACATACTTTGGTTAAAATTCCTCAATGTTTGTATAAAATAACACCCTTTTTACCTCCTCAAAAACAGCTCTGTTCACAGCGACCCGTTTCGGTGCATGTCTCTTTAAATGATAATGAGCTACTGCTCACCCCACCCCTCTCTTCCGTGGGGCGAGTAGACCATAGACTGTAAAAAAATATGGACGTAGTGTCCGTGACGTCACCCATAGGATTCTGAAAAGCAGTTTTGAAGCGTAAAGTAGGGTTGAGCTGGCCGTTGCCATCTTGATAACTGAAAATAGGCAAAGAGGCAGGACATGGGTGGAGCTGAGGTGACGTGACGACTAACAGACAGCAGACAAACGACAATCCACCTGTCACTCAAAGTGGCCACGCCCTTAATTATGCAGAACTTTAAGGCTTTATATAATGTAAACGAATGAGTTATAAAAAAATTCACCCCCCTCACAGTTGTCATGAAGGGCAAAATTAGCTATATAGACCAAAACCACAATTTGTACCAGGCTGTAAACATGTTTTTTTCTGCTGTAAAGTTGGGCATTTTAACATGAGGCTCAATGAGATTCTGCTCCCTTTTGGAGCCTGTCCCTAGCAGCCAGTCGATGAATTGCAGTTTAAGTCACTTCCGTATTGGCTCCAAGAGAAACTGGGGGAGGTTGCCGCTTGGTGTAGACACAAGACACTTGAAGTGCTGCCTTGGCGGACAGTGTACAACTGGCTGAGGGCAGAAATATGCTAATATGGGACAGTCCGTCAGCGGTCGTGGGCGGAGCATGAGCAATATGACATCATATTGCTCAGAAAATTAAAACGGCTTGATTATTGAGAGTGTTTAGGCTTTTTGAGGATAAAAAAAAAAAGGAGTGAAAAGATTTTTATCATTGTAGGGTGGTTGTGTCCACACACTACAAAGACACATTTATATGCAAATATGATATAAAAGTGCATATAAAAGTGAATTTTGCATCCGATGACCCTTTTAAAAAAAAATCACAATCTTTTTTTACAGTGTAGATTAAAATTGACATTTGCAAATTCACTTATATTGTCCACATTTCAATTAAAACAAAAAATTGTTAAAACAAAAGGATAAATTGTCGTGATATTACATGGCTGGCCAAATCAAAGGTCATCATGGGCCAACCTTGGCCTGTGGGCCCTGGTTTGGGAATCTCAGTCATTGTGTCAATAAGAATATGAATGGACCGAACAGAGAAATCTGCATAAATTTCTATATATTCTGCACCAAAAATTCTTCTTTGCCAAATACTAACATACATTTTAACTTTAATCTTGATCTTAAAATAAAAACATGCTGTGCTATTTTTCAACTATAATGAAGAATTTTTTTTTTTTTAAATTCAACTTTATAAACATGGGCTCTTATTCTTCTGAATAGAATGGGCTGAGAAAAAAATCGTACGTTTTATATATAGACAAAAGAATTGTCTCCATTATATCATCACACCAACTAAACCATGAGTAAGAGCGAATCTGCCCTCCCTACAAGGAGCTTGCATCCAATCAGATGAGGAGGTACGTTGTAATTGCAATCGAGAAAAATGGCCACACACTGCGCTCGAACAATAATGATGGGCTCAGAAAATGCAATGCCATTCTCTAATAGAAATCTGCTACAATTACACTGACAGCCAGAATCAGTGTACAAGTGTACATTTTTCTGTGTATTGAGTTTAAAGAACCAAGACCGCTTGTGTTCTCTGAAAAGAACATCATTAGGAAAAAACATGTTCAGAACATCAGTATGTGCTCTGCTCTTACTGATTGTTTTACTCTGTTTTCTCTATTTGCCATTTTATAACTGCTGTCAGCATTTTTTTTAAAACAATAAGAAAAATGACCAATTATAAACAAATTGAGTGAATAGTTGAAACGACTGTAGCTGTATGATCTGATAATTGCACTGCACTTCACTCCTGCACTGACTCTGATCTATCCCATGTAAATGCAGGACTTGATCTGTTATGTTTAAGCTGCACCACCCTTTCCTTTAACCAACAAATAGGGTGCAGTCCGTTTTTCTAAAGAATATCGACACTACAGTTGCAGGCACAACACTCACAAAACACTCCATAGCTATAAAAAACGATCAGAGCAATTACAACATGAAATAGCAGCAGATCTATTGATCTGGATGGAATCCTTGAAGCCTATATTCTCACGTGTCTGTTGACGATGATGGGGGAGCAGAGAGGGACACGGACGGGCTTTATGCATGCTTACTTATTCAGCTACTTGCTGACAAGATAATCCATCTGTGAGAGAATTGGAGTGATGTGTTCAGACTCTACAATATCGGGTGGGACAAAGCATCCGGACCAAATCTCACTGTGAGAAAGAAGAAAGCGTTGATTATCAAATGTCAATTCTACAGCATCAAACGGGGTGGAGAGGAAGTAAGGGAAAGCTCAGACCACAACTCTCACAAGGGCTTTTTGCTTGGCTTCGCACAAGAACACAAATGAGACAGAAGGGCCTGATGGGGTTTAAAGGGACTGCATAAGCATTTATTTTACATTTATGGGTATATATGAATGTTTATGTATTATTTATTCATATGAAATGGCACACTAGTCTTATGACCCAGACTCTTTTATAAGTTAAAGGGATAGTTCAACCAAAAATGAAAATTACCCCATGATTTACTCACCCTCAAGCCATCCTAGGTGTATGACATTCTTCTTTCAGACGCCTTTTCAGACGATCGGAGTTATATTAAAAAATGTCCTGGTTCTTCCAAGCATTAAATGGCAGCTTTTTGTAAGAAAAATATCCATATTTAACACGTTATAAAGTAAAATATCTAGCTTCCGGCGGACCGCCTTCCGTATTCAACTTACGAAAAAAACGCAACTGGCGCGACGATGACGTCAGGTGTATCGTTAGCGTTTTGAACTGCGAGAGGAGTTAGACTTTCTTCGTAAGATGAATACTGAAGGCGGTCCGCCAGAAGCTAGATATTTTACTTTATAACGTGTTAAATATGGATATTTTTATTACACAAACCCATCGATTCACTTCAGAAGGCCTTTATTAACCCCCCGGAGCCGTGTGGATTACTTTTATAATGGATGGATGCACTTTTTTGGGCTTCAAATTTTGGGCTGCCATTTACTGCCATTATAATGCTTGGATTAGCCAGGACATTTTTTAATATAACTCCGATTGAATTCGTCTGAAAGAAGAATGTCATATACACCTAGGATGGTTTGAGGGTGAGTAAATTATGGGATAATTTTCATTTTTGGGTGAACTATCCCTTTAAAGACATCATTTTAACATTTTAATAAAGTTTTGTGGATTTTAGTCCATGTTTGGGGTGTAGTATAATTCTAAACACTGACAAAATTCACTTTTAGAATTTAAACACAAATTTCTTTATCTTCCAGAAAAACACACCAAAATATAGATGACTCATCTTGCACTACACTGATTTTCATTCAATCAAATGCTCTCTAGATCAAGAGAGCCCCACCCCCAAATACCACCTGCAACCGACAAGTAGCAAATCATAATTCATGAAATATGACTTAACAAAAGCTGATCCCCTAATATTTCCCAGCTAAACTTCCTGTTTAAAAAAGAAATGCATCAACATAGGAAAGAAAATTGCTATCAGTCTTTAAAATGGTGATTTTGCACAAAAATTGAGGTTTCCTATCATGCTCATCAACAATGGACCAACACAATGAAGTTCATAAATCTAAGAACAAAATCAGCCTTTGGGGGAAAAAAAAAAACTGAGCACATTTAGAGAGGACTGTTTAACGGAAATCTAAAAATGAACAAAAAAAAAACAGTAAAAATAAGCAATTTTTTGTCTGTCATGTCAGGTCATGTCTGTCATGTTTCTCTTCTAATGCTGTTTAACATAAGCCAGTATAGGGTTACAAATTATATTAGCGCAGGAAACTGTGTGATGTAAGGGAGGTCTGCCTAACATTACCTCATTCTAGAGGATGTGAGGTCATTCTTGTATTAAATTGAACCTGACGTTCTGCTGTCACGAAGAGAACATTATGATGCGAGTATTCTGTTAATGGGAGGCAGATTCAAGAACGAAATAAAGACAAGCTTTCACATCCATGAATTAATCTTTTGATATGTTTGGGTTTAAGTCTGGAGGTGTTCAGTTACTCTGCATTACATCCAAAGGTCAGAAACAATGGGAAATATCGACCTGAGATATCAAAATACAGCACTCCTACAGCAAGCAGAGAAGCAGTTCTAAGCTTATAAAAGTGTGTGCTATAAGTGTACAAATATTTGTATTTTTCTTTTTTCTTTTCCATCTTTCTCTACCTCTCAGTTCAGATGAATTTTTAAGCTGATCCAGATGGATGGAAATGCAGAGAGAAGCAGAGAATGGCCTTGTGGGTAGTTTAGTTCAGCATGGCCGCTCTTGCGCTCGGCAACCATAACGACAAGAGGATTGTCACAAAGATTGGCATTTTAGTTGAAAAGATGACGACAAGGTAGACTGATGCTACCACTCCATCAGAAGAGGATTCGGAGAGGAATTATTTCATACAATTCCATAAAATGAGCTCTACTAATTTTGAAGAACTCATATAGTTCTGTTTGCCCTGAATCAGAGTTGTTTGCCCTTGTTCAGAAATCAGAATTTAAGATCTCCAAAATCTGGTTGACCAGACCGTTCTGTTGGCACTCTTGTGTCGAGGTCCTCTTTGATGCTGTTTTCCACTATGTGCAGGTGTGATTGGGTATATGGAAAAATTAAACCGGAGGAGCACAGTCCTCATCAACAGAGCTGCTTTGAAGTGTGTTTGTGTGTGTGTGACAGAGAGAGAGAGAAATTGATGGTAAAGCACCTACTGACTTCTGGCCATTAACAGCCATGCTTTGCTGGAGATTTTATCCAAGAGCAAAGTAGCATCTAAGTGCACATCACTTCAGCACTATAGAGAGAATGAGAAGTGTTATGAATATGTGTGCATTTGTCAATGTGTTTGTGTAATGATGTGACTAAATACTAATATTAAAAAAATAATTTTCAGAGTACTGAATGGACGTTCAGATGGTTGTAATTATGAACCAGCCAAAGCTCTTGTCAGGAAGAAAGTTTAAGTCCACTTTCATCTGCATTTATGAGCTGGGTGTCTTCCAATCTGTCCAGTCCAGATAAATATGCACTTGATGATCTCAGTTTTACGAATCTAAAACTGCACTTTAAAGAGACAAGCATTTTGAATCTCCAAACGAAAGAGCACTCACATGGAAAACTCCAGCAGAAGAGCAGGAATACATTAGAGATTCCAATCTCACAGGAGGCGGTGTGTCTCCATGTGTTGTCTTCCTGCTGCTGATGATGTGAGGATGTTTTTTGAGAGGAAAGAGGCAGGAGGTGAGGAAGAGCATTCCTGCTCTTCCGAGATCTACGTAAAAGGTTACGGCTTCACAGGTGACTACAGGTAATCACTTCCTCTCACTGCCAGAGAGACCCCAAAACATTTCTGCATCTACAAAAACATTCCCCTGTTATCTGTCGCCAAAGCCTCACTTAGGGATGCACTGATATTAAAATTCTGGCCAAAACGATAAAGTTAAAAATCATTTTTATGTTATGGCTGATAACCAATAAACGGCCAATTCTATAATATTTTGTCTAAATATATAAATATAACAATCAAAATAAAAACTTTAAATGCTACAAGTGAATTTAGACAAATAGATATTTATTTTCATATTTGATTAAGATTAAACTAAGATTCAATAACAGTGTTATTGAACTACCAAGTGTTTTTAAAGATGAATTTAAGTGAGAGTTAGATGACGATACAGTGGGGAGAACAAGTATTTGATACACTGCCGTTTTTCCAGGTTTGCCCACTTACAAAGCATGTAGAAGTCTGTAATTTTTATCATAGGTACACTTCAACTGTGAGAGACGGAATCTAAAACAAAAATCCAGAAAATCACATTGTATGATTTTTAAATAATTAATTTGCATTTTATTGCATGACATAAGTATTTGATCACCTACCAACCAGTAAGAATTCCAGCTCTCACAGACCTGTTAGTTTTTCTTTAAGAAGCCCTCCTGTTCTCCACTCATTACCTGTATTAACTGCACAAGGCTAGGATGGGCTACAGGACAATAGGCAAGCACCTTGGTGAGAAGGCAACAACTGTTGGCGCAATTATTAGAAAATGGAAGAAGTTCAAGATGACGGTCAATCTCCCTCGGTCTGGGGCACCATGCAAGATCTCACCTCATGGGGCATTAATGATCATGAGGAAGGTGAGGGATCAGCCCAAAACTACACGGCAGGACCTGGTCAATGAGCTGAAGAGAGCTGGGACCACAGTCTCAGAGAAAACAATTAGTAACACACTACGCCGTCATGGATTAAAATCCTGCAGCGCACACAAGGTCCCCCTGCTCAAGCCAGCGCATGTCCAGGCCCGTCTGAAGTTTGCCAATGACCATCTGGATGATCCAGAGGAGGAATGGGAGAAGGTCATGTGGTCTGATGAGACAAAAATAGAGCTTTTTGGTCTAAACTCCACTCGCCGTGTTTGGAGGAAGAAGGATGAGTACAACCCCAAGAACACCATCCCAACCGTGAAGCATGGAGGTGGAAACATCATTCTTTGGGGATGCTTTTCTGCAATGGGGACAGGACGACTGCACCATATTGAGGGGAGGATGGATGGGGCCATGTATCGCGATATCTTGGCCAACAACCTCCTTCCCTCAGTAAGAGCATTGAAGATGGGTCGTGGCTAGGTCTTCCAGCATGACAACGACCCGAAACACACAACCAGGGCAACTAAGGAGTGGGTCCGTAAGAAGCATCTCAAGGTCCTGGAGTGGCCTAGCCAGTCTCCAGACCTGAACCCAATAGATAATCTTTGGAGGGAGCTGAAAGAGCCTACTCACCCAATAATATTATATATACACAGTCAAACCAAAAATTATTCAGAGACAAGATATAATTTTTTACTAGTGGGTGCAGGACACTACAGTTCATTTATGTAAGTGAGTATAGCTAAATAAAGTCAACTGTGACATATTATACCCAAAAATTCTTCATACAGTGGACTACCAGTAAAACTGATAAAAATTTGGGACCAAAATTATTCAGACACTTTGACCTGATCATGTTTTGCTTAAGTGTTTTTTCTTTAGTTGCTAATGCGACCTTTTACACCACAGACTGAACAAAATTAAGCATTGCTTGGTAATTGGTTGACCTAAATTGCTATTATCTAATTGTGTACTTAAATTTAACAGCTGACAGCTGATTGGTTGATTGTAATCCATTACATATCTTTCTATCAAAGTTATCTGACATTATCAAGATGAATTTGTTCTGACAGTTTAACTCCGAGTTCTTGTCATATTTTATTACCATTTTCTAAACTATAGCGAATAAACTGTGATAATGTGAGAAAATGTTGAAGGTGTCTGAATAAATTTTGGTTTGACTGTATGACTCTGAACTGACCCCCTTTGTGATCGCCCAGGCTTTTGTTTGTCCTCCAAAAAAAAAAGAGCAAACAATTTTAGTTACACTTTATTGCTGGTGTTTTACAAGCAGAATGTTTTATATCATGATGAGGCTGATTGTATTTTTTACTTTATGGATGATCGTAAAAAGGGATATTGCTGATACCATCTTCTGAAAACACATTCGGATGGGTTTACAGGATTGTGAAACTTTAAAGGGTTTTATAACATACACGCAGTCCCCACCTCCTTCATTCATCTGACTTATGTGTTAGTACAACATTACATTCTCACTAGCTGTTCATTGAGTGACTCAACAGAGCATTCAGTGACTAATGATGAACCATTAAAATCTTCCAGTTACTCACTGAATGAGTACAAACTCTGTTTTTGCAGGAAATGCCAACAGATCAGATAGTGTGTGCGAAAAAATTTCTTGCATGCTCACAGGGGTCATAACCTCTGTTAATAAATGTTGTTCAGTTGACAGTTTTATACCCCTTTGGGGCCTGAAAAAAGGTTTAAAGTACATTTTACCCATTAAAAACTTATAGATACAGGTTTCCTGAGTTCCCCTTTCCGGAAGAACTAATAATCTGATGCCAAAGTCAAAACACTGACTATATGAGCTACATTTTTTGATGCACATCACTGTTACTATAAAACTGAATCTCCTGTTGTTGACATATTGAGCTGTGCCAGTCATAGGAGACTCAGGTTTGAGTCTGGCCGGAATCATGCATATTGTTTGATGAACGGAAAAAACAATTTAGTCGATTACTGTTACATACTGTCATTCTGTAGTTCAATCATGGTTGTCGAAAGCATGGGGAAGCAGCAAATTAACAATGACATCATACTCTAAACATTTCCTGCTGTCCCTCATCTCTACACTTCTCCTTCAATCATTGTAAACGATTAAAGGCCTTGAGCAGCACCTCTTGAGGCATTTCAATCTGAATCACGGAGTGAAGCACAAATCAAGCTCAGAATATGCCATCACACAGACAGGCACAAAGTTACTCAATAGAACCTTCACACTCACACTCACTGCTCCTTGGTGGTAGAAGAAGTTTCTAGCATTTACTTGATATATAGTCCATTCTTTTCTGTAAGCACTTGAAAGAATAGTTTACTCAAAAATGAAATTTCTGTCAACATTTCCTCACCCTCATTCGTTAAAAACGTGCATGACCTATAATGCAGATTCTGCCTGGGCCTACCAAAAATCAATAAAACCCACACTTTTTACCAGAAAACATCTTTTTTTCCTGCCATTATGCAATTATACCCTGTTATAGCTTCTGTATGACTCTTATGTACTCTTGAAATTCAGTATTGTGGCACTGCTATTATTATGGGCTCGTGGTAAGGGTTTTTCCTCATTTGTAAGTCACAAATTTGACCTCTAACCTCAATGGCACATCTAAGAATCAGTTGGAATGGAAACAACATGTCAATCGAGATTAAGTGGATTTTAAAATGACATCAATAGAATGACATCTAGAACATCTCAGAAGCACTGGACACGTATTAACACAAGGACAGATGCCCAATTGACCTATCGGTATGCCCTGCCCCCCTTAGTTACTGTTGCTAACTCGGACAAACAAACAGAGTTGCTAACTGTCTTACAATGACAGCTTTCAGTGTGAAAACCTTGTCCCAAGATGTTTTTGGACACAGAAGGACCACCTCTCGTCGAGGAGCACTCAAGTGAGACTTGAATATGCCATGGAGGGATATATAAACGTTTTTAAAATAAATATGGTGGGCAACAAGATTAATTTGGAAGCGAGGGTTTACAGATCACGACGTAAGCAGGAGAAGCCTCATGTTACAACATCCAGGATCAACACTGTTCATGTACCACAGGGTAAGATTAAATTAATTTACATCTAACCAGTTTAATATGGACAGATGCACTGAAATGTAGACCTTTGTTTATGTGTTTTTGACCTACACTGTTACATGACGTTAGAACAGTTAGCTATTTAGGTTTGTACGGTAGCATGGACTCACTAACTTTAATCGTAACTTAATGAGAGTATGACAACCAGAAAATCCTCTCAGGATACCTGGAATCAGTGTTACAAGTACCCCAGGCACATCGTTTTAACATTTTTGTAGCATAAACACCAACAAACCACTGAGAGCTTCGGATCTTCCAATGTTTCTCTATGGCGCTGAAACCTAAAGATGTCCGAGTTCCGGTCCCCGTGCAACTGATACTCAACTGCCATTGGCTCATCTGCGTTCGAGGGGAGGGGCTTACCGATAGGTCAATTAGAAGCAGACTGTTCTAGCAAAACAAAAAAAACAAGCCACTCACCTCTTCCATCATCCTTGATCTTGTGTAGGAGTTCGGAATAGTTAACCGACCCTTTGTTCTCCTCGAATACCAGGTCCATGGTTGTGATGTTTTCTTCATGCATCTCTGTGTAAAGCCCCTCCAGGGCGAAGTAGCATGCCCTTTCGCCCATTTTGGTGTCACTGAACATCAGCAGGGTGTGTTGGTGCCACCCGAAATGCCTGTAGAGGTGGAGGGCGTACTCACCCAGTTTCTTGTGTGTGGGGCCTGTGTTGGTGATGGAGGTGTACATTTCCATGTGCAGGAAAGCTACAGCAGGGGCCCCTGCCGTGATCATGGGGAGGCCCCAGTGAGCAGTGAACAGCCCAACTGGGGAGGAGGTATAGTCGCAGCCAGGTCCTATGAAGGCCCACGGGTTGTGTTCGAACTTCAGGTCCACAGCCATGAGGGGGGCGATGGACTCGGAACAGATACCGTCCCCATCCTCGCTGTTTGCGAAGATGTGGCGGAGGTGGTGCCGGGGCAGCAGAGTGGGGTCGGCATTGACGCGAGCGATGGCGCGGTCCAGAGCGGGTCCCACGCGGGGCCATGCCCAGGGGTAGGATGTATTGTGTTGAGGGAGTATGACAGCCAGTATGATGTCATCAGAGTGGATGTGTGTGGGTGTGCGAGACCCTTGGTGTCTGCTGGTCTTGGTCCAGGTCAGCAGTGTCCCACAGCACAGCAGCAGCAAAAGCAGCAGAAACGATCTGCCTTCACCGAAGCAGAGCAACAGACTCATATCACTGCAGCTCACGCTTCCAGCTGATCAGGAACACGACAATCAAAGGTTTACCATATGAGATTCAAATATATATACACAGTATAAAAAAAATACTTGAGTACTAAAAGGTGTTTTTGGAGATTTTACAGTTTCACTGACCCATACTATCTATATTTGGGTCAGAAAGGCTGCTTTAACCTAAATGTACTAATCTTATTTTCTCTGAGAAGAAAACTTGATTCTTTCACCTTAGTTTCCAATGATGATTTCTGTACTTTGACAAAAAAAAAAAAAAAAATAGAAAATAGGAAAAGGGAAGAAAAGATTTTGCTGTTTCACTCTATATTTGGATCTAAAAGGCACCTGGGTCTGTAACCTATTTCTAAATGTACTAATCTTATTTTCAGCTAGATGTACCAATCTTATTTTAAAGAAAATGTTACTATTTTACCCTAGTCTTTCACCTCACTTTTCAAGGATGAGGGCATATCACCAAACCTGTCTGTGTTGCTGTTTGGTTAATATGCTGTTTTAGCCAACATATGCCATTTTGTTAATTTCTGTACAGCTCAGGTGATTGGCTCATAAAAACCTAGTTGCAGAACTGAGCAGCCATGAGCAAAGATGACAGATTTTCACATAATGTACTTTAGGGTGGTCTTGCGCCAACCAAGCAACTGTCATCGCTAAAAGATAGCCAGTAACACTTTTCAATAAGGTTCCATTAGATTCAATTGTCAATAACAATTTTAACATCATTTATTAATATAGGATCATTTTCATTTTTAAATATATTGTTGTTCATATTAATTTATAAAAGAATTGTTAAAAATGTATTAGCATGTGTAGAAATTATAATAGATTTTTTTTTACAAAGCAGTACAAAAAGGTAAAAAAAAAAAAAAAAAAAAAACTCTAAATATGACAGAAACACCTGAATGTATCCTGAATCACAGCTAAAAATACACTTAATGCCTTCGGTTGTAGAGAACAGAAATCTGTAGCAGTTGTTCTCAAATGGTGGGTTGCAAAAAAATCAGAGAAAAACAGCACTGAAGGGCAATAATAATACAATGCAAGTAATCATGTAATCGTGCATTTTGGAATGGATAGCTTCAAATTTCTGTTGTTCACAGCAAAGGTTTAATTCTAACTCCATGATATTTTGGCACAAATTCATCTGTCACTTGGTAGAAGCTAAACAAATTAATCAGATACCAACACAGACAGGTTCAGTGACATGCCCTCATCCTTGAAAACTAAGGTGAAAGACTAGGGTATAAGTAAATACAACCCAACCACATTAAATTCTGGTTACAGGTTTCGCACTGTGGTGGGTTGCCACATGTCCAGCATTGAAGGAAAATCAGCAAAATCTGAGTCCTCAAGCAAAACCAGTTGAGAACCACTAATCTAAATTTAATGACAAATCATATATTGTGGAAAAAAACTCAACTAAAATTTCTAACACAACTGAACAGAAAACTTACCTTTTATACATGGTGTCTTCTGGTCTCCTCAACATGAGCCGGTACAAACATGTGACAGTCCACTCAGCACAGCACAAAACACATCCTTGCCTCTGTGAAACTCATCCCCACAGGCTGACTGTGTGTCAGTCAGAGTGCCAAGAGCAGCAGTGATTTTCTCAAATCACATTACCTCACAGAGAGCTCCACCTCATCTCTGTGTCGAGCTACATTCTCTGCCATGCTCCAGGGTTCTGAGGGTATTAATGCCTCTCAGCTGCAGCTACTGCCGGAAGAAAGAGAGAGAGAGAGTGACAGAGTATGTGTGTGTGTGTGTGTGTGTGTGTGTGTGTGTGTGTGTGTGTGTGTGTGAGAGTGTGTGTGTGAGAGAGAGAGAGAGAGAGAGAGAGAGAGAGAGAGAGAGAGAGAGAGATAGAGAGAGAGAGAGAGAGAGAGAGAGAGGGGATGATCAGCGCTGATGTTTTAATGCATCTTCTCTTCTATGTTTCAGCAGGGTAAAGGTTCACCCTTTGGTCAGAAAGCACTTCCAAACAGTCCCAGCTATTAAAAAAAAACACTCCTCTAATTTCGAGTCAGAGAAAATCAATAACATCAAAATCCATTAGCTTCTACCGTGCATTAAGAAACCATAGCTGAATATTACCTAGAAGAAACAAGAGGTCAAGATTTGACTAGTTAGCATGACCTTGTTATCTCCTGCTGGTATTGAAATGTGGGGGGAAAAAACTCTTCGTCCATTAGCGACTATAGATTAGTGACTAAAAATGTTAAAAAAAGTAGATTTAACATTAAACACAGAGTAAACATTTAATAAGAAAAGTTTGAGAAAAATGCAACCTTGATGAGATAAAAGATGAGATGAGATGACCTCTTTCAAAAACATTTAAAAATCTTAATTATTCCAAACTTTGACCGGTAGTGTACATAGCTAATAATTCATTCAGTGCCCAATTTTGATTTGGGGTGAAATTTGCATGAATGAAATGTGCATGTCGTTGTGGTGCTATCAGCCAAATCAGCATCTCATGATGACAATAACGTACAATTAGATTCAATGGTCGACAAATTTTTTTAACATAATTGATTAACATAGGTTAATATCCATATTCATTTTTAAATATACTATTGTTCATTGTTTGTTAAAATTACACTTATTGAACCTTACTGTCAAGTGTTACCACATTTCTTGAGAAGTATAGTGTGTAAACATTTTTACTTGTTTCAGAAAGATAGACCTAACTAGGGGGAATACAGCGCTGAAAGTGGTGGTGGATATGGCCACAGCAGTGAGGTTACAAAGGTTTAAACGCTGTTGTGAGCTGATATCTCCTCACTGTCATTTGTTGAAGAGGTATGTAACCCTCATGTGAGGCAAGTCAGAGCAGTTTCCAGCTGCCAAGCATGATCTGAACTCTATGGGTCAGGAAAAGCTCTATCTGCTCACCACACATTTTGAGTTCAACCTCTACTAACCTGCTGTTATAGATCACATCTCTTTCATCTTTCTTTTCTTGTTGTAATATATTTACATTGTAACGTATAGATAAATAAATTAAATGGGTGGTATAATTCTTTATGGCAGTGATTCCCAACCAGGAGTACACATACCTCAACAGGTTCAAAAGACTAATTGGAAAGACTGCAGTTTTGCAATGTTAAACCTATACAAAAAATATTTATATTTATCAAGATTAATATGATTTTCAGTTTCTATTTAAGTTGGAATGCACTGAAATTATAAAAAAAAAAAAAATCAATAAATTGCAGATAAAAATAAAAATAAAAGACTAAAACCATAATTAATCATTTAAAATGCTACAATTGAATTTAGGCATCACAACATTATAACATACAACATGAAAAATATATATATTTATTTTGAGATTGGATAAATAATCACACTTCACAGTGCTATTAAATTATTAGTGCCCCTAAAGCACTAACTTAATCTTTATTTTTTCCAAATGAAAAAAATTAGCATGCACAATTATCCAATAATTGATTGTAAAAAATATTTACAATATTTTAAGTAAAACTATAGGGGGTTTTATATATTGGGTGACGTACTACAATACATGTGCTACTGACTTTTTATAGTAATGATATTGCTAATTGATATCCAGTATAATATGAATTAAAAAGAAACAATTCTGGTTGAAATCGATGGGAAACACTGCTTTAGATTCAGGAGACGTTTAAAAAGAAAGATACAAACTGAACTCGGATCAGTGTTCAGTCAGTTCTAGATTTGTCCTTCGCCCCCCTACAGAGAGCCCCGGGACGGTCAGATGGATAGAATTACCAAAACAGGATGCAACACAATAGCGTCTCCATCTCTTTCTCTCTCCCAACATTTCCCTTTCCAATCTCTATCTCCATATTTCATTCTTTATAAGCAACCCTTATTTAAGAAAAAGGCAGAGAAAGTGAGATTGTTCAGTCTAGCACACAGCAGACAGGAAGCAGTAATTGACGGAAGCTGTCAAATGTTTCAAACACATTCACCACAGAGCTGTTCTTGTCCTTTTTGCCATTGTGTAAACTCACCTTAAAATGCAATCATTGCTCGTTCTAAAGCAGGACACTGGCTCCCGGCACTCTTCCTCTCTCTCTTTCTCATTCTGGGGAGCAACAGGAGATAACACCAGCTGGACAAGCTTGTGGGACTTTGGAGCAGAACTGCATATAGGGGGGGGGTTTGTGATCAACTGCCATCCAAGTACTGTTTTCAGAGAGACTAATGCACAGGAACAACTAAAGAACTAACCCTAGTTCTATTATTTGATGTTTCCGGAGTCTGAATTTTTTTAAATGAGAGTGCACCACGTGCCCGCAAATACTAATTTGCAAAAACTTTTTTTTATATAGAACAAAACTACACATAATCGTGTTTCAAACCTCTCATTTTGACAAATAACTTGCTCCTAGGGCCACCAGAACCATGTGATTTCAGTTGGTTCTAAATATTATCGCAAATATTATGCAAACCACTGATCTGTAGTGTGAACTTATTGATGAATCATAATTTGTTTTTGGCATTCTAGCATACTCCACTTACCATTTCTGCCATATAAAGTAACGGCAAGAAATAGTAAGTGTAGCATGCTATTTCGAATTCAGCCACAGTAAAGTTAAAAATCCAGGAAGCACTGACAATCTTTCTGAGGTGAGAGAAAATGGGCAATTTTACCTGTAGGTGTTCCCAAAAAGGCTGTTTATAGTTGATTGCAGCTCTCACATCTTTCTCCCAGCAGCACTGATGTGGTCAGCACCGAGTCTGACTATCTTAGAGAGACATTCTGAAAAACTAACCTACTTCTTAAGATGTGCTGCCCATGCCATTTGTGCACATAGTTTTTTTTTTAAGCCAATACCAGTGGACATACCTTCATGCATGGCATTTGGTAAATTTGTCATTTCTAAAAATGTAATATTGTAAAATGTAAAAGACAAAAAACACGATTACTTATTAGATTTTTGCTACACAATATAGCCAATTTGTCATCTTATTGGTTAGGTTTTGAGACAGTAAGGGTTACACTGAGAAAGAGGTGCATTTTGTTTCACAAGCATGTCAGCTTAAACTAGCAGTCATGTTAAGTGGTCAAATCAGACTTCATATGAGAACATTTTGTTGTTGCAAACTGAAGAGATTAAGCCAAGCAATGACATGACATCATCATCTTGATATGTGCTCGTCTCACACAAGTCCCGCATCATTAATTTTTCTAATCCAGAAAGTCTGAAAATAAAAATAATGTGGTTGTGGATGAACCTCAGCCCTCTCCTCGCTGTGTACACTATAATGAGACATGCTAACTTTGTTCAGCTGTCTCAAACTTCATATAACACTTAAACAATGAAATCTGTGCTCAGTGAGCAGCACATAAATATTATACAGGAGCTGTTACATTAAAACCAGTGTGGAACAAGGGGTTATAAATGACGTACCCATGCACCATGGAGATAGTGATGGAAATCAAGCTAAAGTGACACCCCTGATCCTGTAATTCTTTTTGGTCTTCACGCACCTTGCATAGCACGGGGGCCAAAGGGGAGACAGCCAGTGTCATTCTACCAAGCCACTTTCATCTCTGACTTCATCACCTGCTGAATGTAGCGCTGTTGGCAGGAATGCCATGGCAACCCTCCTCTGGTCCTCAGAGTGGCATTTTACAGTCCAAGTGTCTGAACACAAGAGATCAGGGAAGAAGGGAGATAGGTGGCAGCCCCCCTAGCCAAACCGACTCCTGCTAAGAGCAACGCATGATGGTGCCAAAAAACAAAACAAAAACAACATGTCACAGCACACAATACAGGTTTGACATGATAACTTTTACCTGTTTCCAGCTGAGAACTTGCTGAATTGGTAAACCTTGGTAAGTCTTAAATGACACAGCAAAAGGGAATTTTCAAAAACTTTTCAAAAAGTTGTTGTCATCTGAAACGGTTGACTTTTCATGATCCCTCTTCTTCTATAACAGAGTGGCAATGCAAAACGTGCTTAATAATTAACAAAAAATATTAATATCGTAGAATCATGTAAACAAACAACAAATTATGCTTTGAAACCTACAACCCACGACTGCAGCATAAATCACACAAAAGTACATTTACTCTTAATCCATGAATGAACACCGACAGCCTCCCCAGGGTGAGCTTGGGCTTGATGAAGAAGATCTGGCTTGACAAAGAAAATTGGTTTTGGACCACATAGTGTGTCTGGATGTTTAAACAAAGCCTAACAGATAAGGAAAGATATAGAAAACAGTGTGATCTGACATGCACTTCAAATAGTCAACGTTTCAGCCAACAGCTTGAAGCATTAAAACCATTTGGAAGGTGTGAGGGGGGCAAAGACAGAACTAGAGGTGATGGCTCAAGAGAGGCTTAAAAATACAGATTGGTTTAAATTCCTATGGAAGCAGGAAAATAAAAGGGTTGTGGTGAATGAAGGTCTGGCCACCTGCAAACATTCAATCAGAGGCGATGGTGATGCGAGGAGAGGCAGATCCTTCTCTAATCAATTTCTACAGCATAACTGGAATACATAACTCATTCTTTTTGCTATAGTATCTCATAAGTTGCAGTTACACGTGATTCTGATTTAAGATGTAGACGGCAACACCAATGTGGACCATGGTAACATTTAACAGCTACTGAAATACTAATTAAACGTCTGTGGGACGTTTATTTTTAAATCATCATTTGGGATGTTTAAACTACAGAAGACTACAAACACCTAGCTCCCCCTGCTGGGCAAACATCTAG
This sequence comes from Coreius guichenoti, assembly GCA_039654105.1. Classification (NCBI taxonomy): domain Eukaryota; kingdom Metazoa; phylum Chordata; class Actinopteri; order Cypriniformes; family Gobionidae; genus Coreius; species Coreius guichenoti. The sequence continues at coordinate 18,507,790 of CM077176.1, forward strand.
CATTTACTAAGGTTATCTTCAAGCAACAATTTCTTTATTTAAATAAACACACACACACATTTTTTTGAGAATGTGAAACAGAACTGATCATTCAATAAATGTTGTTTATGGATATTTTTTAGTACTTTACTATAATTTTTTTAGTTTATAGTAATTTTTTTCCTCACCAGGATATCTTCACTAGAGACTAAATATATGTGTTGCCAATTATCTGGACCTGTGTGAAGTCCCAAGAGTGCTAAAGAACACCTTTATCCTCCTGTGGCACAGGCATAAACTCTGGATATTGGTTCAAGTGCAGTGGGATTCAGAGGTTGAGTCATCTGATGCTTCTATAATCCAGGGTACCTCACACTATGAGAAAAAGGATAAACATGATCCAACTGAAGCACTCTCAAAACATCTTACCCGGGTTCTCTTATAAAAAAGCACTGATCTACAAAATGATAGCATGAAAGGACACAGTTTTGGTGAAAATAGATTTCTAAAGAGAGGCCAACTCATTAGTTTCCGCAGCAACAGGAGACTGCACCAACTGTGGTCTTCCATTGGTCCATCACTACTATAGGAGAGAAAGCAGAACGGAAATTGTTTCATATTAGTGATAGCAGCAGATGTTTTTTGATTAATGACTTACCCTTGGTCTGGGATTTTCAAAATAATCAGCTTTGGCTCATATATAACTGTGAAACAACAAGAAAAATGAAAAAAGAAAACATGCAAATGAAGGGTTGCTATTTTCCTTTTTAGAGAATTTTGTACACCAGCACTTACACAAAGTAAAATTAAAAAATAAATCAAAGAAAAACGAAGCCCGAGACAAAAACAGCCAATTCCAAACATCTTTTATTAAAGAATAGGAAAACCAACTATCACCACAGGGTGAATGCTTAAACAGTTCCACATGAACTTTTCTATTTTTAATCACCAGCTCTAGCACATTATCAAATATTATATATGTATATGTGTACAATTTTGCATATGGTAATCAAATCGGAATGATACAAAACAAAAGATGGCTGACATGTAGCTCCTTCAGACCAGTTATAACCCAAATAAGCCTGATTGTCAGCTTGAATGAAATTTTATCATATTATTTGTCTCATATATATCTTGATACAGTTTACAACCAAAATGGAAAAACGGATGTCGGCTATTAAACGAATTTGTTTCGCATTACAAAGCGCTTATAAAATATTAACTAGCAAAATTTTAACTGAGAGGTAATTCATGTCCATCCAATGGAATTATTCAATGGAACTGCTTACCAAATAAAGTGCTACTGAAACGATTTTCACAGAAACAAGATTTTGTAGTAAGCAGCACGAGCCTTTGGAAAGCATTCAATTCTTTCTTGCTCAGTAGGACTACAGGAAATATAATGATTGTTGAATTAGAGTAACAATCTGGAAGTCAGAGGTTTCTAATCAGCAGAGCTCTGAGGAATGCAGCAACTATATACAATTAGTTCAGGTCTGCTGGAGTCAATCAATAAGGACAAATAACCCTGTAACAGAGCAGTCTATCTGTTAGTTAGATTGCATGCTCCATTAGTTAGGGTTAAACTAAAGAATATGAGGTGGAGCTCAACTTTGGTCTCACATCATGTCCTTCAAATCAACCTGAGCCATATATGCATCCAGCTCAGCATCCAGATGGCTCTTGGACATGGACATGTACTCATCCAGTTGTTCATCCAACTGTTCCCGAGAAGGAACCTGATGGCTGTTGAACCTGGCCCGGCTGCACCCTGAATACGCCCCACCGACAGACGTAAAACGACCACCTGTGCACACAGGATGAGAGTTTATAGCAGAGGGAAGGTTATGAATGAAAACATTTGCATGTTCTGAATCTAACTGCACCACTTCAGTGAGGTGAAGAAGAATACACATGATATTCATACAAAAATAAATGTCTTTTTGAGAGAAACATCTGCCATCTGGCAGCTTTTTAGTACTTCGAGCTGTTGACAAGAGCAAAAATGATTAATCAAATAAATGTATCTGCAATAGTTGAAAAGAAATGGGTAAGAGCCCATTTGTCCTAAGTGTTTCTATAACCAGGTAAATTGCTGCAATATTTTGTTTATCTGATGCTTGTTGCTCACTGAACGCACTGAACGTGTAAACAGCCAAAAAGCAGATGGAATTACATGTATATATTCAATCAAATATGCAGGCAATACTAATGAACAGTGAATGTTGATGGCTTTTAACTATAGGAAATTGCTTCTGACATCATTACGGAAATCAGAAGAACTTGCTAAACCAGCAAGTATATTATTTGAATGTATTTTCATAATTATAATCACACTAGTTTGTAGTGCAAATAGTTTTACAATTTACTGCACTTTCTTATTGTTCTAGTTATTTACCTATAGCAGCTAATGAATCAGAAGTCTCACACATCCACAGAAAATAGCTTACTTTTGCGTTGCAAAATAAGGTGGATAGACATAATAATAATAAGGCCGATAAAATAAAAAGTATGTCCGATTCCAACGCTCATGTCACATCCTGTCTACTGAGATACCTTCATCTGATTAATAATTGAAGGCAGCATAGGTGTATCTCTCGCTGCCTATGATATCCCACCATCCTGTGTGTTTGATTCCGTGACACTTGAGCAAAAAATAAATGTGGCATCTGGCAGTTGCGGCTGGTGGACAGTTTGTGCGTAAATATGCAACTTTTCCCAATTTTGATGTAACTTCTAGCCTCAGAAGCCTGTCCGTTTTTCACGATGTACCTTCATGTGCAAGTCACTTCCTGAGAGGGAAGCGAGGCAACAAGTCAGCTGGCTAAGCTTTCGGACAGCCCTTGTTCTCACCTGTCCTTCTAATGGCTCCTCCCCCTCTGGTTCTCATTGCTCCAGTCAAATTAATTATGCCTCCAGACTGCTGCTGCTGGCCACACCCCCTCTGAACACCTAGAGTGTTTACTACACCATGCTGTCTACTCATGCCTGTACACAGAAACACACATGCATGTACATGATGATATAAAGTCATGCTGGTGTCTCTCTCACTTTGTCACTCACTTCTCCTTGTGTAAAATCCTTTGACCAGCCCTCTTCTGCATCCTCCTCCTCCTCTCGTTTGCCCCCGCAATCCCACCATGCACCCTCTCTCCAAGGGATGGCCGAGCCTGGCCTTCGCACTTACTTTGCACAGTTGATTATCTATATTCTGCAGAGAGGAAGAGTGACAGAAACTATTTAGTCTACCATTAGAGATCATCAGCTCTGATAGTGTTGTATTTTGTCAAACAGAATGTGTCTGACAGATACATTATGCAGGGCAGCCAGCACAGAAGGTCTGTTGGCCATCTCCAGAGCCAGCCGCTGGTTCTCAAGCGAGGCTGCAGTCTGCTGTTTCACTGCGGCGGTGATGTCCATCACATCATCTGTTTGTTGATGCTTCAGTAAACTGGTGAAACTACAGGGAGGAGAATAACAAGACAGAGAATTAAAGCACACCACAGTGACACTCAGCTGCACTGTAAACAAATGTATTTCTTGACAAAATTTCTACAATAGCATCATGATTGCTAAACTAAATCGCACCGGTCATGCAGAGAGACGGTGCATGTGCTGTTCAGAATGATCTTTTGGGGTTCCAGAGGATTCATTTTCACATCCAGCTTGCGGTGTAAACGTCAGACTTTCAGTCAAAACATACGCTAAAAAAAAGTAGAATGAGAAGTCAAAATAGTGTTGACATCTAACTTTAACCTACATAGACCTAATTCTAAGTGTACATCCCAAAATTGTCAGTGCTAGTTTAGCACAACTGATTTGCATGAAACAAATCTTAGTAAACATTTGAACAGAAATGTCGCATGTTTTAATAAGCTATATACATATCATTATTAAAAAAAAAATAGTTTTTTTTATTTCCCACCATTGAAGTTAGCATCGAAGCACGCACACAGCAGCACTCAATGTTATTAGAATAGTTTTAGTTGGTTGTTTTCTGCCAGGTGTGCGGAGTTTGGTACAGTGATTCACACGCTGTTACGGTCCGGCTGATTCTGAATATTCTACCGCCCTCTACCGGACATAACATAACACACCACAATCTCTGTGTCAGAGAATATATGTAATTTAAAAAAACAATATTAAAATATGATCTGATAATATTTACTTAGTATACTTTGTATAAAGTTAACAGTTTTCTATTTTTCTATCCACTATTAGAGTAATATTAGAAGTATAAACATTTATTTATTTATAATTTTTAATTCACATTTATTTGTATTTTACAATAAATAATGAATTTTAATATTCCAAAGCGATATTATAGAAAATAAAAGCTGACACTTTCTCTTTGGTTTTGTTTCTTACGATTAAAAACTATGGCTTTAACTATATACAGATTTAATAAAATAAATTATTTTCGTGGTTTCTAAAGCAGAATGAAAAACGAAACGTGCCCAATATCAAATTTAACAATACTCATTGCGTTATAGACATTTTTTAATTAATGTTAATATCTAATTAATAACAACAGTCTATCAACAGTCCTATAGAACTTGACTACATTTTATAAAATCTTGAGAGTCCTTTTTTGAAAATCCGTAGTACTCCATGGTTCCTTCAAAGTTCACACTAATGGCCTGCTAATCAGATGACCGACCAGGAACCATTGGCACCGATGGTCTCTACGATCAACTTTTTTATTTTACTTATTTCACCTTCACTTGTTGCTTAGAATGATTTCGAGCAGCGAAAAAAAAAATCATTACTCGTAAATTTTGTCTTGTGGCCATTGGTTTCTGTATCAGTTTCAGATTTCAGTTTTATTGTGCTTTATTTGTTTGACAAATAGCTCTACGTTTGTATCGTCAGGGGAGTTACCTCTCTCTCTCTCTCTCTCTCTCTCTCTCTCTCTCTCTCTCTGGATATGCGCGAGTGAGTAGACGGGCGCAGACATACACAGAAGAGTGAGCACATGTGACACATAACATGTAAGTAGTCTTTATATTAACTTGCATGATTTTGCTGTTTGTGTTTTATGTATCTGGCTGTGTGAGCAGAAAGAATGAAACCAAATAAACTAGTGTCTGATTCAGGAAGTAACTGTTCGGCGTTTCCCTTACTGAAGTTCAGAATGATAGACATATATGGACACATGGATATAAAATTATTTGCTTAGTTAATAAATATAGATGCATTGAACTGGAATTTTCTTTTTTCCCCCTGTAACATCCTATTAGGCTACTTAAAACTGAACATCTCCACATCACCTGCGTAGCAATGCCCAGTTCTGAGAACTGTGGTTACATTCTTGTATTTGCATGATTTTCTACTATTGCTGTGAAAACTATACAGTGACCCCAGAAGTTTTTAGACATTTTAACCACACTTGAAATTTTGACAAGTTTGAATTTTATTGCATTAGATCAGTGGTTCTATCTTCGCTTCAGAATAATATTGAACACTAAGTGGTGACCCAACACAGTATTAAAATAGTTTATTGTACAAAAGTAACAAAAATGTCTTAAATATCAAACATTTAAATTATTAATGTAAGAGTGAACTGCATAAGCCCAACAATATTTTGCATTCTATACACAAATACAGTACAATATGACAAAATACAGTACAGTTTGAATGGACACACAGCCATGGAGGTCAAAAACAAAAGGTTTTCTCTTTCATTTTAAAAGTTCATAAGCCTATATGTATTCTGGGTATCAACCTATATACAATTATACTAAATAGATACGTGGGCATACAATTTAAATAATTGTATTATTTGCATTTTGCATTGTTTTTTTCCCTGCTGTCCACTGAGCCGGGTTGCAACTCACCAGATGGGACCATTGCATTAGATAACAAACCTTTCTCAGAACTGATCAAGTCAAGATTGACAAACCTCTTTTTGTGAAATGTTTTGAGTGAAAAGTGTGCTTGTGCTGTCTTTCTTTCTTTCTTTAAAATAATTACCACATGATTTTATGTTTTAATACCCAGTGCAATGACATTCATACATTTTTAATGGTTGGTAAAGTGTCCAGGCCACATACATATACCATTTCTTTTTCTCTTCTAAAATAGTGGGAGCAGAATGTCTGTGAATGCCCCCAGCAGCAGTGATGCGTGTTTAAGCATCGTTCACAGCCTGATGTGCCACCGCCAGGGAGGAGAGAACGAGAGCTTCGCCAAACGTGCCATCGAAAGCCTGGTAAAGAAACTCAAGGAGAAAAGAGATGAGCTTGACTCCCTCATCACCGCTATCACTACAAATGGAGTCCATCCAAGCAAGTGCGTCACCATACAGAGAACACTGGATGGACGTTTGCAGGTCAGAGCATTACCAGCCAACATCATTGGTTTTCAACATAAATTAATCACGTGTGAAAAAAAATCATGATTTTTGCATGACAAATGCATGATCTGATGACACCACAACTGGTCAGTGACTTCTAATGAAGCTTGGTTGACCAAGGAAGCAAGTTAAGCTAGTTCAGAATTCTGGTGGGGAAACAAGCATACCAGGCTAGGTACCAGCATCCAAAACACAACATATATTAGCCAGTTTATGGTAATTGAAATAAAACTGAAAAAAAAAAAGAAATATAAATATTACATGTTTTTTTAAATTATACGAAACTTGTAAATGTTGCATTGCCAACTAACGGAAATTGAACTGAAGTTACTAAAATTACTAAAACTGAAAAAAAAAATAATGAATTTAATCTATGTAGAAAAAAATTACTAAATTTAAAATGAAACCTAATAAAAACTAGCATGCTAAGCAATGTTGGTCTTTTCAGCTGGTATGCCAGGCTGTTGGTATCATCTTACACATAAATATTCTGTTATTATGGAAAAGCCCAATCATTTTTCAGTGTTAATTATTTTTCCGAATGCGACTGACAGTGTAAACAGGGTATGTGGCCAGTTCTCCACTTCAAATGAAATCTGAACATAAACAATATGAAATAAAGCTCCCGCATGTCAGCGTTAATTACATGTCAAAATACAGGAAAAGACACACCACATTTTTCCTAGAGGTTCCATGCCTCTTCCAGAAGTACAGAAGTGACTGCACTCGTGTCATCTACGTTATAATGAATTTTCAAGAACATAATTAACTGAAATAGATTCACCTAAAGAGCCAGTTAATCCAAAAAGCATGCATAAACACTTGAACTGACAAATAAACAGGCACATCATATCATAATGGCTCTTAATACAGTATGACATTTTGTAATGTGATCACTTTTCATGTTTAAGACCAAAAGTCTGGCAGACTTTCACCTCTGCATTTATAACCATCAGAGGAGGAGGATCGAGGTATGAGTGATGTTAACATGGAAGAAATCTTTTCTCCCAAAATAGTCAGCTCATGATTTTAGAGAGAGGAGAGGCCCGTGGAGAATGAGACAGAAAGTTTTCCCTTCCCCCAGCTGTAGACGGGGAGAGAGGCGGGTGGAGGGCGAGGAAGGGTTGTTTTGTCTGAAACACAGGAAAGGGGCGTGGCCAAGCTTAAGCCTGTCTGTGTCGCTGTCTGTGTATGTGGGAGAGAGACGACTGTGTCAGTATTTGAAGCATGAGTGCAATGTATTCAAGTAGGACATTTAAGCAACAAGTTCTGAATGTATGCGTGCATCTGTATGCATGTGTGCTGAACTCTGTTTCATGTCACACACAGCTATTAAGGTTTGTTAGTGGAGAAATGTGATGTTTATGAAAATGAGAGGGTTCTGAGAGTTTAACATGGTGCTCTGTCTGTGTGTGAGTTTGTAAAACGTAATGGGGTTGGCAGTGAACCAGCTCTGTCTCTGTCTGTGCGCCGACTGTCTCCGCTTTGACTCGCTCAGGAAGGTCAGTCTCCTGGGTGGAGAATTGTAAGTCATTCCAATAGCAAATGAGGTCACAGTGTGTTGCCACTCACACATGATTTAGAGAAGATGGTCTGACGGCCGAGTCAAATGTTTCTCTGTACTTCTTATCTTCTGTGTTCCTTCTCTTTCTCTGACTTCTAACATCTTTCTGTGTGATGTCATGCTCTTGAAACTTTTGAATGACCTTGACTGAACCGTGAGCTGTCAGTGACTAGATTATATTCAGCATATTCTGTTGTTCCCTATTGTGACGTACTGTATATCCGAGTGAAACTGCTTCTTGAACAAGAAAAAACGTAGGGTGGGACTTCAGTCAAGAATGGGTCCTGATGGGGGGGGGGGGGTAATATTATAATATTGTATATATAATATTAATATAATGTCAAATTAATATATCACTAAAACATATTTAGTTTTCTTTAAAAACCAAATACACTACATTTTGAAAGAAAAAATGTATTGAAATATACACTGCTTTTCGAAAGTTAGGGGTCATTAAGTTTTTACTGTATTTTTGATCAAATAAATGCAGCCTTGGCGAACATAAGATACTTCTTTCAAAAACATAAAAAAAACTTACCAACCCCAAACTTTTGAACGGTAGTGAATATGAAGCAAATGTTACCAAAATCAAAACCTGACATTCTGAAAATGAATCATGAGATTAAAAGCAATTCACTATTTTGGAGCCCTAATATTCACGTAAAGTTTAAAGGTCTGTCAAACAAAGATGAGAGACCATGATTGTCACATTTTCCAGTTGTGTTTTACATCACATTACAACAACAGTCTTCTATTTCGTTTGGCAAAAAAGTGTAACAAACTCATCTATGTCTAATCCATTAGTTATGTCTTTCTCGTGAGCCAAAATCATCAAATTCATTTTTCTCTGAGAACTGAATAGTTCTTTGGAACGGTGTTAAGACTCGGGACAGGGTGGAGAATGAATATGATACTGAGGACACTCCAATTACCAGTGCATGCAGTCCAGGGAGTGTTTCAGTCAGCGCATAATAAATAACACTAAATAGAAGAAAAATAAAATGATCAACAAAAAGGTAGAACAGAATCCTTCTCTTTGTTAAATGTTTGTAACTCATTTCTATGCAACTTAATATTAACCAATAAATGATTTGAGTAAAATACATAATTCTTCAAAATGTGTTATTATTATTAATATCACACTATAAGTTAAAAAAAGTCATGACCGTGAGAGTGATTTCAACTCTGTTATAATGCTGTACTGTTGACATGAAGTGTTGTCATTGCTCCTCAGGTGGCTGGGCGGAAGGGTTTCCCTCATGTCATATACGCTCGTCTGTGGCGATGGCCGGACCTCCACAAGAATGAACTCAAGCATGTCAAGTTCTGTCAGTATGCGTTCGATCTGAAGTACGATAACGTGTGTGTGAACCCCTACCACTATGAGCGTGTGGTGTCCCCTGGGATTGGTGCGTATGTTTGTAAAAACACAAACTAACTAAACGTTTTTCATCACTATTCCAATTTTAGCAGGGAAATCTTTTGATATAGAACATGCAGTATTCTTGAACGTGATTCTGTGTTGATATTTTGGTGATTTTATTATATAACGCACTGTTCTATGTTATTTTTTTCTTTCTTCTCATCTTGCAGTGGGATTCAGTTTGCCAAACACAGGTGAGCGGAGCTCTGAATAAATAGTGGCGGCTATTAGCGCTTGTATTTGTTCTCCACATGTGAAAGAAAGAATGTCTCAAACATTCATTTGGGCTAATCGCTGACGGCCCTGATCGCTACGCTGCTGGCAGCCAACCTTTAATCAGACAGAGACTGCCATAAAATGTGTCAGATCGAGACATGCAAGGACTCGCCCTGCAGTGAGAGAGACTAACGGACAGGAGTTTGGAGAGGAGCTCAAAGATGTTTTGACACTCAATCTCATCCCTCAGGCAGGCTGATAAAAGAAGAGCACATACATGACTGCATCCAGATGGAGGGTCCGTCGAGTATGAGCTTACAGCAAGACCATCATCCTCCAGATCACTACAGCCCACAGCCGCTGAGACTGATGTCCCCAGAGCCACCCCAGCAGACCACTTCCTCGGTCACTCTCTACCCTAGCCTGCCCCTCTCTCCACCCTGTAAGTATAGCAAAGCTTGATCAAGGCTAAGGGGTTTTACTGCAAACCAGTGTTGTCAGAATAATCAAATAAATATATATAATAAATAAAATAAATGTATTAAATATGTTTTGTTGTAATACAAAAAAATCATCATATTGCATTATGAGATATTTAAAAAGGCCCACTGAAATGCCTTGAAATGCGCAGAATTATTCAGTGTGTTGACGTAATTTCCACTGAAACAGGAAGCTAGGGCGAGACATATCAAACAGCTCCTCTCCTTTTTTTAAAATAGCCAATAGCGTTTAGTTTATATGACAGCTCGGCCAGAGCCGTTGAGCTCGGTAAAGCCACAGTTCCCTCCTAATCTCTAACTGTTTCTCATCCATATCTCTTTAAAATATAGCATTCTGTGCAGAATTCAAATGGGTTCGATGCGTTTTCTGGTATGCGCCGACTCATATGATCCGCTCTATGCTATCGTGTCTGTGGACCAGAACAGACTCGCTGCGGTTCGCGTGACATTAATGCAAAACCAGACTTCATTCGCCCCAGTGGAAAGCATATTTATACCGTCTGAATCGTTCCCTATCCCCTATATAGTGCACTATGTGCCATTCATGTAGAAAATAGTGAGTGTGTGAACAAATGACCGATTTTAGCCGCAGCTTCAACATCTATTTGGGGCGGGACGCTGTAGATTCCAGAGAGCATTTGATTGGACAGAAAATCTGATGAGCACCTGAAGTGCAAAGTGATGTCATCAAAATCATTGATCCATATTGGCAGACATGAGAGACTAAGTTTTGAATGCTTATATCTTCTAAATGCGAATTTTGTCATTGTTTTTGAGCACACTAGCTTATAGCTAACAGTAAGACTAACATATTCATACTAAAAGCCAAAAAACTTCAATTTTGATTTTTTTTATTATTTATGAAGTTATTTAGATTCATTTTTATTTATTAAATTTATTTTATTTATTATATTTATTGATAGATTGATTATAATAGAGATGTGCATAGCTACATATATTTAAAATCGACTAGTCAGTGGGTAACCTGAAAGACCAGTTGACTTGAGGAAGCTTTGTGTTATTAGGGTGATTTTAGGTTCGCCTGACCCTGATTGGTTTTAGAGGGTATTTACATACGACCAAAAAGGACTATTTTTAACTTGACTCTATAAATATAATAGGTAACACTTCACAATAAGTTCCCAATTATTAACATTAGTTAAAGTAATAATTAACATTAAATAACAATGAGCAAAACATTTGTTACCATATTTATTAACCTATTAACATTAGTTAGTAAAAGTACAGCTGTTCATTGTTTGTTCATGTTAGTTCACAGTGCATTAACTAATGTTAACAATTTTTGCTTTTAAATATGTACAACTAGAAAAATGTTGAGATTAATAAATGCTGTAGACGTATTGTTCATTCTTAGTTCATGTTAACTAATGTTAACTAATGAAACTTTGTAAAGTGTTATCACGTAATCACATAATATGAATAATATTTTATACACTGGCATAAGAGACTTTAGTAAAATTAATTTTCTTGTTTTGTGTGACACATTGGTGGTTGCACCTTACTAGTGGTTACTACCAAACAAGTGGAATCATGGCCTCTTTGTCGTATTAACACATCTGTAAAATGTGATATTGATGCATCATTGATCTCATTCTCTCTCTGTCTAACTCTTTTAAAAGCGAGTGCTTCCAGGTTGTCCATGCAGGTAGAAAGACCTGAGGGAATTTTACAGATCGCCTCCCCAGCGGGACGGGTATTGACCTCCAGCTCTCCACCTTCCACCCCAACACACAGTCACGCACCCACACACAGCCAGCCCTCGCCCCAGCAGCCCTCTGTCAGCACCTCCAAACACACACAAACACAGGGCTCTTACCACAGTAAGTGCATGCAGAATTCATGTTTAACTTTATAAGTTGTATATATTTGTATATGTTTCATTTGTATAACATTATCAGTGAAAGACTCATATATGAAATCAGTATCAATCAGTATATCAGTATATCATATATGAAATCAGTATGAAGTCGTGTTAAATCTGTTCATTATGTTTTAGCAACAACCTGGACAGGGACCAGCACAGCCTCTTATACTCCTACGGGACCACAGCAGAACGGGCGGAGTCATCAGCAAGCCCCTCCCCCTCATACCAGCCACTTCTGTATGTAAATACTGATCATGAACTGTTTTTGTAAAATATAAATAATGATAACTGTAAAATAATTTAAAAATCTCATATACAAAATATATATATATATATATTCAGCTCTGGAAAAAATTAAGAGACCACTTAACATTGAGAAATCAATGTTAAGTGGTCTCTTCATTTTTTCCAGAGCTGTATATATATATATATATATATATATATATATACTGTCGTTCAAAAGTGTGGAGGCGGTAAGATTTTTTTAATGTTTTTGAAAGAAGTATCTTATGTTTATTACCAAGGCTGCATTTATTTGATTAAAATACATTAAAAATAGTAATATTGTGAAATATTATTACAATTTATAATTATAACTTTATATTTGAATATATTTGTAATGTAATTTAATGTAATGTAATTTATTCCAGTGATGGCAAAGCTTAATATTTATCTTAATATAATATCCTGCTTAATATTTTTGTGGAAACAGTGATAGTTTAATGAATAGAAAGCTCAAAATGACAGAATTTATTTGAAATATAATTTTTGTAACATTATAAATGTCTTTACTGTCACTTGTTGAATACAATTATCAATTTCTTTAAAAAAAAATCTTACTGACCCCAAACTTTTGAGCAGTAGTGTATATATGTCTATATATAATAATAGCTTGCTATTTAATGATATACTTCTATTTTATATATACACCGATCAGGCATAACATTATGACCGGTGAAGTGAATGACACTGATTATCTCTTCGTTACGGCACCTGTTAGTGGGTGGGATATATTAGGCAGCAAGTGAACATTTTGTCCTCAAAGTTGATGTGTTAGAAGCAGGAAAAATGGGCAAGCGTAAGGATTTGAGCGAGTTTGACATGGGCCAAATTGTGATGGCTAGACGACTGGGTCAGTGCATCTCCAAAACTGCAGCTCTTGTGGGGTGTTCCCGGTCTGCAGTGGTCAGTGTCTATCAAAAGTGGTCCAAGGATCATTGATGCACATGGGGAGCGAAGGCTGGCCCGTGTGGTCCGATCAAACAGACAAGCTACTGTAGCTCAAATTGCTCAAGAAGTTAAGCTGGTTCTGATAGGAAGGTGTCAGAATACCCATTGTTACGTATGGGGCTGCATAGCCGCAGACCAGTCAGGGTGCTCATGCTGACCCCTGTCCACCGCCGAAAGCACCAACAGTGGGCACGTGAGCATCAGAACTGGACCACGGAGCAATGGAAGAAGGTGGCCTGGTCTGATGAATCACGTTTTCTTTTACATCACGTGGATGGCCGGGTGCTGGGTCGCTTACCTGGGGAACACATGGCACCAGTATGCACTATGGGAAGAAGGCAAGCCGGTGGAGGCAGTGTGATGCTTTGGGCAATGTTCTGCTGGGAAACCTTGGGTCCTGCCATCCATGTGGATGTTACTTTGACACGTACCACCTACCTAAGCATTGTTGCAGACCATGTACACCCTTTCATGGAAACGGTATTCCCTGGTGGCTGTGGCCTCTTTCAGCAGGATAATGCGCCCTGCCACAAAGCAAAAATGGTTCAGGAATGGTTTGAGGAGCACAACAATGAGTTTGAGGTGTTGACTTGGCCTGCAAATTCCCCAGATCTCAATCCAATCGAGCATCTGTGGGATGTGCTGAACAAACAAGTCCGATCCATGGAGGCCCCACCCCGCAACTTACAGGACTTAAAGGATCTGCTGCTAACATCTTGGTGCCAGATACCACAGCACACCTTCAGGGGTCTAGTGGAGTTTTGGCAGCAAAATGGGGACCAACACAATATTAGGAAGGTGGTTATAATGTTATGCCTGATCGGTGTATATATATATATACTTCTCACTATCTTCATTGTGTTATTGTGTTTTTAATTGTTTCCTTTTAAAAAAAAATATTTTTATACTGTTATCAGGGTCTCAGCATCACACACCAGCCTCATACCCTCAACCAGTCTCTAACCATCCAGGTACTACAACCACCCCCCCCCCCTCACACACACACACACGCGCACATTTACATGAACAACACTCAGTATTGAGCCTGTGTGTCATTGTGTGTACACTACAGGCCCAGAGTTCTGGTGCTCAATCTCTTATTTCGAGATGGATGTGCAGGTTGGGGAGATGTTTAAGGTTCTAGCAAACTGTCCTGTGGTGACGGTGGATGGATATGTGGACCCTTCGGGCGGGGACCGCTTTTGTCTGGGTCAGCTTAGCAATGTTCACCGAACTGATGCCAGTGAGAGGGCACGGTCAGTGATCATTCAACATAATAGATATGCATATTCATTCATATGCAATCGACGAAGATGCAAACTTATGAACACCTGACATCCACCCAACAGGCTTCACATTGGTAAAGGTGTTCAGCTGGAGTGCCGTGGGGAGGGGGACGTGTGGATGCGTTGCCTTAGTGACCATGCTGTCTTCGTGCAAAGTTACTACCTGGACAGGGAGGCGGGGAGAGCGCCAGGGGATGCTGTTCACAAGATCTACCCAGAAGCCCTCATTAAGGTACACCTCTAATGACATCACACCTTTGCACTGCTTTATTCTTTGCAATTAAATCGAATCAGACATCAAAACCAGAAGGGGAACAGCCCTGTGTCAGAGCACTATAGACGAATACTATACATGTTTGTGGCATTGTAAATCTGTTTATTTCTAGAAAACAAGCATAAATCAATAAAATTAAGGATAAATGTGTGAACAAGGACTGAAATATTTGGATCAGTTGTCCCAAGTGCTGGTGAACTAATTCCATTTTATTCCTCCAGGTGTTTGATCTTCGTCAGTGTCACAGGCAGATGCAGCAGCAAGCGGCGACTGCGCAGGCAGCTGCGGCTGCACAGGCTGCAGCGGTAGCTGGGAACATCCCTGGGCCTGGCAGTGTTGGAGGAATTGCTCCAGCCATCAGTGAGTCATTGGTCCCACAAATATCGATTTTCCAGTTCTGAGTCTCTGTAACGATTCTAAACCCCCAAATGCCAGTCTTTGCTGAATCCCTTTTCATCAGCAGTGTGTTGAATCTACAGCCCCACTGCAAAAGAAGTGATATTTTACCCAAGTTTACGGCCTGAACGTTATGAGACGAAAAGCATGTGTACAGCAAAATAATGCCTAGAAAACACAGCTTTCTATTGAGTTATCATCACAAGCTGCATGCAATAACTTAAAGCATGACCAGTTTAGCCCGATTCACAAACAAATGACTCTTATGAACTGGTTCTTTTTAGAGAATCAGCATGGCCAGTGTTATCCGATTCACAAACAATTGATTCTTTTGAGCTAGTCCTATTAATAAGTCTTTCAAAAAGACTCAATGGAAGCAATAGAAATGCTTAGTTTGGACCCTGTTGTTAATTCTTAAAATTATTATTTTTGTAATCTACCAAGTTATATTCCCAAATGAATCAGAATCAAATCATGAGCTAGTGAATCAGAATCAAATCACGACATGTGTCCAGCCTTAGTCTATACCTTTCAAAAAGTAGCTTAATTCCTGTAATACACACTCTCCCTTATAAATTTTCACAGGTTTATCGGCCGCAGCTGGAATAGGTGTTGATGACCTGCGTCGTTTGTGTATCCTGCGTCTGAGTTTTGTAAAGGGTTGGGGACCTGACTACCCTCGACAGACCATCAAACAGACACCGTGCTGGGTGGAGGTTCATCTACACCGTGCCCTACAGCTGCTGGACGAGGTCCTGCACACCATGCCCCTCGTTGACCCCGGACCTGCCAACTGACCCACAGACTGCAAAATATACACGTCCTGTCACAAAACAGGGAAGACAGCAGACAGAGAAACAGAGAGACACACATACCTACAAACAGTGCAAACAGTGACTCATGGAACCACATATACGCATAAGCCGTCATGCCTTCACACACACACACACACACACACACACACACACACACACACACAGTCTTTCCACAGCCTTGGCCAGCAAAGTGCCTCTGAACTGACCAGTGTTTAGTCCACTCTTGGGTGCTGTTGACTCAGTTGTCATGGTAACACAGACCAAAGGCCCCACTGCTGATGAGTTCACACTAATGGAGGTCCAAAAGAGGTGGAAGTACTGCAGATGAGGTAAAGAGGGAGAGAAAGATCCATATAGCTGAACATATGATGACACGGTTAATATACTTTAAGGGTTAGTTCACCCAAAAATAAAAATTTTGTCATCATTTACTTCCATGTCATTCCAAGCCCGTAAGACTTTTGTTCATCTTCGAAACATAAATGAAGAGATTTTATTAAAATCTGAGAAATTTCTGTCCCTCCCTTGACAGCTACGCATCTACCATTTTGACGCTTTAAAAAGTTGATAAAGAGATTGTAAAACCAATCCATATGAATTGAGTGGTTTAGTTTAGAGACACGATCGCTTTATATGATGAACAGATTGAATTTAAGCTTTTATTCACATATAAACATTCATCAATGCACACATCAGTTGTGGTAAACAGAAGCTCTTCTGAAAATTTGGACTAAACCTCTCGATTCATATGGATTAGTTTTACAATCTCTTTATGAACTTTTTAAGGCGTCAAAGTGGTAGTTGCGTGGACTGTCGACGGAGGGACAGAAATCTCTCAGATTTCATTAAAATATATTAATTTGCGTTCAGAAGATGAACGAGATGAGGGTGAGTCATTGATGAAAATATTTTTGGGTAAACTAACCCTTGAAATGTATATATATTTTATCCTTTAACATGTCTTTAGGAAGCCATTAGTTATAAAACATTTATTTTGGCAAAATTATATTGGAGTTTAATTTGAAAAATTGCAGCGCTGGGCGTTTAGGGTTGCAAAAAAGATCACTAAGTGAAAGTTTTGAATTCAAAACATAATTCATAACACAAATGTATTTCAAAAATAATATATACAACCGGTAAGGATACAGTCATGAAAAATTAAGAAATGTCAATATTTGATCATTTTAATATTTTAAATATTCATACAAAAGCAACATTTTAAATATAATGTATTCATTTCAATATCACTTAATTAAAAATGTTGTATATAGAATATATTGATGATTTTTTTTGTACCATTCATTAGCCTCCATTTTGTGAGAACAATAGAAAAATGCTTGACCCCTAATGCCCAGTGTTGCATTTTTGCCACTCTTCAAAATGTTTCACTCTGAAATGTATCACTTTCTGAGTGCCATCTATTCTGCTGTTATGTCACGTGTAGTTTTTATGCACATTTAGTGAAAATTAGGTATTATTTAATTGCTTTATACAAACGTTGCAATTCTGCTACACTGGGTCTCTAAGGGTTAAAGCTCTGACTCAAACTGATTTATCATAGTTCTTAAAGTAGCAGCTGATCTGAATGCTGAGTGCAGGCAGGACGTCCATGAACAAATGCATTTAAAACCAGCTAATAGAAAGGATAGAAAATGTGCTGTAGTCTACAAGCCAGTTTATTTAATCTGAGTGATCTCAAGTGAGATCAAAGAATCTGCAGTTTTAATGACAATCAGTTTGTTATGAATACCATAATAGTTTATAATTCAGTGATACAGAGATAAAAGTTTTGTTAACAGTGGGATTTTCATTTGCTAGACTATACATAAGTGATGCCATACCAATGTGCCATAACAGTCTGACACTTCCATACATGTTCAAGCCTTTATAAGCCATGACACTGAGACAGGAATGAGGACACCTAGTGGTTATTTCAAGTATTAGATTCCCTCATTCACAGCCCTGCATAAGACTTGAGTGACATGACTCTTGTTTAGGCATTTATATATTACGAATTGTATTTAATTCAAAGATTCTGCTGTGCTATTTTGGGAATATATTTATGGCAAAAGGGAGTTGTTAGGCAAAACACCTCGAAGATATGCGTTTGCAAAATTATTTTTGTCAAATCCCACTTGCTTATTGTAGGATAATGTATAAGGGGTCTGCCACTGAGGGGGCCTCCAAACATGTGTGTTCTGGGACCATGATCCGGCCCTACTTCAGCCATGACTATATTCACAAAACTGCACACTCAAGTGCCTTATTGCTTCCATAAAACGGTCACTACATAATAAAAAATATTAAGAAAAGTAAACTCAGGTTTTATCTGTCCGCTAGAAGATATACACCTGGCCTGGCATAATGTACTAACAACAATCATAAGGAACAACTTTCTTGGTACTTATAGCACCCCTCTGGCCTCATGGGATAGGAGGTTGCAGAGTTCACAGCAATCTCAGCAGATGCAGAAGGTCATGGGATTGCCAATATTTTTGTCAGCCAATCTGAATCTATCTGAAATATTTACTTGACGTACCCCGTGAGATTTTAAGATAAGATTTCAATAATTTAAGAACACATTTACATGTTCATGGTTCTCTAATGACAGTTAATGGTCGCATGACATGCAGGTAAACAAAAAAAGTCATCTTTTTTAGGAAGCATTTTATTTAGCATTTCATCACAATTGTGAACCCCAGTTTGCAAAACCCTTCCACACGTCACTGTGTACTGCCTACTGTATCATAAAGACAAAATCTTTCTGCAAAAATGTATCATTTTTGCACATACTCATTTAACATACTAATTTTTGCATACTGTAGGGAAGTATGGATATTTGGACATGGGTTTTCAGTTTTGTAATTTCATGTCATATAAAATAATCTTAACATATTTTTGCAAAGTACATAACCATAACAACCACCTTAAACCAGGCTAGGATGCTGGTCTTAAAGTAAAAAAAAAAAAAAGTTAAAGTGGTTAAGATTTTTCTTTATCCCCACCCCCGTTTTTAAAAAATCTTTAATCTAAAGACAGTGTACTAAAATAAAAGTCTTATGAGAAACATACTTTATGTACCTCTGCGGATATGAAAACGCTGGAAAATACACGACTGTGCGACCCATGAGATGCGCGCTGCTGGTGGGCGGTACTTACGGTCAGACTCTCAATCTGACGCAGTGCATCCCGACGCTCAGCATCCTTCAGCGCGCAGCATCCCACAACGGCCTGGACCGGACCAGACACGAGGACACCACGTACCGTAGAGATGTAGCCATGAATCACCCACATTATATCAGCTAAACGAAGGACCGTCGACATCTATTGTTTACTCTACGGCTGTTATCCGGATCGCAGCGCGCCCAACCCTCAAAATGGCTGAGATCACTGAAATAGGCGCAGCCTACGGTGAGTATAGCACAGGCCTGATCCATCCCAACACGCCTGAGATATGAATATTATTACGCATTTTGGGTACACCTGACCTGGTTAGGATGACACTAATTTGGTGTAATTTTGGAGAGTGCTTCTAGAATGGGACGTCAAGACTATATAGCCGACATTCAGTCATGTAGTGATTCATTATATAGCGAGCGTTTGTGAACGTCGCACGATTCTAAATTGTTTTAATGGAGTGATGCGCAGAGAGATTGAAGCAGGAATGACGTTATGTCTATTCCGGCCTGGACCCGAGGGCTCTTTGTTTGTTAATAACGCACAAGCGCACCGCTGAGATTACAGTCTCCACCCATGTGTCCTCAAAATCACCAGCTATAGGGGCTGGTTATCACACGGGCTCTATCTCAATAACTATAAGATTTTGAGTCAAAAGTACAATTACACAAATGTGTGCTGTTTCTAGCAATGGTTTTGTATGCTGGTTTCAGTCATTTTGTTCAAAACCCTTTTATAGTATAAAAGGTTTTATAGTATAAAACAGTTGACCCTAAATTCTGTCATCATTTCCCACTCTCATGTCGCATAGACTTTCATTTGTATGGACAAAAAGACTAGAAAAGATATATTTTGCTCAAATGCTTTTTAACAGGTATTATTAAGGGATGTGGTTGTCAACATTTTTGACTCCAAGGCACCCCAAAGCCACAATGACTTTTCCAGATGTTCATGATTTACTGGATAACGATTAAGGACAAGGATATTTAAAAATATTTTTTACTTAAAATTTCTACCCAGTAAAATATTTTAGAGCTTGACATAACTTGGAAAATATACATTATTTATAAAAATGCCCATGGAGTTAAAAGTTTTTACTAATATGACATTCCAGGTCTAGAAATCGCCCTTTTAAAATTAGACTGCTTCATACAGAGAATGGGAACAGAAGATCTATTCTGAAGAGAATATATCTTCAAAGAAAAAATAAAAACAGTTGTTGAGGTATTGAATTAAAATCTTCATAGTTGTTTTAGGTTATTTTAATTCCACTATGGTGTTCAGTGTAAACAGAGACAGTATAAGTGTTGGGTTTAAAAGGATGATGGCATAAGGATTAGAATAAATCAAAATATACAGAATTGATTTTCTGAATGAAGACACATTTAAGTAGAATGGAGTAGAACTATGTTGTCACTTTCTGTTTTATATGTTTTCACTTGAAATACAAAAAAGATTTATAAAGTATTATAAATGGGGGGGGGGGGGGGGGTATATAAGTGTGTCGTGTCTGAGGGTGTGAGATAGCATGACGGAAAGGAGTGTCCTCGGATCTGATGCCAGCACCAGCTGGCACCACAGTGCCCACCTCCATCTGGCATCAGTTTCCGAGAGACGTTTATGCTCCAGACACAGTTTCTTCGCCCACTCTCACTGTAGGCTGGGCATGATTTACACTAAGACCTATTTTAGAATCTTGTAAGACAGTATTGTGCATATAAAACAATTTCTTTGCTATGTTTTACAATAATAGATCTTATCTTATATGGGATACAACCAGGTAACCTGTCATTCATTTTTAATTCATTAAAATGCTTTTGTTAATCTCAAAACCTAACATCAAAGGATTTTTTAATGTAACATTTATATTCTAAAATCGGCATGGAAAATGGAAATTCCAAATACAGCTTAATGATATTATTGTGAACAATTATCCATGCATGTTTTTTTTAACATCGTAATTTTATTTAGACTGTCATCACTTGCTCTAGTAAAACCAGACTTCTCTCTGGTGTCTTCTCCAGTGATTTAGTCTGCTTAAACACGCCCCTTTCTTACAAACGACTGCAAGCTCGCAATTCACATCTGCCTACATCCAATCAACAACCAATGGATTGAACCACATTCCCACCCTACAAATTTTTCTTTTTAGATAATCCATTACACTGTACATCACAATAAAGAAAAAAGAGCTGTTGCTACTTGTTACATTGAGACTTTAAATGGGTCAAGATTGAGGTTTTTCTAGATGTTTTGCTGCATCATTCTGGTTCTTATTTTAGTCAGGGTTGGTAAATTGTTGGCTTGAATTGATTCCACTGCTGTAGATAGTATTGCCGTTGTAGATGGGTATTTCCATTTCCTGGTATGGTAAAGTCAGAGCACATAACATTGAACCCATCATTTTCACCCACAGACAGCTTGTTTGTCATTTAGCAGATGCTATTCATATAAAGGATCTTAGTTCACTAATTGCTGTGACATTGACAGGGGGGCTCTTTTAGCAATCCTCACAGGTCTCCCCATCTTGCAATCCAATCTGTAATGTTTTAACTAGCAATGAGTAAATCATTATGCTACCATCACTCATGACAGATCATCTCTGATGTTTGATATTTGATCACTCTACTGTGTCCACAGTCTAGACACACCTGTCAGGGCTCTAAAGGGATGTTATTTTGATTTATATCCTGAGAAATACAGCAAGAATTTAATCATAGCGATGTCTTGGTTTGGAGATCATAAGCTTTGCTACTCTCACGGCATTGATTAAAACTCAAACGAAACTGTGTATGCGTGCGTGAGGTGGGTGTCTATCCTCTTTGTTTGCGTGTGCTTTTGGTTCATGCGCATCTATGGCCCATGGGATTTTTCCAGGTAATTGGAGCAGCTGGTTTTTTTTTGGAGCCTACCAAAGTCTTGCATCATCTAGCAAGTGGGGTGAGGGTCTTTGTCTGAGGTTGGGTGAGAATAATAGAGCAAAGAACAACATACTGGGTGGAGCACTGGCAAAGATCTTTCTGTCTGCCTTGTGCTGTTAATTTTGGCTGTAGCTCCATCATGCTATTATTTTTTTTGGCTGTAATGACTATAGACTCTTCTCCTTATTTGATTTTTTGCTGCCTTTACATTCTCTTGTGAATCTTTGTCTTCATTCATCACAAAAAAACAAAAAACTCAGGCATCCAGTAAAATGGCTGATCTCACAAGTTTGGTCACGGTGACCTTAAAAAATGGCATTGTGGGGTGGATAGAGCAATCAGCATAAAGATTCATTGTTAATCAAACCACGTTTGAGCAGCTCATCATACAATGGCCATATGTCATGTTTCCGTTCTGCTGTCATCAATCTTTGTCTTAATTTATGTAACTGTCCTGACAACACAAGGACAGAAAGCTTTAGTAAATAATCTGCCCTTCAAATTTTGTATCAGTGTTGAAAATAGTTGTGCTTCTTAATATTTTTGTTGAACCCATGATACATTTTTGATGAATAGAAAGTTAAAAAGAACAGCAAATCTTCTGTAAGATTGCTTTTACTCACTTTTGATCAATTTAACGCATCCTTGCTGACTTAATTTCTTTAAAAAGTATCACAAGTCTATATATATATATATATATATATATATATATACACATGCATTCTCAACTGACATTCTATTCTATAGGCATTTACATGGCAGTGACAATGACGATTGCTCTGATGCGGCATTACATCCATACAGAACAGAAGCATAAAGACACCTAGACAGAATGATGACACCAGATTTCATGATATTTCATAGCTATGTTGCAGAGTGAGACCGGATGCAGTAGTTTGTTGAAATAGAGTGGTTTGTCTCTGTGTGGGATGATTGTGTTCCTCTGCACCATGCGGGTGGAGTGGGCATGAAGTAGATATTAGAGCAAGTCTTTCGTGGGTTTGTCAGTGTCTGCATGTTCAGAGCTGTTGTGCATTTACCATCTAGAACGAGAAAGACTGTTGTTTTATTCTTCACGATTTAAGCCTGTGAACATCTTCAGGTATGTTTAGACTGTTGGTGAATGTAGAAAAATTTATGTGATCAAGTTTTTTATCAGTCTGTTTACTTTTCCGTCTCTGTTTTTCTCTTTTAGATATGTCCCCAGTGCTGGCGGGGTTTATCGGTGCTGGTGTGTTGGTTGTTGCAGTCTTTACGTTAATCTTTGTGTGGACTTGGTGTCAGAAACATTACAACAGGACAAACTACAAGCTACATGGCATTCAATCGGAACACAATGACCCTCTTACAGACCCGCCGTACAAGTTTATTCACATGCTGAAAGGAATGAGCATCTACCCTGACACGCTGACCAACAGCAAGAGGATCATTAGGGTGGCACGCCAGGCAAGGTCCCAGACCACTGACGGGGCTCAAGACAGCAAGGGCCGCCCAGTGGTGCTTGTAGATATGGATTCGGCAGCAGAAAGCGGCCTGCTGGGAGAGAAACAAATGCAGATGAGGCTTGAGGAAAGTGGCCACGAGGTTCCCAGGCTGGAGAGGGAGCTTCCCGTGCATGCGGATTACTGCTGTCTGGACAGCAGCTCTGCAAGCAGCAGTCAGACCTCCAGTACTACGGTTTCCAGCACGGCTACACCCTTCACTCCTGCCGATGAGCCCAGCCGGGGGGACCTCAGCATTGCAATCGACTATAACTTCCCCAAGAAGGCCTTGGTGGTCACCATCCTCGAAGCTCGGGGGTTACCGGCAGTGGAAGGCCAGGCGGGCAGCGCAGACCCCTATGTGAAGATGACCATTCTCCCAGAGAAGAAACATCGCGTTAAGACTCGTGTTCTGAGGAAGACTCTGGAGCCTGCGTTTGATGAGACCTTCACATTTTATGGCGTGCCGTACAGCTCCCTGTCGGATCTCACTTTGCATTTCCTGGTGCTGAGCTTTGACCGGTTCTCACGAGATGATGTGATTGGGGAGGCGATGGTTCCGCTGGCAGGTGTGGACCCGAGTACAGGCCGGGTCCATATTACGCAACAGATCACGAAGAGAAATATGCAGGTGAGAGCGAGCATAACATAAACAATGCATATGTTCATATTTTTTATTTAATATGAATATTTATTCAGTATTTCCCATAATATATTATAAATAATTGAATAGTCATATATATACATATTTATATTGATATATTGAACTACACTGATTTGAGTCTAATTCCTCTGAAGGTTTTTGAGTTAAATTATATTTATTATTATATTTAATATTATTTAAAATATTTATACATTTTGAAGATGCTTTTATCCAAAACATCTGACATTGCATTCATGGTACACATTTGATCAAACCCATGACTTTGGCATTGCTAGTGCCATGCTCTACTGTTTAGGCTACAGGAACATTTTTATTTAGAGGCCGTTTTAGATTCAATTCAACTGTTAATTTAACAGTTAATTTCAGAATTTAATTTGTACTGCATAAAAAAGAACCACATGAAGGAAAACATTTTTTTTTTTACATTTTTCATTTTTATTATATGAAATATTGTAACGTTACATGTTTTTTTTGTTTTTTTTACATTTTTATAATATACTATATTTCAAGCTAATATTAAAACTACCGCACAGTAGAACATTGCTGTAAGTTTAGTTTATACCTATCAATAACAATAACTAAGCTGACTAAAGTCAAATTCTTCTGAAGGTTTTAAGCTAAATACATTCAGTTTTCTTTAAGCACGTTTCAGTTTAATTTTAACAATTATTTTCTGCATTTTATTCATGCTGCCGCTGTGTGACTAATTCATCTGGGTTCTTTTTATGAACTTAAAATCTGGGTTCTTTTTTTTCTCACTCAGTTGCTCACAAGTCTGACACTTGTATGAGCTCAGCACTGAATCATCACTGTCTCATCCTCCTACTGTAGTTTGTAGTCATTGATAAATATGCTTATCCTCCTGCTCACTGAGTGGGTTTAGATGATGAGTAGACAATCCTATTGGCACATACATGAAAGCCTCCTCGTGCCTCCGCACAGAACCGAAAGTCAAGAAGTTGAGCTGCCAAGATAAACAGAAAACAAATTATTATTGAGTCATCAGCCCAGTCATTTTGTACTTTTTTAATGCATCTTATCTTTTACTTTGCTAATACACCATGCATAGAAGAGCTATTATCACATTATCACTTACCTGCTTATGCTGCAATTCGTTCAGTGCTGTGCAGGTGCATAGAGGACATTCTTAAATGTACCACTGATTTATAAAAAAACCCAAAAAGCTCTATGCAATAATTAAATTGCCTTATATATAATTAAGCTGGTTGTCTTGCAATTATGAATGTATGCATGCACGAGAGAAGCAATTTATTTGACCTTTGTGTCTGTGTATTTGCATTTCTGCAGTGTGTAAGCCGTGGAGAGCTGCTGGTCTCTCTGTCCTATCAACCTGTTTCTCACAGACTCAGTGTGGTGGTGTTAAAAGCGAAACACCTTCCAAAACTGGACATCACTGGGCAGTCTGGAAGTAAGTATATATATATATATATATATTTTTTTTTTTTATTATGTACATTTTTGTTCAAATGTTTTGGGGTCGGTAAGATTTTATCAGTCAGTAAGCATTAAATGACCATCAAGACTGCACTTATTTGATCAAAAGTCAGTAATATTGTGAAATATTATAACAAATTTTCAATTTAAATATATTTTAAAATGTAATTTATTCCTACGATGACAAAGCTGAGGACGAGGTCCTCGATCTACTCCATCTGTTTTGATCATCGTTCTGAATCCGATCTGGATGTAGTCTTTCACAAAAATATGATTTTCACAGCTTTTTGCTCCAAATGTAGCTTTTTTAATGAAACTTACCCACATTCACGTGTTGATAAAAAAGGACTGCATTAAGCTAGAATAAAACGGGTTTTCTTCATTAAAAGAAGAGGCTCTGTTCTTTCGTTTACTATATGTTCAGATATTCATTCAACAAAATATTCTGGGGACCATGAAAATTTTGTGAAAATGGTCAAAAATGCTGGCGGTGGCTGGCAACTTTTTAAAATAAAACGCTGGCAGGGAAGAAAGGAAACTGTAATACATTTCAGGATTTTATGAAGAATAGAAAGTTATTTTCTAACATTATAAATGTCTTTACTGTCAATTTTGATAAATTGCTGAATAAAAGTATTTTCTGTAATACAGACCCCAAACTTTTGACTGATAGACAGTGTATATTTAACAAATGACATACTTTTTAAATATTAAATTCTAGTATTTTCTAAATATTAAATTTAAGTATTTTTTCTTCTAAATATCTAATCAAATGACCTGTCTTATCTTGTATCCCAGATCCATATGTGAAGTTAAATGTGTTCTATGGCCACAAGCGCATCGCCAAAAAGAAAACGCATGTGAAGAAGTGCACGCTCAACCCTGTCTTTAACGAATCCTTCATCTATGACGTACCGGCTGAGTTGCTGCCAGACATCTCTATCGAGTTCCTGGTCATGGACTTTGACCGCACTACTAAAAACCAGGCCTTGGGACGGCTGGTGCTCGGCGCAAACAGCCCCTGCCCCTCAGGTGACGCCCACTGGCAGGAGGTCTGCCAAAACCCACGGCGCCAAATCTCAAAGTGGCACACACTCAATGAATATTAGAGCTTCACCACACTCTCTCTCCGTGCACACACTCAAACACAGGCACACAGGAAACGTTTAATAACGAGAGAGAGAGAGAGTTTGGAGAAAATATGCCTTTGTTACCATCACTACATGGAAGGTAACTGATCTTCAGGAGGACTTTAAAAAAAAACTTACGCCAACGTTTACGTCATTGCTGACGCAATGATGGGCCTTGGAAATGAATCTTTTTAAAAAAACAAGTACACTCTTACTTTCTCACTCAGTTGCTCACATATGCACACACACACACACATCGCCAGAACATAAACATACATGATAAATAATAAACGAGACCAAAATATAACATATTGACAGACTGTTAGGAGTTTATGAGGTTTAGGATTCTGTAACTGTCCTAATGAAACTTATCGCATGTCTTAACACTCCATATTTCACTCCAGAATGGGACATTGTGTGGATTTGTGATGTCGGCACACATTAAACAAGCTCTTTTTTGAGGCTTCTTATTTCTGAAACTTGCATCAAGGGGAGCTTGTGATAAGTGGCTTCTGATATGTACTGATTCTCCACTGTATGAGCAATGCACCGAAGTGACGCATAGGTTGTATGATCTACGCTAAAGTTTGATTTGTTCTGTTCTGCTTTGGCTGGAGATGTTTCAGAGATTCCTGCTGTGTCACATTATCCACAGCTACAAGTTGAGTACAACAATAACCCTTTTGGCAGCACTCTGGGCCTGATTTATTGCTTGTGCAACAATTTCATTATGCACTTTGGATAAATCTGGCCCTGAAAACCTTAATCTGCACTGCTATGCTACAAACAAACTCTGAATGTCACTGTCTGTATGAATTTCATACATCAGAGCTTCACTTCACCATAAAACAGAGGTTCACTGTTTCGTAGACTTTACTAGCTCATGTCATCAGATGCTCTTTTTAAGGTGGATTGGATCCACTGTCATTTTAAATCCAGTGTGATATAGCGATAGACAAAGAGGTGTGGTCGTAGTTCAGAGCTGGAAAGCTCTGGCATATTAAGGGGGCATTCTGAGCCCTCTGGTGTGATTTTTGGGAAATGAAAAGATATGTAGCGGTAATATCATTTGTAGTTCATAAAGTCAAGGGGGAATGTGTTCATGTAATTCTATCAATCACAACACGTCTTAGTCTATTCTTCTAGCATACCTCGTTCACTTCAGTTCCCCTTTTTGTGTCTTGTACTACTTTTCCACATCTCACTTTTATGATGAGAATTTGTATAGTCATTTGATTTATAGTGTGCTTCCCCTCAAGATCTAGATGGTTTGCCAGTGTGCCTGCTGATAGCCTGGGCCTTTATCTCTGATTGGTGCTCCTCACTGTTAATTTAACAAACCAGAGGTCTAAATCTGTCTGTGTTTCACATGGAAGCAGAATTAAGGTTGGGAACCGAGAATCAGAAATGTTTCCATTAGAAAGAAATACTGGAACCAAATGACGTTCGGCTCCATTAACGATTCTCACACGTGCAATTGTATTAAAAAACTGTTTCCTGTTTTCTCAGTTTCCTGTACAATTTATTCAGCAGCGCCACAAAAACATTATTGAATCTACAGCGTTAAACAGATAGCGAGCCCAGTATAGTCTGATTGCAGAACAAATTACTCACGATCCATTTCTTTTTAGTGAATTGAAACCATACAGCGCAACCAGTGTAGTATGATTCCTGAACGAATGATTCTAATGAGCCGGTTCTTTTTAATGAATCAAAAATGTACAATGCAGTTTAGTATAATTCTCTAAAAACAAAAGGACTCTAATGAGACAGTTCTGATTTAGTGAATCAAAAGCATTCGGCGCAACCAGTGAAGTAGGATTCCAGAAAAATGACTAATGATTCGGCTCTATTTAATGTATCAAACCCACAACACAACTACAATATACTAATCAATCATAGTAGTTGTTTACATGACGATGTGTAGGTAAAAATGCATATTATGCATTTTGTCATTAGTATTATTTTATAAATATTAATAAATAAAAAGTCTAGTATTTTTAGATATTTATAGTATATTTAAGAACAATTATTGGATTGCATTTATGCTGCCTTTAAAAAGACTATGACAAGAATTGTTTAAAATGTATTTATTACTGAAATTATTTTATCATTTGGCAATACAATTGCATTTTTCCCAAAATATTTATTCCTTAAAAATATTAAAAAGTAATTGACCGTTAAGGAATAAGAACTAGAATCAGATCCTTTAAATTCTTCTCGATTCCCATCCCAAGTAGGAAATTTGCCCAAGATTCAAGAGACCCAGCAGAGCAGGGACCATCACTGATCTGGGAAGCTCAAAACACACAGTGTCATTTCTCAAAAATACACCGCAAACATTCCCTCTTATTTCCCCACAAATTAGCCACTAGCAGTCAGCTGGTCGTATGGCATGTGGTTTCTCTATCATAGAGGTGTTAGATTCTAAACTGCAAATGCTTCTTTCCATTCAAGCTTCTTATATGCTAAATTCACACTCCCTGTAAAAAAGTGCACCCTATCCACCCAGTAATGTCTTTCGTGTAGAAGACACTTCTTTGTGTCGGATCACTCGTATGACAAAATGGACTGATATTAAAAGATTCAACCCATGTGAGAAACAACACACACAGGAGAAAAAAAAGACAATAGATTCAAATTTAAAAAAAAACAAAAAAAAAAAAACGTGTGACCTATACACAATCGCTTTGGTGTTAAAAAATAAATTGGCAGGAAACTGTGAAAAATGTTGTATTAGTGCAAACTAAAATAAATATCTTGTGAATATTTGACATCTAATGTACTACAAAATGCTGTGAGATCTCTGCTAATGTTACACACCCACCTGTATGTTAGTGTTCTTAACACCCACTGAATGTTCAAAATAAACGTGATGCACAAGTGAATTCTCTCTTTAGTATATTTTCACTCCAACATTTAAAGTGTTTGGATATTTTCATAAGATGTCTGAGATGGGTGATTTAAAATTAAACAAGAGCCTTTTGAAAATCAAAATATGTTAATATTAAAGTATCTTTAAAAAAATGAATGGCATTAAAGCTAAACCAAAGCAAATATCTGCGGCGTGAGCAGTGATGTCAATTAAAATGAAATTATTTACCAATTACTACATTAAACCATGAAGGTTTCTTCTGTCTCACTCTTCTGTCAACAAGAACGTTATTAATAGTAAAAAAAAGTCTGATATTTAAATGTTACCAGACATGTTTTTTGGGGGTTTTTTTATTGAGAAACCAGACATGTTTGACTGGGAAATGCAATAACAGTGACCTCTTTTGCTACAAAACCTTCATGGGAAGTCTGAGAAATTCTGAGAAAGTCTGAGAAAGGCTCAAATTGTCAAACGATTGTTTACACTTATTAAAAGGTCCAGTTTACTGAGTAATTTTTTAGTTGGGAATTGAGACAAACGGATGTGAGACTACATTACTCTCCAAAGAGAGCCTTTGTGAAATGTTTCAATTATGGCTTGGCAACGTGAGATGACCTTAATGTACTTCATCTCCAATGAAAGATTGATTTTCTCAGAAGAAACCTCAAGCTTCTGGTAGTCCATGCCTCTTCATTCAATTTCTGAATCAGAACAGGAATGCTGATATAAAGGGGGCTGAACACCCATTAAACTTTTGAACTGTGACATTAAAATCATAACAGACTAGACATATCTGACTAGACTCATACATGACAACCTAGTTTAGGTTACATTTAGGTAACCTAATTTAATACATTCATACAACTCTACTTGTCTATTGAATACAATAATGATTTGCACTGATATATGTTGTCCTTCAACATATTTTAGGGAGCAAAGGTAATTCTGGTATAAACGTGATACCCCACACAAATCCTAGTTTATTTTTCATCTGCATTAATGTAAGTAAATCAAAGAGCTGATGTGAGAAATGTCAGAGAAACATAAAATCACACACTCAAGACCGTCTTTGTCACTGTTAGGTCAATCAATAAACTGGCAAACAACACCATAGAAACATCTCGACATGCATGGACTGGCCGCACCCTAAATGAGGGGCATCACATGCATCTACCATCAAAAATGACAAAACCATCCAACAAAACCCTCATTTCAGACACTGCAGACAAGGACTGAGACCTTATAGAAAGGGCAAATCTAGTGGGTTTGTAACAAATATCTATAAAAGACATACCATTTTATATACCAAAGATATACCAAAGATATACCACACTTACCATTTCTACATTTTACCATCTCAAAGGACTCAACACTCATCTTAAAGGTAAGAACTGTTTCTGATTTGACAGTTTTTGCTGTCCGCTTGCCGTCTATTTGAAAATAACTAAAAGCATGACAAACGCAGTTTGTAGTCACACAACTACTCTCAAAAAAACTACTACTACTCTTGTTTAATCATAATTTGTGGAACATTTTAAATGTATTTTGTCATAACTATTGCTGACGTCCAAAAAGTATCTGAGAGAAGTCGATCATTTGTTGGTGCAAAATGTAATCTTAATAAATAAATGTGTCTATTGTATATCATATATCCATAATGGCCCAAAATAATATGTTTTTATTTATTTTATTTTATTTTTTATATATTTTCAATCATAATTTGTGGAACATTTTAAATGTATTTTGTCATAACTATTGCTGACATCCAAAAAGTATCTGAGAGAAGTTTGATTTACTGTAATTGTCAGCATAGACAGGTTTCTAACCAGGGATCAGCTACCCATGCATCGTATTTATTAGATAATGAAAGGCTAACATGAC
The DNA here is from genome assembly GCA_039654105.1 of Coreius guichenoti. Taxonomy (NCBI): domain Eukaryota; kingdom Metazoa; phylum Chordata; class Actinopteri; order Cypriniformes; family Gobionidae; genus Coreius; species Coreius guichenoti. The sequence continues at coordinate 18,539,297 of CM077176.1, forward strand.
CTGGAGCACTGGAGATTTTACCACAATGATCACTGGTCTTATTCAAATTCACAAAGTCTGGTCTTGATCTTAAAATTATTCTTCTACCTATTTCACTCACTAAACAATTTAATCCAGCACAAAAGACCCAATTTATTAAAGCAGATTATTTTATTGTTGTTTTTGTTGTGATTATTATCTTTAATGTAATTTTTAATTCAGATTAATTTAATTTAATTTGATTTTTGCAGGTAAGCACTTGCTCAGTGCTGACTTACACTGGGATCTGTAAGAGTGGCCCCTCTGTGCAGTAAGTGAATCTGAAAGCAACAAGTTTGATATTATAAACAGGCCTGTGAGAATGCTTTGATCAGATTTGACACAGTTGGATTTTATTCCATGAGATAACATTCTGAAGAACCATTTGATCTGTAGATTTTGTTTGATCTGAAGATATATTTGAGAGACTTCAAAAACATTTTAAAAATGCCTGTTTTTGGAGATTCTATTGGTTTTGGTTTGAGGGCTTCTGCCATTACCTGAAATGACATTTTAGGGGCACCAGTGATCAAATGCCAGCTTCTAAACCACTAAAACTGTTTCATACCACAACATTATTCACTGCAGGAATAATACATCAAAAAAATAATATAAAATAAACTGTCTTTTGGTCATTATTTTTGAATATATTTTTTTTCTATATTTCACTGTTTGAATGCTAGGTCATTTTTGGCCTGTGTGGTTTGAACGCTTAATGAAATTTCCACAGCGAGGGTGTGTATAACATAGACTAGTATTGTCATGTGACATCAGCTGACTTGGCATGGGCAGGTCAAATTAATGAATACAGATCAGTATTGATGTAGTTGAAATTGAATGATGTTGTCAGGTTTCAGAAGAATATGCCTACTGTTTGGTATCAATATGCTTATATTTGAATCTATATTCACCCATCTACTCCAATCTTCCACAAAACATAAGTAAAAATGAAAAAGAAATAAAAATAATAGAAACTCTAATAGGACACTTGAATGTTTTATGTTCTCTGTTCTGCCTCAACAGCGCAAAGCAGACATGTCGAGAACAAGAAACAGTGAGGTGAGCTTTCTTGCATTGCCATACTACTTCTTGCATTGCCACTCTGCACTAGCGATGCACGGATTGCGGTTATATCCGCGGACGCTGCTGACGCTGCGGACGCGGGGAGGGCGGGCCAAGTAATAAAAAATAACAATACAATTAATTGTGGGTGGGTGATGGGTGGATAAGAGATAAATCATAAATGTGTTGATTTTATTAAAGCCTATATCCAGCCTTTACTTGGGCTGAACATATTTAATTTCTTGTGTGTGTGTGTGTGTTCGGGAAGTTGCCGTAATGGAAACAGTGACATTCCAATTTGAAGGGAGTAAAGCCGGTGTTTAGTCTATTAAAGGGATAGTTCAACCAAAAATGAAAATTACCCCATGATTTACTCACCCTCAAGCTATTCTAGGTGTATATGACATTCTTCTTTCTGATAAACACAATCAGAGTTATAATAAAAGTAATCCACATGGCTCCGGGGGAGCCATAAAGGCCTTCTGAAGCGAAACGATGGGTTTTTGTAAGAAAAATATCCATATTTAACACGTTATTTCGTATTCAACTTACGAAAAAAGCGTAACTGGCGCGACGATGACATCGGATGTAGCGTAAACATTTTGAATTACGAGAGGCGTTACACTTTCTTCTTAAAGGGATAGTTTACCCTGAACAGTGCGAGTTATAGTAAGCGTGAGCGGCTGCTGACAGACGGCTCACACGCACTCCCAGGAACACGCACAGAGTAACGGCCGAGCTCAGTATTTTGACTGAATAATAAGGTTTCTTTCTTGCAAAACCTTATAGTATGCCTCCTGAACACTTTCTATATATGGCGTATGTCTCACTGTATCATTGCGTGATACTTTTGTATCCTTTTTGTAAAGTTTTAGCCTGGTCGCCATTCACTGCCATTATATGGAGGAGTGCGTGCAGGACGTTTTTCACATTTTCTCCTTCTGAGGTCCAAAAAAGATAGAAGGACATAGGGCATTGGAACAACAGCAGGGTGAGTAAAAGATGACTTTATTTCATTTCAGGCTGAACTATCCCTTTAAGTTGAATACGGAAGGTGGTCTGGCGGAAGCTAGATATTTTACTTTATAAAGTTTTAAACATAGATATTTTTCTTACACAAACCCATCGATTCACTTCAAAAGGCCTTTATTAACCCTCCGGAGCCATGTAGATTACTTTTATAATGGATGGATGCACTTTTTTGGGCTTCAAATTTTGGGCTGCCATTCACGCATTATAAAGCTTGGATTAGCCAGGATATTTTGTATTTGTATTCGTCTGAAAGAAGAATGTCATATACACCTAGGATGGCTTGAGGGTGAGTAAATTATATGGGATAATTTATTTTATTTTTGGGTGAACTATCCCTTTAAGGAAATGCAATTTTGCCATAGAAGAACTTTTACTTTAAATAAATGTTATTTAAAAGCAGTCTACTTCAGAGTAATATGTTACCATATCACACTTAACACTGAGAATTTGAATAATTGTAATGTGACGATTGGGTGTGGGTCGGATGCGTATATCTAAAACAGAGAAAATCATAGGTGCGGGTGGGTGGCAGGTGGATGATTTATTTTTAGCAGCGGATTCAGGTGACGTTAGAGCTGATCCGCGCATCTCTACTCTACACTGTTTCTCTAACTATTTCATCATTACCATGTTCAATAAGACACTGACTTGCCTCTGTAGGGGAATGTGCTAAAGCGTGTGGCAAAACTGCCTCTCGTCAGCTCAGTGCTACAGCAGGCCTCTTCCATCTACATGGGCGTGAAAGGTTGTTATCAGCTACTCGGGTTTGTGGGAGGTGTAGCAGAGCTGGGTGTCCGCAGTGCATCCACAGCAGCTCTGCAACAAGCAGCACCTCTGCTACAAAACCTAGAACCAGAGAGTGAGTCCTGCATGTTTATATATGGTATCTCTATCACTGAAATGGCATAAACCTAAAAAACATTTTATTTTTCCAATGGAAATCAAATGCTCATAGCAAAGACATAACTGGACAAAAGAAACAGATATACTACTAAAACATTATTTAACATGCAGGTCTTTAAGTGTAATAAAAGTGAATTCATTGTATGTGGGTCATTGCAGTTGAGGCGGTGAACAGTTTTGCACTGGTGGGTTTGGAGCAACTTGAGAAGTTTTTCCCTATCCTCCAACAGCCCACAGATGAGGTGAGTGTGTGAGAGTGCAAGAAACAGGAGTGTCCATTTCCATATGGCAGTTACCTGGTAAAAGCCAACAATTTTTTTTTTTTAAATAACAAAATTATTTTTATAAATTATAATTATTATAATTATTTTATTTAATTCTTTTATTTAGTTATTTAAACTTAAAATAAATTGTTATAGAATGTTTTCACATAAACAAAAGTAAATACTTTAAAATTATTTTATTACAGAATATGTCAACTGATATTGTAAAAAAGGATTACAATGTGCATAACTTGATTTGATACTGTCACATGATTAACCAGTGTTGCCAATTTGGGGATTTTGTCACCAAATTTAGCGACTTTCTCATTGTTGCTGCTACTTTTATTCATGTTTTGCGACAAGGAGCTATTTTGGCTATATAAAATTAGCGATTTTCTTGGAGATTTTTTCATTTGGGCAATTAAACTCTGGGACTGGTTGGCGAAGTGATATGGAACTGTAATGCGGTCAAGATCTGCCTGGAACTACTTTAGCCGTGTGTTTCCCTGAAAATAATTGCACGCCTTACGTTCAGCAACCAATCAGATTCAAGCATTCAACAGCCCTGTAGTATAAATATAAAATAATCCTAGTCAGTCATATACAATTTGACATTTAAAAAAAAAAGTTAAAAAAAATTAGTTTGTTTACAGAGTGACTTAATGCATACTCCTGAAGGAGATCTTTTGAAATAATTAATCAAATGTAAAATAATATAAAATAAAATGTGTTCAAGTTCACATACTTGATCTATTTTTGAGCTGCTGAGTTGTCATAAATGGATGTCTCCCATTATTTATTTATTTTTAATATACACACATGCAGTGAAAAATGGAGAGTTTTTGAGGGTGGTCCAAGAGATTTTCAGAGGAAGGGGTTTGGCAACACTGATTATAACACATCACATGACAGCACAATACCTGACGTTGATTAGCGGCCGACCTTGGGGGGATTTAAGAGGGTCAAAAGTCTTAAAGGATTTTTAAACAAAATACTTTTTTTTGTGATATATTCGACATATGTAAATCAATATGGATAAATAATGGCAGTAGTCCTTATTGTTTCGTTAATGTTCTGCTGTTATAGTTACTAGTTCAGGTGACTTTTCGCACTTTTTTGGTTAACGTACATAAAGTCAAGACCATTTGAAACGGCGTAATATGTAAAAAGAAAACGGTTTAATGTAATATATATTAACTCTTGATGCTCTCCTGCCTTCTCTCCCCTCAGGTGGTTGCTAATCTAAAGGATGCTTTCTTCTCGAGGCTGGATGGTGCGCAGTCTCGAGTAAACGATGAGCTGGACAGAGCCGTGAAAATATGGGATCAACTGATAGAGCTGAGCTGGCGCCTCCTGGCGGAAGCTCAAGATTCAGCACCAGGGCGGGTGATCACCGCTGGCCTGGATGAGCTCATCACGCAGTCAGAGGCGGCAGTGGCGTACTATCTACCTCTGCCACCCACGCTGCGTAAGAAAGTGTGACACGGAGTCTAATACAGATTCTGAACTGACAGGGACATTTTTATCTGAAATAATCATGAAATAACACTTGGGAAGGGTTACCATTTATTCCATGCGTACACAAGACTTAACCACAAGGGGGCGCAACTGTTCTTCTGTTTTGCCAGTCCTAGTTAGCACGGGTCAAATTTCTTGATGCCAACACTGCCACTAAATATGATGCTCCCTTTGCGAGGGACCCCTTTCTTATACTGTAAAAAATGTTAGAAATATATTTAGCTACAGTATTGCCTGGAAAATACTTATAATATTTATAATAGAATATATTGTTTCCTTTTATAGATGTAAACCTGAAGAGAAACATAAAATATGATAGAGCCATTAATCTCATCATTAAAGACCAGTCTTTAGAAATCAGAATAAAACTGCAATAGTCAAATTCTGTAACTTATTTATATTGTTTATTTATATCTATTATTATATAAAAAAATGTTTACAACATTTTTCCATGAACAATTTTATATGGACCCCCTAGCATCACCTTGAGGCACCCTGGCGATCCCTGGACCACAATTTGAAAACCCCTGTTTTAGCACCATCTCACTTTCAGAGGGATACAGAGAAATGTACAACATAATATTTCATCAAATCAGCTTTTTTTTATTAAGATCAGAATTCAGCTTTAAACTAAGCAGAGCGTCTTTCAGTTGAATTTTGAATTTTTGGATCACTTTGAATCACTTCGTCTCATCTTCCAGGTCGTGAGTGGGAGAGAAGAGTGCAGTGCTATGAAGATGAGGATGATGATGATGACGAAGAAGAGCCTCGGATGTGGACGCGGATCCGTAGCCTGTTGTTGTGCCTGTATCTTCAGCTGTACCACAGACTGATGAAGCTGAGAGAAAGAGTGGACAGTGTTTTGCAGATGCTGGGGGCAGCTGCCGAAACGGTAGGTCCATGTACAGAAATAATTCATCACTAAATCTTTGACCTTATCTGAACTAAAAGCTCTGTTCATAGAGTCATAGTGACCCTTGAGAATGGCACAAATACTGCTTCTCAGTGGCTCTGAACAACATTTATCTAGGTATCAGTTTCTGAAATATGCAACACTGAAAATGGGGTTGTATTGTATTCATATTCCACTTTAACAATTTTTGTACTTTAATGTATTTTCATGTGACTTTCCAACACAGAAGAATAAAAAAAGACTTGGGCCCTTCAAAAGAGACCAGGGTTATTATAGATAACTAAAACCATTTTCATTACTTGAAATAAAATAAACATTAACTGAAATAAAATAAAATAAAATAAAATAAAATAAAATATACAAAAATGTATTTTATTTCAGCCAGTTGCCAAGGAAACATTTCTCATTTTACTGAAATATCTAAAACTAAAACTGAAATAAAAATGAATAAAAACTATTTAGACATACTTAAAAAAATGCTAAAACTTTTAACTAAAATTAAAATGAAAACAGAAAATAAAAACATTCAAATTATTAATAAAAACTAATAGTACCTCAGTGATACTAAAAAAGCATGAAAGAGACCCAAGATGTGAGTCACAACTAAGATAAAATCACAAAACAAATATAGATGCAGACATGTCTCGTTGAGAGACTCAACAACATACACTGACAGGATGATATCAACAGGGAGTGCCTCATCAAAATGTCCTCAAACCATAACCTTTCCCCTCTTCTATGAGTTTGAAGTTAAAATAGACACTCTACGTGCTGCGGCACCATGCTGCAGTCATTCACGCTGCCCTGCCACCCTCAGGGCTTCCTGTCTAGTCTGCAGACTCACCCACATAGAATAAAATCACAGCAATTACTTGTTCTAAATCATGACCCCTGAGACACATTCAGGCAAGGAAGGACGTGGGGAAGGGGAGAGAACCTGGCCTGAGCTGAAACATTGAGCTTTTTCACACTGTACCAAATTGATTACACAAAATTTATTTTATGAATTTATTTGTATTATTTTACATAGATGCTATTTCTAGTGGAGTAGATTCATTGCCTCAGATTTTGTCATAGTCACTCATTGGTACACTTCTTCATATTAAAGTTAGTATTTAGGCTAGATAGAGACTTTATCATCAGAGACTTCATCATTTTATAGTCCAGCATATTAGTGAGAATTTTAGTGAGTCGAAATGGCTATAAAACGTTTCTGTTTGCGTAAAAGGAAGGCAGTTTTTTTTTTGTTGCCTAGAAATCAAGGCTGAAATCAAGAAGTCAGGCAGCAGTGTTTTTGATGGGAGTGCTTGTTTAGAGAGAGTATAGTCATGATTGAGCTGAAAACCCAGTGGGATCTAGTGCTACGTGCTGTTTGGCGGTCACTGCATGTGACTTGAACACCCACTAACCCACCCGCAGGATGAGGAGATTTGGAGATTGCATTAGAAAACAAATATACTGCTAGCTTTATATATATATATATATTATATATATATTTCTTTCTTTTTTTTTAAAGAAATACTTTTATTCAGCAATTGGTCAAAAGTGACAGTAAAGAATTTTACATTGTTACAAAGTTTTAATTTTAAATAAATGCTATATTTTTAAACCTTCTATTCATCAATGAATTCTAAAAAAATAAAAAAAAATAAAAAAAATTCCAGTTTCCCCAAAAAATATTCAGCAGCACCACCATTTCCAAAATTAATAAGAATAAGAAATATTTCTTGAGCAGCAAATCAGCATATTAGAATGATTTCTGAAGGATCATGTGACATTGGATTACAATGATGGCTGCTGAAAATTCAGCTTTGCCATCACAGGAATAAATTACATTTTAAAATATATAAAATATAAAACAGTTATTTTAAATTGTAATAATATCTCACAATATTAATGTTTTTTTTTCTGTATCTTTAATCAAAAGACTTAAGGTCCTTTCACACCAAGGATGATAACTACAGTATAATGATATGATAATAACTAAAGTTTTAATAATCATTCTAATTTTATGAGAATAGGGAAGCCCACACCACAACTATAATGATATAATTATCATAATGATACAATATCATTGGAAATACAAGAATCCATCCTGCTTAAAGAGGATGCTGAATAGTTCATAGTTATAGTAATCTTTATAGTTATTATTCTTGGTGTGAACAGGCCTTTATGCTATATATATAATCTACCCAGTGCCATTTCTGAAGCATAGAGTACACCTCAGTTCTGCATCGTTAGACTGATGAGAAAATTTGATTTGTTCTCATGTCCAGATAGAGACACCAGATACACCCTACCTCAACTGACCTGTTAGACACATGGCCTATCTCAAACATGTTTTGTATGAGTTGACAAGCTTGTGTGCTGAGGATCAAAGGGCCAAGATGGACTATTGTCTGTACAGGGTCCTTCGGTGCTTTCCCAGCATTAGGGTGGAGAGTAATTGGGGCTCAGAGCACGAAAGGCCCATGCAGTGCACCGTGTTCAAAAGAGTGTTCATTAACAAACTCTAAAAGACACCCCAGAGAGCCTGGGCTGCAGAAATGAGTGACAGACTGTGTTCTACCGGTAGTGATGCTGAGCTGTCAGAAACACATACAACGATGCGTCTTGGCAGCATAATCTCCTACAGTAATTCACGTGTTGGTCACGGGCTGTGCAGTGGACCGGCAGTGAGGTGGCAGCCTGATGACAATGGGAATAGAGAACACAGAGGGGACCTTCAAATTTGGCTGACCCACTTTATCATTTACCTAAATGAACCACCAATAGTTGGAAGGTCCTACTGCCAAAACAGGACTGTTTGTGACTGTGTCTGCCAGTCTTGCCCTGTTCTTTTGCACTGTGTACTCATGCTCACGTTGCCTGGCAGCAGATGAAGCTACACGTGAGAGGTTGGCTACTTGTGGCACGGTGGGCTGTGCAGACAGACCTTGATGATAAACCAGACTTCAGTACGTTTCCCCAGTTCAAAATCTTTTTATTATTCAAATCAACTTTATGTAGAGTTTGTCACATCTGGTTCAAATTTATTTCGTTTTTTACTAAGTTTTAAATGCGTTTAGCAGCACAAACACTACCTGACAAACTCAATTATACTCTAGTGGTTTTGATTAATATTAGTTATTCAAATCTTTTAAATCCATTCACCAAAATATCTGTTTATTGGTTCATTCAGTGAACCTCTCTGCAGGTTACTTTGTTGCACCAGTAGGTAGCAATAAGTGAGTATCTGAATCAGTGAGTCATTGAATCATTTACTTAACTGATTCATCTGTCTTATCATCCTTATAAAAATTACCATGTCTACAATTCTACTAAACTTCAGAAATAGTTTTTTTCATCCATGATGTCAACTGTTGGTCATGATTTGTATCAAGCTATAAAAAAAAAAACGTGGGGGAAATGGTTTCAAAAACATCCTTACATCAATTTTTATATTCATCAATTATTTTTACACATTCATAATTCTTTCTGCCCGCTTTCCGTTCTTGTTGTGAACAAGATTAATTCACTTGATAAACTGAACGAACAACATGCCCTCTTTGTTTAGTCAGTCAGCAGACACTTTCTCCTTTGCTCATAAACAAGCTTTGTGAAGAAACGAGCGAAAAATATCAGTGCATGAAAGTGAACAGGAATGATGTGTTCACTCAAAAGATTCATTCACTTAAAAGATTTGTTCAAAACACTGATTTGTTCAAAACTAAACAGCAAATCTATACTAAACTGTAAGTCTTTCTGTTTTGTCATTTTCTTTCATTGAGTGGCTCTATGATTGAGTGGCCATGAACAGTTAAATAAGGCCAAATTAAATGAGACAAGAAGAATAAACAAACCAAAAATGGACATTTAGAAATTGGACATAATGAAATGAAATTATTTAGGAGAACAGGTCTAAAAGAATATAGGACTGTTTCTTTTGTTAGTCTGATAAAGTTTAATTGACCCCAACTGTGGCTGACAATACCAGTTTTCACAGCAATTGCAGTTTCTGTTGTTTGTTGATTTATTTGCACAGAGCAGGGAGTGTATCCCTCAAAAAACCCATTCACGTTCCTGCAGGCAGTATGTTGGTGTTTGAATAGAGTCATTACTGCCACTTGATCAAACTGTTAGGCCCCATTTCCAGGCCTCTAGGTTTAGCAATAAAAACGTGACTGAATTAAGGTTCTGCTTATTCCTCAGCCCATATGACCAGTTGTTCTGCCATATGCATTCTCTTTTTAATGCCTAATGGTGTCATTTTCAGGTCTATCATTGACACTGGTTTCCTGATTAGGTATTGTCTGTCATTTGTCATGTTCAGGTGGGTCTAATGCAGTTGATGCAGATGGTGGAGTCCCTGCTGCAGCTGTTTCTGTCATTTTACACGACTCAGGTGCATCGTGTGGAGGAGCTGCGTTCTCTGCTTGTCGCTCAGCGCACATCAGGTATACAGGCACTTAAGGTTTTGCCCCCTGTACAACAGATACTGGCTCTACCTACCCAGGTACGCACTATCATGAAAGACCTACTGGAACTGGGACAGATTCTCATACAGCTGCTCATCAACACCACCCCGCTCTATGACCTGGTGAGAACACATACACAAGCGCAACATTCTAGAACCAGTTCTAATGGACAAATTCTGTTAATAAAACATACAAGTTGGCCTACATGTTCGTGTGATAAAGAACACTCTAGAATCCAGTTATGAAGAAAATTCAAAGGCAGAATAATTGCTCTATCAGCCTGAAAATCATTTTTCTTATTATTTTTCTTGGCCAAACACATCTATTTAGAGTTGATAGGATAAACAAGGATCCGTGCTGGTCCATGAAACAGTCCATGGCTTGGTTTATTGTGCTTCTATTCAAATTGTTTTTTTATTTTTTATTTTATTGCACAATATCCAATTTAAGATCAGGTACATAATGTTTCAGGCCATTATACAGCTTAATTCAACTTCTAATTCAACTGTTGTGGTCTAAAAACACTTCTGTTCAGTTAAAGACTGAATTTAAATGGGTTTGATGCTCAAACCAAATTGGCAATTTGGATTTTGTGGTCTATAAACCCTTGTATTTTCTGAGGCTAGCAAAATGGCATTTTAATTTTAAAGACAGAAATACTTTCTTAAATAAAGTATTTCACAAAAATATTTTTTGTGCTGTCCAGGCATCAGAATAATCTCTTATTCATTTAATGATTATAAGTTATGTTAATAACTAAAATGTGCTTCTACCTACTACATTTTTCTCCAAAACTCCAAAAAAATGTACCTATACATTAAACGACCGCTAGTGGCAGTAAAACACCACCTACTTTTATTCCTTTTTACACAAAGTTCCTTGCACAATACTATGTCAAAACATTTGCTCTGTGAACCGAGTCACGATAAAGCAGCTCAAAAACTAAGTTAAATGGCATAGTTGTTCAGCAAATGCACTTTTGTTAAAGGGTTAGTTCACCCAAAAATGAAAATTCTGTCATTAATTACTCTCCCTCATGTCGTTCCAAACCCGCAAGAGCTTCGTTCATCTTCGGAACACAAATGAAGATCTTTTTGATGAAATCTGAGAGCTCTCTGACCCCTCCATAGACAGCAATTTAATTAACACTTTCAAGGCCCAGAAAAGTAGTAAAGACATCGTTAAAATAGTCCATGTGACTCCAGTGGTTCAACCTTAATTTTATGTAGCAACGAGAATACTTTTTGTGTGCAAAAAACAAACAAAAATAACGACTTTATTCAACGATTTCTTCTCGTCTGTGTCAGTGTCCTATGCAGTTTACGTTAGCCAGCTCCTGCGTCAGCAGCACAAGCATGCACTACTACCTTTCTGGGCCTTGAAAGTGTTAATTAAATTGCTGTCTATGGAGGGATCAGAGAGCTCTCGGATTTCATCAAAAATATCTTAATTTGTGTTCCGAAGATGAACGAAGGTCTTACGGGTTTGGAACGACATGAGGGAGAGTAATTAATGACAGAATTTTCATTTTTGGGTGAACTATCCCTTTAACAGTCGGTCAGGTTTAAGTTAGAGTTTAGTGTAGGTAGAATGTCATTTTCAGTGAGAGCTGCTAAAAGTGCCTTTTTCCAATAAGCCTAGGCTGAATTAAATTGTTAAATAAAAATGTCAAAACAATCAAAAGTATCAGAGTCTTGGGTTACGACTCTTCCTCTCTTTTCTCTCAGATGAAACAGGTCTCTGATCTCGACGCCGCAAACAACCCAACTCCGGATGAACTCCCTGAAAGTCCCTCCAGCCGTGCCTCTGCAAACAGCCTCTTCCTCAAGGCCATGGATGGTCGTCCTCGACACCGCAGAAGCCTTTATGCCCGTTCCCGTCATGGGTCCAACAGCGGGCTTCCAACAAGCCCAGCTCCCTCTCCGACTCCTACCCCAGTCCCAGCAAATGGCAGAAAAGGCAGTTTGAAGCTAGATTCCCAGCCCTCGGGTCCTCCACAACTTGACACACTGGCTGTGCCCTCTACCGATATGATCCGCCGCCGTTCCTCGGCTACCGAGTTCCTGCTGGCTCCCATTATGCAGCTAGTATCACAGAGTCAATGAGCGTTTGAGTTTCTGAGCTCTGGCCCTTCATCTGAAGATCAGGTCATACCTGTGGTGGAAACCACAGAACATTAGGCTCCGCATTTCTCATACATTAAACCAAAATGCAATCACAGATCATTCGAACACAGTTTGCTGCAGCTCACAGGCTGTTATGGATAGTACAGCAAACATACCTTTAAATAACAATCCATAGTGACTCCTCTAGTAGGCCTACAGAAACAAATCTTGTTGGTGGAGACAGTGCAGTTACAAGTTAACTTTTAAATAAAATCATTAGCCTAATATTCAGTATGTGCAGACGGTTTAAAAGCTAAATAAAGCATTGTTTTAGCTATGCGTATTACTTAGAATGAAATCAAAAAAGTATGGATTTGCTCTCTGCAGTGCCGTTTGGGTATGTGGTGTTAGGTAGCTTTGAATGCCTGATTCTAGTAGTTAAGACAAAGAAACAACTCAACAGATGAGTTGAAATGACAGAGCATAATTTTTCTATATATTATAATTGTTAGCATGTAACACAACATTTTGTTTAGACCAAATCAATGTATTTTTATTCCTTAGCTTTCTTAGTACTTATACACTATATGCTGTTTTTAATCTATAGACTGTCATAGTGAAATGACTGATGGTTAGATCAATGGACTGAGTGAAACAGGATGGCACAAGGATTCTACTCAGTGGGAAATGAACCGTTTGATACACAGCCCAAGGTCATGCGTATTCAATGAGGAGAGGATAAAAAGACATGGTTAAATGTTACTTTGATTCTTCATGGGTTGTTGTATGTTTTAACATTAAGGATGTGTTGTTACAAAAGGAGAAACATAAAGTGAACTGTGTTAAATGACTTGGTGGACATTTATAGCTAAAATCCTAACAGCCTTTAGCCTGTAATGCTTTTTTTCCTGTAACAAATGTAATATTGACTCTAAATGTAATAAAACATTTTATAAAATGTTATTGATGTTTTGAGTACTATTTGAGCAGAGAATGAATGACTAATTGCGCAACAAAGGTAAATGTTTTTCCTTTATTGAAAACGGTCAATGAAATACGAGCAATATAAACATCTCAAAAAGGTCTTTAACTAAAAACAGCATATACTTTCTATACAAAAGTGAAAGATTCAAGTATACACAAGACAATAACATGTACAGACACTCTTCATATCTCACTCTTCAATTCTTAGATCATTCACACCATGAAAAATAATTATAACATAACTGTATTGGTGTACCAAGGCAAGGTAAAGTCCTTCCACTTTGCTCAAGGTTGTCCATGTCTTTATCGTTTATCAGCTTGAAAAAAAACATTTTGAAAGTGAATCCGACTATATCATTCTTGTTGTTATTACTTTGCTATTTTCATGGAATTAGAATGATTATTAAAACTGTATAGTTACAGCTATCATCCTTGGTGTGAACATGACTTTAATTGAATAACATTTACCACCAACCTCAAAAAAAAAAAAAAAAAAACACTACACAGGAAACAATGTTCTGAAAATTACAACATATACATAAAATATTTATATACATTTTACTACATATAGGCCTGTTTTTACAGACAGGTCTTAGATTAAGCCAGGATTAGGCCTTAGTTCAATTATGGCATTTAAGAAGCTTTTATAAACGTGCCTTAGAAAAAAAAAAAAAAAAAACATTACTGGTGTGCATCTTGAGACAAAACAATGGCATTGACATTTTATGATACATTTCAGTTAAAACAGCTCAAAGATGCATTTTAGTCTGGGACTAGGCTTAAGCCTTGTCTATGAAACCAGGGGTTATGTCTCCTCCCAATTACCACATTTAATTATTCACATCTAAATGTCAGTGGAGATTCAGAAGAGGACAATGCACAGAGGATAAAGTCCACCTCTATATTTCAGGCATCTGAGATCCAGAGCAGAAGCTCACTTGTATTCATCTACAACATTATCTGTTCAGAGCTGAAGGATCATTCTTTGAGAAATAACAAGGACTACAATAGGTCCGGGCTGTCTCTCGGTTCATATCAATAACCTGTGACCAATTTAAATCAAAGCCCAGGATCACTTATCTTCTGCACTTCTTTTAATTGCCTTGCTGTGACAAACTCAATCTACTTTTTTTCACCATAAAGCTGGGCTCTGAACTTTTAACATGCTATCATCTTATTCTTTTTCTTTCCACCGTTTTTTCTTTGTACGTTAATAAGGCGAAAGTGGCCCCCTTCGGTTCCAAAAACCCATCGGCCGAGGGTCTTCTCAGCTGTTTAGACACTAGGCTGCCAGGGGCCTCATATCTTCATCGTGCTCATCAACTTTCACATCCCCAACTCTGTTTCTTTACTCCCATTTCTTTCCAAACACTGCGGATACGCTTCTGACTATCCCCTTGATTCCGATCATCCCTTTTTTCAGTGCTCTGGACTCCTTGATGAGATCCAGTATTTCATGAAAGACCAGAAGCACACCGTGGTAGGTTTCAGCTGCCGAAATCTCGAAGAAGCCGCAGTCTGCGGAGAGGGCGAACAGTCTGCCCTCCTCACTCGACACGGCTCTTTGATGCAGCAGGTCTCGCTTGTTCCCGACAATGATGATCGGTGCAGATGCGGACAGCTTCCTAGTCTGGCGGATGAGCCGCACCTGTTGCTGGACCACTTCAAAGCTGGAGCGGTCACAGATGCTGTAGACCAGGATCACGCCATCTGCCCACTGAAGCTGCTTGTCACTGATGGATTCAGTTGTTTCGCAGCTCTGGAGGAGACAGAATTCAAATATAAAAAATTTATAATAATAATAATAATAGTATTATTTTATTCACATTAACCTCACCTAGAAAGCATGATCTGAAAAACCTACATGAATGCATAAACGTTGTCGAAATGTCCCGGAATTAATGCCTTTCATCAGGGGAAAAAAAGCCTTCCTGTTTTTAATCTTTATTTTCAGCATAATTAAATATGATAAAAGTGTATAATCATGTCTACTTCCCTCATACACATAGGCTACAGTATTAAAAAATAAAATTCATTATTCCCACTATTGTACTAATTATACTTTTCCTTCATTCTCCAATTCACGGGTACAATTTTAAAAGCTTTTATTAAAAGCAATTTTAAAATTTCAAGCATTTAACCATACTTCTTTAGATTAAAAGTCTTTTGGCTCATGAGAAATATTCATTTAGTCAGACGTTTTTAAACTTTTCATTTGTACAGTATGTATAATTTCCGATTTTGATATTTATGTATTAAATTGTTATATATATATATATATATATATTATTTTATTTTATTTTTTTTAAATAATATTAAAATATATTTTTAATATGATAATTATAATAAAGAGCCCACCACACAAATTAACTAAGAAAATTAACGGACTATTTTATAAACGCTTTTTTTCCCCACCCCAAATACAAACTATGAAATTGACGGTCACAAACCATATTTTTGTTAGCTTATTTAATTTAACATTTTCATGGCAAAAATCATACTTAGAAACTATATAAATAAAAGATATAGAAACTAAATGAGACCCATTATTCTTAAATTATAAAATTAAATTTGGGCTAACTTATCATTTTTAACAAAAATTCTTTCAAATCTTATCAACAGAAAACAAAACAATTTTGCCATATTTTAGACTAACCTATGATGAGTTAAGGAATTAAATATTATTATTATTGACTTATCATTTGATAATATACTAAAAACACACAATTTAACTCCTTTATGCATTCTAGCATTGAAACACAAATCTCTCAAACAAAAAAAAAAACATCATACCTGTGGATACAGAGAGTCCCAAATATTTAAGGATATCTCTCGCCCATCTGTTTTGTCAATATGACTGTATATTGATTCTGAAAAATAAAATTACATTCAATAAATTTACAAAAAATAGAAACTACCTATTCATAAACAAAAGTAGTTACTTTTGAAGTAAAACGGAGTACATTTTATATATATATATATATATATATATATATATATATATATATATATATATATATGTATGTATGTGTGTGTGTGTGTGTGTGTGTATTACCAATGGTAATACAGTAAATCTTATTTGACGTACCAATATCCCCATATTCTCCGATGAATCTTCTGGTGAGAAATCGCACGGTGAGGGCTGCAAACGAGTAGTTAAAATAAATGATTATTCGTAAGCTTAACAAAATAGACCATATAAACATGACAGAAATCTCTGTATTCAAACAGCCATGTTCAGTTTTGTGCTCACCTGACTTCCCAACATTTTCTGCTCCAAGTAGCAGAACATTCGCCTCTACTTTGTGCTGATTTCCATCCATCGCTTTGCTGCCCAACTGAGGACTCGGTTTGACCAGGACTACCATTTCACCTATGAACGTCTTGAATGTTGAGTGTAAGCGTCGCAAGCCACTTCAACTAGATATAAAACAGTGGGCGTGGCTTATAGAAGTTGAGTCGATTTTAAACCAATCCGAGAACAGAGTATCTGTTCGCATTAGCAAACCGCCAAAAATGATCCTATCAAGTATCGCCAGGACAGTTAGATATTTACACCAACTACAAGTCTTTTCTCTTTCGCCTAGAATTAACTCTGCTTGTTTTGTTCACACTCGCATATGAGAAATCGTTTTGACACACCCGTTAGGATACAATTGTGTTTATATAGTCTCTTACATCCCAGAGACTTTTTAGAGTTTTTAAAAAAAAAAAAAAAAAAACTTTTTGTTATATGAAGGTAAAAATATATTTTATTTATTTTATGCAAATTTTAAAACTTTTATGCAGATTTTTGCATGTCCCAGATCTAGACTTTCAATCTTAAAATATGAAATTCCATTATAAAAATATTGCATATTTAAATGAAGAGTTAAAGTAAACATCAACAATTTCAATGTGATAATTCAATATGTTCTCTGATATTTTACATTATTGCAGTTGTTGAATTGTTCTGCAGCGTCTACGCATGATAATGGCTTGAGTGCTTATAAATTATACACGTTTTTTCCCCCAGGCAAAAATCATAGTAATGTCTTTCCTCTACGAGTCTTGCGAATAGACTGATCATTAATATCCGTAGCACAAATAGCCCATGCACAAAAAAAGTTGAAGTGAAAATAGAGCCAAGTCAATCGACCACAGCGTCCTTGCGCCCTCTACCGGCATCAAAGCTGCATAACAACATTGATCTATAACGCTTATAAGGAGCAGTGAAAGAATGTGACCTTAAATTAAATAAACAATCTGTTAATACACATTTTACTTCAAGGAAAAGGTAAATAAACAAACTACTACAATAAATAGAAAGTAATGTATAGTAAGGTGGTTCCCTCTTCACAAGAGAATATAAATGTATTTGTGTGGTTTCAAAAGTAAATGACTGAGACGCTTCAATGTTCACCAGCTGTAGTGTTCCCACAGCCATCTCTCTCCTTCCCTTTATCAGTGCAGGATTTCTTTGCGGCTGTACCACAGTTTTCCATGAAAAACTCTCTCATGCGTTTCAAAGTGTTTCTGTGCTTCTCTCTTTGAGTCTCTGTCTCTGAAGTACTTCTTGGATCCTCGCTGCTGCAGTGTTTCAGGAGAGAAGCATGAAGACTGTTCCGAAAAGATTCATTCAGCTGTTGCTGGAAAGATTCTTGAAGTTTGACAACCATGTTTTTCCTCTGTATAAAAAACCAAAATAGCAATCACTATTATAAAACAATCAATTCAATGATTAAAAGGTAATACATCTGCTATAGTATTTCAGCTAAAGTTTTGAACTACAAAGAAGCAGCTAGACAGTTAAATTACATATGAATGTGATAAGCTGAATAGTAGCGGTTTACCTCAGAGTTCATCATCAAGATGTCAAAAAGAGTCCAAACATCTGACACCAGTTCAGCAGCAGTCCGATAAGGCGGCTTTCTTGTCCCCAGGAGTCGGCCGAGTATTATATCGAATTCAGCTGTTTTTGAGTGATTCTTTAAAAACAGAGCACAGCTCATAAGATCTATTAATTTATTCAAAAATACCTCAAATACAATTCTTACATACAATGACTTTGTATTACACCTCTACTATGATGAGCATTAAGAAAAAAATTATTATATATATATATATATATATATATATATATATATATATATATATATATATATATATATATATATATATATATATATATATATATATATAAATAATTTAAAGTAATATTAAATTACATTATTGCAAAGAAAACTATAATATTTATTTTGGCATAGTCTTTTATTATTATGTCTTAGAAGAAATTCAATTCAATTCACATTTATTTGTATAGCGCTTTTCACAATACATATAATTTCAAAGCAGCTTTACAGAAATAAGCAGTAAAGCAGCTTATTATATATATATATATATATATATATACACACACACACACACACACACACACACACGTACATACACATACATACCGATCAGACATAACATTATGACCTAATATTGCGTTGGTCCCCCTTTTGCTGCCGAAACCACCCTGACCCGTCGAGGCATGGAATCCACTAGACCCCTGAAGGTGTGCTGTGCTATCTGGCACCAAGATGTTAGCAGCAGATCCTTTAAATCCTGTAAGTTGCGAGGTGGGGCCTCCACATCACAAAGATGCTCGACTGGATTGAGATCTGGGGAATTTGGAGGCCAAGTCAACACCTCAGACTCGTTGTGCTCCTCAAATCATTCCTGAACCATTTTTGCTTTGTGGCAGGGCGCATTATCCTGCTGAAAGAGGCCACAGCCACCAGGGAATACCGTTTCCATGAAAGGGTATACATGGTCTGCAACAATGCTTAGGTAGGTGGTACGTGTCAAAGTAACATCCACATGGATGGCAGGACCCAAGGTTTCCCAGCAGAACATTGCCCAAAGCATCACACTGCCTCCGCCGGCTTGCCTTCTTCCCATAGTGCATACTGGTGCAATGTGTTCCCCAGGTAAGTGACGCACACGCACCCGGCCATCCACGTGATGTAAAAGAAAACATGATTCATCAGACTAGGCCACCTTCTTCCATTGCGCTGTGGTGCAGTTCTGATGCTCACGTGCCCACTGTTGGCGCTTTCGGCGGTGGACAGGGGTCAGCATGGGCACCCTGACTGGTCTGCGCGCTATGCAGCCCCATACGCAACAAACTGCGATGCGCTGTGTATTCTGACACCTTTCTATCAGAACCAGCATTAACTTCTTGAGCAATCTGAGCTACAGTAGCTCGTCTGTTTGATCGGACCACACAGGCCAGCCTTCGCTCCCCACGGGCATCAATGAGCCTTGGCCGCCCATGACTCTGTCGCCGGTTCACCACTGTTCCTTCCTTGGACCACTTTTGATAGATACTGACCACTGCAGACCGGGAACACCCCACAAGAGCTGCAGTTTTGGAGATGCTCTGACCCAGTCGTCTAGCCATCACAATTTGACCCTTGTCAAACTCGCTCAAATCCTTACGCTTGCCCATTTTTCCTGCTTCTAACACAACAACTTTGAGGACATGTTCACTTGCTGCCTAATATATGCACCCACTAACAGGTGCTGTGATGAAGAGATAATCAGTGTTATTCACTTCACCTGCTAATGTTATGCCTGATCGGTGTATGTATATGTATATATACACACACATATATACATACATACACATATACACATATATACTAGGGCTGTCACCGTTAACACATTAACGCATGCGATTAATTTAAATTCCTTAACGCGTTAAAATAATTTAACGCAATTAACGCAAATAAATTACAGAAGTACGTGAAGCTGCGTCATTAACGTAATTTTGGTCACGCATTTAGATGATCTTAGAAGTCGGGAGTTTATCACAATCACACTGAGCATCTACAAGCACCTGTAACCCTAGTAGGAGGAAATTTCCATTCTAACTGTTTAACCCGATTCTGCTTCTCTGTTTGTGATCAGGCCATTTTAAGCCGTTAAACTTTGGGAAAGTTTTCAGTGATCCATTGAATTCATTCAAACAGTCCACACAGAGAATAGAGACTCACATTGCGTTTTTAGTGAATTATTCATTCCAGTGTGTGCTTTGCTTTAAAACACGAGCTCTGTCATATTCTGCGATTGTTTTTGAAGAACGCAATTTTGGTGTCGTACAGTAAGCACGTAGGAGTCTGGTATATTGATGCACAAAGAACAAACCGTGTATGTGCGCTCTCTAGATCACTGATCGCACGCTGCATTCATGTACAGACACACAGTACATTCGCGTTGTCTCCACACACACTCGGTAAGGATAATGTTTGATTTGTCGTGTACTTCGTTGTGTTTAGTAATCGTAGGTTTATGCAGTCAAAGTCCTGTTCGGTATCGCAGCTTGACTCGTCTAAAATGAAAACAATCTTGTTGTTGTTGCTCTGTACACATACTATACACTGTGAATTCTGTAACGTTTTTTTCTGTAATGTTTTTTTTCATGGGTGCTTAGGTATGTATAAATTTATTATATAATATAATTATATGGACTCCTTATATTTGGTTATTTGGTGTCCTTTTGGAGTCTCCAATGATCCTTGAAGCTTGCAGAAAATACAGTTTTCTGATTGTTTACTTTGCTGGATATACCAAATGATGACAACATGAATGTGTTTAATGAGATAAATGGCGTATGCTTAATTTTACAATAAGTGTGTGATTAATCACACAACAAGAGTGTGATTAATCGCGATAAAAAATTTTAATCGATTGACAGCCCTAATATATACATGCACATATATACACACATATTAAATATAACATTTGTAAAAAAAAAAAAAAAATAGATAAAAAAATATATTAAAGGAATTGTGAAAATGATGATGTAAACACTCATGTATTTAAGGTGTAACAAAAATATGTTTTTACTTATTACTTAATAAATACACCACATGACATCTTTCATTAAAGTCATTAAAGGGAGAGTTCACCGAAAAATGAAAATTTGCTGTTGCTCACCCTCAGGCCATCCAAGATGTAGGTGTCTTTTTTGTTCATTTTGTTTTGCCTGTATATGTTTTTTTTTTTACTCTCAAAGTGAACGGTAGCCATTGACTTTATGTGAATCACCAAGGAGCACGGTTTCAGCTAAAAATCTTCTTTACATTTCAACTGAAGAAAAAAAAAAAAAAAGACACCTACGTCTTGGATGGCCCGAAGGTGAGTAAATTAACAGTAATTTTTCATTTTTGGGTGAACTGTCCCTTTAAATTTGAATCTTTTGTTGAAAATATAAAAGTTTTCAAAACCAACATGAATACAAAGAGTCTAAAAACTTGGCACATTTGTTTTAAGCTAGATTTTTTCTTGCCTTTATCTTGTTCGTTCTTATTTGTCATTAACCATTCACTAAACTGTCTGAAATATCCTTACAATAATATCATTGTAATATTGTCTGGAACACCATTAGTATTTGTGAATATTCACATTTTAATATTAAAAGACGGTTATACTAAATACTATGTGCACTGTGTATTTACCTTGGTGGCGCTGTAGAGCAGGCACCTGTTCTCATCACACAGGAGACTAAGGAGAAGCTTCTCACACTTCTGAACATAAGGATGACATTACATCAGTGTGACTTTATATCATTGCAGGACAAGAGATGAGAGTTGTGGCATGCTATACACTATGCTAAACTACAATCCTCTCCTAAATATCATCTTTAAAAGTGTTGTGAGTGTAACTATGAGTGTAGATCCTTTCAGACTGGTGATGTCTCACTCTTTGATCTGGTAGACTCAGACTGGACGTCCTCATCTCCTCACTGCCATATACGACTGTCTCATTTACATCCTGACACAGCAAACACACCCAATCCTCACTGCAAGAGAGAAGAAATACATCAAGATTCAAATAGTAGACAGAGAAAACACAGTTATTGTACTTAAATGCACACGCTTATCAAACTCCAACGTCTTACAAATCATAGCTATTCAAGAATTGTAATTAAATTCAGTTTTATACAATTCCTGTTAGTTCTTGGTCTCACCTCTTTTTTGTGAGGATTGGTGGGATGTGACAATCAGAGTGAAAAGCACAGCCACATTTCGCACACAGAAGCGCAGCTCCTGCAGACTGACACACTGCACAGAATTGTACGTCAGACGCAGGGGAGCTGTCGCAGCTTTGCAATACAGAGCAGGAAGAGGCTCTAGATGGTATTGGATCTTCATGCCATCTCCACACCTGCTTAATCTGGGAAAGAACAGGACACAATTGAGAGAATAGCTGTGGACTGGAGCTATCATGGCCGTAAGCTAACATCAGTCACACATTCTAGCTTTACAGATGTGACAGAGTCCTTACCTGTCCTTCCTGGGATTCCTGCACTAAGATGTGATCTCTAGAGATATCTGTAGTAAGGTGGAACTCTGGGAGTGGATGCCCACATGGAGGCAGAGAAATGGGCAGGCGCACTAGAGATACGCATGGAAACCTATTACAGATAGAAAGCAGTGGTCACCAGTCAAAGAAATAAATGTATACACTACATATATTTGAGCTCAGTATGATTTTTTTTTTTTTTTTTTTTTTTTTACAGAAAATAAAACTTTTGCTCAGCAAGGACACTTAAAAAGTAACAGTAAAGACATTTAAAATGTTACCAAAACATTGCAACATGATTTCTGAAGGATCATATGACACTGAAGATTGGAGTAATGGCTGCTGAAAATTCAGCTTTGCCATTACAGGAATAAATTACATTTTAAAATATATCATTTATATTGTAATAATAATAATAATAATAATAATATTTCACATATTTAATCAAATAAATGCAGCCTTGGTGAGCATAAGAAACTTCTTTCAAAAACATAAAAAAAAAATATCTTACAGATACCAAATGTTTGATTGGTAAAGTAAATACTATTAATAATATTATTAATGGTTATTGGTTACTACCAAAATAGTGTTTGTTGTGTCTGTTGCAGAATAAATGTTTAGACATTAGTATTTGTAACACAAATGAGGTTAATAACTCCTGCGATGCAGACAAGATGCAAATAAATACTACAGATCCCACTATGAAGCAGGGCTTCAACCAATACTATATGGATTTATCTTGAGTTCACCTCTTGAATTGTTTCTTGAATTGTTCCACCATCACTAAAAGACAGAAAATATAACAAATAGACAAATGAGTGAGGAAAACAAACACTATACTTTTGTGAACAAAAGATAAAGAAAATCACCTGCAGATTCTTTTTCCTTTGTGTGGTCAAAACCACTTAGGACACGATTGTCATGTGTCGCCCTCTGGTAGGAAAAGAAAACTTCTGAATGAAACACAGATCTCTGACATACAATACTTCTGCTTATAAAAAATAAAAAAAATTCACCAACCTCCCACGCAAGGTCCTCTGATGTGCCACATGAAGTTAAATTCGCTGGAGGTGTGGCGTTCTGATTGTTAGGTGTGCATGTTGTCTCAACAAGCTGACGAAAAGTTATTGGCATGCCAACGCTCCAGTGTTTTAGTCTAGAGTCGCTTTTGGTGAATGGCTGACCGGCTTGAGCTTGTCTTGAACATTTCTCTGTGGTGGTTGAGAGAGAGTCCTGGTGAAGGTTGGATGGGCCAGGGGAGTGGGTAGGATCTGGTGAAGATTCTTTGGGATCTGTCTCTGACACAGTGGAAGTGGGCAAGTTCCTCTCTGAATGATCCATATCAATGAAATTCGTGCTGCTCACACCTGCGTCCTGATCACAGACGGAGTCAGCCAAGGCCTTGACTGGGAGGTTAGCACTATTGTAGGTGTCTCTCTTACAACAGAGGGTGTCACTGCCACTAATGGGAGCAGAACACATTCGGTTTACAGGAAGTGAAGAACCACTAGCTGTGCTTTGGATGGATGAACAAGGGTTATGGGAACAATGATTCATCCCACCATTGGAGGGTCCAGCAGAGTGGACGTTAGAGATTGCAGTAACGTCATTTAAAGAAAGAGCGTTTACGGTAGAAAGAACAGTTAAGGGAATATTTGGTTGTGCAGCAAAAGAATGTACGGGCCCCAGGAAACTGGTTTGTATTGGATAGGTCAGTATAAGTGTTTGGGTGTCAGTTGGCATGTTTGAAACTGGGTGGGTTAGTATGGGTGTTTGGTTGTTGACTAGTACTGGATGGGTTAGTATGGGTGTTTGGTTGTTGGCTGGTATTGGCTGAGTTAGCGTGGGTGTTTGGTTGTTGGCTGGTATTGGATGAGTTAATACTGTTGTTTGGTTGTTGGCTGGTATTGGATGAGTGAGTAGGGGTGTTTGGTTGTTGGCTGGTATTGGACTAGTTAGTACTGTTGTTTGGTTGTTGGCTGGTATTGGACAAGTTAGTAATGTTGTTTGATTGTTGGCTGGTATTGGACGAGTTAGCGTGGGTGTTTGGTTGTTGGCTGGTATTGGACGAGTTAGCGTGGGTGTTTGGTTGTTGGCTGGTATTGGACGAGTTAGCGTGGGTGTTTGGTTGTTGGCTGGTATTGGACGAGTTAGCGTGGGTGTTTGGTTGTTGGCTGGTATTGGACGAGTTAGTACTGTTGTCTGGTTGTTGGCTGGTATTGGATGAGTGAGTAGGGGTGTTTGGTTGTTGACTGGTATTGGACTAGTTAGTAATGTTTGATTGTTGGCTGGTATCGGATGAGTCAGTAGGGGTGTTTGGTTGTTGGCTGGTATTGGACAAGTTAGTACTGTTGTTTGGTTGTTGGCTGGTATTGGCTGAGTTAGCGTGGGTGTTTGGTTGCTGGCTGGTATTGGATGAGTTAGCATGGGTGTTTGGTTGTTGGCTGATAATAGATGAGTTAGTATGGGATTTTGGAAGTTGGTTGGTATTGGATGAGTTGATAAGGGTGTTTGGTTGTTAACTGGCATTGGGTGGGTGATGGGAGGGTAATAGTGTATGGTCGAGGCCTTCCTACTCTCGGCTAACTTGTAGATATTGTTTATTTGAGACGCTGTGCAGTTTGTGAGTGGAAGACAAGGCTGAAAATTAACAGATGGATGAGGATTCATTGGAGTTTTGTGAGCAGACGGAGGAAAATATGAGACACAGCGTGATGAGGGACTGTAAGCATGCTTGGATTGCCCAGGTCTGGCTTCCTGGGATTGGACTTGGACAGACTGTGGTGAGGAAGAAAACGAACTCTGAAGTTCTGAAAAGGGAGGTTTAGATTGATTTAGTTGGGATGAGGCAACATAATTACATGCAGAGGGGGTTGTGGCCTGGTTAGACTGAGATGGCTGGCTGGGCTGAGATGGATGAGGCAAACTCTTAAGGGCCTGGTTCATTTGTACAGTCCGAGAGGAAGCACAGGAACGCAGTGCAGGGCTGTTAACAACACATTCACCTTGAACCTGTGCATCAACACTTGATGAGGCCGGCACAGGACGAACATACGTTGCAGCTACTACAGAATTTGGATTTGAGCTTTCCACAGACACAGCCTTTGACTGAGTGGAACCAGTTCTCAGAGAGGTAAAAGGAGCAGGAGTCTTTCTAATCCTCATAAATCCTGGGTAGAAAGAAAGGAAAATATGTTAAATTAATAGATTTTTATAAAATGTAATTACTTTTATTTAGTAAAAAAAAAGTGGAAGGTTTTATGTACCAAGTTTGATGATGTGCTGACAGATATCATTTTGAATCTGAACGTGCAGATTCATCATGGTCTTAGGGGTGCACGTCTCCTGGGACAGAAGCTTTTTCACCTGGGTCTCAATCTGAGTTAGAGACACACAAAATATAGCAAGGGGGATCTGCACTCAGGATCTGAATGTCAGCCAGTTTTGGTCGCAAATATGACAAGGTTATACAGTGATGTCACATAAATCAGATGAATATACAAATGTAGGTTTCATCACCTCAAAACATGATGGAGCTAATATTATCCTAAAAAATATAAATAAATCTAAGGGTGAAAGTGTCTTCAATGTCTTACGATATTTAATGAATAAGCATGAAACAAAAAGGCTTACTCTTTTTTTGTGGAACAGGAAGCAATGGCCCTCTGTGCTTAGGATCTTGTCAATAAAAGCTACTATGTAGTCCTGACAGCCTTCTAGCCTGTTCAGAGATGTCTGTCGCTCCAATAAACATTTCCCCTCCTCTGTATACAGGGCCTTAAAATCAAACATGCAAAAAAGAAGTAAGGGTTACAGTTTTGAGGTTCCTGAACAGGATTGGGGGCTGATTAGTAAGTCGCACAAAAGAAAAGGGACATCGTTCTGTTGGGAATGTCTGGCTTCTTTTTGTTGAGTGCTTTCGGTTTACAAACCCGATTCCAAAAAAGTTGGGACACTGTACAAATTGTGAATAAAAAAGGAATGCAATAATTTACAAATCTCATAAACTTATATTTTATTCACAATAAAATATAGATAACATATCAAATGTTGAAAGTGAGACATTTTGAAATGTCATGCCAAATATTGGCTCATTTTGGATTTCATGAGAGCTACACATTCCAAAAAAGTTGGGACAGGTAGCAATAAGAGGCCGGAAAAGTTAAGTGTACATATAAGGAACAGCTGGAGGACCAATTGGCAACATGATTGGGTATAAAAAGAGCCTCTCAGAGTGGCAGTGTCTCTCAGAAGTCAAGATGGGCAGAGGATCACCAATTCCCCCAATGCTGCGGTGAAAAATAGTCACAACATGGGCTCAGGAATACTTCCAGAAAACATTGTCGGTGAACACAATCCACCGTGCCATTCGCCGTTGCCGGCTAAAACTCTATAGGTCAAAAAAGAAGCCATATCTAAACATGATCCAGAAGCGCAGGCGTTTTCTCTGGGCCAAGGCTCATTTAAAATGGACTGTGGCAAAGTGGAAAACTGTTCTGTGGTCAGACGAATCAAAATTTGAAGTTCTTTTTGGAAAACTGGGACGCCATGTCATCCGGACTAAAGAGGACAAGGACAACCCAAGTTGTTATCAGCGCTCAGTTCAGAAGCCTGCATCTCTGATGGTATGGGGTTGCATGAGTGCGTGTGGCATGGGCAGCTTACACATCTGGAAAGGCACCATCAATGCTGAAAGGTATATCCAAGTTCTAGAACAACATATGCTCCCATCCAGACGTCGTCTCTTTCAGGGAAGACATTGCATTTTCCAACATGACAATGCCAGACCACATACTGCATCAATTACAACATCATGGCTGCGTAGAAGAAGGATCCGGGTACTGAAATGGCCAGCCTGCAGTCCAGATCTTTCACCCATAGAAAACATTTGGCGCATCATAAAGAGGAAGATGCGACAAAGAAGACCTAAGACAGTTGAGCAACTAGAAGCCTGTATTAGACAAGAATGGGACAACATTCCTATTCCTAAACTTGAGCAACTTGTCTCCTCAGTCCCCAGACGTTTGCAGACTGTTATAAAAAGAAGAGGGGATGCCACACAGTGGTAAACATGGCCTTGTCCCAACTTTTTGAGATGTGTTGATGCCATGAAATTTAAAATCAACTTATTTTTCCCTTAAAATGATACATTTTCTCAGTTTAAATTTGATATGTCATCTATGTTGTATTCTGAATAAAATATTGAAATTTGAAACTTCCACATCATTGCATTCTGTTTTTATTCACAATTTGTACAGTGTCCCAACTTTTTTGGAATCGGGTTTGTATAATAAGATATGTGGGCATTTCTCAGGAAGAGTAAGAACTTCTCTTTGGCCAAAAACACAGAAAATAATACCAGGTTTTATTTTAATACTAACATACAGCCTTTATTGTAAATCAGAATCCTTTAGACAGAAATGGTGAAAAAGAAAGTTAATCATTCAAGTTACGTGCTTACATTGAAAACTGAAATGCTGAAATGTACTGTGCAAGTTCTAGAAAGGTTAAAAGTGCTAACAACAGCCATAAAAGGAAATGGAAAGAAATGGAACAAATGAATGCTATAACTAAATCTGTCTATGATTAATTAGTCTAGACATTTGGAAGTGCGTAACAATGGGAAAATATCTGCCTAGTGTAACCAATCAAATCGGAGAAAACCATGTAGTTCATGTTATTTTATATATTCTGCAAAGTACAAATAAGTGTGCATTTTTTGTTTGATGAATGGGCTTTGATGAAATTAAAACACATTATTACGCTATGTATTGTAATAATGGAGGTAGAAAAGACATTTTGAAATTTTGTGAAGTATGCCAAATATTCATCATTTACCTTTTTAGGGAAAATTTTAATGAATGAACAGCATGTTTTAGCAAAAAAGTATTATTGCGTACTAAATGCTTACCTCTATCTCCTTTAAGACCTGCGTAGCTTTCAGTACCAGAGCTTGATAAAGAGAGTGGACCACCTGTCTCAACATATTCTTTGCAGCCACTTTTAGATCCTCAATGTCCTCTAATCTAACAAAGATTAAAATATATTTTCAATTGCACAATTATACACAGACAAGAAGATAATAAAACAGGAAAAGTCTGTAAAGCTTTGGATCTGAGCACATGTGCTACAAACTAACTGTTATTGTCCTGCAGTAGTCAGTGAGCTGACAAAGACAAAAAAAGAATGCTGTTTGATTCTTTTTCACATCCATACACTTTAAATATTGCATTGTGAAATGTAAAACACAACCGAATGTCTGGATTTCAGAAGTGCTATTCCAATAATATTAGATGTTTATAAACTTCATAACATATTTTCCTTCTTTGTGGATGCTTTCGTTTTGTAATGTGAAAACTGGCTCATAACAGCAACTGGTATGTGTGTTTATCTGGCAAGTGACTGAAAATATGGCTTTTACTGATTCACAAGCATATGCTGTGTTTCTCTACCCACTCTTCAAGGCTTGCATTCCTTAGAGGTGATAAGAGTTCTGTGCTTTCTCTCTGGATTGGCCACTTTTTGCTCTTTGACCTTGGCAGAGCAGATGTTTTTCTTTGCTTTAAAGATTTGTGGAAAATATATTAATTTACTGATCATAAATCACATAAAGTTCCTTGATTACTGATTGTTAACATATACATGTATGTGATACCCATTCAATTGTAGAAGCTTGCAATCAGAGATAAATAAACTTGAATTGCTTTTTACCACTGAGTGGCCTGACTGTATCTTACAAGTGAACCAAAAACAGATTTCTAATGAGTGTTAAGTTATTAAGAAAATGCATACTATAGTTTTTGTGGAATACTACCATTTCAGTAATGTTTCTAGTGACTACATGTTACCAGGAAGTAAAGTGATTTGTTCCATTCTCTGTTGATCTGCTTTGATCTGCCATTAACACCTCTCCTGGTTCTCACACTCTCTTTATTCTTTTTTCTCTTTACCACTGTTCTTTTGAATAAAAGGCCCCGTTTACACCTGGTATCTCAAGAGTACCAGTTAAACAATGTCAGGCTAGACAGATCTGCATTAACATCTGGTACTAACAACTCTAATGTGTCTCCTGTGACCACTTGTTATTGCATTTCAAGGGCAGGGTCTCACTACATCGATTCATCGAACACTTACAAAGCCTTTTTGATTTTTTGCCAATTTTTGTGATTTTCTTTAGTTTAAAATTTTTAATTGAAACCCTGTTTAAATCTGTATTTATTTAATACTGTCCATTTCTGATTAGATTACTGAAAATGGATACTGATACCAGGTGTAAGCAGTCTTTTTTACTTAAGGAACTTTAAATTAATAAAAGTTCTTCAAAAAGATAGTAAATGGTAGATTTTGACGCATAGTAATAGTAGATTTTGACGCATTATAAATTGACTTTATTAGACTTGTCTTTGGAGATAAGAAGTCACTATAGTATATTTGTAATAGAAGATGGTTTGATGCAAGCAACTTAAGTTTGGAATACACCATACAACTTTTGCCCACATTTTAGCACCGATTTACATTCTGGAGGAGTCGACACTAGTTGGTGCCAGTGTGCAGATTTTGGCCAATTGGAGTTAACAGATTTCGGTGTTTATTTTATGATAGGCACAGACTTTTTTAGCTTTAGACTATGACTCAATCCAATCAGTGGATATTAAAAAATGTTATATTTTGAGCGGGTTTTAGAATGCATATTGTTTTCATTTGTCATGCATCTCCTAGCAATGAGGAGCATGTTTCTGCGAGAGTTTGTTGTATTCGGAACAACTTGAAAGTCTGATAGTGTGTGATCTTTAAGGCCAATTCTTACTATGTGAACAGATACCGACCAATGGCAACAGACACGCTCGGCGGGTTTTGACGGATCAGTGTGTTACCCCCGTTGCCGTTGATCGTTTTCGCCGAACATGTTGAATCGGCATTTGTCGGGATGTGGAATGTCTAAGAAGTGACATACTGTAATCTGGCGATTGTCCACGTTGTTCTGCGACTGTCAGCGCAGTCAATTGGTTTTTAGTCGTTTAATGTATGATGCCCAAAGTCTGCAAGTGTGTAATGCCTGGGGTTTTAAACTCTGTTTTTAAAAGTCGTCTAGTGTTTTCCAGCATTTAATGTGATAGTTCATCGTAAAATGAAAATTCTGTCATTATGTCATTCCAAAAACGTATGACTTTTCTTTTTTAGGTGAACTATCCCTTTAAGAAATATGGTTGAGACAAGGATGTGACTATTAAATAAGTAAGTTCAGTTTGTTCTTGGCAGAATGTGCCTTCAATTGGTGCACTGTCGACTGCTTTCGATAAAAAGCATAAAGTTTTATCATGATAAGATGTCAGATCGCATGGCCCTATTGAGTTACCTTGCCTGTAGGAGCAGCAGGCTGCTGCTGACCGTCGCTTTCTGATGTCTGATGGAGTCCAACAAACTCTGCAGTTGCTGTCTCTGAGATCCCACAGCTTCCTCCTGCTGCACAAAACTGGCATATGGATGGACATGTAAAAACATGGAACAGGAATACCAAAATATTAAAGCCAAGTAATTAAATGGGAATCAATTACTTAATGCAAAAAACATCCATATAGTGATCTTGTAATCTTCACATGCATTGATCCGAGAGGGTTGATTTGACTTATACCTGTGGCCTCTATGAGTGATCAGCTGACAATCTTTACAGGTGAGCTCTTCACAAACAAGACAGAAGAACCTCAAGCTCTCCTGAGTGTGTGAGGGACAGCGTCTTCTCTGTATCCAACCTGAACAAAATAAACAACAGAACAGATCTGAAAACGCACAGAAGTTTATAGCAGTGCTAGTCTGAAGCGTGCAAAGAAAGTAAATCTAACCTGTGGGTGGTTTTTTGGGTGTGACTTCATGGTCACGGGTCACTTTTACCCTACGATGGGCAGACATACAGTCCAAACACAAGGCCTCCTCACACTGAACACACCATCCACTAACCTCACTCTCTTCACACCCGGCACACTGCAAAGATTTATTAAAATTTCGAATTACGATTTACAATGGAAGACAGAGAGGAAATGCCCTCTTTATGTCAGTGCTGGAAATCTTTGTGCCAATTAAGGCCCTTCACAACAAGGATGATATCTATAAAGTTTTAATAATTGTACTTTTTCTAAGAGAATAGAGAAGTCCACGCCACACCACAAATATAATGATAATGACACAAAGGAATGAAGATTTTTTTTTTTCAGCTGATGAATGTCTCATTTTATTCATAATCATAACGTTTTCCATAATCTATGCACTCTTACCTTGGGGGGCTTGTTATTATTAGACGAGTCTTCAAAAATGGCACATTCTGTGACCTCAGACAAACAAAAGGACTGAGCACATAGTGGACAATCTAGACAGAGAAAGAAAAAAAAGCCTCAGACACACTAAACTCATGTTGCTGTTGTTTAGCAAACAATAACAAAACCACAAAAAAAAAAGTTGTTTATTACAGTAGAATAATTTATTAGAAAAAGCAGAAAGGATACAAATAAGCATTGGAAATATCCTTACACCTTGTTTGCTTGAACAGTTTTATCCACACAGACAAAATCGAGTTGATTTTAACAAATTTTATTGGAAAATGCAATTAAGTATTGAGGTTTAAATGAATTGTAGTATTGTTTAGTATTGTAGTATTGTTTGCCTGACGAAGACCTTTGGGTCGAAATGTAGCATTTTTAATAAATTAATTTTTGGAAGCAGCAGTGGCAGTGTTTATTCTTCAGTGAAATATTGTTTAATGTACAAAATTGTAGTATTGCTTAATTGTTTAAAATACAAAGCACATTCAGCTTATAAATGCCCAAAAAACACATCCTTATTAATAAAATATAATCCAAATGAAATGTGCTTGCAAGTAATATCCCACGTGCAGTGACGACACTGATTATGTCATGACATTAAAGAAAGTATGTTTTTTGTTTACCATTTTAGTTTAAATGAACTGCGACAGTTAACGGACACACCGTTTCTATCTTTGACACACAGTACAGTTGCTGAGGCCATTTTATTTTGCCCGAATAATGAAATAAAATAAAAAAAAGTAAAAGTTGGAGCCCTTTGAACTGCTGTCAAATTAGTTTTATATTTGACAGTCATTTGACATTCACGAAAATGGCAATTATATTCTCGGTTTCTCAAACACACTCAAGCTAAACCAGGTTCTCTTTACACAGCACATTTTTTCATATTAATTTTATTAGCCCTATAAATCCATTAACAAAATGTAACTGTTAGATTATTGCCCCTTTTGCGTGCCTCATCCCAGTCCTCTTAATTGGCAATTGAATGAACAATTACTCAGCGCTGAGGGAGAGTATAAAGTCTCATTTTTATTTAGCAGGGGAAGAGATTATATAGAAAGAGTACAAGGGGTGTAGTACGGTTTTAACCAACGAGAGAGAGAATACATCATATAGCTCATGGTATAGGAATGGGATACATATAGAAAAACAAGTCTACATATGGTCATCTTCCGGTCAGGTACCCAGGCTTTCCTGGGGATCCCAAAGACCTTATCCTATACTTGCAATACAAAAGCAGGGACCATTCCCTGTCTCCCCTTCAATCCTAGTAGAGCCTTGTTCCTTATATGGAAATGGTTCCGGTACATAAAGAAACCATATGTTAAAACATAGAATATAGCTTCAACCCAGGGCAAAAGACCTTCTGTCCACTTTCCTTCCATGCTGAGACCAACATAAAATCTATCAGTAACACTTTCTCCTTATGACACCACACCAAATTTGAAACATTGCTAAAATGATCTCTTTCATGACACAAAGCTGTTTCTAGAATTTACATTCTATTTCCTTTAAAATAAATATAGTAGTGTAAGTGTATATAATATTCTAATTCCATTAAACTCAGTGCTCATTTACATTTAATCA
The DNA here is from genome assembly GCA_039654105.1 of Coreius guichenoti. Lineage (NCBI taxonomy): Eukaryota > Metazoa > Chordata > Actinopteri > Cypriniformes > Gobionidae > Coreius > Coreius guichenoti. Next base: position 18,572,786 of record CM077176.1, read on the forward strand.
CTTAGCAGACGCTTTCATCCAAAGTGACTTACAAATGAGCAGAGCAATAATCAAACTAACAATAGGGCAACAATATGCAAACTCTGTGACTAGTCTCAGTTAATCTAGTGCAGTACACGTAGCAAGGTTTTTTTTCTTTTAATAGATATAGAATAGTAAGTGTTAGTATTAATGGGTCAAGTGTTGACAAAGATGTGTCTTCAGCAGTTTCTTGAAAATGGCTAAAGACTCAGCAGCTCAGGTTGATTAGGCAGGTCATTCCACCAGCAGGGAACAGTGAAGGTAAAGGTCTGAGAAAGTGATTTTGTGCCTCTTTGGGATGACACCACAAGGCGCCCTTCACTTGCAGAACGCAAGCTTCTGGATGGCACATCTGAAGTAATGAGTTTAGGTATAGGGGTGCAGAGCCAGTGGTTGTTCTGTAGGCAAACATCAGTGCCTTGAACTTGATGCGAGCGAATATTGGTAACCAGTGCAAACTGATGAAAAGAGGCGTGAAGCACGCTCTCTTTAGCTTGTTAAAAAGACCACTCTCACTGCTGCATTCCAGATCAGTTGCAGAGGTTTGATAGCGCATACTGGAAGGCCTGCCAAGAGAGCATGACAATAGTCCAGTCTGGATAGAACAAGAGCTTGGACAAGGAGTTGTGTAGCATGCACCGATAGGAAGGGCCTGATTCTCCTAATGTTGTATAAGGCAAATCTCCAGGACCGGGCGGACAGTTCTAGCATTTGACCTAGATGCCTCAAACTAACTGTAAAACAGTCAGAATATTATTCTTCATATAGCACAAGACTTGAGTGTTTTACAGTTGGTTTCATGTCTTTAGGTCAAACGAACATAGAGTTTAATGGAATTAGAATATTATGTACATTTACACTACTATATCTATTTTTCTAAAAAAAAAAATAAAAAAAAAAGTAAATTCCACAAACAGAGTTTTGTGTCATGAAAGATATATTTTTAGCAACAATTCACATTTTGTGTGATGTCATAATGAGAAAGGGTTACATTTTTAATGGAATTATAGGTCTAACAAAAATGAAAACAATTAAAATTCTGCTTTGTGCTGAGCAAAGAAAACCTATTCATGTATTAGAAATACCGGTAGAATCAGAGAATATAATTCATTTTAGCGAATGTCAAATATAAAACAAACTTAACAGCAGTGCCCGGCGTGTGACGTCTAAACTTCCTGTATCGATAAAGGAAATGCGTCAGTGACCTCAAACGATTTCAGCAGATTTTAAGATTATAATTACTGTGTTCATAACATGTAATTTAATGTTACACTTTCACAAATATACTGTTATTTTAAAATTATGTAAAATGTTTGTTTAGTATGTCGATAACACAAACCTTATATCGGGCCCGGGGGAAGTAATCTGGCCCCCAATGGAGAACACGACCTAGCCAAAACTTAAGCATTTAACTTTGAGACCCCTTATGTAAATAATCGTGGGGACGTCACTACACAGTCAATTAAACATAACTTCATGCGACTGTTTGAGCCTGCAAGTTTTAAAAACGTCACGTGCAGAGTTTGACTTTCGCCAGCGCCTCAGTACAATCAATCAAACTGTGACTACTACAAGCGAGTTCTTACCGCGTGTGGCTTCATCTGTGCAGATCTTTGTAAGGCAAGTATTACAAAGTGTATGCAGGCAGGGCAGAAGTCTGGGGTCTGCAGAAGAGTTTAGGTGTAGTTTGCAAACAGCGCAGGATCCGCAAACCGTTTTTTCTATACCCAGAAGGGGCGACGCTAGACGCCCTGTTTGGTCAGTGGTAAACATCTGTTGCTTGAGAATTATTGATGTAAAAAGACCTGTTACAGCATAAGAACTATATCCGGGAAACTCGACGCGTTGCTTTGAATATGCCGTTCCTAAAACTTTTCTGTTGCGCGAGGCTGGGCCTCATGGAATATTAATCAATTCCAAGTGGTGCTCACACTGCAGAGCCAAATAACTTCCAGCTCTACCTCTCTGGACATGATTAGTGTAGCTGTAGCTTGACCTAGACCAGCTCCACCTCCCTGGACGTAATGGGTGGAGTTATGTTTTACGATAGGGTTATGGGTAGGATTAGGGAGTGGTTTGACCGTCTAGTTACGTCTAGTAAGGGGGAGCTGGACGTCAAGCGGCACTGCATCAGTTTCCCCCTATAGTGGGCGTGTCCTTCTAAGAAAACAAAAGTTGTGTCTCATTTCTAAGGCTACGTCCTCCGGAGGTCGCATTTGTCGGCCGCATACGCCATAAAGGATGACTTATTTTAGTACGTCTCGTAGCACATGCATGAAAAAAAAGTTACTTTAAAGGTTTTTACATTTGTCTTAAACCAAACAATAATACTATGCACTGGATATTCTAACCCCATATGTTACCAACCCATTTAAATTGTGATCTGAGTAGCTGGCACTAACATTTTGAGCTCCACAGCTTTTAATTTGTCAGAAGAAAAGACCCTGATGAATATTCCAGCAGGCTCCACCCAGTGCAGCAGAAAACCTTAGAAATCATTACATACATTTTTGTAACCTTGTAGGCCTAGTACACAGAGTGGAACTTAGTTGATATATGTGCAGGGAGAAGTGGATTAGATTGTAGGAACTAGTATGACACACTTAAAGGGAAAGTTCGCCCAAAAATGAAAATTCTTTCATCATTTACTCACCCTCAAGATATTCCAAACCTGTGTAAATTTCTTTGTTCTGCAGTACACAAAGGAAGATATTTGGAAGAATGTTTGTAACCAAGCAGATCTCGCCCCCCCCATTGAATATCATAGTATCTATGATATTCATTTATCATCAGTTCTTTCATTTAACTGATTCTTAAATACATTGTTTAATACATATAGAGAATATATTGGAAAGGGGACAAATAATTGCAGCGATGCTGAGGTGTTTGGGTGGAAAAAGATAATACACTAAAAAAAAAAAAATTAAGCCTGTTTTTAACATTTACGAATTTCAATTGTATAGTAAAAATCCATCAAATTTAATTGAATAATCCTTACATATTCATATTATGAATTAAGAAAAACCTAAAGCTTAATAAAACATTTTGTATAAATCGTAATGCAACAAGGGAATGGACCATTTCACTTTATGTAATTCGTATTCATAAATTTAAAGAGAGCAACTTAACTAACACCCCAAAAGCAGCTAACACCAGGCCTCTGGTTACTGTGGTAACAAAGATAAGGTTTACAGCCTAAAGGAATGTAGAGTTTCAATCTAAATTCCTTTTGAGACAAATGTATCCTTTTACAGTCCATCCTAATCCTATACCCTATATAATCACTTGATTATGTACAATCATATATCCACTTTTCCTGTGCGATGTTCCTTTATACTGTTTTGCCTATGTATTAATCCAAACTCTTTGAATTAATGTTTTAGCCTTACTTAATCAAGTTCACATGTTTGATATCTATGAGTTTCTGTTTTAATGACCTGAATGACCATTTACATTATATGTCGATTCCTATGCAACATATTAGTATTATAAGAATCTTTAATAGTTTCTCCATAGACACCCAATCAAATTACTTATACAGAACACCCTGCTAGAAGACAAAGGATCGTAAAGTTTCCCTCCAAAGGAATAACTCCTTGTTGTTAGGAGTTACTCACCTCCCAAGGATGTGACAACTTCACACTTTAAAAGATCACTGATCACAAGATCGCAGGCTGATTCTGAGAAATTCTGATGTGAAGATGATGCTGAGCTAAGTCTTCTAAGGACCTTCTAAGAAGATTCTATATATTGTAATCATTATGATCACAACTTGTAATAATTGCTTTAATGAGATCATTGTTTCTGCCTAAATGAATACATCCTATTAGCTAACTGCATGATTTGTATTATCTTAGAACGGTACATTTTTGACATGTGGACATTACTTTGACACAGTCACCTCTAATAACAGATTACTCTAAATTGCAATGTATCCAGCTTACAGGGAACATTCCCATGTAAGTTATATAAATGTTAGTAATAATCGTTCCTGAAATAATATTTCTAGAACAGTCTTATGTTTTCATAGTTAAAATACATTCTCATAACAATGAAACGTTCTTATAACAACGTTCTCGGAACATCCCTGTGCCGTTATTTGTACTTGACTGACGTTCTCATAATGTTGAGTGAAAACGTTCTAACAACGTTCTTGGAACGTCCTTGTGATGTTATTTGTACTTGTCTTGACTGATGATTTCATAACGTTGAGTGAAAACGTTCTAACAATGTTCTCAAAACGTCCTTGTAATGTTATTTGTACTTGACTGATGTTCTCATAACATTGAGTGAGAACGTTCTAACAACGTTCTTGTGATGTTATTTGTACTTGAATGATGTTCTCATAACGTTGAGGGAAAACGTTCATAGAACAACGTTCTTGGAACGTCCTTATGATGTTATTAATATTTGCTAAATGTTTTTTGGAATGGTTTAGTGGGACGTTCATCTAACATTTTTTAAACCGGTATTTCTGAATGTTTTTTAAACGCTGAAAATTTCCATTTTTTAACGTATTAATAAAATTTTTTCTTTGTTAATGTGAACACATTACATTCTATCATTTTGCCATATTAAACATTTTTTTACGTATTAAGGACGTTTTCACTCAACATTGAGAACATCAGTCAAGTACAAATAACGTCACAAGGATGTTCCAACAATGTTGTTTTGAGAATGTTTCCTCTCAACGTTACGAGAATGTATTTTAAGTATGAAAACATTATAAGACCGTTCCAGAAACATTATTTCAGGAACGTTTTTTACTAACATTTACATAACTATTACATAACGTTAGTGAAAGTTCTCGTTCCTCTTTTCCTGTTAGCTGGGTATAAACAGAACACAATTTTGTGGTGTTTTCTTTTTCTATTGCGTTGTTTTCCACATGTCTTGTTAGATCTGACGTGTGTGCTGTCTAGTTGTATGTTTGAGTTTGTGTTCTTTTTCCCTTGTGTTTTTGGTTTAGAAAATGTAAGATTTGTTCTTTATGATTCCATGTTTTGGATTGTGTACTTCCCAGAGACTCTTACACAGTTTAGTGTACTACTACAATAAAATGTTGATCTTAAAGTATTAAGTATAAAGTATTAAAGTTTTATCTGGTATTTTTGTATTCAAATATTTAATGCACTTACTTAATACTCTGGAAAAAAATTTAACAGTTTTTGGTACTTAATTCTGTTACTTTGAAATCCATACCTGTGGCTGTAAGAAATTAATGAGCCCAGTGATGGACTGTCCATCTGTTCAGGGTGTTTTGAACATTCAGAAAACTTTCAGAAATAACGTTTTCATAACATTTCTAAAATGATAGAATGGAATGTTTCTCTAATGTTCACATAAACCAAGAAAAAATGTTCTTAATACATTAAAAAAACTGGATGTTTTCAATGTTTAAAAAACATTCAGAAATAACGTTTTCATAACTTAATGGAAATGTTAGCAAAACTATTCTATTCATTCTAAGAACATATTTTTGTTAACTGGGTAGAAACATGCATTTTTCTGTAAAGATGTTTTGAAACAATAGGTATTGTGAAAAGCGCTATACAAATAAATGTGAATTGAACTGAACTGAAAAGTTAAAAACAAAAGTGAAAGCAGAACTGGTTTTCATATCGTATTTATTCCAAGGAACTAAACTACCATTGTCTTTCACTCAGTTCTCATATGCGCAGAGATGCAGGGCCCTCTATATCATGCAGTAACAACAGTGCAAAGCAGACTCTTAAAACTTATAAAAAAAAAAAAATGTTAATGTAGTGCTAAATAGAGCTGACTTTTTAAAATCAGTGGTTAAATACTGAATATAAATGGATATTAGAAATGGATGAGGAGCAAAACGCAAGAGAGAGGCAAGGTGTACCAAATGGACCATCTGCGCTCTTAGCATAAAGCTGTTTAACCACAAACCGTCAGTTGCATCAGCAAATGGATGTTGTGCATTTGTGGTTATGCTCCTTGCTAAAACTCTGAGGCGTCTTACAGGTATGAAGTCAGCTAAGACAAGGTTTATTTTGTCTTTGTTTCAGCAACTTTCAGGTCAACTATCTTTTTTTTTTTTTTTTTTTTTTTTTTTTTTTTTTTTTAAACCTTTTATGGTACAGAGTAATTCATTTCTACTCATTTCCTTGTTATTCAGAAAAATATACAATATATTGCACTATGAGAATAAAAAGGGCAGGCCTTAGGGTAGCCAATGATGTGCTGTTTTTAAGTCAAATGACATTTGAATGTCCCTCCAAAACTCTCTTTCCCCCTGTCACCTTCACTCAGAAGACACCTGTTGAAGTGCTCCAGAAATTGCTCTAGCGACATTTCTAAACATCTCTTCTCAAGGGGGATTTTTTTGCAGCATCTTTGGAAAGTAAACTAGATATTTTTATTTACAAATCAACTTTGTCTAAAATAGATTTACTGTAAATTGAGAAAATATCAGTATTTCCATATGGCAACGCTGTACCACTATGGAAAAATAGGTATGTTGCTATTTGGCAATGCTATACCACAGTGGAATTGCAGTAATGTATTTCCCCATTGGGATTTTTTATAGATAGTAGCAATCTTATTAATATAAAACATATTAAGTATCAATAATATGATTGCAGTTATTTATTTATTTGAAGAGTTTATTGTAGTATAGTTGTATTTATGTATAAATAACAAAATTATGTCTTCTTTTCAGAAAATTAATACATTAATACATTTACGGAAAGGGCAATACAGGAAGAGTGTAGAGTTAGCTCTTCCATGTGATGAGTGTGAGGATGAGTTAGCCATTTTGAAGGTTAAATGATAGGGATCAACTTATTTTTGGTTTGCATGAGTTCCAAGTATATAAATCTACCAATTTCCAAAAAAAAATCTTTTTAATTTCTATGATTGAAGCTATTTAATGTAATAAAAACTTGTTTCATGGTTAGAACATAATGCATGTTTATGTTACCCTCATGTTGTGTTTAAATGAACTTTTTATGATGTACATGTAAAAATAATAATAATTTTAAATTATCTTTTCAATCTTTTTTGAATTTTATAAATCATAAATTTGGTTTAAGGTCAATTTTACCCCAGCAAAATTACAACACACAATAACAAAACAAAACAGTAAAAGAAATTGAAATTGAATGAGTGTACTGCTTTTTGTTTTGTAGTCTTTTTGTAGTTTGCCTTGTTTAATGTTAAGGTGCGTTCACGCCATGTCAGAATTACCATAATTACAAGATTCCGACTTGTAAAAAGTGTTCAAGTTCTTGTAGACATCGTAATTACAACTTGTAAACTCTGAATTTTCTGAGAGCTCCAACTTGCACGTGACTGCTGTACCACCTGACCACTGCAGATTCACACTAGCGTATGTAGTGTTGTCATAGAAACGCATAATTCTGAGTCAAAGGACATAAACAACTAGAATTTCACGGGTATGGTTCAACCTGTATCTTGTTAGTTTGATTATCCCTCTGTATATGAGCCCTACATTGCGTCTGAAATCGCATACTGTATAGTAGGTATACATTTGGTTTGAAACTTGCTTCCTGACTATTAAAAAAGTATGTTCTATGTAGTATGAATTTGTGTACTAGTATGAAGGAAATTCAGATGTACTACATCCACTATATTGTCACTATCATGTGACCTACACTGTCAGAAAAAAAAAGTACAAAACTGTACCTTTTAGGGTACAAGTGGCCTTCACTGGGGTGGTACCCTCAAAGGTACCTTTTTGTACCTTTAAAGCAAGGTACAAAATTGTACCTTGTAACTTTGTACCATTTAAGGAACAATTTTGCACCCCAAGGTACAATTGTGCATTCTGCAAAGAGCACAAAATTGTACCTTATTAAAAGGATTCCCAGGGTATGCCCCAATGAAAGCAGTTCTGATCCTATGGGGCGCAAAAAATATCTTAAAGAAACTGGCTTACAGACATGCAGATTTTACAGATATGCAATTTTATTTATAAACTTTCTATTACAAAGAGAATTACTTAAAATGTGTTGCATATCACAAAAGCAGGTGCAAGACGAGACAATTGTTAATCGCACAAAGCTCATCAGACATTACTTAAATATAATCAGAGGTATAAAACAATTTTAAAACAGCAACCTCTTCAATAAAATTAACAGGAATACAAGAAATTGTCTTTACTGTAGAATCCTTACAAATCAGAAAAATAAAAAAATAACTGATATACAGCTAATTATCAGGCTATTTCATGTGCTGCACATTGAAATTAATAGCAAAGAGCATTTTCAGCAAGAATACCTACTGCTAATAAATAATTTGTCATCAACACTGTAGGTATACCTCACCTGGTGAGAGGACAGTCCATTCATTCTCATTTCACACAGTATGAATAATAACGACAAAAGGATTTAAAGAGTTTTGCAAATCAAAATTTGAGATGACTGAACCTGTATAGTACACACTAAGAGACTCAAGTGGTAACAAGACTGGAAGTTACTCTTACGTTTCTATATGTGAGGTTTTGAGGAAATACTGTTCTCATGAGGACATTTGGGACCAAATACAAACTGAGTGGAACACAGAAAAAGATTAACTTGTTCTAAAAGATTATCGAGATGGACTTAATTTCAAAAACCACAAATTCTTTGCAAGTAACCCTCAAGCCCTAAGACTACTACTATTTATGAGTTTGAATTTGACGTGTGTAATCCTCTGGGGTCTAAACGTAACAAGCACAAACTGTGTGCATTTTACTATACAATTGGAAATATAGGTACAAAGTATTGCTCTCAGTTAAAAAAAACATTCATTTAGCATTACTTGCTCGCTATAGTCTTGTGAAAAAAAAGACCTAACAAGTCTTGAGGCCTCTGTAAAAAAGTCAGGGGACTGTAGCACTTCTTGAAGTTCTGGGCATGCAGCAAGATCAAATCCATTTTCTTTTAGATGATATGCAAGAAATGCATCTTAGTTCTCTTTGAAAAAACTAAAGAAATTAATATCATCCAAAATTTCTTGCTGCACTGAGGCAGGTGATTTTTTTTTCTCTGCATTTCAGAACGAAGGCACATAGGTTCTCTCTAAATTGCTGAAACAGCTCCTTCATGTTTGGAGGGGGGCAGAAAATGCAACACTATCATTAGGACATTCTTCCTCAACGTCCTCAAAGAAAGAGGAACATCAGTCATAGTCCGTTGTAACACCATATGTTTATGCTTTCGGTAAACATGACATCTAAAGGACTCGTACTTTGAAAACGTTCTCTGACAGTCATTAAGACCACAAGTTATTGAAAAATTTGCCTCATGTGCATGAATGAGACCAATGTGCTGCATTAATTTGACAATTGTGAATGTTCTCCGAGAGAATTTAGGACAACAGAACGGACGAGGCATTTTTGCAGATGTTACTGTAAAAGGTTGATTACTCTGGTAACCGGGGTAGGTAGAGGCTTGTCACCATCCACAGTAAGTTTCAAAACATACTGCTGAAGAAACACCAGAGTGTTCTTCAAGTGTGGTGGATGTCAAATTGAAGATGAAATAGGCACAAAATGCAGCAAGAGCCCCTTCATCCACACCGCTAGCCCAGCAGATCTCTATCCCATCAACTCTGACGACAGCAGTGACTCTTCGTGTAAGCACATTTTTCCAGTCAGTGGCTTCCTGTACTTGAACAGTTGGATATGGTGAAGATGGTTCACTCTAAAAGACAAAAGCACAAATCAGATGTTATCTCAGTTAAATTTTATGATCATACGGGTTAACTGATAAAGAGAAATAATCTACATACATAAGGAGTAAGATGATTATTATTCAGTAAATATGTTTTAAGAATTATAAAATGCATTTATGATAGACATTCAAGTCATAGACAGAGAAACATGTGCGTACCTCCCCAAGCACAATGAAGTGTTCAAGCTTCTCTCTGAACAAGGCTGGCAACATGAGAAGTGCTGCTTTGAAATCAATTCCTGAAACAAAAGATATCACAATGATACTGACATAATATTACTACCTGTCTGGGCCTTAAAAGTGGTATTTGTGTAGCCGTCAATGGCGGGACAGAAAGCTGTCAGATTTCATTAAAAATATCTTAATTTGTGTTACAAAGATGAACAAAAGTCTTGCAGGTTTGGAACGACATGAGAGTGAGTAATTAATGACAGAATTCTCAGTTTAGGGTGAACTAAACCTTTAAATAGGATAAGATTTTAAAAAAGATGGTCTTCAATGAGAGATTCTTCTCTATCTTCTTTGTGCGGCTTTGCTAAAAGAGATTTCCCGCAAGCAAGCTGTAACACACTGGATGCAATGTTTCCAAAGCTTTCTTGAAAGTGCCGGCAGAGATTAACAGATTTATACAGGAAACCAATTTCTTGATAAAGCTGAAATTTGTTAAAAAGACACAAACATAAGAAATATATTCTTATATATATAAGAAATTTATACAGTTTCAGTGTCCTACATGTTAATGGGTTTGTGTACTTTTATAATTTCCACTCTTACCCCTGATGAACTCTTCAAGAACGCATATTTGTTGACAGCATCTTCAACAGTCATCCCCCCAGTAATCTCCTTCCGCCTCCAGGCAAAGGTCCTCCTCATTCGCTCTTCAACAATGCGAGCATCTGGCTGTGTCTTTCGATATTGGTCCTGTAGGACTTTCACATGTCCCTCTATTGAGGTAGCATCCTCTCCAGCAACATCCATGTCCTTGTGCACAGACAAAAACAATCAGGTAGAATATTATTTTTAATTTCTAGGCAAGAAAATAAAGAAAATGTTTGCATCTTGTCACTCATTATAATGATAAATTTGAGAACAATACACTGGTAAAATGTAACATTGTAAAAAGATTATAAATGTATGCTCTCACCACAGGCTTTGTAATTTTTTTGCAAGTGCTTTTTTCAGGTTGCAGACTTTTTTGAATGACCAAACTTCTGTTTAGGTCTTTTCACTTCTTCAACAACAGCCAAAGGTGTCCGTTCAAATTTAAACTTGCGTTTTAGAGACCATGTGCTATTTGAAAAAAAAAAAAAAAAAATTTGGCAAAAAAATAAATGAATAAAAATGTACACAAAATAACAATCTGTATGAATAGAACCAAGAGTAGGATATTAAGATTTACACATCTACTTACATATCCATTGCCCTCTTTGTCCTTTAAAAAGGGGTACCTCAGAGTCAGGGCCTTAGCCACTTGAACATACTCTTCATTAGTCGGATACCTGCAAAAACATTTTAAACACGAGTGTAGTGTTAAATTTTGTTTAAAATTTAATTAAAATGTAACCCATTGGCACAGTTAATGGGGAATACTTACATACTGTACTGAGCCATGCTTTAATACAATGTTCTTATAATTTTGATCCTATCTGATGCTGAAAGTTTGCTTTGTTTTTCCAACTTAGCCTGAACATCAAAAGGAAACTTAGGAACTTCAAAAAGTGCAGGAAAAGCTGCTGATGGGCTGATGTTACTATGGTAAAAAAAAGAGAAAGTAATAATTAGGCAATGCAATGTTACAGGGATACATAAAGTAAAACAAATATTGTAAAGGGATACATAAAGTAGTCTTCTCAATCAAACACACATGATTAAGGTTATCAGTAGGGATGCACCGATCCGATACTCAGTCTCGGTATCGGCTTCGATACTGCCATTCTTTGCAGGATCGGGTATCGGCCAGATGGGACCGATCCAAATCCGATTTTGTGCGTATACTATTCTGTGTTATTGTTAAGCCCCACAAAAGGCACAAAAACATTATAAAGCACCATAAAGTTTTCCTGCACTATATTATAAGTGTTCTGACGCCATCCCATAGTTTAATGGGAGGTAGAGATTAATATTTAAGTCATTAAATTTCAAGTTCATGTAAATGCGTCCCTCGGACAATGCATTTAAACAGGGATTAAAATCACGGGAAACAATGCTTTGAACATTACTATTTTAAAACTACAGTTTTAACAAAGTGTTGTAAATTAATTTAAAAAATAAATAATAAACAATGAAATACAACTGATAATAAATAAAAATACGGAATTTTTAATTTCCGCTGCCTGCTATATATATCACGCTTTGATGATTGTCATAATTATGTGGTAACGTTACTGATAGGCTATTGTAGGCTACGGTAGCCTATACTTGTTTATATTTCTTAATAAAATTGTGCCAGCTGGAACAAATGCTATAATGAAATTATGAATTATTACGGGTAGATCACCGCAGGATTAAAAGTGGTCGAAAATTTTTTCAAAGAGCCAGAAAGTCACTTTGCAGCAGGCACAACAAATTAACAATGATACTAACGTTATTACGTTAGCATTTCAGGTAGGACAGTAGATATATCAGCAAATACTGTTCTCAAAGAGATTATTTTTGGAATATAATATAACAATGCACAATCACAGTGAAACAATATTAAATGGCAACAACCTTGCTCCAGCCGAAGACTGCAAAAGGCATTCTGCAGGCACAGGTTCGAGCGTTAATGTCACGGTTTCCTTCATCAGTTGGACAAATTGGTGGAATTTTGCCTGCTTCTTAAATGATCCCTCAAAGAGGAATGAAACCATTGACTCCATCAGCCCAATGTCAACAGTCTCTCCATCTACATCATTGTCTATAACATAAAAGAGATAATGAAAAGTACAACTGAATTACCCATCAATTAGAACCATGCACTAAACCAATGTTTTTGAGGCTGGAACACTACCACTGCCTGTCAGGTAAAAAATACACACAAAAATGGTAACCAGTGGGGAATACTTTACAGGGCTAACAAATAAATTCTGAAATGAAAAAGATTAAAATAGAGATTAAAATAATAAAACGTGAAAATTACATGAACCCAGAAGTAACAAACAGCTGAATTTGTCAATTGCAGTGACACAGGACTCCAGACTAACATTTGAGAGCAGTTGCACAGGTGCCACTAAGTTCTACAGATGTTTAAGTTAATTTAATCATAAAATTACTATTGTTTTGCATTGATTTGTTAATAAGTGCAGTTACTAATAATATTATATGTTTGTTTATTGAAAATTTAACAGTGAAGCACTGAGCTTGAATTGATATGCAGATAAAAATAACTTTTATTAACAACAGTAATGTGCAAAAATCTAATATTTATAGGGAAAATGTAAATATTCTACTCTATTAAATATATTGTTGTTCTTCTATAGTATCATACTGAAAGGAGCACTCTGCTTGTTATTCTGTGTTATTCACTCACAATTTGAAGGTTTTGTTTTTCATGAAATGTTGTGACTTTCTATTTTTTTCTTATATTAAGGAATGGAAATGGCCAAGTAGTCAATAAGTGCTCCTCTGACGCCATCTACTGGTTATAGTGGTAATTTCATGTCTTTTTAAAATAAAAGTGCTTGTTTGCCACAAAGTGGCCTCACCTTTAAACTTTTAGTTTTACAAATCACCACATTAAAAATATTAAAATTGGATATTTAGAGCTTTTAAGTGCTGAAAATGTGTGAAGCACTTGAAAGCCCTTAAAAGTGATTTAATTTCATTCTCAAAAGGTTGTACGAACCCTGAGATGAATAATGTAAAAAAAAAACACAAACATTCGACTATTTCTTCCACAACACCATGGGGTGTTACTACATTAAATCCATGGTGAACGTTTCAATGTTTCTCCTGGTTTCCACGTCAGCGCTGTTTGATCTGATATCTGTGGTTTATAACCGAGAGTTCTGCGCCGAACGCTTCACTAGATCTCGCAGTAGCGGTGTTTTTAATTCTGTGGTGAATTCAAACTCTTTCTCACTGGATCTCTCCGCGTTGTGTAGTAACGGTGTCACGAGATCGGCCGTGTATGAGCTCGCGCTGTCTATTATTGCTCTGAGCTAAACGAGCAGCGCGGTTCCGTTCTGCTGTTGTTTGGTTTGTTGTTTGATGTTTCTCATATGTGACAGAAATGGCAGCTCTTATCAGTTGGGCACCGTGGTGGTGAACCAGTGCGACCTCTAACAAAATCTAGTCGCACCAGCAGGAAAAAAGGTAGCAGTCCTTTTTTTTTTTTTAAATTCCAAACATAAGTCTAAATGGCAATCAGTGATTTAACATGACAGCTTTGGCGTCACTTTTATTTTTGTTAGTGGATAATGCGAATAGAAACCTAACTATAACTAAAAATAAGTATTTGCATTTATTTTGGATGATGTGGACCTTTACAATCGAAAACCAAGTCTTTTTAATATCAAATATTATTTTTATATCATCAAGTGTGATTAAATGAATAAATATTCGTACCGCCTCTGTGCTGTCAACGTTACCTTACTTATTAATCACTTGATTTTAAGTTTGATGGCCGTGTATAATCTCAGTCAGAGCGCTGCGTTGGGGAAGTCTCGTGCGGCCTAACAAAATGTCGCAATCCCAACGGCAGGACATTTTTAGTCTCACAATGTAAAAAAAACTGAGATAACCCCTAATTACTATGGCTAGCCCTGCGAATATATAGTGTCGGCCACAGTTTGTATCAAATAAATATGGTATGCGAGGCAAAGGTATGAAAGTTTATAGTCTATTGATAAAGGCCGTTGTCCTCGAGAAGAATCCTCGAGAAAAGCCTAGATTTTCTTAAACATCTCAACATGTAATAATAATAATAATAATACTCACCCTCAAATTTTTTCCTCTCCTCTTCAGTGATTTCGATGCCAAACTACATCAGCTCCTTTATTAATTGTGTGGTATTCATTTTTCCCAACTCCATTCTGAACTTTTGAAGGCGCTTCCCAAGTCTGACGTCTGACTCAAGTACTTTTCGCGGGCTTTAAGTAGGGGAACATTGAATTAGACAAAATCAACAGAACATACCATATTACGTGAAAAAATAAGAATATATAACATTATATCTCGCATTTACCTGAAAAATGTGTCCAAAAAAATTCTCGACGCTGGAAATCGTGTTCTGAAGTTCTGTCAGAACAGGACCTCACCGAAGACTGACCGACTCGAGCAAAGCGGGAAATTTTCTTAAAGCGACAACAACCGCAACATTGACAAAAAAAGTTTTTTTTTTTTTTAGAACAAAAAATGTATACTACATTACAACAAACATGAACAATTATTATAAATATATTTAATTTAATAGAATCATTAACGTGTTTGGAAATAACAGGATAGGCTACATGAAGTGATGGTGAAGTATATATTCATATACATAGCTAATATTATATATAGGCCTACAAAACATTTAAACATTTTAGTTTTAACATTTAAAACTACTTAATATGGTGTCTTGATGTTATCCTGACCTGATATACATTAAATTAATAAAGAAACAGACATAAGTTATTCTAGTTGGAGCTAAACTGAAAAAAAAGTTTCAAAAGGTACAAAAATGGACCTTTCACATCTAAACCTAAAATGTTGTACCTTTATAAGCCGTTTTGGGTACATATGTGTACCCTAAGGACCCATTGTGGACCTTTAAATGTGTTTTGTACCCCTAGGAACAAAACTGTATTACTTGGCTCACATAATGTTTTTCGCCTACTATATAGTATGGAACTAGGCATATTTGGATGCAGGGCTAGTGTTTATTTGTCAGGTCTTCTGTGGTGGTTTGTTGGGTTTGGTCGGTTTTCCTTGTTTCTGTGTTTTGTATTTTTTGCTTGATTCAGCTCTTTAAAATCATTAAAATATTGGTGTCTGGGACGTTGTGAGCCTAGAGACTTCAGTGTACACCATGAGTTTTTACAAGCTTAGCTTAAAGTTGGTGTGAAATGGATGTAGCAATCGTTTTTTTCTTCCCTATTGTGTAAAATGTAGGGAAGGACTTAATTTTGTCCATAGGGAATTGATTGGATTGTTGTGGTTTGCTATTGCTGGGATCTCATGTGAGTGACAGGTTGTCCCGCCCTCACACCAGTAAACACATCAGAGAAGAGATGGGAGGGGAAGTTAATTTGATTAAAAATTACGAGGGCACATGAATAAAAAACAAAACAAAACAAAAAAAACATGGATAAATCATTTATAATAAACACTGCAATATTCCGTAAAAAAAACCAATTTGATTTGACAATTTGACAAATTCCATTTTGATTTCATGGTGACTGTGTGATATGAATGTTTACAAACAGCTGATGAAATGGTGTTCTCATTTCAAACTAATAGGATCTTGGACCCAGAAAAAGTATTCCTTTCATCCTGACTTAAGACAATTATTAATACAAATCTATCTGCATTTGGATCCTCTCTTCCATGTTGTCTGAGTTCATCCCAGAAGAACTTTGAGAACCCAGACATAAGTGTTGTAGAATGGTTTATCAAGATTTGTTTAATTAGTTATCATAAGATTAGGATAATCATGAAGTTTCTCCTTAATGCCTTTTAAATATATTTTTTGAGCTATTAAAATGGTCTTGGGACAGAAAAAGAGGGTTAAATAGTAAGTAGCTCTATATAGACCATCCATTAAACTCAAGAGTATTCTCATTACACATACACTTTGTAGATCATTCAGACAGAGAATCCTTCAGAACACATTTAATAGCATCAACACAGAAAATCACATTGTGTTACCATAAAGCCAAATACAGTACAGAATATGTGGTGTGTCATCTGTTTCCCTCTACAATATATTTTACTCACATTATATATTTTCCAATTTATGTCAGTCAGCACAAACAGACATGTGGCCCATGTTATTTCATAATCACAGTTGTCACATCAAACACATAACAAATATTTTTCCAATATTGTATATGTAAAAAGAAAGAAAAAAATAATTGAGCAGGTTAAAAATGTCACAATAATACAAAAAACCTGCAGCACCAGAACAAATGAGGAAATAAATTAGTGACTAGATCTTACATTATCTGGCCAGGCAGGTGTGGCTCAGGTTACAATGATGTTAGAGATTACTTGAGGTCTGTGTTGTAAGGGCTAATGAGATATTTATTCAGGAAGCTCCATAACGACACAATTATGATAAGACCTCAGCGCATATACCAAAGACCAGCAGAGTGACATGTACAGTATTGCAGAAAGTGATGGGAAATAGGAGTGACTGATTGGACGTGTTTTCTCAGGGCTGTGGTGGACACCTACGTAATGTTGATCGGACTTGTTTGCTCAGGGCCGGTTTCACATCAGACTACATTTCACACATTTCACCTGCTTCTCTTTGCTCAGCAATCCAAACTGAGAACTGGCCAGAGAATCAACCAATTTCCAAAAATCCTTGAACGTGACACCCTTCCCCTCTTCCACACTCATGTCTGTCAGGAGTTTGTGCAATCCTTCCTGGTCGCCTGCTGACTGGAAGAGAATAAAGGGTATGGGAAACTTATTAAATGCTATCATGATAATTGTGTATTTAGGTGACCAAATGCTTTTACTCTTTCACTAGTCTGAAGACATACACTCACCTAAAGGATTATTAGGAACACCATACTAATACTGTGTTTGACCCCCTTTCGCCTTCAGAACTGCCTTAATTCTACGTGGCATTGATTCAACAAGGTGCTGAAAGCATTCTTTAGAAATGTTGGCCCATATTGATAAGATAGCATCTTGCAGTTGATGGAGATTTGTGGGATGCACATCCAGGGCACGAAGCTCCTGTTCCACCACATCCCAAAGATGCTCTATTGGGTTGAGATCTGGTGACTGTGGGGGCCATTTTAGTACAGTGAACTCATTGTCATGTTCAAGAAACCAATTTGAAATGATTCGAGCTCTGTGACATGGTGCATTATCCTGCTGGAAGTAGCCATCAGAGGATGGGTACATGGTGGTCATAAAGGGATGGACATGGTCAGAAACAATGCTCAGGTAGGCCGTGGCATTTAAACGATGCCCAATTGGCACTAAGGGGCCTAAAGTGTGCCAAGAAAACATCCCCCACACCATTACACCACCACCACCAGCCTGCACAGTGGTAACAAGGCATGATGGATCCATGTTCTCATTCTGTTTACGCCAAATTCTGACTCTACCATCTGAATGTCTCAACAGAAATCGAGACTCATCAGACCAGGCAACATTTTTCCAGTCTTCAACTGTCCAATTTTGGTGAGCTCGTGCAAATTGTAGCCTCTTTTCCTATTTGTAGTGGAGATGAGTGGTACCCGGTGGGGTCTTCTGCTGTTGTAGCCCATCCGCCTCAAGGTTGTGCGTGTTGTGGCTTCACAAATGCTTTGCTGCATACCTCGGTTGTAACGAGTGGTTATTTCAGTCAAAGTTGCTCTTCTATCAGCTTGAATCAGTCGGCCCATTCTCCTCTGACCTCTAGCATCAACAAGGCATTTTCACCCACAGGACTGCCGCATACTGGATGTTTTTCCCTTTTCACACCATTCTTTGTAAACTCTAGAAATGGTTGTGCGTGAAAATCCCAGTAACTGAGCAGATTGTGAAATACTCAGACCGGCCCGTCTGGCACCAACAACCATGCCACGCTCAAAATTGCTTAAATCACCTTTCTTTCCCATTCTGACATTCAGTTTGGAGTTCAGGAGATTGTCTTGACCAGGACCACACCCCTAAATGCATTGAAGCAACTGCCATGTGATTGGTTGATTAGATAATTGCATTAATGAGAAATTGAACAGGTGTTCCTAATAATCCTTTAGGTGAGTGTATATGTTGGCTTTATAATGCATATAAATGTCTCACCTTAAAGTTTCACGTATAGTGAGTCCAAGTTTGTATTTTGAAAAATAGAAAATAAACCTTTAAATATTTGAAGTCAACTCTAAATTTCAATTTATTTTCAGTCTAATTTTGGTCTGTCCTATGACAAAATAGTATCAAGTAGGTGTTGTTGCTTATGGAAATGTGGCTTTTGGTTATGTAGTATGGATGATATTAGTTATTTTGAGAGAATGAAATGTAGTGAAGTGATGCAATGATTGGATTGTGAATCCTGACATACCTTCACCATGGTGGGCAGCTCTTTGGAGATCATGCTCTGGAACTCCTGGGCTGTGAGTGTGTTGGCATTAGTTGATGATGCGGAGTGGAAGTTTTCCACCAGGGTGTTGATGGCCAATTCTAGATCTGTGTACTACAGAGAGGGAGCAGCTAAAAAGTAATGTCTCCAGAGCCAGAAAGGAGTAAAACATTGGGTGATTTGCATTTACTGCCCTTCAGGCCTATCTAAGCACCTCAAACCATTTGGAAAAAAAAGTTGGTTCAGTATTAACACACTCCTAGTTTCACAGACAGGGCTTAAATTAAGACAGAATTAGGCTTAGTTCAATTATGGCATTTAAGTAGCTTTTATAAATGTGCCTTAGGAAAAAAAAAAAAAACATTACTGGTGTGCATCTTGAGACAAAACAATGGGACTTACATATTTTAAGATATGTCAATGCAAGTTGCTTTCGGTTAAAACAGCTCAAACATGCATTTTAGTCTGGGACTAGCCTTAAGACTTGTCTGTGAAACTGGGAGGAAAGTGATTAAACCCATTGTAATCCTATCTTCCAGAGACTTATTTTCAGTACACTGAAAAAATGTTTTTACCATCATGTTTCCATTCATTTAAATTAATATTCAAAAGTCACAGAAATGTCTGCTACTTGATTTTATGAAGTACCAGAGTTTTCTTCATCAGTTATAAATTTCAGTGTTTTTTTTGTTACTGTAACAGTTTTGATGTAATATTATCACATAACAGCAAGGCTCTGTTGTTAGTAATCCGTCTGTTTGCTGTTGAACAGGAGCTGTAGAGACCTGTTACTACCTCTACTCGCACATTACATTCCTATGCCAGACAGTTTATCACATAGATATGCATACGTAGAAACCACATTCGACCGCTCCAGATAAGTCGGCGCTCTCGCCATCTTGGAACGGTCAGCGTGTCGTCACTCAGATTCTGGTTGTGAAACCGCCGAGATATAAATTCCCGAAGAAATGGGATATAGGTGAGTGTGTTGGTTTGTGTTTTTATATGCATTACAGGTTTCTATACTATGGTAACTTTTTAATGTCGTGTTAGCTGACGCATTCGTCTTGTATTGTGTTAGTTTTACAGTTTTTTGCAGATACATATATTCATACATGCGTCTAACTACGGGTGCAGTACCACGGATGTTTTGACCGTTCCAATATGGCGGAAGGCTTACGAATAGAGGCCCATAGAAACAACCACTAATGAGGAATCTATGTACTCTATGGTTCAGCATGACTGACAACTACTCACTGGGCGTTGGCCACAAAAAAAAGACATGAAACAAAACACAAAGCAAAATCAGTCATTTTAGTCTTAGCGTTTTTAAATGGCAATCATCAAAATATTCATATAGTACTAATATTGTTTAAAATAATGTAGGCCTAACTTGTAGCCTAAATGTATTTGAACGGCAGAGATAATTAGTCCACATTGAACAAATTATAAATGAAAGAATGTAAATAAGTTATATTTTTATCCAATTTAATTCAGTTAGATGGATAGAAAAGCACATTTTAATTCATTTCCTCTGTTAAACGTTTAAGAGAACTTATGACGAAAAAGTAGCCTAGGTGAAATATAGCTATAGGTAGATCATGCAAGTAAAGATATCGAAAACATAAACTATTTAAAATCAACACAAAATAATAGCGTACCTGTGGATCCATTGGGCTGGTTTAATGTCCTGATTGTGCGGAAACTACAGCAGGTGAAGTGAAGTGACGGTATTTCATCACCTGACCAGAGCGCTTCCGATCCGCCTACTCTTCACGCGCACACGGTTCAGGTCCATGCTTTTATTGTATTGGGAGTTTATATGGGAATGTCTTGTAGGGAATGTGTTAATTTTCGATACCAAACTGAGACTGTCTTGTATTTTTCAGTTTTATTTATAAAAAATAAATAAAAAAAAAGATTTAAGTGGCTTGAGTATTTGTTTTACAGTTAAGAGACTGCGTCTCATATTTGACATTCTTTCGACAACCATGTAAGCAATGTAACCAGACCAACCGCATTGTGACAGATGTGATGAGATAATATGAGGTAACATTTGTAAAATATTTGTAGTTTCATCACGTATACATACCCAAGTTAAAAACATTTTTTAAATTCAATTATTTTCATAATTTCATTAAATTCAATTAAATAAAAACTCATACTGCACCTGGTTTAACATACATTTACTCAACATCACAGAAAACAGTGCTCTGCACATCTACATTTGCTAAAGCATAAAGAAGCTGTGGCCTCAAACTCTGTTATTAACAACCATATTTTGATGGCTAGATTGTCCATTGAGCCACACAGAATGATCCTGATTGGAAATACTGAAACAGGCATACAAAACAAAAACATAAAAAGTTACTACTGCACTGCTAATTTGCCCTCTGCATATGTATAACTCAAAAATGTGTGACAGTGCTGCTAAATTACTCCGCACACACACCTGATCATTACTTTCGTCATCTCGGTACCCTGGCCACTCTGCTGTGATGTTACAGCGACCTCCCATAAACCAGCTTGCTCCTCATCGCTGGAGTCTCTGAAACTCACAAGCCTATTTGTATAGAACTGTCCATTTTCAAAATGGCACAAATAAAAGCTAATCTGAACAATGATTTCTTCTGGTTAAATATTCCAGGTTATAAATAAATTAAGCTGTCCAATACCACAAACTATGATGTTTCCTCTCTTAATTTGTGGGAAACACACACACACACACTGACAATTGTGCTATCATTTTACTATCATAGGTGTCTATCATTGTTCTGTCATGTGACTTACAGCTCTTGCTCCTCCTGAAACGTGAGTGGTCCCATGCAGATAGCACAGAGGTTCCCCATCAGTCTGAAGCACAGCGAGCAGTAACGGCCTGTGAAAGGAAATAAATTTGCCCAGCAGGTTGGTCTAACAGTCTATTTCTTTCTTGACAGTTAAATATGATCTTAAATCAATAATTTCTCTAGAGTGAGAAAACCAACCTGTGCAGCGAGGGGTAGGGCAGATATGCACTTCATCATCATGACCTCTCGTCTCCAACACTTTCCCACAGGCCATGCATGATTCTTTATTGATATCCAGGAGCCTGGCTATGATGACACCCCCTGGCAGGCTGCAAAAAGTGAGGAGTGTGAGAATTTATTTAATTTCTCACCATGAGTTAATTGCTATTTAAAACCATATTTCTAGAGGCGAAATTGAAATCTTCACCGAGGAAGTGCTTTAAAACATTAACCTTCAGATAATACCTAATAGATATAACTACCATTCAAAAGCATGTGGTCTGTAAGATTTGTGTTTTTGAAAGAAGTCTCTGTCTCTTATGCTCACCAAGGCAGCATTTATTTGATTACAATACTGTAAAATGTTATTACAATTTAAAATAATATATTTATTTTAATTTTAATTTATTCCTGTGATGGCAAAGTGTTATAACTGTTATAGTGTTATAGTGATTTTTATAGCAGTTTATACTCACTGTTTGGCCAGTGTTTGTATAATGCCATCATGTTGCTGGTCCACCTTGTTTCGTTGTACTGCCCTCAGTAGGGCTTTTCCTAAAGACCCACGCTGAGTGAGAATACGCCTGTGGAGGTACTGGATCCTCTTCTGCAACATGCACACATTTAGTATAAACTATTCATAATAAAAGCAAACTGAAAGTAAAATAGTTCAGTCATTGTCCCTTTGCAAGCCACATCTGCACACAAGTACTGTGTTTCTCCTGCATGAGACATAATTCTCTTTATAGATTAAAAAAGCAGTTTAAATGCATTAGAAAGGTGACCAGCTTAGTTAATATTTGACAAATACTTTATATCTGTGAATAGGAAAGGTCATTTTGATGGTAATTGTGCTAGGAAACTTTCTTACTTTCTCTCTTTCAGGATGGTACCTGGCACACACAAACCTCTGTAAACGTTTGACGTAGCCGCCAGCAATCACAATAAACAGTGTGAAGCCATAAAGAACACCTTTGTTTGGAGGGAAGATAAAAGTCAGGCATATAACCAAATAGAAGTTAAATGTTTGCATTGTAAGAAATGCCATTTTGCTGTTTTAAATAAATGTTATTTGTTCACTTTTACATTAATGCTATATAAAGATGCTTGAATGCTATTTGCTTGAAAAGTACCTGCAATACTTAAAATGATCTTGATGGAGAGTATAAACAAATGTACTTGACTTCCTTTGTTTATGATGTAGAACAGGATAAAATGAGCAAAAGGTGTGAAAAGAAAAATAGGAAATTCATGCAACCAACCACAAAGGTTAGCGAGAGGACACACTGCGGTGAAGGGAAGATGATAAAACCACAAGCAGAGATGAGGCTATCAAAGACTACAGTGAGTGAACAAAGGGGAAGTGCGAGAAAACAACAGCATAGGCGACAGAGGAAGGACATCCGTCATATTAGACGTGAGGTACAGAGACTGATACTCCTACAGAAGGAAGACTGGCTTATAGATGACATAAAGGAGTTGATGAATGAAATGAAATTGGAATTCCACAAAAAGTATAAAGCAGGGATGTCTAATCCTCTTCCTGGAGATCTATCTTCCTGCTAAGTTCAGCTCCAATCCTGATCAAATACAACTGAACCAGCTAATTAAGATTTTCACAAGCACTTATAATTACAGACTGGTGTGTTGGATCAGGGTTGGATCTGAACTCTGCCAGTTGGTAGATCTCCAGGAACAGGAATGGGCACCTCTGTTATAAGGAGTAAAGCACTCCTCAGATAATGCCTTTGATTAACCTTGAAGGAGACCTGATACCCTATCAAGGGATGCTTGACACCATCTCCAATATTGCTGTTTATTGGTTACAATACAAAGCAGTTAATGCAAAAATAAAACTTAAAATCAGCTAAGCTAAAAGCTCTGGGTGCTTCTCATTTCTTATTTGTGCATCCTCGTTTCCTTTCCTCGTGTCTTAGCCACACCCTTAGGATGCGAGGGTAGGATACACCTCTTCACTCATGACACCTCAGGAAGCTTCCTCGCTCCTCATTCCTCGCCTCCTCGTGGTGCAATTAGAGAACTGAGATGCCCTTCAAGATAGCTGAGTTCGATCGGTTTCCAGGTCATGGGCTGGAGGACGGAGGAGCAAGAAAACGAGGAAGCACCCTCTATAATTAAGCTCTAAACCAGCGGTTCTCAACTCTGGCCCTTGAGGTCCACTTTCATGCACTTTTTTTGCTCCAACCCTAATAAAACACACCTGAACAAGCTAATCAAGATCTTCAGAATGAATAGAAAATTACAGGCAAGTGAGTTTGATCAAGGTTGGAGCTCGGAAATTGGAAAATGGACCTCGAGAGCCAGAACTGAGAACCCCTGGTTTAGAGCTTGAGAATGGTTTAGAGAATTCTGTCATTCCTGAAGAACTTCAACCTGTGGGTGGGTGAGTACTATATGGTTTAAGCTACCTGAATAATCATAAGGTTAAAGTTGTAAGATAAAAAGACACACCAAGTAACAGCATATGGCTATTTTTTTTTTTTTTTTGCTATCTTGAAACTGTGATGAGTTTTACAACATTAAAATGGGTCTGAGATTTAAAGATTCAGAAAAACAACTGTAGCTGCTTTCTAGCTCAAGTTTTAGTAAAATTATCTTAAATACATTTTGAATCAACATCAAAAGCACATTTGTGAGTAAATATTAAACTGTTTTGACTGGTGAAATGTTCCATCTTCTGTTCCAGTGTTGACCACTAGGAGTCACTCTAAAACAATAGACTACATGTATGTTATTTGTACAAATGTCTAAATGTACTTGTACCAATGAGAAGGTATCTCATGTAGTCTGGCTCCAAGGGATTCATGAGACATTTCTTGCTAAGCACAGTGATGTTTCCTTTCTGCAGGATGTCAAATGAGGCTGCAATGTCCCTAAAGATATCTGAAGCGTAACCAGATCCATTTACTTGTACTGCAACCACTACAGGAGCTGGAGGTGAACAAAAATCGTGATAATAATAAATATCACTGAAAATAATAAAATACTGAAAATATATGGCAGAATATGCTAGAAGGATATACACCGATCAGGCATAACATTATATTATAATATTGTGTTGGTTTGCTGTTAAAACAGCCCTGACCCGTCAAGACTCCACTAGACCCCTGAAGGTGTGCTGTGGTATCTCTGACACCAAGATGTTAGCAGCAGATCCTTTAAGTCCTGTAAGTTGCGAGGTGGGGCCTCCATGGATCGGACTTGTTTGTTCAGCACATCCCACAGATGCTCGATTGGATTGAGATCTGGGGAATTTGGAGGCCAAGTCAACACCTCAGACTCGTTGTTGTGCTCCTCAAACCATTCCTGAACTATTTTTGCTTTGTGGCAGGGCGCATTATCCTGCTGAAAGAGGCCACAGCCACCAGGGAATACCGTCTCCATGAAAGGGTATACATGGTCTGCAACAATGCTTAGGTAGGTGGTATGTGTCAAAGTAACATCCACATGGAAGGCAGGATGCAAGGTTTCCCAGCAGAACATTGCCCAAAACATCACACTGCCTCCGCTGGCTTGCATTCTTCCCATAGTACATCCTGGTGCCATGTGTTCCCCAGGTAAGCGACGCACACGCACCCGGCCATCCACGTGATGTAAAAGAAAACGTGACTCATCAGACCGGGCCACCTTCTTCCATTGCTCCGTGGTCCAGTTCTGATGCTCACGTGCCCAAGGTTGGTGCTTTCGGCGGTGGACAGGGGTCAGCATGGACACCCTGACTGGTCTGTGGCTATGCAGCCCCATACGCAACAAACTGCGATGCACTGTGTATTCTGACAACTTTCTATCAGAACCAGCATTAACTTCTTGAGTAATTTGAACTACAGTAGTTTGTCTGTTTTATTGGACCATACGGGCCAGCCTTCACTCCCCACGTGCATCAATGAGCCTTGGCCGCCCATGACCCTGTCGCTGGTTCACCACTGTTTCTTCCTTGGACCACTTTTGATAGATACTGACCACTGCAGACCGGGAACACCCCACAAGAGTTGCAGTTTTGGAGATGCTCTGACCCAGTCGTCTAGCCATCACAATTTGGCCCTTGTCAAACTCGCTCAAATCCTTACGCTTGCCCATTTTTCCTGCTTCTAACACATCAACTTTGAGGACAAAATGTTCACTTGCTGAATAATATATCCCACCCACTAACAGGTGCTGTGATGAAGAGATAATCAGTGTTATTCACTTCACCTGGTCATGATGTTTTGCCTGATCGGTGTATATATAGAAAATAAGCAAACCATTGACTTATTATATAGGATTATATGTTTAAATGTAAAAAATATGCTTAAATATTTATTGTAATGTGAAAATGATGCAAATATGTCGATATTATAAGTCTAGTAAAGTTAAGTGGTAGATTAGTGAAATCGTGGAATTCAACAAAAACATGCATCGAAACCATTCTGTGGTTTTAATCTTTTGTACCTTGGGCCACGATTTCACCCTGGGCCTGGTGGTGTACCAGCTCAAACACCCAGAACACCATGAGGTCAACAGCTATCAGTATGACTGTCATGACCATACACCTGAACAAAGACAACATCTGACCTGCCATAGCCCTTCTCTCTCTTGCAGTCAGATACAGAGAGCCTGAGGAAGACATGAGAGGCTGAGTCATTATTAGAGTCAGTCTAGGGTTGCATCTGAAATCACATACTTCCCTACTATATAATAGGCAAAAAACAGTATGTGACAAAAGAAGTATGTCCGAATTCCCAGTACTCATAAAAGAGAAGGGAAAAAGTACCCGGATAACCTACTTCTTCCGGCACGAATCTAAAGTGTGCATACAATGGACACTTTACTATCCCATGAGGCCACGGGAGAGGATTTGTGAATGGAAGTGAAGCGACGTAACTGATGCTGGTAGTTCACATGATAATGACAACCTAGCGAATGTAGTACCGGTATAGTAGAGCACCCAGTGGTACTTCCAAACACATTAAACTGTAGAATTAAACTTTATCAGCTCCACAGAGATACACACATCTGGCTAAGACGAGGGCTGCGTCCGAAATCGCATACTCTTGAGTAGGTACTATGACTAGGCTAGACACTTAGCTCACGAGACGAGACACAAGATTTTTGCACAGCATTTTAAAGAAATCCTCAATGACAAAACTCATGACTGGAAAAAATAGTCTGCAGGGGCATTTTGAAATGTTTTAACTAATCATCTTGTAATGAATGTCATTTCAGTTCTACTTTGAGTATGAATTATCATATGCATTGAAAGATGTGAATTGAATCGAATGAGAATCAAATGTGAATTGAAATGTGAATTAAAATGTGAATTGAATCGAATGTGAAATGAATCGAATGTGAAATGAAATGTGAATCGAATCGAATGTGAATTGCATCGAATGTGAATTGAAATGTGAATCGAATGTGAATTGAATTGAATGTGAATTGAAATGTGAATAGAATTGAATGTGAATTTAATTGAATGTGAATTGAAATGTGAATTGAATTTGAATTCACATTCAATTCCATTCACATTTCAATTCAATTTACATTCAATTCATATTCAATTTACATTACATTCACATTTCAATTCACATTCAATTCACTTTACATTCAATTCACATTCACTTCACATTCACGTCCGGATTACATTCATACTATATAGAACATACTTTTTTAACAGTCGTGAAGTAATTACTTGTTCAAAATAAGTACCTACTCAAGAGAGTATGCGATTTCGGACACAGCCCTCGTCTTAGCCAGATGTGTGTATCTCTGTGGAGCTGATAAAGTTTAATTCTACAGTTTAATGTGTTTGGGAGTATCACTGGGTGCTCTAGATCAGTGGGTTTCGCAACTGGTTTCGCTTCAGAGCCCAGCTCCTCAATGAATGTAAACTTGTTTTTAATGTAGTCTTTTTATACCTTATATTTTATACTGTACACTACTATCGTTCAAAAGTTTGGGGTCAGTACTTTTTTTTTCTAAAGGAAATTAATACTTTTATTTTATAAAAGTGACAAAGACTTTTACATTGCTACAAAAGATTTCTATTTAAAAAAAGTTCTCTTGAGGTTTCTATTCATCAACGAATCCTGAAAAAGTATCACTGTTTCCACTAAAATATTAAGCAGCACAACTGATAATAACCGATTCAAAATGGATAATAATAAGAAATGTTTCTTGAGCACCAAATCAGCATATTAGAATGATTTCTGAAGGATCATGCGTCACTAAAGACAGAAGCAATGACTGAAAATTCAACTTTGCCATCCCAGGAATAAATTACATTTTAAAATGTATTAAAATAGCAAAGATGTATTTTACAATATTATTGCTTTTACTGTATCTTTTGAACAGTAGTGATATTTTGCAGGTTAATATGCCAAAGTACTGTAGAGTTTGATTTGGATGTTCGACCTTTGACAGAAAAAGTTAGTTGTTTTTCCCAGAACAGACATGCAACACATTTTTGGATCACCAGAAGTATCCTAGAACAGTTTACTTTACTACAGCAGTTTGACCTTTTGACATGTCCTGTCTCTCTGCGTGTGAAACATTCCCTGTTTTCTGGTACTTGTTGATGACCTTTCCCTTGTGAACTTTTTCTCATCTTTCCTTGTTAATCTCTCTCAGCTCAGGGTCCTCCTCCACATTTTTGAACCCCTCCACTTCTTTCAGCTCTATTTCACTTATCTAAATGTCTATGAACATTCTTTCCTTTCTTCCTTCCTATTGACCCTTCACCCTACACTATCTATCTGCTAACAGACACATACACGCAGAAGCTATTTAAATAAGTATACACTCACAGGGCCTGATGTAGGTGAGAGTTTCTCTGTGGCTGAGGGGAAGTACTGCTGCTTTGCCCTGTCTGGAGCACTTCCTGTCCAGCTCAATGAACTGGTCAGTTATGTAGATGTTCTCAAATTCATCATTATGAAGGTACCGATTTTTGTACAGAACGGCCCTGTTCACAAACACATAAAAAGACAATTGAGCATTACACAAATACAAATGGTTATATTTTCCAAATTACTGATGCCAAGGACCCCAAAATATGATGATCCAGAGGGACCCTCTGAGCATGATATTATGAAAACAACAATACAATGTCAGATTTGTTAAATGTTAACATATACATCATTTTTATAATTTATTATAAATTGTATTGTATTATATTTAGGTATTTAATAACAGAAACAATAATGATTATTTTTATACGAATATGAACAATAATGATTTATTGATATTTATAACTAATAGTTATTATAATTATACTATTAGTATTAATATGCATTACATTTTGTTTACAATTTTTTAAATTTTAATAATAATACTTATAGTTATTCATATTATTATAAATATAATGTATCAAAGTACTGTCATTAGTTATTATTAGTTATTATACACCGATCAGGCATAACATTATGACCACTGACAGGTGAAGTGAATAACACTGATTATCTCTTCATCACAGCACCTGTTAGTGGGTGCATATATTAGGCAGCAAGTGAACATTTTGTCCTCAAAGTTGATGTGTTAGAAGCAGGAAAAATGGGCAAGTGTAAGGATTTGAGCGAGTTTGACAACGGCCAAATTGTGATGGCTAGACGACTGGGTCAGAGCATCTCCAAAACTGCAGCTCTTGTGGGGTGTTCCCGGTCTGCAGTGGTCAGTATCTATCAAAAGTGGTCCAAGGAAGGAACAGTGGTGAACCGGCAACAGGGTCATTGATGCATGTGGGGAGCAAAGGCTGGCCTGTGTGGTCCAATCAAACAGACAAGCTACTGTAGCTCAAATTGCTCAAGAAGTTAATGCTGGTTCTGATAGAAAGGTGTCAGAATACACAGTGCATCACAGTTTGTTGGGGATGCATAGCCTCAGACCAGTCAGGGTGCCCATGCTGACCCCTGTCCACCACCGAAAGTGCCAACAGTGGGCACGTGAGCATCAAAACTGGACCACGAAGCAATGGTCTGATGAACCATGTTTTCTTTTACATCACGTGGATGGCCGGGTGCGTGTGCGTTGCTTACCTGGGGAACACATGGCACCAGGATGCACTATGGCAAGAAGGCAAGCCGGTGGAGGCAGTGTGATGCTTTGGGCAATGTTCTGCTGGGAAACCTTGGGTCCTGCCATCCATGTGGATGTTACTTTGACACATACCACCTACCTAAGCATTGTTGCAGACCATGTACACCCTTTCATGGAAACGGTATTCCCTGGTGGCTGTGGCCTCTTTCAGCAGGATAATGCACAACAACGAGTTTGAGGTGTTGACTTGGCCTCCAAATTCACCAGATCTCAATCCAATCGAGCATCTGTGAGATGTGCTGAACATACAAGTCTGATCCATGGAGGCCCCACCTCACAACTTACAGGACTTAAAGGATCTGCTGCTAACATCTTGGTGCCAGATACCACAGCACACTTTCAGGGGTCTAGTGGAGTCCATGCCTCGACGGGTCAGGGCTGTTTTGGCAGCAAAAGGGGGACCAACACAATATTAGTCATAATGTTATGCCTGATCAGTGTATTATTAATAACAATAATGAACGACTAGTATTTATAATAATTATTATTATTCCTATAATTATTATTGTTTTTGATATAATTATTATTATATTATCATTATTATTATTATTGCTGTTAATTTATATTACACAATTTCTGAACAGAAGGCGACAACTCGTGGCTCAAAAATCCTTTCTCTTAAAGTTTTATGACTACAGACTTTATAAACTTTATAAGCTTTATTCAGTTCTGACTAAACAAACAGACTTTGTTAATAAAATAATTCCATGACAGTACTGACATGGTGAATATATCTAAATGTGTGTTATTTATTGACTATGGCAAGTTGTGTTTAACAGGAAGTACATACTGGAGATACATAAAGAGAAGCAGGAAGAACCCCATGTATGCAAGTAGGCCCTTGAGCTCCTGGAGGAGGACCAGCTGTTCAGACACCTCCTCCATGATCTCCTGAGCAGCATCCTGCATGGACTGACTGTTGTTCAGAAGCAGATCAAAGTTGATGGAGGTAGAAATGTTGAATTCAAATTCTTTTTTAATTCGATCGAATGCCGCAATGGTTGCTAGAGGTAACAACAACAAAAATGGGAATAACTAAATAAAAAAGTATTTTTCTGAACTGAAGTTTTTGATGAATCACTCCATGCATGCCAGTAAATCACTCAGTAATGTTTAACATAGGTGAATCTCAGAAGGTGAATTTTACTTACGATAAGCCAAAACAGTCTTCATGTGGTCAGCAATATATGAAGGTAAGATGCAGAATAGCTGTCCCACTGTGCGAAAGTCCATTATAAAAAAGGTATTAATTAAAAAACATCTATGAAAATAGCTTCTTTTAAAAATAATTTTAGTAAAGACATGCAGTTTTCAAAAGTTAATTAAGCACAAGAACTGCTCTAAACGGCAGAGCTCTGCTCAATAAGGCTGTATAGAATTAATTTTAGCGCTCATTCTGTTGCTAGAGGTTATGTTTGGATTTGCTGTCAGCCTGTTGAAGAATGTGAGAGGTGCATACACATGGGAACACAACCACCCCACTTCATACTGTAACATTTAGGATACTTAAACGTGGCAAAGTGCTCCCACAAGAACACATATTGTAAATAAACTTGGTATATATTGAACACGTGAGATTAACTGTACTTAGAAGCCTCTGTCACAGGAAACATTTATAACAGTTTCTGCAATGGCAGAATACACTGAAATATAATAAAACTAAATCACTGTGATGCATAAAGTAATGCAGTAAGGAATCAGTGAGCCGTGGTTATATGGCTTCCTGTAAAGAGTGTAATGACAGGGCTTTCAAGGGACTAATCATATGCCAGAGACGCACCGCGTGCAAGACCGCAGAGAGGCTGGAATCCATCTAGGAGGTGGCAGAGGAAGGAGAACACAGAGAGCAGCTCCATGCAGTTCTCACGGCCTTCATCAAACAGCCTAGTGCACTTCTGATACGGTAGACCCAGCTTGTCATTACACACATCACCAATATCTGCCAAGAAGTGCAGTACGTTTCTTAGAATACGAGCTGAAAAGGAAATAGGGAGACAGAGAGAATTAAGCTCAAACCTCAGTAAACAATTAAAAGTCATAGGCCCAGATCCGTTTACCGGATGTTTGGTCAATTGATTCACTCACCGACATGCCGCACAGATTCCGTCAGAGCTCTGATGAGGTTTTGTGCTCGGCCTGCCATTGAGTAAGCATTCCTCGCCATCTCCTTAATCTTACTCAGGGCCGCTAAACAAAGCCATTTTCAGAATATCAAAACAGAAATATGTACAACATACAACTGTATTTTAAGAAATAAATATATATATATATATATATATATATATATATATATAAATATATATATCAAATGTAGATATAGGGTTAGGGTTAGTTGTAGAAATAGTTTAAAAATATTTTATCCAATATATTAAATATAATATATTTTATTATCATTATTATTATTATAATGTATAATATCAGTCTTTTATCAAAAATCACCTTTTTTCTTCTGCAAAACACATTTTGAAGAACTGATTTTGTCCACACAGTGAATGTCAGTGGGGTGCCTGACAACACTGGACAACATTTTGGACTTTCATCATATGGACAAAAAATAAATAAATACTGAGACATTGAGACATCTACTGTGTTTCACAGAACAAAGGTGAGGGTGAGTAAATGATGACAGAATGTCCACACTATCTCTTCAAGTGATTATGGTATGAATTTCTAAATAATCTCACTATTTTGTTTTGAGCAGATGTTGGTGTTTTGGATTGTTGATATTGACATGATGATCTTGCAGATAGACTCACGTAGCAGTGGGTTGGCGGCACGCTGCAGGAGTTGTTGGGTCTGATTCGCGGCAAGTTCTGCACCACAGATCACGCTGTCTGCGGCCCGTTCAACATTCTCCATCGTGTTGCTCACGGGGCCATGGATAACCAAGGTACAGATGAGGAAAAGAAGGATATTTTTACCCCTGACTTAAAAACAACAACAACAAAAATGTGTGAGAGAAGTGTTATAGTGAGCAATACAATAGGGAAAACTGAGAGGTGATAAACTATTGATAATACACATGATTTAACAGTAGTTTTAAAGTTAATTCAAAGGAGATTTAGAGGAGACTAGCACTGTGAAAATCAAATATTTCCCTACTATATAGTATACAAAAAAAAAAAAACGGCAACAGAGTAATATGTCCAAACACATAAGTTGTGTCCCAAATTATGCACTATACACTATGCACTCAGCCGTGTAGTGTATGAGTTTTATAAGGTTATTTTGTCATTCAGCATTGGAGTCTGATAGCCCCTCTGCTACATAATTAAAGCTGCAACCACTGAGTGCATGAAGTGTCCAACATTCCACACTTCATTTTTCAGTTAATTAAGTGCATCATCCAGGTATTTAAAGTGCACGTTTTCTTTTTGGAATTTTCAGTGTGAATACACTACTCGCTCTATTTATACTACAAAACATAGAATAATGTATAAGTATGCAAACTATAGTATTCGAAAAACAGTAGGCGAAAAGAACCCAGATGACCTACTACTTCTGCCGAGATTCCGAAGTTCGCATCTACTGAACATTTAGTGGCATCTACTTTTCCATGAGGCCACGAGAGATTTGTAAATGGAAGTGAAGTGATGCAACTGACACTGTAGGTCACATGACAGTGACTACATGGCGGATGTAATACGTCCAGATTTCATTCATACTACACACATTAATACTATATAGAACATATTTTTTTAAAAGGTTGCGAAGTACGTTTCAAACCAAATGTAGTACCTAAACAATATGCGATTTCGTACACAGCGTAGGTCACAAAAGGAAGGGCTGTATCTCAGTATCTGTAAGTTTTTGAGACAAAGGTCCAATTACATCAAAAGTCCATTTAGTCTATAGCAGTGGTTTTGTAAGTTGGTTCTAAACAGCCAGTTTTAAAGTTTTACGTCCTTCACACTCATCATATCATATTTTTGCTATAGCTAGTTGTTGAGTTAAAAATGAACAGTAAAACTACACTAGCATTATATTCAGACAAAAGGTGACTAAATTTAAAAAAAAAAAAGTTAAATTTTAACTCAAACTTGTGTTGTCAGTGCAAGGGAATATTTCATAATTGTCCATATTTTACATGTTAATTTCATGTTTTGATATTTTTGTACATTACCTATTCATTTTTTACTGTTCAGAATTGCTGTTTCATCATTTTAATATGTAAATTCAGCTGAAAAGCTTGTACTAGGCTGTTTAATGGCATGTTCTCCCAATGTGACATGATCCTCTATAGTTCAAAACGTCAAGTGGGTGTTCAACTAACTGTAGGCCTAACTTTTTCCCCATGGACAGTAACAGTGGAAATATTCATTCTTTTCTTCAATTTTTTTTTCCTTTTAAACCAAGGCTTTAAACTGTGTCTACACAGACATTGATTAAAAAAATAACCTAGAGAAAGCGTGACAAATAGCCCCGGTCTCCCCTATATCTGTCCCTATACGCTTGATAATGTTAATTACATGTTCACATATACCAACACAGAATATGTTTATGAAAGAGATTGACAGGTGTTTAGTTACTCGAGCACAGCATTGGGATCATCAGCATGACGTTGGTGCGCACGCGGTCGGAGAGACCCGTTCCAAACCCCGCAAAAGCGGCGAGGATGCCAGTAGTGATGACACAGAACCAGAGGTCGTGGTTCTGGATGAACAGCGCTGTCATACCGTAAACTGATGCGATGAACAGACCCAGAGTAAACCCATAAATGCTGCGCTTCACCTGACGCACCGCCGAGCTACGGCGCAAAAGCGATATTTTCCTACCGAGAGACTTTAAAAAAGGTTCCTTTGGAGTCATCCTGAAGAGAAAGAAAGTAAAACGAATAAAAAGTAAGCAATTTATTATATGTTTAGCGATTTAAAAAGAGAAATATGAATTAAGATTAACCCCAAAACATCGCTGTTTTTAGACTTAGGCCTACCTGTCCACGGTAGAGCTCGCGGTAATAGGCTGCTCTTCAATGCAAAATATACTCCTTTTTTAATCAAAGTTTCACTTTTATATATGTTGACAGGTAAAAGGATGGTCTAGGACCCATTCAGATACACATATTAGTACATTGTCCTGTCAAAAAATGTTAAGTAAGTTAGGCTGTTTTTACACCAAAGCGATGAGGGCTCATTCTAACTGACTCATTGTTGCATCTTTTAAAACAGCTTTCTTTTGCTGTGTTCTTTTATGTAGCAGGGAAGAATAAACCAGCAATGGAGTGTCTCGGGGAAACCAGATCTAAAACACCCCACTCAAGTGTGTTTATCTTACATTTTGTTTTTAGATAACAATTTAAATCTGTTAGTAGATGCCCAGCATATATATTACACTTTTGTGAATTTGCAGCTTTGGAACAGGTGTGTAAGCATATTCTGCCAGCTGGAGTTCATAGGTTCCTGTTCAGCCCGCTGTCAGAGTTTCCTATGGTCCGACGTCTCACGGGTGCTCTTTTTGGAGCTTTGAGTGGTGTGGGTAAGTAACTCTGCAAAACCTGGTGTACACTACCATTCAAAAGTTTGGGGTCTCTTATGCTCACCAAGGCTGCATTTATTTAATCAAAAATACAGTAAAATATCATTACAGTTTAAAATACTGTTTTCTGTTTTAAAATATAATTATTTTACGAACAGAACGTTCAAAAGAACATTTATTTGAAATCGAAATCTTTTGTAACATTATAAACGTCTTTAATCTTACTTTTTAAAGTAATGTAATGCATCCTTGCTGAATTGAATTTCTTAAGAAGTCTTTCTGACCCCAAACTTTTAAATGGTAGTGTATAAATGATTATTTCATGAATTATATAACTAACATGTGATGCTAATCTTGTCTTAACCTGTTTTTAAGGGTTGTTTTTCGGACTCATGCACAATATTGCCATGACAGCAGTACAACGTGTTGTTGTTGGATGTGTGTTTGTAGGCAAGTACACTGCAGAAAGTAAAAATTTGACCCTTAAAATGATATCATCTAATATAATCAGTTTTCAGTCATATAAAAAAATATTATAAAATTCTGCTTCAGGTGGCATATTTTTTTTCTAACTTACAGGTGTCTTTGTGCTATGTGCTGTATGGTGTGTTTGTGTAGGTCTATGTAGCCTTGGAGGCATGTTTTCCTCACTGTTCCGCTGCTCCGTCCTCCTGATGTTTCCTAGTATGATTGGATCTCAAGGTCGGACATTCCTGATGGTTTTTGTGCTGCATGGACTTTACCAAGGTAAAAATCCTAGGGACAGGAATATTACATTTTGTGACTGACAAAGACAATACAAATCACAGATCTCAAACGTAGACACTCATGAGCTTTCTTTAGTTTTTGACCCATCACCTGTGCTCTTCCCATAAGGCCCCATTGCAAACATCCAGCATAATGTGCAGGATGTGGCCTCCTCCATGGGCTGTAACATAGACCTGCAGATCACACACAGCAAGGTGATGTGGAGAATGCTGACAGAGCCTTACGTGCAAGTAGTGAAGGAGATAGTGGTGAGTCTTGAAACTGGGTGTGAATATACAATTTGCTGATATGAGTCATGGAAATCTGTCCCGCAAACTTCTTTCTTCTCAGAATGACAGTGAGGAATTTGAAAAAGAGTCTCAAAATGTGAGCCAAAAGTTCCAGAAGATTCGGGATGAGGTAATGGGTCGGTATGGATATGACTCTCTTGGTAAGGAGTCCGTCCATACGGCCAACAGCACTCAGGAGGAGTATGTAGAGAAGACTAGAGCACGTTGTGACTGTGAGTGTAAATGACAAGAAAACAAGCTATTATTGACTGTGTATGATTGAGGTTTCAAGATTAGCTTTGTGTAAATGATGTTGTGTGTAACAGATGTGGTGCAGCAGGGAATTAGCCGATGTCAGGATTGGTTCAGTATGAAATGGGAAGAGTGTATGAAAACCATTCAAGCCCCTCTTATAAACCACTTCCTCTGCATACCTATGCAATTCCACTTTCTTTGTAATATCATGAGAGGTAAGATTTGCATGTTGCATCTGATCTTAAGATTAAGCAATCAGGATCCCAGGTTTATTTAGGGTTTTTTTCTCTCAGTGATGACATCATGGTGCACAGAGAAGATCCCAGTTGAGGGAAACTTTGGTCAGACCTTCGACAAACTAAATGACTCGATCAACAGGCTTGCAGAACACTTCACCACCAATGTAGTGCTTCAGGTATAGCAAACTGTCTGAGTTTTAATATAAAAAGGTACAAATCTTAAAGTCCCCATGAAATGTCGAAATGTTTAAATCTTAAAGTCCCCATGAATTGTTTTGTCTTTTAGTATGAATATGTTAGTCTTACTGTTATCTATAAGCTAGTGTGCTCCAAAACAATTACAAAATTCACATTTAGGAGATATAAGCATTCAAAACTTTCAATATGGATACGCCAATATGGATCAATGATCAATCTAAAGCGTCCCACCTCCTACATTATAAATAGATGCTGAAGCTGCAGCTAAAATCTGTCATTTGTTCGCACATTTACTATTTTCTACATGGTGAATGGGACATAGTGCACTATATAGGGGATAGGGAACGAATCAGACAGTGTAAATATGCTTTCCATTGGAGCAAATGAAGTCTGGTTTCACGTTAGTGTCACGTGAACTGCCGCAGAGCGCACAGTCTACTCCTGTCCAGAGACACGATAGCACAGAACGGATCATATGCGTGAGTCAGCGCGGATCACAAAACGCATCGGATCCATTTGAATTCTGCACAGAATACTATATTTTAAAGCAATATGAGAAACGTTTATGCCGAGTTCACACTGCATGATTTTTAGCCTCGATTTTGACTCGCCGACAGGTTTCGTGAAATCGCAGACAAATGCCCGAAATCAGAGGCCAATCGGTGCTCGTTCACGCGAGTGACAATCACGCAGTGTGAATTATCAAAGACGTGATCTGAGAGAATCGCAGACGCATCGCCCGTGAGATATTTGGCATGCTAAAGATCTGAACCTGTCTGTGATTCAAAATCCTGCTGTGTGAAATGTGTTCTGACTGAAAATGATATCGGCGATGACCTACAGCCAATAAGAGCGCAAGATACAGGGCAGCGGGAAGTTCGGGGAGTTATAGACCAGAATATCAGTATTTTAATACATATATTTACAATTATATCAAACACAAACAAAGCACAAACATTTGCTTGACCAGCAGCACATTGCAAAATTATTTATTTACCTCCAACTCTCTTTGCAGAAGACAATCCTTGCTCCCCGCTTCTCCCTGACCATTTCCTCCTCCATAATTTTTTTTTTTCTTTTTCTCCTTTTCGCTGCAAATCAGCACACAGACAGTTTGAATCAAAAGCTTTCTGCAGGCTATCATTTTTAATAACAATTCCAGTCTCGTGCGAGAACTGACGCACGCGATTTCACGTTGTTTCCTTGTCACATCTTGCGTGTGTTTGGTTGTGAAACGTAGTTTGCGGACCAGACAGAGTTGTCGGCGATTCTTCCTATTGTAAAATCATGCAGTGTGAAATCCCCTGTCGCCGATCCATCGTGCAGTGTGAACACAGCAGCAACTGAATGCTACCCCAGATAGTCATGCAGTGTGAAAAGAACTGTGATCTGACGAGTTTGAAAATCGTGCAGTGTGAACTCGGCATTAGAGATTAGGAGGAAACTGCGGCTTTACCGAGCTCAACAGCTCTGGCCTGAGCTGTGATATAAAAGAAATGCTAAATAGAAGGAAACTTCCATAGAAGGTATACAGTATGTAATTTTTTTTATATATATATTTAGACCACTTCTGTTATTGATTTCTATCAGAATGTGAAGAGAATTTCAACCAGTATTACAAAGATTGTTTATGAAAAACATTGCCTACCCTATCTATAAATGTAAAAAACATTTCTTCTTCTGATTTGTTTTTAAGAATTTGGAGCAGCAGTCAGTGTTTGGAGTGAACGTCCTCCAGAATTTCTCTAAGGAGCTGAGCCGTGTGTTTCAAGAGAAAACAGTAATTGCTGAGAAGATAGCTGGGGTGATTAACTTCCTTCTCTCATTCACCTTCATCACGGTGTTCACCTCGTAAGTTCTCACTCCTTCCTTTTAGCGCTGTTGTGCTATATGCAACCTTAGGTGCACATACATTTTTTTTTTTGATGGTGTATCTACTGAATTATTCTAATAAAATAATAGGTAGTTATATAAATAATTTATATGTACGTTATTTTACTAGAAAGTATCATATATATATATATATTATATATTTTTTATTTTTTTTTGCAGAGCGTTTGGATATGTTCATCAATTTTGCAGAGACATTCACTTTGACAATGTCTACATAACTACTTACTTCAGACAGATTGATGCTCGCAGAATAAGAGCTGTAAGTTGAAATCTTAAACATACACTTGCACATTCATATCTATGTTTGCACTAATTTCAGCTTCTGTTTTAGGGGAATAGGCATTTGCTGCCACTGAAGAAAGCAGAGCAAGAGAGTTTGATCAACCCATGGAGCTTATCTATCCACCCAAGCGAGCTTATGCCTGTGGTACTTTTTTTGGGCTGTATGCTATTATGGTCCCTGTGTTCAGCATTTAATTCATGTTCTGATGGTCAGGTTGTGTATTTATAATGGTGCACAGTTAAAGGTGAAGTGTGCCATTTCTGTTTTTCTAATGGCACCAAACAGAATCGCTAATGTCATGTTTTTAAACAGGCTTTTCAAACACTCAAAACAGATAATTCCGCCCAAACTCATGCCATTGTCTAAATCAGCACTGCTGTGTTGGTTGGTGGTGTTTTGGTGGTGCCACAGAGCCAAAGTGTTGGTGCTTTTCAGGGAAACAATGGCTTACTTATAGTTGTCTTTGCAAACAGGAAAGCATTTATGTACAGTATTTTATAATAAGTTGATGTTGATTTTAATTCTGAAACAATGTCTCTCGTGCAGATTGTGGGCTTCCTGCAAGTTGCATCTCTGGCTCTGTTTGTGTGTGTTCTGCTGGCTGTTGATGGAATCCTGTATAACATTTTTGGCCTCATCCGAAGACACACTTTCACCACATACTCGGTTACTAGTGAGCACAAATACAGACTTGTATATATGCATGAGCAGGGTTTTCCTTCGAGATTAAAGGAATTAACGTGCATCTACACTACTTGTGCATTAATTTGATGTAAATAGTAGATTTTCTATCTTTATCTCTGCTTCTGAAGGTGTTCATCATGCAGACATTGTAATCGGTGGAGATTCCATGTTAGCCAGACTTCTACGGAAAACCATTGGTGCCTTCAACACCTCCTCCAATCTTGACGTGCAATCAAGTAACTTGCGTAAGTTATTTACTATTTGAGTGTTGATATTCTAACCCTAACCCTAGTGAAAAATGTACATGACAACTTTTGGGGAAAAAAGAGATGATCATAATTCGTGGCAAACTGCAAAAGAATAACTGCAGGCACAAAAGCCCAGTGCAGATGAAAGAGAAAAAAAAAAGATCTAGAAGAAAATAATCTCAATACAACACAGTTTGGAATAACTAAACTTCTATTATGTTGTTGGATCATGGCCTAGATATCGATATAATATTGTTTTGCCAAGTCCCTGATCTCTCAAGATCACTCAAGGTCTCTGTTTGTTGTACAAACCCGATTCCAAAAAAGTTGGGACACTGTACAAATTGTGAATAAAAACAGAATGCAATGATGTGGAAGTTTCATATTTCAATATTTAACATAGATGACATATCAAATGTTTAAACTGAGAAAATGTATCATTTTAAGGGAAAAATAAGTTGATTTTAAATTTCATGGCATCAACACATCTCAAAAAAGTTGGGACAAGGCCATGTTTACCACTGTGTGGCATCCCCTATTCTTTTTATAACAGTCTGCAAACGTCTGGGGACTGAGGAGACAAGTTGCTCAAGTTTAGGAATAGGAATGTTGTCCCATTCTTGTCTAATACAGGCTTCTAGTTGCTCAACTGTCTTAGGTCTTCTTTGTCGCGTCTTCCTCTTTATGATGCGCCAAATGTTTTCTATGGGTGAAAGATCTGGACTGCAGGCTGGCCATTTCAGTACCCGGATCCTTCTTCTACGCAGCCATGATGCTGTAATTGATGCAGTATGTGGTCTGGCATTGTCATGTTGGAAAATGCAAGGTCTTCCCTGAAAGAGACGACATCTGGATGGGAGCATATGTTGTTCTAGAACTTGGATATACCTTTCAGCATTGATGGTGCCTTTCCATATGTGTAAGCTGCCCATGCCACACGCACTCATGCAACCCCATACCATCAGAGATGCAGGCTTCTGAACTGAGCGCTGATAACAACTTGGGTTGTCCTTGTCCTCTTTAGTTTGGATGACATGGCTTCCCAGTTTTCCAAAAAGAACTTCAAATTTTGATTCGTCTGACCACAGAACAGTTTTCCACTTTGCCACAGTCCATTTTAAATGAGCCTTGGCCCAGAGAAAACGCCTGCGCTTCTGGATCATGTTTAGGTATGGCTTCTTTTTTGACCTATAGAGTTTTAGCCGGCAACGGCGAATGGCACGGTGGATTGTGTTCACCGACAATGTTTTCTGGAAGTATTCCTGAGCCCATGTTGTGATTTCCATTACAGTAGCATTCCTGTATGCGATGCAGTGCCGTCTAAGGGCCCGAAGATCACGGGCATCCAGTATGGTTTTCCGGCCTTGACCCTTATGCACAGAGATTGTTCCAGATTCTCTGAATCTTTGGATGATATTATGCACTGTAGATGATGATAACGTCAAACTCTTTGCAATTTTTCTCTGAGAAACTCCTTTTTGATATTGCTCCACTATTTTTCGCTGCAGCATTGGGGGAATTGGTGATCCTCTGCCCATCTTGACTTCTGAGAGACACTGCCACTCTGAGAGGCTCTTTTTATACCCAATCATGTTGCCAATTGACCTAATAAGTTGCAAATTGGTCCTCCAGCAGTTCCTTATATGTACATTTAACTTTTCCGGCCTCTTATTACTACCTGTCCCAACTTTTTTGGAATGTGTAGCTCTCATGAAATCCAAAATGAGCCAATATTTGGCATGA
This sequence comes from Coreius guichenoti, assembly GCA_039654105.1. Taxonomy (NCBI): domain Eukaryota; kingdom Metazoa; phylum Chordata; class Actinopteri; order Cypriniformes; family Gobionidae; genus Coreius; species Coreius guichenoti. The sequence continues at coordinate 18,614,864 of CM077176.1, forward strand.
CATTTCAAAATGTCTTACTTTCAACATTTGATATGTTATCTATATTCTATTGTGAATAAAATATAAGTTTATGAGATTTGTAAATTATTGCATTCCTTTTTTATTCACAGTTTGTACAGTGTCCCAACTTTTTTGGAATCGTTTGTAGCAGCCCATGTACCACAGCACTCTCAAACTGATCTCAGCTAATGTGGGTTTTAATTAATAAACTGTTTGCTCATTCCATGATAAGAAAAATCTATTAAAGGAATTCTCTATTCTGTTGGTTTTTCTTTTAAAATACAATTTCAGAAATATCTGGTTTCATCTTAAGGTGATGATACACAGGGCAACTTTTTTGAGCAATGTTGTCGGGCAGTGTTACCGAGCAATGTTCCTTGGGCACTTTGCCATTGAGAATGGGCAACAAATTTCTATGTGGATACTTTCGGTCATGGGCCCTGTGTCTCACCTGGTTGCCTGTTGATGTTAACATTGCCCAGTAACATTGCTCAAAAGGTTGCCCCGTGTATCACCTTTAGTGTCCTGAAAACATGAGTGGCAGAGAAATGCACCAGCTTTAGTATTAGAGAGATTGTGAATGTACTTGTGACTGGCTCAATGATTCAGTTGGACTCTCCTGAGGCCAAATGACGTCTTCGGTCTGGCCGTCTGTTTAATCTGATCAGAGTTAAACTAAAAGCTCTGATTGTGTCTGTATGTCTCATCCAGATAGGCCTAAATTCATCTAGTCCGGTCGCCACACGGCAGTACACACGCAGACAGCTGATGAGAGGACTATTTATAACACTAACATGACAGCATGCATGCCAGACAACATAATGTCGATACATCAATTAGACGGCAGCCATTGTATTCTGTTTACTTGTTATGTAACCTGATCCAGAAATAGGTTATTGTGTCTATATACACTCACCTAAAGGATTATTAGGAACACCTGTTCAATTTCTCATTAATGCAATTATCTAATCAACCAATCACATGGCAGTTGCTTCAATGCATTTAGGGGTGTGGTCCTGGTCAAGACAATCTCCTGAACTCCAAACTGAATGTCAGAATGGGAAAGAAAGGTGATTTAAGCAATTTTGAGCGTGGCATGGTTGTTGGTGCCAGACGGGCCGGTCTGAGTATTTCACAATCTGCTCAGTTACTGGGATTTTCACGCACAACCATTTCTAGAGTTTACAAAGAATGGTGTGAAAAGGGAAAAACATCCAGTATGCAGCAGTCCTGTGGGCGAAAATGCCTTGTTGATGCTAGAGGTCAGAGGAGAATGGGCCGACTGATTCAAGCTGATAGAAGAGCAACTTTGACTGAAATAACCACTCGTTACAACCGAGGTATGCAGCAAAGCATTTGTGAAGCCACAACACGCACAACCTTGAGGCGGATGGGCTACAACAGCAGAAGACCCCACCGGGTACCACAAATAGGAAAAAGAGGCTACAATTTGCACGAGCTCACCAAAATTGGACAGTTGAAGACTGGAAAAATGTTGCCTGGTCTGATGAGTCTCGATTTCTGTTGAGACATTCAGGTGGTAGAGTCAGAATTTGGCGTAAACAGAATGAGAACATGGATCCATCATGCCTTGTTACCACTGTGCAGGCTGGTGGTGGTGGTGTAATGGTGTGGGGGATGTTTTCTTGGCACACTTTAGGCCCCTTAGTGCCAATTGGGCATCGTTTAAATGCCACGGCCTACCTGAGCATTGTTTCTGACCATGTCCATCCCTTTATGACCACCATGTACCCATCCTCTGATGGCTACTTCCAGCAGGATAATGCACCATGTCAAAAAAGCTCGAATCATTTCAAATTGGTTTCTTGAACATGACAATGAGTTCACTGTACTAAAATGGCCCCCACAGTCACCAGATCTCAACCCAATAGAGCATCTCTGGGATGTGGTGGAACGGGAGCTTCGTGCCCTGGATGTGCATCCCACAAATCTCCATCAACTGCAAGATGCTATCCTATCAATATGGGCCAACATTTCTAAAGAATGCTTTCAGCACCTTGTTGAATCAATGCCACGTAGAATTAAGGCAGTTCTGAAGGCGAAAGGGGGTCAAACACAGTATTAGTATGGTGTTCCTAATAATCCTTTAGGTGAGTGTATGTTCAAAATGTTTGGGATCAGTAAGATTTTTTTTTTTTTTTTTAGATTGTTAGAAATTATTTCCTTTATTCAGCAAGGATGCATTACATTGATCAGAACTGACATTAAAGATATGTATAATGTTTTAAATGATTATTATATATTTCAAATGCTGTTCTTTCGTGTGTATGTTTATGTGTGTATAGATTGTTTGCCCCAACCACATGCTCTGAGCCAGTCAAACTACTTCTGGATCTTCCTTCCCCTTTTACTGATGTGCCTCATGTGCTGCCTGCAGGTTTACACCAATCGTCTGCGCCGGGTTATCACCACCTTCTATTTCCCAAAGGTAACACCACCTGCCCCATGAGCCCAGGTAGCACATTTCCACTGACGCACTCCTGTCTTTTGGTCAAACAGTCCCATTCAGTTCAACAACCCTACAGTGACCAGTATCATATGAATGACTAATTGTGTTTGTTTGGATCGAGAGACAGAAGCCAGTACTCCTGGCAGCGAGTTTATCATTAACAATATTGGTCAGTCATAAACATCAGAAGCTCCTTATGGTTTCTTTGGCTAAGGAGCTTAAGAGTCACTGTTCTGCATGTGCTGCTGCTTTCAGCTAATGCTGGTCACGTTTAATATTGCATAATCAGACAGATGTAGATGTACATAGATATGTATTATAAAAAAGGATTACATTTTTTTAATTAAATGAAATTTTATAAAAGTATCCAGAATGAGTTCTGGTATGAGGTTTCTTATCACTGCATTTCTTCATAAAAAAAAATTATTTGGCACCTTTATAGTCAGTGCATTTCACAAAAGAATTCTCTCAGCAGGAGAATATTTATTATTGTGCAGGCTGTTATTTTGTCATTGTACACATATGGCACAGGAAGGCTTGAACAAATGCTAAAGGTCTCTCCTAGCATAATTGAAACAAACAAAAAGCACAATAATAGGCAAAATTACTTCCTCTGATGTCATTTTTGTTTACCGCCAGTTCTCCAATTAAAATAAACTTTGCATTTTCATTTCATATGAAATAGGGTCCAGATTACAAAAAAGAAAGACAAATTCAGATCTCCAATGTTTTAAAGCAATTAGTGTAGTATAATAAAATTTCTAACAAAATAATAGAAACTTAGATGAATAATGCATCTTTGGGTTCTTGGCTCAGTTCTGCACTGTTTTTGCAGAACATGTGCAACTATTCCTTTGAGTGAAGTAAAACCCTTATGCAATTTAATCGGTTTGGTCACGATTGTAACCGATACCAATTCAGCAAGTTCAAAGCGCCTGATACACAGCGTGCAGTGTAAAGAGAGAATACTTTCTCACACATACTGAGTGAAATATGTGTTCTCTAGTGTGTGTGCGGGTAAAGCACTAATAAGATAAGAGGGTTTTAAAGTAATAGCATTAGATTTGCACCATTTTGTGGGCCCGTGTCGGCGTGAGGAGGATTACAGGCCCCCTGTGAACCCTGATTCAGCTAGTGCCACAAATATTACCTCATTCATAAAGAGGTGCACACTGGTAGTGTTTTTATCCCTATAATCCTGCAGCAAAACACTGTAGTGTCTTTATTCCTATAATCTGAAATCTATCTACAGCATTTTGCTGGACGAAATCTGATCTGTCATGCTTTTTCAGAGAGAAAAGAAACGGATCCTGTTCCTCTACAACCTACAGATCCAGAAACGCATCTCCTTCATCAACAGACAACGTCATCGGCTGAGAAATCAAAAACAGACATTTGTAACGGTGTGTATGATAGATTAGCATAGGACCCTACAGAGAAAACAGCTCTTTCTGTTGTTGTAGATTTTCAGTTTACAACTTGTTTAGCATTTTATCATCTCAATTCTTTTGTTTTCGGTGCACATACATTTTAAAAATGCATTTGAAGGACAGAATTTAGCACTCCAAAGGTCATATATTCAGTAAAATCTGAGAAAAAGCATGAGACCAAGGGTGCATTTGAAATCGCATATTTCCCCAAAAACAGTATGTGAACGGAATAAAATGTCCAAGTTCACAATATTCATAAAACAGTAGACAAAATGTTCCCGGATGACCTACTAATTCCGGTGAGATTCTATCCCATTAGGCCACTGGAGGATTTGTGAATGGCAGTGAAGCAACTGACATGCCAACAACAACATGACAAATGTATAAGTCCAGATTGCATTCATATTATATAGAAATTTTTTTTAAAGGTTGCAAAGTAATTACTACTAAAAAGAGGTACCTACTACTAGAGAGTATGTGATTTCAGACACAGCACAAGTTGAAAACTTGGTTAGATTAATTTGGAAGTACTTCCCCTCTTATAAAAACTGGCAAATATTTTGTGGGAGATTATCTGTCTGACAAGCAAACTAAAACAATCACACCATTCTTCAATAGCCGCACTTCTCCAGCTGTAGCAGTAAATGCTCAACAATGGCCTTTCTTATAGGGTTACATGCCAAAATAGTAATTTTTCAAGAATCAATAGTCAAAATTTAATACTTTTGATAAATGAGTGCCAAAATATATATTTATGATCGCATCTTCGAACTCTCCCTCTCTTCTTTTCCAGGTGCTGTCGGTTCTGTTGGCCCTTCTGAAGCGTGTGGGCTGTAGGCTGCACTGGTGCTGGGTGTGTGATAAGTTTGTGAGGCAGAACCAGGCTGTGGAGTGCAGTTCTGTAGGCTGCACAGTGATCTATTGTCAGCAATGCTGGACAGACCTGGACAACATCTGCTACGCCTGCTTCCCTCATAACCAGTGTGGACCACAAGATAACGGCTCTGATTCTGATGTGTACTACAGCTGCTGATGAGCGTCACTGCACCTTCAAAGATCAGTGACTAACATGTACAGTTTTCATAGTTCCAAATGGCTTTAATGGCTGATAAAACCTTTTTGATTGCAACATATCTATGGACAATTAAAGTGGCTTTGCTAAAGTGTAAACAACTGGAATTGGTTAAAATTACATTTATGTAAGCTTTATGCGAATCATATTCACCAAATACTAGGCTATGTGAGAAATACTCGGATGGTTTACCTATTTTCTTCTCGTTCTCGCACAAAGGATTTTTCGGTGCACCAAATAGGCCTAACGCCATCTTAGTTCACACAAAAATGAAAAATCTGTCATTAATAGGGTTGGGTATCGTTTGAATTTTAACGATTCCGCGATTCTTATCGATTCCTAATTTCGATTCCAATAAGGTTAAAAAAAAAAAAAAAAAAAACCTTAGATATCATTCACATTTATTCTAAGTCTTATTGTAAAACATTTCATAGGAGCTGAATACCATGAACAAAAATCAACAGGCTAAGAGCACTTACACAAGGAACTTTTGCCTATGGTTTAAAATACCAGAGGAAAAACAACTAGCCTAACTAATATAAATTTCAAGCATTATTAAAGACACTCAGTAATTAAAAAAGAACAAGTAAATTATCAATTGCACAGATAAATACAATTGAGCAAAGATATAAATATAGAAATAAATAAACATTTTCAGGTATTCAGGTACAGAAACTGTATAATCAAATGTAAAATAACACTGCACTTTATTAATAAAATATAGGCTATACATTACAAGTAACTCAATTATATTCTGTCTAGAACAGCGAGTGAGTTTTCTCGTTGTCTTTTGTTTGATTAATGTTGTTATAGAGACGGCATCCGGAAAATCTGCCGTCACTTTAAGAGCTGCACGGATCACACATACGTTTTCATCTTTTCTTCTGTCTTAAGACATAACCAACTGTGTTTACGAGAATATTTTGACATATTTTGTGTGTATTTGTCCGTTTGTGTGCTGTGAAAAAAGACGAGGAAGAGAACTCAGTTCATTATCGCGAGAAGCCGTTCTGTGCGCACGTTTGTGTGTGTGTGCGCGGCACAGAATTTTTTAAAAACACATTTTCTGTGTGCACGTTTTGGATGTGTGCAGAGCACGGAAAACAGCGCGCGAGTCTTTTGCGCACACAAGAACCGATAAGTGGAACCGAAATGCGCGTTTCTTATCGAATCACCGGTTCTGGGGAAGTTGGAACCGGTTCTCTATACCCATCCCTAGTCATTAATTACTCACCCTCATGTCCTTCCAAACCTGTAAGACCTTCGTTCATCTTCGGAACACAAATGAAGATATTTTTGATGAAAGCCGAGAGCTCTGACCTCTCCATAGACAGCAATTTAATTAACACTTACAACATCGTTAAAATAGTCCATGTGACTCCAGTGGTTCAATCTTAATTTTATGAAGCAACGAGAATACTTTTGTGCGCAAAAATAACGACTTTATTCAACAATTTCGTTCTAGCCTGTGTCAGTCTCCTATGCAGTTTTCATTGTAAATAGTGGAATGACGAGGGTAAGTAATTGATGCAGAATTTCCATTTTTGGGTGAACAAGGCTATCCCTTTAAGAACTACTAAAGTTTTAATAAGTATAGTTTTGAATAAGTATAATAGGGTTCATGTGTTTTGTTCATATATTAGGTACTGTTCCCGACAGGTCTTAACAGAAAGCGCTCTAGCGGCATACTGTTATGGTTACTTCAGGCGATTTCTGTTCTCGAGCGTATATTTGGTGCGCTCTGACAACTTTTGCGGTTAATTTTTTGAAAACTCAGTCTTACATATTTTTTTTTAGTCCTTCCCAATACTGCTTTGACTTCCTTTATGACCTCTCCCACCCCCTGCTTTAATCGCTGTGCATGGTTAAATAATAGTAGGCTACTACGCCCTTCAGTAGGATCTTTCATTATAGCAGCTGTTGGAGAACCTATGCGTATAATCTCCATGCCAAGGATGTGAACCCGGCCGGAGAGCAAAGAGTTAACTCGAAAGAGGAAATCCTATCTGGTTGGTCACACTGAGAAATGCGATTATACTGCCTCAGTTTAACACGGGCGAGCGGGCGGACTGCGCACTATGCGATCCGTCTCATAAAGCTTATTCTACAAGGTTACAGGCGATTCCGCTGATCTCAAAACGAAACGAGCGAAATAGAGAAGCCATTATTATTGCCAGGACAGACTGATGTTTTCAGCAGGATGTCGGCTGCCCCTGACAGAACCCACACTGGGCCGGGAACACGCTTTGAGAACGGACTGCAGTTCGGCGTCCAGCAGGTGAATGGCCAGGTGCGCGTTCACGTGTGACGGATCCTCTGGCTGCTGGCCGTCTTAACGTGATTAGCGTGCTGTTTTTAAGAACTCTGCAGATCCGCTACTCCACTTGAATTCAAAGAAGAGAACAATCAGTGCGTCACTGGACCATGAAGCACCATCATCAGTTGTTTAGATGTTTTTGGCGAACTGTCGTCACTCTTCTTCTGTTTGAAGGAACCCCGCTCGTGATGTTCAAGGGGTCCCTCACTCTGACCCTAAACAGGGATGACAGCAGTTTCACACTGCAGCAGGACGCGCGGATAACTCACTACTCTCACAATGGTATGGAATACACCGCTTTAAATATTGCATTGAAGATATGTGTTGCATCAAGAATTGCGTTCTTTTTTGCGCAGTTAATTGTACATTTAGAGCTTTTTGTGATGCACAAATTGCGGTCTATTTTATGTTTGCACATCAGACAGAGTGTAATTACAATCAGTCTAGTCATTTACATGTCACTAATATTAAGTCACATATGAAGTAGCCTATAGGGCACAAATCCCTATTTCAAATGGTGTTGCAGATTTGATGTTTTTAGGTATTTATGCTAGTTTAATTTTATAATTGATCAAACATAGGTTATCTAAACAAAAAGGACCTTTAAATTAGGCTATTAGATGTTCTTCACACTATTCAATATTGTTAAAGTACAGAGGGTCTATAAATATGCAGCCCCGCAATTTGTAATATCCTCACATGAAGAAAGAACGATTTAGCCTACATTTATGCATTTACTATAGACACTTTTACATGTTACTTGCATTACATTTCATGGGATTCAGCGCATGAATGTGGTGTTGTTAGTGTCATGCTCTAGTGTTTGACCCATCACACACTGCTTAGAGAAACACAGCGGACAGCTCAGCTATTTTAGTTAGTCTAGATAAGTCACAGGCTCTGTTCTTTAAGAGCCTGCATAGCAGACTGACATTTACCCACCTCAATGTTTGTAAACTGCTCAGAGTATAATGTAGGACTATTGATTCTTGAAAATGATTGCAAACTTCAATCCGGGCTGCTGGAGAGGAAGCTCACTCTATAAAAGCTATTCACATCCAAAATACTTGCCCATTCCCTTCAGGATTTACAATTCTGACTTATTTCCAAATAATTTGAACAATTTGTTGAGAATCCTAAAACTATGTTGTCTCAGCAAGTTTTGTTATTTTTGGCTTGTAGTTCTTTGAAGCAGATTGACCGTATGCTACTGATGCAGTTTAGAGGCCCTACAAACCAGTGCTGTACATGCATGTTCCAGCACAGCTGTCAGTCACAGACTAAACAACAGCTGCCCTCACAACACAGTGCACTCTTTTACTCACTCACAGTGTTACTTTTAGGAAATCTGTATATGAGTGTGCATCTGAAGGAAAACCGTTCTGATGGGCAAGCATTATTACTTAAAAAAAAAAAACACCATAAAAATCTCATCAACACAACTTTAATTCTTTGGAAAAGACTAATAATGAATCCCATAAAATAATAGTGGATTGTTACACCACTGAAAGACAGATGCAATGTGAATCTTACTGTTCTGAAAAAAACTGTTACTGTTCTTTTTTTTTTTTTTTTTTTTTTGACATGCAGGGAGATTTTTGGCACTGTTAACCAAATGAATAACCAGTGATTACCCAAGTATTTGGGTTGCATTGACAAAAAACATACTCTTTTCAATTAAACAAATTAAACCTTCTGTCATTTTGACTAATTTACAGTAAACAATATGAAATAAATTCTACAAAGGTTTTGCGGGGGAAACAAGCTTTTAAGATTCAGTAACATCTAAGCTATCACAATAAAAATAAATATATATATATAACGACACACAAACAATGTGGTTGGAATCACTTTCAGAACAATCTTTCCAACTGATGAACAATAAAACATTGCCAGTCAGTCATCAAATTTTTGCGATGGATGTGCAGTGACTGCTCAATACAGAGATTCATTTGAGATTGTGTATCTGGATTAATTTTTTGTTATTATATACTTAAGATGTGAAAAGCGATTTAAATAAACCAGGAAAATGGACACATTTTTGCACATGTGGGTGACGTTTCATGGGAAAATAGGAAGTTTATGAACTAAAGTTTATCTATTTCTACAGTTACAAGTCATAAAAGAGAGCTGAAGCCTCTAGGGAAGACAAGACCATTTGCTGTGGTGGATGGAGTTAGGAGAAGCCTGAGTGATGTTTTACAGGTGGGTTTTTGCACCGTCTAATAACAGATATAATTAATCACACTAAAATAGCATGTTAAATTGACTAACATCATACCATAATTCATGCCTGTGGATAACATTCCTTGTTACTGGAATTGGTAATAAAAAGTGTGTGTGTGGACTGAGGAGTGGGGGGAATTCAGCAGGACATGACTTCAGTTGCTCTCAGCTGCACAGGAAGTGTCCGTCCCCATAATGTTGCCTCTAGTTCCTCTCCTCTCAGATCATACTTTATGTCAGGAAGTTTCCAACTGAATATGTCAACACACCTACATTCTCCTTTCAGGACAGGACAGATACAGACACCAAACCCACCTCCCTCTCCTAACCTTTAATTACTCATTCGCTCTCTCATAATTTGTTTTATTCACTTTGTCATTTCTCTCAACAGTGTGATTTAAGAAATGATCCCTGGGTTACAAGCTGATTCATTTATTTTGTCATACACAGTAAAGCAGCCCCTCTGTGCCTGGCTGAATCACAGAAACCGAGGCAACGATGGTCTGTTTTTAGCATGTTTTGCCATCGAGAGGAAAGGCGGGTGATGGCTTGGGTGTGTGTGCATTTTTATGAATACAGTCTGTTGATTATAATCAGTGTCCTCAAACCATCCACCACCCACTAACTACTCATCTATATTAGCACAGCAGTTAGAGAGTGTTTGTTTCAAACTAACAACTTATACAGAGTGATATTTTTAAGTGCCATTCCATCTCTGATACATTCTACTCCTGTTTTAACACAGTTTAACATGTGTAGTCATATGCCACACAGCTTTATTTACATTTACGCACAATTAAATATGATGGTTAGGAACCAGGTTCTCTGAAAGTGTCCTCTGCACTACTTTGTTGTGTGAAATATACAGTGCTACCAGTGAAGCAAATAACTTTTATGAGCCCTTTCTTTCAGCCCAAGTGAGTGAAAAACATACTGGTGTGATAAGTGTTCAAAGTCCAATTCCTGTGCGAATAACTCTGAGTCGGTACGTTTCAGAAAGTCAAAAATATACAGTGTGACTAGTGAATTCTGACTCTTATGAGCCGGTTCTTTTTAGCGAATCACCAACACTTATGAATCAGTTGTATCAGTTTCATAATTAATCATGTGCAACTCCATGAACCAAGAACTAATACTGTCGTAGTTGAAGATTCACATTAAACATTTTGTCAGTGGAACTGTGCAAAAATAAAGGATTAAACAATTAAATTATCACATTTATTATAGTAATTCTAGAAATCTCTAGAAATTAATAATAATAATGATAACACCCATATGAGCAGTTAAGGCACAGGCAAACTGTGAGATCTGGCACAATCCTCATCCTCCACCCATTCTCCCCTTCCCTTACACACTCTTTTTTTTCTTCACCCTTAACTAGCCTCAGTAAAAGTACCCCACCCAGCATTCATCTGCTGCTGAGGTCATCGCGCTGCATACTGCATGTGCTCAGGGACATTACCTCAGACAGAAAGAGACGCTTATAAAGAAAGGGAGAAAAAGAGAGGCCAGAGCAGAAGGCAATAACTGAATAGAGGGAGAAAGAGGAAACAGGAGAACAGATCGGCTGAGGCAGAGAGAGAAAGAGGGGAAAGAGAGAAGCAGATATGAGTATTCAGGGATGGAGTAGTTAAAGGCATAGTTCACCAAAAAAAGAAGAAAATTCTGTAATTATTTACTATGACTTTGCTTATTTTGGAGAACACAAAAGGCACATTTAATGCAATTAGTCCCCATGAGGACGGATGGTTTCAAGCTTCAAAAAGGACATAAAAGCACCATAACAGTATCAAAAAAGTGGTCCTGCAATTGTATTTTTTCACGTCTTTTGAATATCTGGATCAGTGAACAGATCATTTGTTCACAAATTAGTCTTTTCTCATGAACATGCCAGAAAGAGCTTTAGGGCAGATAACAAGATTTTCAGTAAAAAAGACTTCCTCACACAATGACTTCCACAGACGTAATATACAGAATATAATTCACAGGCCATATGGACCACATTTATATTTGTGTGATGCTTCCATGTCTTTTTTTGAAGCCTCACTTCTCATTCATTGTAAATGTATGGAAAAGTGTCTAGTACAGTCTAAATATCTCATTTGTGTTAGTAAAGAACATTCACATTAGGTCACATTAGATTGGAATGACATAAAGGAGAATAAATAGTAATAATAATAACAGAAATTTTATTTCCGAGTCAAATATTCGGTAGCACTTTACTTGAAGCCTTTATGTATAATGCATTATAAAGGTAGGCTATTCATAATGTACGTTGCAATGCATAATTCTTTTCATAAATAATTGTACCCGGGGGGAAAACATCCAACCCCCCTATCCCCATTCCCCGAAAAATCTAAATGCCCGCGCATTTTGTGGGTCCTGGCGGCGACCCTGCACGCATACACACCCTCTTTTTCATCTATGCCTCAGACACTAGTTAGACTTGCCTATGGTTGTTCAGAGACAAGCGATCCACCCATTCCCAGTGAACTGCAGTCTGTTCCCAGGAGTTCATAGTGAAGGCGCTCACCAGAACCATCTGATAGTAATAAACATATAACCCACAAATAGACGCCTATGGTTATGTAGGAAACCTGAACAATGCTGGAACAGTATCTGATGGTTGAATGTGGGCTTCAGTTTTTGTGAATAGCCAGAGGTTCGATCCTGGAAGAAAGTGTATGTATGGGTGTGTTGTGCAGCTTGGTAAACGACTGCAGATGTGGGAAAGAGAGTGATGCTCTTATGATGTCCGTCTCATGACCTTTTGATGAACCAAACTCCACAGTTGGGGTAAAGCTCAATGGCAAAAAGTGTCCCAATCAACCTGAATTTGCCCCTATCTTTAAAGGGCAGGTTGGATGAGATCTATGGGAGCTGTAAGGGGTTTCACATTTTGGCTTATTATGCATTGGTGTATGACATAAAAGTACCACGAGAGCAATTAGAGAGCAGACGACTCTGCATGCTTTTGATGTCATACACTGATCGGTCTGTGCAGCGCCGCCTATTAACAAATAATGTTAGAACATCACAAGCTCTTGATTCAAGTACCATTTTGATTCGGATTCATTTTAGTATTTTAGCCTATAATATGCATATTTAGTTTACATATGAAAGAAATACTCAGCTATTACTATAATTATTACACGGAGCCTTCTAACTTGGTACATTGCATAAACACAGATTTTAAAAATTAACAACAGACTGAGTCCAGTTCAACTGCTATTTTTTAACAGATAAGTTTGTGAGTCTTTTTTAATGATTCATTAAAAAGGCGGGCTCAAACATTTGTCATTTTTTTCTTAAATTAGACTACATGGTTGTTCTACATGCTTCTGATTCACTAAAAAGAACCAGTTCATAAGAATTATTTGCTAATAATCTGGACTACCGGGAAACTACATTGCATGCAGTCGAAGGACAACGTGCGCATTTCCTGCCATTATTTAGGAAAAAATAATGCACTGCCGGTGCAGGAATACCATAGAATAAAATATCGTTTTCAATCAATATTCAGGTCATTCAAATGAATATTGTATCGCATCGCAAAATGAGTATTTTTACTCACCCTAATTGGGCTACTAAAAATGTGGTTTCGGCAGACTTTTCTAAATGGCTCCACTTTTACTATCACTTTTTTTTAGCTGTTTATTCTATTCTGCTCAGAAATGTTTCGTATTATTAACTTTAAAATTAATGTGGCATTAATATTTCATCAGATTAAGTATGTGCTTGTTACTGTGTGATCGTGATTTTGTTCTTTACATGTACAAATTCAGAATGGAAAAAGAAAGAGAGAATTAAGACTTAAGACTTCCAGAAAAATTGAGAGAACAGATGTAACATTTCCTTTTTTAAAATGAGTGTGCTATGAGAGATATCCGACTTGCTTTGACTGGCTGGGGAAGAGAGAGGTCAGTTAGACCTGTTCTGAATGGCTGGTGTAGAGAGAGGTCAGATAGACCTGCTTTAATTTGCTGAGAGAAGAAGGGATCAATAAAGTGAGCTGTTCCCATTAGCACATTGGAGAAAAGCAGGAAACGGCAGCAGTGGTATAACAGGAAGCTGAGTGGGGTTTCACTTTTTCATCAGGCTGCTGAATGTGTGTGCGAGCCAAGGGGATGTGATAGAATGGCAGGAAAAGGTGCTCAGAGTAGGAAGTGAGATGAGAGAAAGGCACAGAAAAAGTCTGGAGGAGGGGAAGTCTGTTTATAGACCAGTTCACTCTCTAAAATGAAGCTATTTGATCCTCTCAGAGAACTCTCTTTTCTTCTGGTCATGTGCTGATGCAGTGATTCCAAACCACTGTGTGTATAGGTTCCAGGGTACTTGGAAAGACTTTACATTGTTAAACCTATAAAACAGATTATATAATTTTAGATAAATAACTTTCATAGCAGAATGTGCTACTTGTATGTCCATTTTTCCTCTCACAGTACTCAGTTATTTTTTATTTTAATAATATTTATAATAAATACTATAATTACATTATAGAGTGTGATGATTTTTTAATTAGCTATTAATGCCGTACGGATTTAGGGGCCAAAAACATTTATAGAAATTAAGAAATATACCTATGCTTTGCAGGTTTAACATAAAATTTATTTTTCTTCATGAAGAAAACATGATCTCATCTGTACTGATCTAAATAAAGACATTTGATTGACATCAGTAGGGCTCATAAATATGCTCATCATTTTGTTATATCTATATATATATATATATATATATATAACAAATACACTATTCAGATAATCTCTTTATAACATGAAATCTCTCTCTCTCATTCTCTCCAGAATGGTCACCCTGACAGATTGCAGTGTGGTTTACAAGTGGGAAGCAGCTTATATATCCTGGACCTGGAAAAAAACCAGTAAGTCATTTCCTGTGAGTCTAATCAGCGGCTAATGAAGATAAAATAATCATATATGAGCATTTGTTTGCAGAGATCTTTTGCCAAAGCCGCCTAATGTGTTCTACTATCTGCCAAATGGAACTGGGGTATCCATGAAGGAGAGCCTAGTGGTGAGTGGAGCCCTTCATACACAAGTGCCTTTTGCAATGTTACTCTTATTGAAGCAACATTTTATCTGTTCCTTTGTCAGACACATTGCTACTATCACGGTTCAGTGCAAGGTTTCCCTCAGTCCCGCGTGGCTCTCAGCTCCTGCTCTGGGTTACGGTAATATTTACTTTACATTTTTCAAATCTACAAATGTGTTTCTTGTAGTCATATAACTCACTGACCACTTCCTTTGAGAGATTCTACTGAATTATGGTCATTACTAAACTTTCAACAATGCTGTGGCTTAATTTATTAGTAAACAATAAGACCAGCTTATATTTCAGAGGTCAGGTTGTTAGTTTGTCAGAAGGAACGTGAAAGAGAGTGTGAAAGCAATGGAGGAAATATGAGAAGGGAGTCTGTATTTCTTAAAGGGTTAGTTCACCCAAAAATGAAAATTAGCCCATGATTTACTCACCCTCAAGTCATCCTAGGTGTATATGACATTCTTCTTTCAGACGAATACAATCAGAGTTACAGTGGGGAGAACAAGTATTTGATACACTGCCGATTTTGCAGGTTTTCCTACTTACAAAGCATGTAGAGGTCTGTAATTTTTATCATATGTACACTTCAACTGTGAGTGACGGAATCTAAAACAAAAATCCAGAAAATCACATTGTATGATTTTTAAATAATTAATTTGCATTTTGTTGCATGACATAAGTATTTGATCACCTACCAACCAGTAAGAATTCTGGCTCTCACAGACCTGTTAGTTTTTCTTTAAGAAGCCCTCCTGTTCTCCACTCATTACCTGTATTAACTGCACCTGTTTGAACTCGTTACCTGTATAAAAGACACCTGTCCACACACTCAATCAAACAGACTCCAACCTCTCCACAATGGCCAAGACCAGAGAGCTGTGTAAGGACATCAGGGATAAAATTGTAGACCTGCACAAGGCTGGGATGGGCTACAGGACAATAGGCAATCAGCTTGGTGAGAAGGCAACAACTGTTGGCGCAATTATTAGAAAATGGAAGAAATTCAAGATGACGGTCAATCTCCCTCGGTCTGGGGCACCATGCAAGATCTCACCTCGTGGGGCATCAGCGATCATGAGGAAGGTGAGGGATCACCCCAGAACTACACGGCAGGACCTGGTCAATGACCTGAAGAGAGCTGGGACCACAGTCTCAAAGAAAACCATTAGTAACACACTACGCCGTCATGATTAAAATCCTGCAGCACACGCAAGGTCCCCCTGCTCAAGCCAGCACATGTCCAGGCCCGTCTGAAGTTTGCCAATGACCATCTGGATGATCCAGAGGAGGAATGGGAGAAGGTCATGTGGTCTGATGAGACAAAAATAGAGCTTTTTGGTCTAAACTCCACTCGCCGTGTTTGGACGGATGTCTTCCGACAGATGGCCATTCGCATCGATTTACGGCGAAAGTGTAACCCCTGACATATTGACGAACGCGGAGGCGCAGAGGATAAAGCAAAACAAAACACCGGTCCTGAATTAGAAGTCTGAAACGAGAATTTTTAAAGAGAAATGCCAGAGGATTTCGATATAAGAGAAGAGGAGCTTGAGTTTGTTGCCCAGCCCTATTTGTTTAAACCGCGAGAGGCGTCAAAGCTTGCGATACTCCTACATCCTGCATCATATATCGCGTCGGGTTATTCTTTTGCCGAAAGTCGACTTGCGTAGGCCGTTTGCCGGAAGCTAGTTATTTTAGTTTTTAAAGTTTTAAATATGGATATTTTTCTTACACAAACCCATCGCTTCGCTTCAGAAGGCCTTTATTAACCCCCCGGAGCTGTGTGGATTACTTTTATGATGGATAGATGCACTTTTATGGACTTCAAAACAGAAACAGCCATTAACTGCCATTATAAAGCTTGGAAGAGCCAGGACATTTTTTAATATAACTCCGATTGTATTCGTCTGAAAGAAGTTTGAATGTCATATACACCTAGGATGAGTAAATCATGGGCTAATTTTCATTTTTGGGTGAACTATCCCTTTAAGATTATCAATGACTGTTGACCTTCACCAGAATTATTAGTACAGATTGTTTATGGGTTTGAGATCAGTTTTGTGATGTTATTATTTATTAGTATCATATTAATACCCATATACACTACTGTTCAAAAGTTTGTGGTTGGGGAGATTTTTTTTAAAAGGCTGCGTTAATTTGATAACAAATACAGTAAAATAGTAATATTGGGAAATATTACTACAATTTCAAATAAATGTTTTCTATTTTATTACATTTTGAAATTTAATATATTCCAGTGCTGACTGCTGAATTTTCAGCAGTCATTACTCCAGCCTTCAGTGTCACATGATACTTCAGAAATGATTCTAAGATTTGCTGCTCAAGAAACATTTCTTATTATTATCAATGTTCAAAATGGTTGTGCTGCTTAATATTTTTTGTAAAAACGGTAATACGTTTTTAAAAGGATTCTTTGATGATGAAAGTTCAGAAGAACAGCATTTATTTGACATGGAAATCTTTTGTGGCAATTTTAAGTTTTACTGTCACTTTTGATCAGTTTAATGCATCATTGTTGAATAAAAGTATTTATTTCTTTCAATAAAAATCCCACTAACCCCAAACTTTTCCAAACAATGTATTTATAGCCTATACAACTTATTTGAGTATACATTTACCATATGTTTGTATCAGATGTGTGTGTAAACATGATGTTCAGTCTGTGTTAGTCAGTAATGACACTTCTTTTTCTCTCCACAGGGGAGTGATAGTCATTAACGCCACACTGAGCTTTGAGCTACATCCTGAGGAAGAAGAGCATGGAAAATATGAGGAAGGGAGTGGAGAAATGGAAGGAGGGCTGCATGTGATCTACCTGACAAACTCACAAACATCTGAGTCTAGAGATTGTGGAGTGTCACACACCTCTATTCCTCCCATTCAGATCATCCCACACACACACAGGGTGAGCATGCTGTGTGCATATGTGTATTTATAGGTATGCATATTTATCTGATTCTCATGATCCTTTTCTGCTGTTGCGTGACAGAGTAAGAGAGACATTCTCTCAGAGACCAAATATATTGAGCTGGTGCTGGTGGCAGATCATAAGGAGGTAAGAGAGTAGAGGAATCTCTGTCACGCACACACACACACACACATTTACAGTCATAAGACACTTACACCCTCTACTGGTGAATATACTGCATCACCTCTACTCTTAATTAGTTTACCAACTTCATATATCTGAATATTTAAGTCTTCAGTTTTGAATCTGTTCTTTTTCTGTCTTCCTCACAGTATATGAATTATCAGAAGAATAATAAAACCATGATTTACCGCATGTTGGATGTGGCAAACCAAGTAGACTGGGTAAGTTTTATGTCTACATGTACACTAGCGTACAGAAATTTTTGTTTAAGTTTTTTTTTAAGTCTCTTATTTTTGTTAAGTCTCTTTTTCTCACCAAGGCTACATTTAATTTGATGAAAAATACAGTAAAAACAGTGATATTATTGAATAAAAAAATGTAAAGCTGAATTTTCATCAGCTATTACTCCAGTCTTAAGTGTCACATGATCCATCAGAAATCATTATAATATGCTGATTCTGATGGAAATAAAACACACTGACCCCAAACTTTTGCACAGTAGTGTAAATATCAAAACATGCATTTAGAGCAGTACACTTCATTTAAAAACAATGTAAAATTGTTAATTGCAATTAAATGTTTTGATATAAAGTGAATAAGAAATGTTTAAGATTCTACACTACATCTAGATCACTAATAGATTAAGCAAATTTGTGACAATGATCATGCGACTCTTTGTACAGACGGTCAAATGTGCCTGCTTCCATTATAGTACTTCAACTCTCTCAAATCATGCTGGAGAACATGATCCTCAGCTTTTACACAAATTTATCAAATTTACGACTAGTGGTCTTTTCAAATCCCACTATAACAGTGTTATTTTTGTATTATTTATTATTGGATTTATTCATATTTTAAATTAGCCATTAATTTTATATTTTGAGTTTTCATTTTAATTAAATTTTTAGTAATTTCATTGTGCTTTTGTCATTTTTATTATTTTTTGTTTAGTTATATTAACCTTTAATTTATTGTTTTAGCTTTATTTAGCTTTTAATTTAATGATTTAGTTTTAGTCATTTTAGTACTTACATTTAAACTTTTTTTTTTTCAGTTAGTTGCCAAAGCAACATTTCTAATTTTTGTTTTTCATCTAATATTTATATTTTATTTTATTTCAGCATTATTTCAATTGATGAAAACAATTCCCTTTCGATACGGTTTACTTTGCATTGCGTCAGTTACTGACGCATATGGGGGAAAAGTTTTTCTCTGAATACTGAAGCCTGATTGGGACACGTCTGTGCACCTGCACAGACAAATGGCATTTCAGCCCGCCAAAATGGGCGGGGCCGACTGCCTGTATAAGTCTGAATGCCATATCGTAAGAATCTTTCTCCTTCAAGTGTGAAGATCATCTCCTTGCTTACTCCGGAGAAGAGAAGAAGCTTTCTGCTTGCCATTGAACAAGCCTCAAGAAGCGGAATAATGGCGCTTCAGCGACTGCAGCTGACTTGGCGCTTCTTCCCTGTAGCTATCCGGTGACTCTTTAAGAGCAAATTTCTTTCTTAAAAGAACAAATTTGAGCGACGTTTGTTGCAAAATGTCGCGCTACGAATGTGGCTCATGCAGGGTTTCCCTGCTTCCCTCAGACGAGCACACTTGAGTGTGTAGCTTGCCTGGGCCGCGCCCACGCCGAGGCTGCACTCACAGAGGCCTGCTGCTCTCATTTGATGACTCTGCCCTCCCTCTACCTAAAGAGCTGGATGAAATCAGGCCTTGGCTGGACTCAGAGCTCATCCGCGTCCTCACAAAGGCCATAGAAGAGCTGGGCTTAGAGTGGCCGACCCCAGAGGAGCCCGCCCGGCAATGCTGGGCCTGCTTCACCAGTAATGTGCATGCCCAAACTCCCTTCCGCTGTTACAGGGAATCAAATAAAAAAGTTCCCATGGCCCACAGCGAGTCAGGCTTTTACAGCCGCTACTTCCTCATTTCAAAGAAGGATGGCGGCCTCAGACCCATCCTCGATATAAGACATCTGAAACACGCCCTGATAAGATGGCTGTTCAGACCTTGCCGTTCGACTTTCAGTGGACGCATCTTGGCTCAAGTTTGTGCCTAATGACACTGCTAGTCACCATACATATTCTGAAAGCACTCGTGAGTCTTAGCTTATGTCTAAATCTCTGCCTGGCCCTTTGTCTCAGTTCTACAGGCCGCTGAATGTACGTGTGGCTCTGCTGGGTTTGGAGATCTGGAGTGACCAGGACAAGATTCAAGTGGATAAAAGTCCCACTGAAACTCTAAACCGCTTCCTGGATTGGAGGACCAAGGAGCTACTACCACGACTACGGCATGACAATGCACAGCTGATCATGTAGGTTGAGATTCCCAGAAATATCCGCACAGTGTAATCGGGTAATAATAGACAGGGAAATAATTCAGAATTGCGATACGTGCTTATATGTTAGGGGTGAGCCATTTGATGGGACGACAGTTGGCATGGCGTCTCAGTCCTCCATGTGCTCAAAGGATCGGTCAGGAGGAGTGAATGTGGTGAGAGAAATCGGTCATTTAATCTTGCTCTTTATGCAATAAGTTAGATCTTGTTCTAGTATTCATCTGTGTTTCCTGTACCGTAGGATCACCTTGTGAGTGTGTTAGGTGTGGCTTCAACGGTGGCACATGAGTTGGGTCACAACCTGGGAATGAGTCACGATACGGCCGACAGGCTTTGCCAGTGCCAGAACGAGCCTCGGCTTGGGGGCTGCATCATGGAGCCCTCTACTGGGTGAGTAAAAAATGTGTGTCTCTGATTGATATTATATGGTTAGTGATAAATCATGCAGTACAAAGTAAATGCTCCCATGTGCAGGTTTATGCCCGGTCAGCTCTTCAGCAGCTGCAGTGAACGGGATCTCTCTCTCAGTCTACTGCACGGTGGCGGTATGTGTCTGTTTAATGTGCCTCAGCCAGAGAGCCTTCTGGGAGGTCCGCGCTGTGGGAACCTGTACGTGGAGAAAGGAGAGGAGTGTGACTGCGGCCTGCTGGATGTAAAAAAAACAGCTTCGTGCCTATTGGTTTCTGGTTCTGCTTCATTTACCTGTGACTTACGACAAAGTGCATGTGACAACTTAAAGAAATAGTTCAACTAAAAATTAACATTTTGTCATTAACTTACCTTTATGTTTTTCCAAACCTGTATGCCTTTCTTTTGTGGAACAAAAATATTACATTATTGTTTCACAGCAGAAAGAAAGTCATACAGGTTTGATTTAATAATTACAGAATTTTCCTTTTTTGTGGTGTACTATCTCTTTAAGCTGACAGCAAACATTACAGGCACAAATATTAAATCATCAGATTGATTTATATAATCACAAGTCTGTCTTCTACCATTTCTCAAATTTCATAAATTTATTTATGAATGTTAGTTAATAGCTAAATGTTTTTAGAGCAAAAAGGAAGAAGTGAACTGTGAGAACAGTGCCTAATTTATTTTACAGTGAGTTTATTGATTAAATGTAAGAATTTTACATAAAAGATGATAATAAATAATTTAATACGGTTAGAAAAATATTGAGAACGTCCCAGCGAACGTTATCATGCAGAAATGAAAGACGGGAAAAAAAATAGAAGTTTTATTACATTATATATTTTTTCTATCAAATCGAAATTCAATTCAAAATCAAGAATGGTGACCCCAAGATTTTAATCAAATCAAATCATTAGATTTCAAATGACCCCTAATCATAATTTATAGGATTGTTAAACAAATAAATGTTGTAATATGCTCTTCACCTCTGTAATCTGTCTGTTCAGGAATGTAATGATCCTTGCTGCAATGCTAGCACATGTAAACTGGTTCCCGGGGCCCAGTGCTCTTCTGATGGCATCTGCTGTGAGAACTGCAAGGTTTGTAAGTTTCCTTATAAATATATACTCCCTTAGACATGTGCCGCTAATGCTACTCTCTCACTGCATCCCATTCATCTCTTTCCCCATAGTTGCGTGTGGCCGGGTCAGTGTGTCGGGAGCCGTTGGGAGAGTGTGATTTGCCAGAGTACTGCACCGGCTCTTCCCCCTACTGTCCTCCCAATGTGTTTCTGCAGAATGGAGAGTCATGCAAGGACGGTTCCTCCTACTGCTACAGCGGCGTGTGTGCCAGTATGGACGAGCAGTGCCAAATGCTCTGGGGACCGAGTGAGTGTCACACACTCCATAATGATGATTCTGATAATTCTCACCTAGTGTCTAGATTTATTGTGGTTCGTTCTCTGTTCTCTCCGCCCCTCTAAGACTCCACCCACGCTCCACCTATCTGCTTCTCATCTGTGAATAAGCAGGGCAATAAGTACGGAAACTGTGGCCAGATGCCCAACGGATCCTATATCCCCTGTTTGAAAGGGTAAGGACTTGTAGCCTGGAATGTGATATTTTTTTTTAAGTACAAACATGATCATGATTGTTTCCTAAAATGTTTAGTATCCAGTAGTCCGTTTGTGATTTATTTGCATTTATTTTATAAACATAATTACCAACAAAATGTGATGTTTAATTAAAACTTAGTTACATTGCATTTTATGAAAATAGGACTGTAATCTTTGTTTTAAAGTGTGCTCTATTTTGCTTAGGGATGCGCACTGTGGTAGGATCCAGTGTCAGGGTGGAAGTGAACGTCCTCTGCTGGGCTCCAACGCTGAGATTCTGACCACAACGGTCATACTGAACCAGAGTGACTTTACTTGCCGGGGGACCTATTTTAATCTGGGTGATGATGTTTCTGACCCAGCCATGGTGTCCCAGGGGACAGCCTGTGGGCCCAACAAGGTGTGTGCATAAAATGTGTACTTTTTAGGATTCTTAATTTAATACATTTAATACAGATTTATTGTGTTTACATTTTTTTTTTAAATAATGTGATAGAAATGAGAGATTTTCTTCCACTCTAGCTATTTATATATACAGTGGGGAGAACAAGTATTTGATACACTGCCGATTTTGCAGGTTTGCCCACTTACAAAGCATGTAGAAGTCTGTAATTTTTATCATAGGTACTCTTCAAGTGTGAGTGACGGAATCTAAAACAAAAATCCAG
Source organism: Coreius guichenoti (assembly GCA_039654105.1). Classification (NCBI taxonomy): domain Eukaryota; kingdom Metazoa; phylum Chordata; class Actinopteri; order Cypriniformes; family Gobionidae; genus Coreius; species Coreius guichenoti. The sequence continues at coordinate 18,637,587 of CM077176.1, forward strand.
AAAATCACATTGTATGATTTTTAAATAATTAATTTGCATTTTATTGCATGACATAAGTATTTGATACATCAGAAAAGCAGAACTTAATATTTGATACAGAAACCTTTGTTTGCAATTACAGAGATCATACGTTTCCTGTAGTTCTTGACCAGGTTAGTACACACTGCAGCAGGGATTTTGGCCCACTCCTCCATACAGACCTTCTCCAGATCCTTCAGGTTTCGGGGCTGTCGCTGGGCAATACGGACTTTCAGCTCCCTCCAAAGATTTTCTATTGGGTTCAGGTCTGGAGACTGGCTAGGCCACTCCAGGACCTTGAGATGCTTTTAACGGAGCCACTCCTTAGTTGCCCTGGCTGTGTGTTTCGGGTCGTTGTCATGCTGGAAGACCCAGCCACGACCCATCTTCAATGCTCTTCCTGAGGGAAGGAGGTTGTTGGCCAAGATCTCACGATACATGGCCCCATCCATCCTCCCCTCAATACAGTGCAGTCGTCCTGTCCCCTTTGCAGAAAAGCATCCCCAAAGAATGTTGTTTCCACCTCCATGCTTCACGGTTGGGATGGTGTTCTTGGGGTTGTACTCATCCTTCTTCTTCCTCCAAACACGGCGAGTGGAGTTTAGACCAAAAAGCTCTATTTTTGTCTCATCAGACCACATGACCTTCTCCCATTCCTCCTCTGGATCATCCAGATGGTCATTGGCAAACTTCAGACGGGCCTGGACATGCGCTGGTTTGAGCAGGGGGACCTTGCGTGCGCTGCAGGATTTTAATCCATGACGGCGTAGTGTTACTAATGGTTTTCTTTGAGACTGTGGTCTCAGCTCTCTTCAGGTCATTGACCAGGTCCTGCCGTGTAGTTCTGGGCTGATCCCTCACCTTCCTCATGATCATTGATGCCCCACGAGGTGAGATCTTGCATGGTGCCCCAGACCGAGGGAGATTGACCGGCATCTTGAACTTCCATTTTCTAATAATTGCGCCAACAGTTGTTGCCTTCTCACCAAGCTGCTTGCCTATTGTCCTGTAGCCCATCCCAGCCTTGTGCAGGTCTACAATTTTATCCCTGATGTCCTTACACAGCTCTCTGGTCTTGGCCATTGTGGAGAGGTTGGAGTCTGTTTGATTGAGTGTGTGGACAGGTGTCTTTTATACAGGTAACGAGTTCAAACAGGTGCAGTTAATACAGGTAATGAATGGAGAACAGGAGGGCTTCTTAAAGAAAAACTAACAGGTCTGTGAGAGCCGGAATTCTTACTGGTTGGTAGGTGATCAAATACTTATGTCATGCAATAAAATGCAAATTAACTATTTAAAAATCATACAATGTGATTTTTCTAGATTTTTGTTTTATATTCCGTCTCTCACAGTTGAAGTGTACCTATGATAAAAATTACAGACTTCTACATGCTTTGTAAGTAGGAAACACTGCCGATTTTGCAGGTTATCAAATACTTGTTCTCCCCACTGTATTAAGTTTTATTAGGGATGTAAAAGTAGCATTAAAGACTTTTACATTGTTAAATGCTGTTCTTTTGAACTTTCTATTCATCAAAAAATCCTGAAAAACTCTATAAATATATTAAGCAGTACAATTGTTTCTTAAGCATCAAATCAGCAGAAAGCTGATAGAATGATTTCTGAAGAATGTGACACTAAAGACTTGAGTAATGGCTGCTGAAAAATCACCTTTGCCATCACAGAAATAAATTACATTTTTAAAAAATATTTTCAAATAGAACCAATTATTTTAAATTGTAATAATATTTCATACTATGAAATAATATAGATATATTTATGTCCTTGTAAAAAGGCTTTTTGTGTAAAAATGTATTTGAAATTTATTAAAAATGTAATTTATCGTATGTTTGATTTATTGTAACATTGATTCTCAGGCATGTGTGGACCAGCGATGCCGGGACGTGTCCATGTTTGGTGTTGAAGAATGCCGGAGGAAGTGCAATGGCCACGGGGTGAGGAGGGGGGAGGAGCAGACAAACAGCGATGAGTCACTAAAACGTGCAGTTTCATTTTTTTCCTTCTCTATTTTGTCTTTGTATATGTAGGTGTGTAACAGTAATAAGAATTGTCACTGTGATAAGGGCTGGGCTCCTCCTGACTGCAGATACTCTGGAACCGGAGGCAGTGTAGACAGCGGCCCTGCTCGAGAGCCCAGAGGTACTACACACACACACACACACACACACACACACACACACACACACACACACACACACACACACACACACACACACACACACACACACACACACACACACACACACACACACACACACACATATATTCAAATGTAACTTTAAACATTTGAACTCAGTAAGTAACACATCATTACATTGATTACAATGCCGTGCTAGTGTTTAGCCTCGTTTTTGTTTGTATACAGATTCAGATCCTGCACGGGTGGCTCTTCTGGTCATCTTCCTGTTTGTGTTGCCGGTCTCACTGCTGTTTGTCGCACTCCGCTTCCCCCGCTGTCGACGAGGCCTTGTGTACCTCGGCCACACCCCCTTCAGCAAGAGCCGACAGAGCCGGTGAGACTGAGAAAGACACAGGGACAGAGAGATGACATACATTATTGATGCAATTTATACTTTACTGTGAGACTTTAATTCATTGAGGGTCAATAACATGAGAGATAATAATAATAATAATAATAATAATAATAATAATAATAATAATTTATTATTAAATAATACTTAAGAAATGCAATTTATGCATGCAGTTACTTAAATACACATCTTCTATGATGAGCATATTTTTATTTTCTGAATTAAATTACATTTTAATAATTTTTCGGGGGGATAATGTCATAAATTTCACAGTGAAACAATGGGCCTGACAACATAATAAAGAAAAAAAAAAACTCAATAAAAGAATGAAATTCTTAAACAGAAAGCCTTTTGTAGTAGTTTGACATAATCTTTTATGTAGAAATAATTGTTTAACAATTAAACATTTTAATAAATAAATAACAAAACTGCTTATTTAATATTTGAAAATGTATGCAAGATGTAAGGAAAGTGTTAAAGGGGTCATGACATGAAAAATCAAATTTGCCTTGATCTTTTGAAATATCAGAGGTCTTTGTACCATTAAAACATCCTGCACGTTTCATAGCTTAAAACGTCCTCCTCATAAACAAAGCATTTCTTTAATTAAGCTCCAAAAGCGAAATTTTCTTTGGATATTGTGGGATTTGTGACGTCACGCTGGCAAATACATTTGCATATGACTGTCTCCAGAGCAAGACATCGACAAATAGTTTTACATCATTGCACCATAGGCCCTGCCCACTGGCATTCATTCACTTAACGGCTGGCACTTGTCTACACCAGATGTGAGCTTTGCGTCTGGATACAGTATACAGATGCCCGTTCACTTTCTGATGTATGCACTTGAGTCTGCTGACAAGGGGACAAATGAACGCATTTTCGAATGCATCCGTCCCCGAGATTGGTTTGCAGCGATCGACCTGAAGGACGCGTACTTTCATGTCTCTATCCTTCCTCGACACGGACCGTTCCTGCGCTTTGCGTTCGAGGGGAGGGCATATCAGTACAAAGTCTTGCCCTTTGGGCTGTCCCTGTCGCCTCGCGTCTTCACGAAAGTCGCAGAGGCAGCCATTGTTCCGCTTTGAGAACGCGGCGTTCGCATCCTCAACTATCTCGACGACTGGCTCATACTCGCCCAGTCTCGGGAGCAGTTGTGCGAACACAGGGACCTGGTGCTCTGTCACCTCAGCCTGTTGGGCCTTCGGGTCAACCGAGAGAAGAGCAAACTCTGTCCCACACAGAGGATCTCTTATCTCGGCATGGAGCTGGACTCGGTCAATCAGACTGCGCGCCTCACAGAGGAGCGAGTCCGGTCAGTGTTGAACTGCTTGAATACGTTCAAAGGCAGGATGGCGGTCCCACTGAAATATTTTCAGAGGCTCCTGGGGCATATGGCATCTGCAGCCGCGGTAACGGCGCTCGGATTGCTTCATATGAGACCGCTTCAGCACTGGCTTCATCGCCGGGTCCCGAGATGGGCGTGGCAGAGCGGCAAGTAGCGGGTCCCAGTTACTCCGTACTGTCGCCAAACCTTCAGCCCGTGGTCTCCTCCTGTGGAGTCAGAAGCATCTGAGGTCGCTTCGGGCCATTCACATCCCTGGTGCGCTGAACCAGACAGCCGACGAGCTCTCTCATCAGTCGACACCTCCGGGAGAGTGGCGACTCCACCCCCGGAGCGTCCAGCTGATATGGGACCTTTTCGGAGCCGCGCAGGTAGACCTGTTCGCCTCTCCGGACTCGACCCATTGCCAGTTGTACTATTCCCTGACCGGGGGCACCCTCGGCACGGATACACTGGCGCACAGCTGGCCCCGGGACCTACGCAAATATGCGTTTCCCCCAGTGAGCCTTCTCGCACAGACCCTGTGCAAGGTCAGGGAGGACAAGGAGCAGGTCTTGCTAGTTGCGCCCTACTGGCCCAACCGGACCTGGTTCCCCGAACTCGCACTCCTCTCGACAGCCCCTCCCTGGCCGATTCCCCTGAGGAAGGACCTGCTTTCTCAGGGACGGGGCACTCTATGGCACCCACGTCCAGACCTCTGGAAACTCCATGTCTGGTCCCTGGACGGGACGCGGAGGTTCTAGGTGGCCTGCCACAAGCGGTGGCAGACACCATCGCTTCTGCTAGAGCCCCCTCTACGAGGCGCCTCTATGCCCTGAAGTGGAACCTGTTTGTTGAGTGGTGCTCTTCCCGCCGGGAAGACCCCCGAAGGTGTTCAGTTAGTGACGTGCTTTCTTTCCTGCAAGATGGGCTGGAGCGAAGGCTGTCTCCCTCCACCCTCAAAGTATACGTCGCAGCAATAGCGGCGTATCACGACGCAGTTGAAGGTAAGTCCTTAGGGAAGCACGACCTAATTGTCAGGTTCCTCAGAGGTGCGAGGAGGCTAAATCCTCCTCGTCCACACTCGATACCCTCTTGGGACTTAACTCTGGTGCTAAGAGCACTTCAGAGCTCTCCCTTTGAGCCTTTGCAGTCTGTAGAGTTAAAAATTCTGTCCATAAAGACAGTACTCCTGACTGCATTGGCCTCCATCAAGAGGGTAGGGGACCTGCACGCACTTTCGGTCAACGAATCGTGCCTAGAGTTCGGGCCGGTCAACTCTCACATCGTCCTGAGACCCTGGCCCGGATACGTGCCCAAGGTTCCCACCACTCCCTTCCGGGACCAGGTGGTGAACCTGCAAGCGCTGCCCTCGGTGGAGGCAGACCCAGCCCTGGCTTTATGTCCCGTCTGCGCTCTTCGCGCTTACGTTGACCGGACTCAAAGCTTTAGGACCTCAGAGCAGCTCTTCGTCTGTTACGGAGGCCAGCAGAAGGGAAAGGCTGTCTCCAAGCAGAGGTTAGCCCACTGGATAGTGGATGCTATCGTCTTAGCGTACCAATCGCAAGATGTGCGTTGCCCGTTCGGGTTGCGAGCACACTCAACCAGGAGTGTGGCTTCCTCCTGGGCGCTGGCTCAAGGCGCCTCGCTGACAGATATATGTAGAGCTGCGGGCTGGGCGACACCTAACACGTTCGCTAGATTTTATAGCCTCCGTGTAGAGCCGGTTTCTTCCCGTGTACTCGCCCCCAGTGGCCGGTAGACGCGAAGTGCCCGTTCTTGTGTCGGCTTGCAACGCCACTCCCGCCCGCTGGGCCGGATACGTGCGTCTATTGTCTCCAGTTGTGTTCCCCAGAAATGGCTAACCCTGTCGAGCTCCTCCGACACCCCTTCGGTGTCAGACGTTGTGGCCGTCTGACGCCAGGCCTGCACCCGTATGCTTGTGGAACGTGTGTGTAGGCTGGGTTCCATATGTAGCGGTTCCCTAACGGCAACCCCATATGTGTATTCTCCACGGTACCAGCTACCCTATTTGGCTAGCCCCGTGTCTTTCCCTTGACAGAGCCCGCTCTGTCGTCTCTGGTGGTGTTCTTTCCCCCCTGGGATCAGGTTGGATCCACCCCAGAGACTGCCATATGTAGTACTACCCTGATAGGTTAGTCCTTAGGTGTATTCCGCCACCTCTCCTTCCATTAAAGGACGTGGCTCTGCAGCGTACCATCTCCACGAGACGGGCACGCTTTCCCAGCGTTATCCAATAGTCACACTGAGTGGGTCTTGCAGAAACAGCAGTGACGGACCTTCCCTGCTTGGAGCCCTGACTCCTGCTCCAACCTAGGAGCACTCCAGCGAGCTCAAGCAGGGCGCTGGAAGGGCCAGCATCCCTGGCGTGTTGGACGTACGTCGGACGTGACCGACTGAAAGGGAACGTCTCGGTTACGTATGTAACCCTCGTTCCCTGAAGGAGGGAACGGAGACGTACGTCCTGTCGCCAGGTGCTGTGCTTCAGCTGAAGGGCGAGTCACTCGTCTCGGCTCCTCAGTTGAAAAGCAATGATGCGGTATTCCACTTCCGTATTTATACCCGCGCTGCGGGGCGGTGCGTGGAATGCGTAAACCGCATGCCAATGTCCATTGGCTCGTTTTTAATCACTCGAAGTAGATTGGTCTCTGAAAACAGATCCCAATTCGTCGGTCAGTTCCGACGTACGTCTCCGTTCCCTCCTTCAGGGAACGAGGGTTACATACGTAACCGAGACGTTTCCTGTAGTTCTTGACCAGGTTTGCACACACTGCAGCAGGGATTTTGGCCCACTCCTCCATACAGACCTTCTCCAGATCCTTCAGGTTTCGGGGCTGTCGCTGGGCAATACGGACTTTCAGCTCCCTCCAAAGATTTTCTATTGGGTTCAGGTCTGGTGACTGGCTAGGCCACTCCAGGACCTTGAGATGCTTCTTACGGAGCCACTCTTTAGTCGCCCTGGCTGTGTGTTTTGGGTCGTTGCTTTGTAAGTGGGCAAACCTGCAAAATCGGCAGTGTATCAAATACTTGTTCTCCCCACTGTATTTGTTTTTGTTTTTTTGTGCAAAAAACTTTATTAACAGTTTTAAGTGAACCTCAAGGAACATACTGTATTAAAAAAAAAAATCCTTGTAATGACCCCTTTAATTTTATTTGATGCTTACACCATAAAAGTCATTATATTGAAACTTTTCTTAAAAATTGTATAAAGGTTTTTCAAAAACATATGAAATCAACATGCATACAAAGAGTACATTTCTAACAATTTGGGTGTTTTAAACTAGTTTTTTTTTTAAAGGTTTTTTTTCTTTGTTGTGGAAAAAAAAGATCAGACCACCATTGCAAATCGATAAACCCACTCAAATCAGCATAGTAGATAACAAACACACTGTAAAAAACACAGTGCCATAAAAAACAACAGCCAGCTAGAAATGACAACCCGAGGTGTTAATATGAGATAAAAGAGAAGATCCTTCATAAGAGTCATAGATCATATAATAAATCATTAGTGATAATGTTTTACTGTGTTTTACCCATGATGCAGTGGGGTCTTGGTGGCCTATATTGAATACTGTGTGGAGGAAAACTGGAGGTATCTGTGAATGTGGAGCTTCAGTTTGTGCTGCAAAAAAGCCATATTGTAGCAGTAGCTATTAGTTAAACATTAGTTGAACATTTGTCTTTCATCAGCAGGGGCTTTGAATGACAATGAAAAACTGAATATAAAATTGGGCTTAACATTGGCTGTCATTGACAAGCTCCTCTCTGGTTGTGTGTTGTGGGACTTAAAGCAAAACTGTCACTCTGAAGAGTTTCTTAAATTTCTTTAACACACCAGAGGTCTGTGTTGATGAGAAGAAAAAAATGTTTGTTTAATCTCAAATGTTAAGTGTCTCCCTGCTAGCTATCTTTCCCACACAGTTCTCCAGTTTCCTATTACACAACAGTACTGGTGTATGGTGTATGTGAAGTAGATTTACAGTCAAACCAAAATTTATTCAGACACCTTCAACATTTTCTCACATTATCAGTTTATTCGCTATAGTTTAGAAAATGGTAATAAAATATGACAAGAACTCAGAGTTAAACTGTGTCAGAACAAATTCATCTTGATAATGTCAGATGACTTTGATAGAAAGATATGTAATGGATTACAATCAACCAATCAGCTGTCAGCTGTTAAATTTAAGTACACATTTAGATAATAGCAATTTAGGTCAACCAATGACCAAGCAATGTTTAATTTTGTTCAGTCTGTGGTGTAAAAGGTCGCATTAGCAACTAAAGAAAAAACACTTAAGCAAAACATGGTCAGGTCAAAGTGTCTGAATAATTTTGGTCCAAAATTTTAATCAATTTTACTGGTAGTCCACTGTATGAAGAATTGTTGGGTATAATATGTCACAGTTTACTTTATTTTGCTTTACTCACTTACATAAATGAACTATAGTGTCCTGCACCCACTAGTAAAAAAATTATATCTGGTGTCTGAATAATTTTTGGTTTGACTGTACATAGTGCGATGCTGATTTATCTTTGTGGTTCTGTAACATTGGTTTTCACTCAGTTATTATCGGTATAAATGTATGTAAAATTGACCAGCAACAAATTGTTCTCATATTTAATTTTGTCATGCTGAAAAATATAACAAGTGTTTGAGTGTCTACAAAATGTGTGAATGTGTGTAATATTGTGAATATCTTTTATTATATAATATTGTGAGTATTTTCCTCACAGAACTCCTGCCATGGAGCTAGCAAATGCTCGAAATGGAGATCAGGTGCAACCGCTCAGGTACCAATGGCCCCACCAGAGCGACATCCCTCTCACCCAGGCTATCAGCAAGGTACAGTAAATCTGCTCTACAGAAAAACAGTGCTGCTCCCGAGCATCTGGCACATTCGATTAAATGATTACTGGGGCTTGATCTCCTATAATGTGGTGTAGGGTTACAGAGAGACAGAAGTAGAGAAATTAGTCCAGAGAGGGAATAATAGTTGAGCAAGCTGCTGGTAGCTGGTGATCGTGTGCAATGAAATGTATTATAGTTGAATGGTATGTGTGTATACTGGTACCAAAAAACATACAGTGGTACAGTGTGATGTAGAGGTTGACATACATTACCGCTGTAAATTTGGGGTCGGTAATAAAAAAATAAAAAAGTTTTTTAAAATAGTCTCTTGTGCTCACAAAGGCTGTATTTATTTGATCAAAAATACAGCAAAAATATAATAACTGTTTTCTAGTTGAATATATATTTTAAAAAATGTATTACTGTAATGGCAAAGCTGAATTTTCAGTAGCCATTACGCCAGTCTTCAGTGTCACATGATCCTTCAGAAATCATTCTAATATGTGGACATTTCTTGCTAATATCAATGTTGAAAACAGTTGTTCTGCATAAAACTTCAATAAAAAGTTCAAAAGAGAGAAAACTGAATGGTGTCATTGCTTAAAGTATTCATTTATTAAAAAAATCTTATTGACACCAACTTTTGGTAATGTAAATTCTGTAATTTATCTATAAATCAAATAAGGAAATAATAGCAAACAAATTAATTGTTGAACCTAACACTTTTTTTTAATTAGCTTTTTTTTTTTTTTTTTTTTTTAATAATAATAATATACATTTTTTAATGTTTAACTAATGAACTAGTAAAATAAGTGAGTATAAGTTAAATATTTTTCATTATTAAATCTATATTTATCAATATTTACAGCCATAGTCTCATTTCATCTGTTGCCCAAGCCTGTTTAATTGTCACCTCAGGTACAGATATAGTATCAATGCTGAAATAACAAAGCTAGTATTATATCAATCCAAAATTCTGGTATCGATCCAGCTCTAGTATGTATGCTATGGTTCTTTTTTGGTAGATTATTAATTTTCTTTAGCAATAACTAGGACAAATTCCTAGTTAAAGAGGACCATTGAAAGGTCAAGCAAACCTACTGAGGGGTGAGACAGTGTTTAGGTTACAGTCCTGCTGTTTCACCTGGGTACCAAAATTGGTCTGCTTGACTCTTTCATCGATCCGCACAAAAAAATGAGCTTGATGCAATAAACTAAAGGTCAAATGGTCACTGCTCCTCCGTCAAACCTTCCCTGCATGAATTTTTGTTTCTACACAAACTGCAAAAATATCTGACAGTAACTGTAGTTCATTGCTTCTGCTGCCATCGTAACAATACCAGTTTTTCTTGGCTTACTGGTATGACTAAAACAGCTAACTAACTTTTCTTATTATAACGTGCATGTGCTGTAAAAGTTCACTCCCTCTCTACTGCCCCCTCCACAACACTTTTGTCTTGTTAGGTCCAGCACAGGCCTGCTCCTCCAACTAAACCTCTTCCACCTGATCCTGTCTCTAAACCCGCTCAGGTAAATGTCGTCATGCTCGCCAAGCTTGTGAGGAATGGAGACGTATAGAGCTGATCTGGTGGATGTAGCGGTGTGTTAGAAATACAAACCAATACTGTTTTATTGCTCTTTCTGGTTCTTCAGTTGGCAGGGCATTGGCCCGCCCCTCCCACCAAACCCCTCCCTCCTGACCCCGCCCCCTCAGAGAGCAAGATGCAGTGCAAGGTAGAGGGAGCACTTGCTGCTATAGCTGCCATGTTTAACTGTCTGTTATTTTGTCTTGACCCAAAGTGTCTACCTTTAGAAACTCACTTCATGTTCCTAGTCATGGTCCGAGTCTTTGTGTGGTTTTGCATGTGGAGGTGTGCTTGTGTCCCTGTCATTTGGGTTTAACAGTGAGATGATAGTGTTTTGTGCATGTGGATGGGCTGATGGTTTCTCTGGAGTGAATGGAGTGTCTAGAGATCCCAGTGCCCTGTGAGATCAGACTAGGGGAGAGCATGTCATCTGGAATATTTTCAAACATCACCCCCCTCCCACACAAATGAATATTAATATATTACATACAGTGCTATGTTTTTTTACACATAATTTCATCAGAATTAATGTAAAAAAATGCAAAAATTTAATTAAATTAACCTGCAACCCCAACATGTTGGGAAATGGACGGAAATTAAATAATCAAATTATTTAATATTTTTTAAAACATGTATAAAACCTAGTGCCCTGGTGTGGAAAAATTATTTGCTTCTGTAGAGTTATTATCTCACCAATACTAGTTATAATATTCCACCATCACTAGAAGCAATGACTTATAGTTATTTATGAGTGTTTAAAACACTTTTTCACACTTGAAGATAGCTTAATTGAAACTTTGAATATCAAAGAGATAAAAATATATATTATCATAATAAATAAAATTTGACCAGTTAAAGGGGTCAAATAACATCACTATTACTAATAACTGGTGTATAAAAATATTTGGTGAAACATTATGCAGAAATATTTTGTGTACTAAGCATTATGTAAGAGTAGGTGATGGTGGCAAAACAACATAGTGCTGTGAAGAGGTCTTTGCCCCCCTCCCCTCCATCTAAATTTTTTAGTTTTTCATATGTTTTATCTCTCCCAGTCTCTCTGCAAGGTGATTACAGAAATATTTGTGCAGCCTCTTGCTTGGATGAATCAGAGGAATCAGTTGTGCAGTGCATGGCCTGTGATTCAGTCCGGTCTCGGACAAATTGTTCTTGCAATCAAGGGGAAATCATGGTGGAATAGTTTGATTCTCAATGATTTGAGTAAAATTGTACAATAAGTTAGTCTCACCGAGTGCCTGCTTTTCTCTGTCACATGGCTGCATCTACGACTGTACGTCTAGCCCAAAGGAACACGACCGGCTGCACCAAGCAAGCCCCTCCCTCCTGACCCTGTCCTCTCTACCCGACAGGTATCACCACAGGCGTGTAAAGTGTAGCCCTCGATTAACAACACTAATGTGCTCTTGCATCTATTTCTCTCAGAGCAGTGCTATTTTGAACTATATTAATAGCAAATTGAACCTATAAGACAAAAAACAAGGTCCATACTGACTCTTCTGAATCACCTCATCCTGTTTCAGAACCCTGTTCCTCCCAAACCTCCGGTTCCCAAGAAACCACTGCCTGTGGATCCTTCACCTCACCCTCCTCCACCCCCACTGCTGGGACATCCAGGATCTGCTGCATCTTCATCATCTTACTCGCGTAACCCTGCGTCAGCTGCTGCTCCTGCCAGGTGAGAGGACCCTCATCCTTCATGCTTTCAATTTCATTCAAATTAATAATATGCAACAGGCAATGGAGTAAAATATTGTTTATTGGGAAAAAGTGTAATCTGATTAAAGTCTTATTTATATGTACAGACCTGTTCCTCATCCACCTTTACGGAGACAGCAGTACCCTGGGAAACCCCACGGTCCTCACCCAGTATAGTCAGGAAGGAAACACTGGACTGGCTGCAAATTTCTGGACTGCAATTCTGGACTTTTTTTTCTCCTCAGTATTTTGTCTTGTTTTCCAAAAACAATATATGAGTTTCTATAAAACGATATACATTTTAGAACAAAAATTGCATAAGATATGCATTTAAATATAAATAATTTTGTTAGATTTAATTAATAGGGTAATAAGAACCCAAACTGTGAACAAGTCTTAATATCTCAAAGTAAATTTATTTTAAAGGACTTTTTACTGGGAAACAAGACAAAAACACTGATTAAGAAAAAGATTTTTGCCATGTGGGACACTATGGATGTAGATTTGCACAATTCTATTTGCACTGACCATGAGTGAGGAGTTGCTTCTGTGGGGTGAACATTAACACCTGTACAGACTTCTGTTGCTCTGCATCTGGATCAGAACTTCAACTTCAAACTCATTATGAGGCTCATTGAGCCATCGGAGGAATTACAGACTCCAATGAAGGTGAAAAGATGTTATAACTCTGAAGACAAAAAAGTGGATATACAGTACATTCCTTATCTGATTCAGATGCTCAGTTCAACGCATGGAAATAGAATATGACGAGATGACGCCTTGAGGAAGGAATCCTGATTTCTTTCTCTGAGATGCTGTATGCATGCTCGATTTGCCTGCCTGTAGATGATCTGATCTTTTCCTACAGAATCTCTTCGGTGCCTAATTAATTTGCCGCACAACATTTAATCAAGGATTGTTCTAATACACTCACACCAAAACTGATATTCAGAACTCTTCATTTTTAGAGCTGAAAACTCTGATGTATTTCATTCCGTTTAACTTCAGCTGGTCTCAGTACAGGCATCAGCTTTGACACAAACACACATATGGTCTCTGTAAAGTCTTTACTGTAATGTCTTATATCGATATAAAGACAACTCAGATTGCAAATTGTGACCGTAAATGCTGCTGCAGGGACAAAGCTGGCTGATTGGAAGATGAAGATCGCCTTTTCGATCGAAGCACTGAAGAAGGTATATGAAGATATTTAAGTGTATTTTGAAATATGCAGTATTTTTAATGCAATAAACATGGGATCTATTTTTACAGTTGAATGCAGATTTGATTGTCTTAATCAATTCCCGTATTTATCCAGAACTGCCATCCTTTATTTATCCGCCTTTATCACACAGGTTATGACCGTATGAACATTTGCTAACTACAAACTTTAAGACATAAAATAACAGCACATCCTTTTTATGATGGTGATTGGGCCATATAAAGTTAATGATTGTGACAATGTATTGAGGCTCCTCAGTGTGTTTAGGGTCATTGTGAATTTAATTTTGACGAGAATGTTTTAAGAAAGTATTAAGTTTTGTAAAAAAAAAAAAAAAGTTTTAATCTTTTAAACTATGTAGAGTGGGGTTAAAATATGAAAAATTAATAAAGCAGATATAGGCAGAAAAAACAGACGTTAAATAAGAGTAAAATGTTTAATTTCAAATGAATATGTGCTAAAAATGATCTATATCAATATGCCATTTAGAAGTTTTATGTCATGACGACAACCTGATATGGTGAAAAGCATCAAACTTGTCATGGATAATCATGACATGATATGCTTAGTAATGTCACCTTTGCCACTATTGAGTTTTATTGCATGTTATGTAACTGGAGCACGTGGTACTATATTCACACACTTACATCTTGCATAAACTATAACTGGTCAGATGCTAAAAGAAAAAAACAACTCATTTACAGCCTGTCACATTGTGAACTAACCAGACCCAGTTCCTTGTCTCTGACCAAGAGAGGGATATGAAATTGCCACTCAGACTTTTTCAGTCAGGTTTCTATAACCACACAAAACTTTTAGTTTGTCTTTTTCCTTTTTTACTCAAAAAGTGAGTGACCAAAGTGAACCATGACCCATCTCAGCAGTAACCTTTAGAAAGCCACCTTTATAACCGTATACCCTATTCTTATAAGGCATTTATTTCAAAAACAGTGCAATCAATAGCTTGAAAATGTAAATAATAATAAAATAAATAAACAGAAAATATTTTTTCTTCTTTTTCAATAGATAGACAGGGAAGGGAGGTGAAATTGTTTAATTACTAAAGCTAAGCTAAACAGTTGTTTTGGTTTTTGTCATTCAAATAAGTTAATAATAACATCCTTTTTCTCAATGATATATTTATTATTCATTAGATATCAATTTGATCATGTTAAAATAATGACACTGTACGACTTTAATTGTTGGATAAAATCGAAAAGGTCAGACCTCTGACGAACAGGTCAAAATCCCCATTCGGGGAGGGGGGTTTTACAGACATGTAGGCTAATGTGTTTAAAACTAGCTACCGTTGATGCTAGGGTAATTTTATATTAGTTTATAAAACAAATATCTCACAAAAATGTGCTTGTAATACTTGGGGGGAAAAGTAATTGGAGATCAAGTACACCGTAGAATGTGCCAAAGCCAAAAGTTTAGTAATAACCTCAGACATACATCTTAATTGCCTTTCAATCATTGTGGCCAGAAGCAGGGAGCTTAGGGAGGACGTCCATAAGACACGGAGGTTGTAAATGATGTAATACGCAGTAACATAAACTCAAAGCTGTATAAACGTGCGCGCGACTGTGTTCTGACAGAAGGTCCTCTCTGCGCTCTCGCGCCTCAGCAGAGCGCCAGTGTGTTGGGACAGTAGGGTGGGACGACAGCGTCTGAGCGGTATGTATCTTTCATTAAACTCCTCATATCCTCAAATTTACCATGGAAACCGGACAAAATACTAGTAATCTCTAACGTTATTTTAAACCACCACTGTCATAAAAAAAATTCAACAAAATGCAAACATTTTGAAATCTTCCAATATGGTTAACGTATACTATCGCATAAGATTACAAATTCATTTATGATTTTATCTATGGTATTTGGGACATGATAACCTCGATAATCACGTTTTTAAGGGTCGGTAAACGTTGTTTTAAAGCGACAGTGTTTAAAGCAACGGGATTCAATACTCCCCGACGTTTAAAAGCGCACAATGTTTCAGTGTGGGACCGACGAAATTCAGAATTTCAGTACTCTGACCCCTTAGGTTATAACGCCTTGAAGTTATAATTTAAGCGAAATGTTTGTGTAATGCTGTTGATATTGGGTAGGAGGGAATCATCTGTGTATGCTAGCAGGTTAAATATGTGTTCAAACTGTCAACTCTAAATGCTACAGTTTTTATTGTCTGTAATTGCGCAGTGTTTTATATAACACAGCACAAAACCACCTGCATCCCATCTAGACCATTCACTTCATATTAACACCTACACGAACGATCAGCATCGGAGATAACATGGGCAAGAAATCCAAACTGGAACGGTCAAATAGCAAAAAGGAGGAAAATGGAGATGTAAGGTAAATTATTTTATTGTGATAAAGGTTACGTTGATGTTTTAACAGCCATTTGTTCTTACAAATACATTAGTTTGAGCTGTAATCATGGTTTATGGCTCATGTCCTGGCGTAGTTTATCTTCTCACGAAAGAAGTAGATAATTTATGTGGTCAAAAAAATTAACTATGTAACTGTAAAAAAAAAAAAAAACGATTACTAGTTACATGCAGAGTTTCAAAAACAAATGTAGGCTATTATTTTTTTATAATTTTATTTGATTCATTTTTTATTTTATTGTTTACTTTTTTAATTCTTAAAACTAAATTGTGTTTTTTTTTCTTCCAGCAGTGAGAAAAATGGAAAGGAAGAGGAGAAAGAAAAGGTGGAGATGGTGGGAACATTCAAGATAGTGAGTATTATTATTATTATTGTATTATTAAAATATTATTATTATTATTATTATTACAAACAAAACATAAAATTAAACTGTATAAGCCTTAAAAATGGATGTGGTGGAGAATTAATTTTGTTTAATTTTGTAATTGTTTAATTTCAGTACATTTCTTAAAGAAGTGTGTCCTTGTGTCAGTTTCGTTATGCAGATGGTGTCGATATTTTTCTGATGCTGCTTGGGACAGTCATGTCCATGGCCAATGGGGCAGTACTTCCTCTGATGGTTATTGTATTTGGAGACATGACAAACAGCTTTGTGGACGATACAATTTTAGAGAATTTAAAGAACACCACCCTTCCACCCAGTGAGTGTATAGTTTGTATGCCTCATCATACTGTTGTTACACAGGAAATCTGAGTTTTTTTTCAAAACTAACAATAACATATGGTCTTTTAATCTCTAGACTTCACCTTCCCAGTGTCCAGTAATGAGACATTGGGGGAGCAGATGACAAGGTAAGACCACTGTGCTTTGTATTGGAACACTGCAATTTTCCTTCATATTTTGTGTTTTAATTTAATTAATTTAAAAGTCTTTCTTAGTGTCTGATAGTCTTGTTTCTCCTTCTCAGGCATGCCATATACTACAGCATCATGGGATTTGTAGTCTTGGTGGCGGCATATATGCAGGTGGCCTTTTGGACTCTTGCCGCAGGACGTCAGGTGAAGAGACTTAGAAAGAAGTTCTTCCACTCTATCATGAAACAAGAGATTGGCTGGTTTGATGTCAATGAGACAGGACAGCTGAACACACGCCTCACAGAGTATGACATGCAATAAGAGTAATTGACCTACATATTACACACACAATGGCACATACATACATCACACTCTTCTTTTTTTTACTCTCCAGTGATGTCTACAAAATAAATGAAGGCATTGGAGATAAGCTTGGCTTGCTGCTTCAGAATCTCACTACCTTTTTAGTTGGTATCATCATTGGCTTTGTCAAAGGCTGGAAACTGACCCTCGTCATCCTCGCTGTTAGCCCTTTACTCGGGATCTCAGCCGCTATCATCGCAAAGGTGGGATAACAAGGAATATAGAGAGAATTTTAACATTTTCATACCTACACAGTCACAATGACTCATGCTGAAGTCAATATAGAGAAGATCAATATAGAGAAATTATATATATATATATATATATAGAGAGAGAGAGAGAGAGAGAGAGAGAGAGAGAAATTATATACGGCATTTATTTGCTTTCTATTTCAAATAAATGCTGTTATTTTGATATTTTATTATCTGATATGATTTTTTTTTAATTTATTTATCGAAAAATGTATTATGGGTTAAAATATTAAGCAGCACAAACTGTTTTTAACATTGTTAATAATCAGTGTTGGGGTAACGCATTACAAGTAACTTGAGTTACGTAATCAGATTACTTTTTCAAGTAACTATAAAGTAACGCATTACTTTTAAAATTTACAACAAAATATCTGTTAATTTTTCAATAAACCAATATTTTTATGCATTTAATCTTTATTGACCAATGTATTGCTGCTGACCTTCGATGATTCAGTTAAACCAGGAGCAAAAATGACTTTAGATTTGTTTTTATTGGTGAAGTAAGTGTTTAACATTTTTCTTCTGCATCCTATTCTTCCATTATCCAGAATGGAAGCACAGCTGAAAGGTTTGTTTGAGCTGCGCCCTCTACTGTACACATGTGAATTTGCATTTTTACCTCAGCCTGAGGCTTATTATTTAAATTTTGGTGTGAAAGGGTCTTTTCACAAAAATTTTCACAAAAATAGAACTTTTTGTTATAAAAAAAAAACAAACCCAGCCCAGGTGAGAAAGAGTAACGCAAAAGTAACATAACGCATTACTTTTCTTAAAAAGTAAATAAGTAACGCAATTAGTTACTTTTTAAGGGAGTAACGCAATATTGTAATGCATTACTTTTCAAAGTCACTTTCCCCAACATTTAATAATAAGAAATGTTTATTGAGCATCAAATCAGCATATTACTATGATTTCTGAAGGATCATGTGACATTCCAGAAGACTGGAGTAATGGCTGCTGAAAATTCAGTTTTGCCATCACAGGAATAAATTACATTTGAAATATATTAGAATAGTTATTTTAAATTGTAATAATATTTCACAATATTACTGTTTTTACTATATTTTTGATCCAATAAATGCAGCCTTGGTGAGCATAAGAGACCTCTTTCAAAAACATTAAAAGAATTGTATGTATGTATGTATATTTACATACAATAATTATATTCAACAAAAATGGCTTGCAGGTACACGAGTGTGATTGTCACAAAGAGAGATAAAGTTGATGGACTAAAAATAAAATTATTAATAACATTAATTTAAATGATTGAAAAAACAACAATGCATCCATGTCTCATTAGGTGATGACATCATTCACGTCGAGGGAGCAGACGGCCTACGCCAAGGCTGGAGCAGTGGCTGAGGAAGTACTGTCAGCCATCAGAACTGTCTTTGCCTTTGGTGGACAGAAGAAAGAGATACTGAGGTGTTTTTGAAAATCATCCTGTTTAGAATGTCAGCACCATAGGATGTTTCTCAGTGATGACATACATGGTTGTTTTGCGGAACATGACACGGAGAGATAAACACTTGACCTCTTTGACCTAACTTAAATTGAATTGAACCTAAACAAGCTTACCTGCCAAACCAGTTTTAGCACTTTATGGTTTGGTCCTAAAAGTTTCAGTCTATTGTTGTTTCAAAACGTGAATAGGAAAAATTATGGGGAAGATTGTGGGGAATTTTCTATTCAGTGTGATCATCGTAAGTTTTTTGCATCTGTATAATAAATATCTGCCTTTTTTCTGTTCTTCAAAGGTATCACAAAAACTTAGAAAATGCCAAGAACGTTGGCATAAGGAAGGCCATCACTGTGAATATTGCTATGGGCTTCACATTCTTCATGATCTATATGTCCTATGCATTGGCCTTTTGGTATGGCAGCACTCTTATCCTGGCTGGAGAGTATAATATCGGTATACTTTTAATGGTGAGTCACAGCAGGGTTATGTCAGACACATAACTTCAGAAACTCTTTGCTCTTATATTTATAGCCCACAGTCACATTGGTCCAGAATTCGGTCATGTGTCAAATATTGTAGGATAACAAAAACCCAAAACGATTACATCATAAATAGCAAGTGGTTATGTTTTCTTTATGGGAACTTAAAGCATGATTGTTAAATAAGCATGAGTCTGTTTCACTAGTGCATTTTCTGTTCCTCTATTTCAGGTTTTCTTCTCCGTCCTAATTGGAGCTTTCGGCATCGGTCAAACGTCTCCTAACTTCCAGGCCTTCGCTAGCGCAAGAGGGGCCGCCCACAAAGTTTTCCAAATCATTGATCATGTGAGTGAACTAATTGTTAGCTAATCATACATTCTTTCAGGATATTATATTTCATGATGTTGGAAGAAAAAACAATTGTCCTCAATGCAGTTCCATAATATATGCAGAACCTGGGTTGGTAGACAGGATATTAGTATTTTATTCTCTGCGTTAAGGAGTTAAAAAAAATCTTAACCCTGAACTCTGAACATTCTTCCTATATAAACCTAACACTTCCTCTTTTTTTAAAAATAGCACTGAATTTTTATGGCTTCTAAACTCTTATTGACGTTTCATGTCTTTCGTTTCAATTCTCCTGCAGTAATTGTGATAACACAATATATTCATACATGTCTTTTAAAAAACAATATAACTAATTAATAAGATGGCATAAGCATAATTGGAGCTCCCATGTCCATGAGACAGTCATATCTGAGGTCATTTTGTACACAAATACTTTACCACTTTTGTACATATTTTACTGTTTGGGGTTGGTAAGATTTTCTAATGTTTTTGAAAGAAGTCTCTCCTAAAAATACAGTAAAAACAGTAATACTGTAAAATATTATTACAAGTTTAAATAACTGTTTTCTATTTTAATATTTTAAAATTTAATTCATTCCTGTGATGGCAAAGCTGAGTTTTCAACGGCCAGTGATCCTTAAGAAATAATTCTGATATGCTGATTTGGTGCTCAAGAAACATTCAATGTTGAAAACATTGTGTTCTTTAATGAATAGAAAGTTTAAAAGAACAGCATTTATTTGAAATATAAATATTTTGTATTTATAAATGTTATAACATTATAAATGTTTTTACTTCACTTCTACAAAAAAAAAAAAAAAAAATCTTACTGACCCCCAACTTTTGAAAGGTAGTGTAAACAAGTACAAATGTTTACATTTATTAATTTCAAGAATTGATACCAGCCATACAAATGTGCTGCCATTTCTCTAAAATTATTTTAAAAATACCTATGCAATCATGAATGCCTGGAAAAGTCGTGGAAAAATCCATTTGTCAAAAAGGTTGGGAAACCTGACTTTTAAAGCTTATTGCATTGTTTCCTGACTTTGTTGTGCTATATCTCTGGATGTATTCTGGCCATTTTTATATCCTTTCAGTTGTCCTGTCCTGGCCTGTACAGTACAGATCATTCAGCCAATCCTACCCATGTGAAAGTACAGTAAATCTACATCTCCTTCCTCCATCAGAAAGTGCAGCTCCTATGACTTCAGTGTTTTGAACATTTGAACATGGCAGAGTGGCAGAACTGTTTGATTTTTAACTTCTGTCTGTTTTTCCAAGAAGGAAAAGCCTGGACAATTGAAACACACACACACACACACACACACACACACACACACACACACACACACACACACACACACACACAGCACTAAACTTGTCTTTTATTTAGACTAAGATGCTCAAGTTTAAACAAACACCACACACACGGTGAGCAGACAACATCTTTGAGATAAAGTCCAGAGACAAAAATGTACGCACAAATAATCCAGAGCCAAGTTGCATAACTTCCCCTCATTGTTTTAGCAGCATGGAATATGGCCAGGCCTCAGGATCAGAGGTGCTTCCCTGCTGAGATCCAATGAATAGAAGACCACAGGGAATAATTTTTCTCTTGTGTAGAGCAATTAGTGTGTTATTGACGTCTATTAAGTTTGAATGCTGTTTGATTGTAAATTTACCTCTATCCCTTACTGGAATTTGTATTTTAAATCTCACAATCCTTTTTTTCCACCAACAGGAACCCAACATTAACAGTTTCTCAGAGGAAGGTTACAAACTTGATGTTGTAAAAGGAAACATTGAGTTCAAAAACATTCACTTCAGCTATCCGTCACGACAGGATGTGAAAGTAGGAACATCAAACGATTTATTAAAAAAATGTACCTGAGCAATATAGCTTGATAGAATGAAATGGCTCTAGCTATGGCTCTCTTTTGGCTGTGTAGGTCCTGAATGGATTGAATCTTAAAGTCATGAGTGGACAGACCATTGCTTTGGTGGGCAGCAGTGGGTGTGGGAAAAGCACAACAATCCAGCTGCTACAACGCTTCTATGACCCACAAGAAGGAACGGTAAGTAGAAAGAGAGACAGAGAGGTGTGAACTCTTTAACCTTTCCGTCCTTTATTCAAAGTTTCCTTTTTCTTTTCCTCTAACCCATCAGGTGACTGTAGACGGTCATGATATTCGCTCTCTGAATGTTCGAAGTCTGAGAGAACTGATTGGGGTAGTCAGTCAGGAGCCAGTGCTGTTTGCCACCACCATCTCAGAAAACATCCGCTATGGGCGCCAAGATGTCACCCAGCAGGAGATTGAGCAGGCTGCACGTGAAGCCAATGCCTACGACTTCATCATGAAGCTCCCTAATGTAGGATAAGACCTTGCAAAATAATTATTATTTATAAGGTGATAATTTGATCTGATAACAAAGATTGATAAGGTATGCTCTGAACAATATCTCTGGTCATTTTCAGAAATTTGAGACACTGGCTGGAGAAAGGGGCACCCAGATGAGTGGTGGACAAAAGCAACGTATTGCTATTGCACGAGCACTTGTGCGTAATCCAAAAATCCTCCTCCTTGATGAGGCTACATCTGCTCTGGATGCTGAGAGTGAGACCATCGTGCAAGCAGCTTTAGATAAGGTAATAAAGAATATAGTAGTCAAGTCTGGAAATACACTGAAAATATTGTGGGTATATTTAAAAAAAAAAATTTACATCTGAAAAGGTGAGGCTGGGCAGGACCACCATTATAGTGGCTCACCGGCTGTCCACTATTCGGAATGCTGATGTCATCGCTGGATTCCAGGATGGTGAAATAGTAGAACTGGGCACACATGACGAACTGATGGAGAGAAAGGGAATCTACCATACTCTTGTTACTATGCAGGTTAGAAACCCACAGTGCAATACACACTTGAGCTTCGTATACAACTGTAGCCCATTGCCGTTGAAACGTTGTTGGAGCCATAGTCTTGTGGCTGCACTCTTACATATGGTGCAGCTGCACCCTGAGGTCAAGTCTTGGCTTGAGGGCCTTCCCTGGTCCTGTTCCCCCTCTCTTCTCCCAGTGTTTCCTGTCTCTCCTCCTACTGTCCTTTCATTAAATGTTAAAAAAGCCCATTTCAAACGTGAAACAGCATTAACTTCACATTGAGCCTGTAATTTTTAATCAAAATGTCATAACTTGATCTTCCGGTAAAACAGTATACTTCCCTCTGATGAGGTATGACTTCTCCAAGTATTCCGTCCACTTAAACACCGCCCCTTTCTTACAAGAGACCACAAGCTCTCATTCAGATCTGCCTCTATCCAACAACCGATGGATAGAATCAAGTCCCTGTCCTATATTATTTTTCTTTTACGATAAGAAAAATTTCACTTGTGTATATATATCACAATATGAAAGAAAAGATCTGTCACTACATCCATTACATCACAACAAATGGCATTGAGTTGGGTTAGCATCTCCAAAACTGCAGCTCTTGTGGAGTGTTTGTGGTCTGCAGTGTTCAGTATCTTTCAAAAGTGGTCCAAGTAAGGAACAGTGGTGAACCGTCGGCAGGGTCATGGGCAGCCAAGGTTCATTGATGCACGTGGGAGCGAAGGCTGGCCCTTGTGGTCCCATCTAACAGACAAGCGACTGTAGCTCAAATTGCTCAAGAAGTTAATGCTGGTTCTGATAGAAAGGTGTCAGAATACACAGTGCATCGCAGTTTGTTGCGTATGGGGCTGCATAGCCACAGACCAGTCAGGGTGCCCATGCTGACCCCTGTCCACCGCCGAAACCACCAACCTTGGGCACGTGAGCATCAGAACTGGACCACGGAGCAATGGAAGAAGGTGGCCTGGTCTGACGAATCACGTTTTCTTTTACATCATGTGGATGGCCGGGTGCGTCGCTTACCTGGGGAACACATGGCACCAGGATGCACTATGGGAAGCCGGCGGAGGCAGTGTGATGCTTTGGGCAATGTTCTGCTGGGAAACCTTGGGTCCTGCCATCCATGTGGATGTTACTTTGACACGTACCACCTACCTAAACATTGTTCCCTTTCATGGAAACGGTATTCCCTGGTGGCTGTGGCCTCTTTCAGCAGGATAATGCGCCCTGCCACAAAGCAAAAATGGTTTGAGGAGCACAACAACGAGTTTGAGGTGTTGACTTGGCCTCCAAATTTCCCAGATCTCAATGCAATCGAGCATCTGTGGGATGTGCTGAACAAACAAGTCCGATCCATGGAGGCCCCACCTCGCAACTTACAGGACTTAAAGGATCTGCTGCTAACATCTTGGTGCCAGAGATACCACAGCACACCTTCAGGGGTCTAGTGGAGTCCATGCCTCGACGGGTCAGGGGGTCAGGGACCAACACAATACTAGGTCATAATGTTATGCCTGATCGGTGTATTCTTGCCTAATGTGATTGTTCCTGCCTGCATGCTTTGGCTAGCAGCAGAAAAAAAGTTTCAGAGTCATGCAAGTTCTTTATATTTTGTTGAAAGATTCTTTAGAGTAACATACTGATGCATGATAACACAGGGAAAATGTGTTCAGAATGTAAATGCTGTCCAATTTGAGTTCCTGTTTTTAAATCACAGATGTTTAAGAGCTCAGAGGACACAGAGGAGGGCAAAGAGGAGATGACTATGGATGAGAAGAGTCCCTCAGTCAGCTCTCTAAATGATCGCACACTATTCAGACAGAAATCCAGAAGTGGCTCAGAAAAAGATCAGCAGGATGAAGAGAAACAGACAGTGGAAGTAAGAAACTGAGGCGACATCATCAATTAATTAATCATTTTAATTCCTTTTAATACCTTCATTTTTGTACATACACTCACAGATGTCTCTAGTGGAACAAGTGTTTCACAGTAAATTGAAAAAGTAACTGTAATTCAAATCAAACCAAAACGGGAGGGTTTACAAAAGTTCCATAAATCTATCTTTCTGGTGACATTTTGTAAATATGAACTTCAAAGTATGATCAAGATTCATTTAAAATTATTCATTTGATTTGATTGCAATTATTTTGCATACTTCTTTTTGTATTTGTTCTCTCTCTCTTCTTCTCTGTAGGAAAAGCTTCCAAACGTCTCCTTTCTTACAGTCCTGAAACTGAATAAACCAGAATGGCCGTACATAGTGGTTGGAGTTTTATGTGCCACCATCAATGGAGCCTTGCAGCCCGCATTTGCTGTCATTTTCTCTAAAATCATTGCTGTATGTTGTACAAGAAAATAAAATATCAATAATAATTACCATTATTGACAGTCAACAATATTGAGACATTACTCCTCATACATTTATGGCCCACCTCTTCTTACGTTCCTCTTTCCTCTGTAGGTGTTTGGTGAGATAGATCAGAATGCTATACGGCAGAAGTCTGAACTCTACTCTCTGCTGTTTGCTGGCATTGGGGTTGTGTCCTTTTTCACTCTGTTCTTTCAGGTTTGTTTTGTGTTAACATTAACATGTGATTACACACAATGAATTTTAACCAACTTATACTAAATGAAACCAATATACTAAATGAAAACAACATACATTGAAACCAACATACTAAATGAAAATTGTAGAACTTGCCTAAGACACCCTATATAATAAACTTCTTAGGTGCCATCTTAATACATATTCAATTCAAAAGTCAAAAGATGAAGAAGGTAAAAAGCTCATGTGATCTTTCTTATCTAAAAGCTGATGACTGTTGTGAAATACCATGCTAATAAATAGCAGACATAGCTGTCAATAGTTTGCTTAGTCAAACTACCAATGCTAAAGTTTGAAATGCTGAATGATTACATTTAACTCAAAATAAAAAAGTAAAATAAAACCGAAATGAATAGAATAAGTCAATTTAAATGTACTAAAAATAGGATTTAAATTCTAAGTGTATTATAAAATCATAGGATTATATATACTTTGCAATATATTATAAATATGTTGCAAAAGCTTTATATTTTATATATTTACTGTTCTTTTCTTTCTCCTAAATAAAAGGATCAGTTTCAACAAAATTAAACAGCACAACTGTTTTCAACATTGACAATATTAAGAAATGTTTCGTATGCACCAAGTCAGCATATTAGAATGATTTCTGAAGGATCATGTGATGCAACTAAATTCAACTATGCCAAAAATTACAAAAGAGTTATTTTAAATTGCAATAATATTTTACAATATTAGTGTTTTACTGTATTTTTGATCAATACATTTTTATTTCAAAAACATCCCAAACTTTTGAACTGTAGTGTAATAAAAAGGATCTTGCCATCAGTTATTTACCTTTATAGACTTTTCAGATGAAAGTGTGCATCAGCAAATAAAAATACTATGATGAATGACAGAAAATATCAAACATATTGCATGTATGTTGTGTTAGTTAAATCTATAAAAAAGCCTTTTAAGAAACAATGTTATGTCTTGGTCTAAATGGTCTAATTTTGGTGTAATTTTCACTCTTTCTTTTTTTTCTTCAATGTTTTAATTTCTTCTAGGGTTACTGTTTTGGGAAAGCTGGTGAGATTCTGACCATGCGATTGAGGTTTAAAGCCTTCAATGCTATGATGAGACAGGTGAGATGATAATTGACATAGACCAGTCATCTGAAGGTTAACCCCAAAGAAGCTATTCATGGATATCTGCTGATGGAGAGTAGTATAACACCTGTCTGTGTGTATTTCAGGACCTGAGCTGGTATGATGACGCTAAGAACAGTGTGGGTGCGCTGACCACCAGGCTGGCTGCAGATACAGCTCAAGTGCAGGGCGTAAGTCTCACTCTCTATCTACAGAGAATAACACATAGTCCTACACATAACTTTGTCTCAATCTCCTAAATTGATACCCATGTTCAGTAAAAAAAGTGATTATATTCTCTGTTTACTTACTCTTTTACTGTATTTTTGTGAAAATAAGCTCAATTCAATTTCAGTTTGGTGTGCTTTTGTAACATGACAACAATTGTACATTTTTATGGTGTACAAATTAAGTAAAATATTGGTCATTAAATTTTTTTAATTGTTGTTTACTAAAAATTCAAATTGTAAGTGATACCCATTTAACACAGTAGCTCATCTCAAATGGCACCATGACTTTATTTCCTACAGGCAACTGGAGTGAGAATGGCAACACTGGCACAGAATGTGGCCAACCTGGGCACCGCCATTATCATCTCATTTGTGTACGGCTGGCAGTTGACCCTCCTCATTCTCTCCATTGTGCCAATCATGGCTGTGGCTGGGGCCATCCAGATGAAGTTACTGGCAGGACATGCTCTAAAAGACAAGACAGAGCTTGAGCAAGCTGGGAAGGTGAACATTTATGCTTATACTTCAATGCTTTATACTTTTTTATTTCACTATGTTGTCCATAATGTATTTTTCCCATTTAGATTGCAACACAAGCCATTGAGAATATCCGGACTGTGGTTTCGTTGACCAGGGAAAGCAAGTTTGAGAGTCTGTATGAGGAGAACTTAGTTGTGCCCTACAAGTATGTTTAAATTGACTAATAATAATTCTTTAAAAGTCTATTATATATCTGTTAGGATTCAAAATGAGCTTGTGAAATGATTGATGTTTGTCTGATTTCCCTAGAAACTCTAAGAAAAAAGCACATGTTTTCGGCCTGACGTTCTCTTTCTCTCAAGCGATGATCTATTTTGCCTATGCTGGCTGTTTCAAGTTCGGCTCTTGGCTCATTGAACAAAAGCTGATGACCTTTGAGGGCGTCTTCCTGTAAGTGGCTCTATACATGACTGTTATTACACCCACTAACAGTAGACTGAGGAATATGTGAGAAGAAGACTCCACTGTAGTATTAACATGATCCAGAGTCGTCTTGCATGTCTGTCACAGGTAGTTCAAATGTAAGTGAGGCCAAGTAGTAGAGACACATGGGCAATATGTGCACACTGCACACTCAAGCTACAACACTACAGTAGAGGTGTCTGGTGGGAGTGGACTGGAATGTCCAAAGTCTGCTGGTTTCTACAATGTCAATTAATGATTATAGAAAGAAAAGCGAGTCCAAAAAAACTAACCAGATGTGCTATGAATGTAGATGGCTGGCTGGTGATCCATTACATTTGCAGATAGAAGATTCAAAAAGATCCATGTTATCTAAAAAGAGGGCTTTCAAACAGAGAGATAATTAAAACTTAGACTCAGAGGCTATGGGTAAACACTGCTATTTAATCAGTTATTAAGAGAACTAATAAAGATGATGAAATGGGCTACACATATACATCATATATGCAATGTAATCTGATAATATCTGGAATAATAAGTTGGGAAAACAGTATTTTTATTCACTCAATACTGTAATTTTATTTTTAAGGTTTCAATTTCAGTTTTGTGATGTGAGCTTTATCGCCATGACAAAAACTGTACGTTTGTATTACCAATTCAGTGATAAGTAATTCAAAATTTGTAAAATAAAATAACAGTAGTGAAAATGATATAATTAAATTTAAAAAGTGAAATAGCAATAGTGCAAATATATTACATTTTATCAAACAGTGCATTTTATTTTATTTATGTATAGACAATAGACAGCTGGTTTTAGACCACAATCATTTATTAATATGGTGTTGTGCCTCCTTTTGCGGCCAATACAGCATCAATTCGTCTTGTGAATTACAGATACATACAAGTCCTTCACAGTGGCCAGAGGGATTTTTAGCCATTCCTCTTCCAGAACAGTGTCCAGGTCACTATGTGATGCTGGTGGAGGGAAACGTTTTCTGACTTGCTCCTCCAAAATACCTCAAAAATATTTAGATGTGGTGACTGTGCAGGCCATGGGATATGTTCAACTTCATTTTCTGTGTGTACTGGTGCATTATCATGCTGATACACGGCAGCCCTTTAAGGTACAGTGTTTGAACCATTAGGTGCACATGGTCCTCTAGAATAGTTCGGTAGTCCTTGACAGTGCCCATCAAGCAAACTTGGGAATGCCATGATATCGCAGTGCAAACCATCACTGATCCACCCTTGTGCTTCCCTCTGGGCACGCAACAGTCCGGGGGTTAAGCCTTTTTGGGGCTTCTCCACGCCGTAACTTCTACGGATGTGGGAAAGACAGTGAAGGTGGACTCATCAGAGAACAATACATGTTTCACATTGTCCACAGCCCAAGATTTGCACTGTTGGTACCAATGAAATGACATTGGCATTAGCACACATGACCAAAGGTTTGGGTATAGCAGTCCGACCATGAACATTGACTCTGGAGCTCCCGACGAACAGTTTTGGTGGAAACAGGAAAGTCGAGGTGCACATTTAATTCTGCAGTGAGTTGGGCAGCTGTGGTTTTATGTTTGGTTTTGTGGTTTTACATCCCTTTCAGACAGCTTCCTCTTGAGTCGTCAGTTACTAACCTGGATACAATAGCTCTCGATACACCTCAAAGACTTGCTGTGCTGGTCACAGATGAGCCAGTGAGACACACAAACAATTTGTCCTCTTTTGAACTCTGATATGTCTCCCACTATGTTGTGTGGATTGCAATGTTTTATGTACAGCTGTGC
This sequence comes from Coreius guichenoti, assembly GCA_039654105.1. Lineage (NCBI taxonomy): Eukaryota > Metazoa > Chordata > Actinopteri > Cypriniformes > Gobionidae > Coreius > Coreius guichenoti. Next base: position 18,666,570 of record CM077176.1, read on the forward strand.
TATTGCTCTGCTAATTCAACTTTCACACTCTGCTCTTACTGATGGAATGTAAAATCAGTGAAGATTGGCCACCAGGCCATATATATATATATATATATATATATATGCGTGAAACCTCCAACACTATGTTGGCCAGTCTTTTAGTTTCATTGTCCAACCCCTGGATGGATGTATAACAGTAAATATAATAATGTATAAATAACAAATGTTTTTTTTGTTAAGGTTTTAGTTTTAGTTAACGATAATAACCATGTGTAATATATCTGTTTCTGTCTCAGTGTGATTTCAGCTGTAGTGTATGGAGCAATGGCTGTTGGAGAGGCAAACTCCTTCACTCCAAACTACGCCAAGGCCAAGATGTCTGCTTCTCATGTACTGATGCTCATAAACAGAGTCCCAGTTATTGACAACGCCTCAGAGAATGGAGACAAGCCGGTATTCCTTTCGTACATGCATATGAACACGAGAATATACAGTATTCCCAAAAAGAGATAAAAATGTTTTAAACTATAGTGAATCTTACATCTAGGCAACATCAGAGTTCCTAGAAGCCTGTCAAGATTAACTCTCCCAGGCATCAGTCCTGGAAATTAATCATTTATTGGTTCTGCAGCTCCATCCTAATCTGATAAGCACTCAGACAGAGCTGGACTTTGCCCGCCGTAAATATCCTGTGTCATGGCAAGACTAGTATACACAAGTGCACTAATGTGTCTGTTTCCTGTGATTTTCTGCAGGATAAATTTGAAGGGAATGTGGGTTTTGAAGATGTGCGTTTTAACTACCCGACCCGCCCAGATGTACCAGTGCTACAGGGGCTCAGGCTCCGGGTGAAGAAGGGGCAAACTCTCGCCCTGGTGGGCAGCAGTGGCTGTGGCAAGAGTACCACCATCCAGCTCCTGGAGAGATTTTATGACCCTCAGCAGGGCAAAGTGGTAGGTAAACACACAGACGGACAAGTAGCTCAGAGGCCACATCTTATAGCTTTTTTTAGGACATTTTATTGATATGTTAAGCTCTTTGAATGAAACCTTTATTGCCCCGATATTTGCACTCAAGGGAGCCACATTGAACATTAGCACAGATAACAGTAACTAACAATAAAAGTAAAACCACATCAAACATCCGACAACATTATAGACATAGAGGATACAGAAAACAGAACATCAACAACAACAACGCAGCAATGGTGGTAACATGCAATCATCAGTCCAGTAGCTAAAATGAATCAATAGATAATTAAATAAATAATCAATAGTGCACATTATAAAATGTCTATGTGCCTGTGTCTGATCTGTTCAATAACTGAATGCTCCTCGGCACAAATTATGTAATGGCACGTTTGGTTTTTGTTAGGGGCATTCTAAATCTACATCCAGAGGGGAGGGGGGAAAACTCTGAGCAAAGAGGGTGGGATGGATCATCCAGTATCCTCAGAGCCAAATTGAGGGTATACTGATCTGTGAGGTTGGAGATGCTTTTAACATCGGATCCAGTCATTTTCCTGCCCATTTCAGTCACCTTGTCTAGCAAGTTCCTGTTCTGGACAGAAAGATGGATCATTTCACTGGATGGCGAAAGTCACCACACTCTGAATGAAAGTTAAATAAAACAATGTCAGAGTTGTTATTTCTGCATTAAAACTACGCAGTTTCCTTAAAAAATAGAGCCATTGCTGTGCTTTCGAATATCTTGCTAGTGTGTTGGCAGACCAGGTGAGTTTGTATCAATAATAGTGCCCAGATACTTATACTCCTCCACATTCTCAATAACTGTCCCTTGAATAGTAACAGGTTGCAGTGTAGGGGGCCTTTTCCTAAAATCGATCACCATTTCTTTTGTTTTTGAAATGTTTAAGATTAGTGAGTTTTGGTTGCACCATTCGTGGAAGTGGTTGACCTCAGTCCTGTAATCCTGTTCATTATCTATTAAAAAACCGACTAGGGCAACATCGTCTGCAAACTTAATCAGTGAACAGTTGGAATGGTGGCTGACACAATCATTAGTATATAAAATAAATAACAATGGTGATAAAACACATCCTTGCGGCACTGCTGTGTTTGTCATGATGGTTCTTGACTGACTGTGACCCGCCCTCACATACTGTTGTCTGCCTGTTAAAAAGTCCTGAATCCACTTTACAAGGGTGAGATTTACACCCATGTTTGTCAGCTTCTCTATCAACATGTGTGACTGTATGGTATTGAAAGCTGAAGAGAAGTCTGCAAACAGGATGTGTACATGAGAGGCAGGCGTTTCAAGGTGTTTGTAAATTCCATTTAGGAGGGTTATAACAACATCTTCCACACCCCTTTTCTCTCTATAAGCAAACTGTAATGTGTCCATGTAGGCTTGGGTTTGTGGTTTTAGATGATTTAAAATAATCCGCTCAAAACACTTCATAGCAACAGAAGTGAGTGCCACTGGTCTAAAATCGTTCAGTCTAACTGGTTTGGGTTTCTTAGGAAGTGGTCAAATTTACGCTGTTTTCCATATCTTTGGGACTTTGTGTGTGTCAGGTGATTTCTGAAACAGTCCTCTGAACACCGGGCTCAGTTGTTCTTTGCAGCTCTTTAGGTTGGTGCCTTCCAGCCTGTCAGGGCCGGCAGCTTTCCGTATCCTTATATGGGAGAAGATCCGCCCCACTTCCTCACAGCTTACCCTGATTGATGCACTTGCTCTTCCATCGAGGCTGATTGGGTTGGCTGGCACGTCACTCTCCCATCTCGCAAAGTGTTCATTCAGAGCATTTGCTCGTTCGACTGTATGTACCGGGGTGTTAGAGTGGTGATTTTGACCTATGATAGTTTTAATGCCCCTCCACGCCATACCCGAGTTATTTTCCTTAAGTTGTTGTTCAACTTTGTCTTTATATTGTCTCTTGCCCTGTTTGATTTTCGTCTGTATTTCCTTCTGAATCAGCTTCCCTCCATCATTTGCTTTAAACGCTCTTTCTTTATCCACTAACAGTTTGTTAATTTCGGCTGTAATCCAGGGTTTTGAATTAGCAAACTGTTTCACACGTTTTGCAGGATCACATTATCCACACAAAAGTTAATATATGACGTGACAACATCCGCATGGTCGTCGAGATCTACACAATCAAAAACACTCCACTCCATGCAGTCAAAACAGCCCTGCAGAGCTGTCACACTGTCATCGTCCCACACACGCACTGATGTGATTTTAGGTTTTTCCCTTTTCAGTTTTTGTCGGTTATAGGGCAGTAAAAAGACAGTGTTATGATCTGACCTGCCTATCACTGGTTTGTTGACTGCTTTGTAGGCATTTTTTATGTTACCATAACATAGATCAATTGTTTTTGATCCACGCGTGGCGCACTTCACATATTGCTGATAGTGGGGTAGAGCAGATGACAAGGAGCAGCCATTAAAGTCACCCAGAATAAGTTTGGGAGTGTCTGGGGACGCTGCCTCAAGTTCTTGTATGTGATGATATATCGCATCTGCAGCTGCTTTGTAGTTTGCATCAGGGGGAATATACACTAGACATACAAATAGTTGCCCAAACTCTCGTGGTAAATATGTAGGTCTTAGGGAAACTGATAGGAGTTCTAGGTTTGGGGAATTGATGGTGTGTCTAATGATATGGTGTCTACACCACTTGGTGTTAATATACATGCATAGTCCTCCACCAATCGATTTCCCCGTAGCTTGTTGTTCTCTATCAAGTCTTAACGGTATACCAAAGCCAGGTAGGGAAAACTGTCATCATTCACTGTGCGGTTTAACCAAGTCTCACTGAATCATAACAGACAACTATCTCTGTATTCATACCGGTATTGCGTAGAGGCATGGAGTTCATCTAATTTGTTCCTTAGCGATCTCACATTAGAGAGGACTATAGTTGGTAGTGGGGGTTTAAATCCTCTTCCACGAACGCAGCGTTTAATTCCTCCTCTCGAGCCACGCTTTCTCTTTGTCCTGACCGGTCACTGTTCAGTTTGACGTAGGGCATTTGGCGTAAAGGAAAGTCTATTGGAGGTGTCCACTGCAGCTGTGTTGTTAGGCCCAGCTGAAGTAGTTGATGTCTGTCGTAGGTTATCCTGAATGGCTCGGCGTTTGACAGGAGTAGAGAGAGCAGAGTGATCGCCAGAAAGAGTTCCAAGTAAACCATGTTACCGTCCATTGTTTGCATCCAATTGCAGACGTTTACATTCGAGACATTCAAAAACACGACTTGACACAGAGGGACCGTAATTAACAAACAAAAAAACAACGTATACTAACAAACTAATAAACATCGACCAAACAATCAGAGCTCCCGTGTGCGTGTCAGCCGCTGAGCAGCGCCAGCATTGGTCTGGTCAGGTACCTCAATTGACATGTAGCTTTACGTTCTCTTTACGTTCTCTAATCACTGATCCAGCTCAGCGAAATGTCACTCATGCACATACACTGTTATTCAGTACACTCACACAGTCATGGAAGTCAGAATCTTATTACCTCTCTCAAGGTCAATGATAAGGTATCTTATTACCAATAAGGCAGGCCAGAAAAAAGAAACCCAGACATGCACATCAAAGGACGGTTCTCTTTCACCTACATACATCAGGTCCTTATGACTGTCATATAACACAGACCTGTTTACATGTCATTAACAATGTTTCAGGTGATCCAATCACAAGTGGACAGTGCTAAAAAGTGTAAACAGGTCCTAATTTTTTGTGATCCAGTCGATCAAACCACATTCCAAGGTAGTCAGACAGACGTGACCACACTGCATTTTTATCATAAATGTGAACGTAAAATAAAATAAATGTTATTATAGCAAAATAATTAAAACTATTAAGTCAAAAAGCATGATAAATTATAACATCCAATGATATAATCAAGTATACACAACTAGTGTTGAGATGTATTATACCAGTAATAAATCATATTTATTTGCCTGAACTGATTACAGTTACCCTTTGTTAACAGATGCTGGATGAAAATGACGCAAAGCAGCTGAACATTCACTGGCTGCGCTCTCAAATTGGCATTGTTTCCCAGGAGCCTGTGCTGTTTGACTGCAGCCTGGCAGAGAACATCGCATACGGAGACAACAACAGAAAAGTTAGCCAAGAGGAGATCGAACAGGCCGCTAAGGCTGCTAACATACACTCCTTCATAGAGGGGCTGCCACAGGTACAAAAACCACACAGAAGTCACTCTCAGATACACTTCAGTTCAAATGTTTGGGGTCAGTACATATATATATATATATATATATATATACACAGTGGTGTGAAAAAGTGTTGGATATTTACCCCTTGGTAAATATGATCAAAGATGGCTGTAAAAAATAAATCTGCATTGTTAATCCTTTTGATATTTTATTAAAAAAATTAGCAAAAATCTAACTGAAATAAAGGTTTTTCTCCAAAACACGTTGGGAACAATTATTTGCCCCCTTTTATTAAATACTTTTTGCAACCTCCTTTTTCCAAGATAACAGCTCTGAGTTTTCTCCAATAATGCCTGATGAGTTTGGAGAACACCTGACAAGAGATCAGAGACCATTCCTCCATACAGAATCTCTCCAGATCCTTCAGATTCCCAGATCCATGTTGGTGCTTCTTCTCTTCAGTTCAGCCCACTCATTTTTTTATAGGGTTCAGGTCAGGGACTGGGATGGCCATTGCAGATGCTTGGTTTTGTGCTCAGTGACCCATTTTTGTTTTGATTTTGATGTTTGTGTTTGAGAGGTCCTGGACATCTTGTTCAGATACATGGCATCATGGATTCTAGCAAATACCAACAGATAAAAAATCAAAACCTGACAGCCTGTGCTAGAAATCTTATAATGGGCCATGGTTGGATCTTCCAACAGGACAGTGATCCAAAAACAAACATCAAAATCAAAACAAAAATGGGTCACTGAACACAAAACCAAGCATCTGCAATGGCCATCCCAGTCCCTGACCTGACCTGAACCCTATAGAAAATGAGTGGGCTGAACTGAAGAGAAGAAGCACCAACATGGAGCTGGGAATCTGAAGGATCTGGAGAGATTCTGTATGGAGGAATGGTCTCTGATCTCTTGTCAGGTGTTCTCCAAACTCATCAGGCATTATAGGAGAAGACTCAGAGCTGTTATCTTGGAAAAAGGAGGTTGCAAAAAGTATTTAATAAAAGGCGGCAAATAATTGTTCCCAACGTGTTTTGGAGAAAAACATTTATTTCATAATGTGATTTCCCCCCCACTTTCAATTCTTTTACTTCAATGAAAGGTTAGATTTTTGCTAATTTTTTAAATAAAATATCAAAAGGATTAACAATGCAGATTTATTTTTTACAGCCATCTTTGATCATATTTAACAAGGGGGCAAACACTTTCACCACTGTGTGTATATATATATATATATATATATAAATATAAATATAAATGCTGTTATTTTGAACTTTCTAATAATCAAAGAATCCTTGTATCACAGATTCCACAAAAGTATTGAGCAGAATAACCATTTTCAACATTGATAATGCTGAAAATTCAGCATTGCCATCACAGGAATTGCATTTTAAAATATATTAAAATAGAAAAAAAAGTTATTTTAAATTGTAGTAATATTTCACAATATTTTTTTTTTCTGTATTTTTGATAAAATAAATGCAGCCTTGGTGAGCATGAGACTTTTTTTAAAAACATTGAAAAATTCTGCAGATCCCAAACTTTTGAACAGTAGTGTACATCCTGTGTTTCCATCCACCTATTTTTATGCACATTTTGGGATATAAAAACAACTGGATGGAAACCACAAGATGCACATTCTAAAATTCACATAGAAAAAGGTTTTTTTATCCGATAAGAAGACATGCACATAAACTACGATGTAAACACTTTTACCGAATAAATCCCTCATTGCGCAATAAAAAGAATCTCCCTTCACTTTGCCTCAACATAGAATGTGATTGGATAAGTGGACTAACCAGCGGAGCAATTTCATTGCACAGCATCTCAAATATTGGTTTGGTCATTCTGAAATACCTGAGCCAAAGTCTGTCATCAAAATGGTTGGTTATAATTCCCTCCCAGATTTGTTTCGGATGATTGCGTTCCTAAACACCAGGCATTTGCCTTCGAATGCAAGATAACATGATAGTGTTTATTGGGTTTCGTCTGCACCTTCTTGAGGCGCAAGTAATTTATTATGTATGAAAAAAGGAACTTCCATTTGCAGGAACTTCCATTTTTATTGCAGATATTTCGCGCCATTTCCCAGGAAGTGAACACATGGGATGGAAAGTGCTTTATTTGCAAATGTTTTATGCAATGTTCCAATTCTGCGCAGTTAAATTCGCAACTTTCGATGTAAACATAGCTATTGGCAGTCACAATAACAGATATTGGAACCGCAATAAACTCTCTAAATGTTCCAGTCTTATAACCAACAAACTAAGGAACATTTAACTGACTGTCTACAGTCATAAACTAGATCATATTGTGAATTGTTTTTTTTTTTGGTTGCAGAAATACCAAACGCAGGCAGGTGATAAGGGTACTCAGCTGTCAGGAGGGCAGAAGCAGCGTATTGCTATAGCGAGGGCCATCCTCCGCAACCCCAAAGTCTTGCTGCTGGATGAAGCCACATCTGCTCTGGACACTGAGAGTGAGAAGGTACGATCACAGTTCTTTATATTATTATCGGTCTGATATCGCTATAAAACCATAAATAAAGGCTATCATGAGTTTGAGAATTGAATGGACTTTGATTACCTGTTCATACAGACAGTATTCAGTAAAAAATTTTGAAAAATTCAGTGAAAATTGTGAAGATAATGTTCTTGCTCACCTCCCTTTGTGTCCCTCTCTGTCCTGTGAGTAGATAGTGCAGGATGCTCTGGATAAGGCGCGTGAGGGTCGCACATGCATTATTGTAGCCCACCGGCTGTCCACCATCCAGAACGCAGACCGTATAGCCGTGGTTCAAAATGGGGTTGTGGTGGAGCTGGGCACGCATCAGCAGCTCCTCAGCCAGCAAGGAGCGTACTACACCCTCGTCACCTCTCAGATGAGTCACTGATGGGCAAGAGCAGCAGTGTACATGCAGCTGCAGCCGAAAAGGCAGATTCTAGAAAACATTCCTTATAATCGCTCTCCTGTGGTTGCAGGCCTGTATTTTATTTGCTAGGTTCATCTGTGGCATTTCAATATACTACAGGAAGCCAGGAAAATAAGGATGTGGTTTTGTGTAACTGACTGTCAGTGCCTTGTCATGTCATACTTTTTGGTTTCAGGCCATAACATTAATCCAACTCAGCACTTTCTTGTTGCTGCTTTAATTGTATTAAACAAACAAACAAAAAAAGGTTTTGTATTAACGTTCTACCAAGCACTACCATTTACTGGTCACACACTTTGTACGCACTGCTCATGCAACAAAAACTGTTGAGGGCAGAACATTTAAAACTTGATTGTTTTTACATAATGATGTAATTTATATATACAGTACATAACATAAATCATACGTATTGCCAAAAAAAATGCTTTGGTTTCTCATTAGTGAAGACAGTTATTGTTCTTCATGTGACAAGATGACCAAAGAGTTTCTATTTTGAAGATTGACTGCCTTTATAGATTTCTGTTATGCCTTAATATTTATCAGACTAACATAATACTGTTTTTTTTGTCCTGTTATGGCATTGTTTTTCTAGCGCACATATGTAAAAAAAAAAAAAAAAAAAAATTTAATAAAGTTTTCATTTTTCATTAACCTCATTATTTCATATTCTACGTTGAGACTCATAAAAATAGACCATAGACGTATTTTCTAAATTGTAAATGTATATATATATATATATATATATTTTTTTTTTTTTTTTATTTGTAAATGACATTTAAAGTCACAACGAAACTGAAGTAGCGACAGATCTTTTCTTCTGCACATTTCTGTATGTTTCTTCTGTATCTTTTATACATCACGAGAGAATACATGAACTGTCGCTTCACTGGAAGATCCAGTTATGACATTTTGATTACGGGGTCAAAAAAAGTTTAAAAAATGAAACATGTATGGATGAATTGTTCACACAATATGAACAAAACATGCTTTTAGAAAACAGTTGCAGTGAATTATCACTTCATACCAAGTCGTATAAATGTTTACAAACCAAAATCGCATTCACTGCTGGTTTAATGCCATAGTGAAAGGATTCCATATGCCAAGCTAGATTGTGATAATTTAGGGTTTAATAATTCACTTGTCTTTCCATAAAAGTAAAATATTTCACCAAGACACTGGTTAAAGATTTGCTGCATACAAATATAAAGCTGGAGTCAATGACCTGCCAGAAAACCATGTGCTTTTACACTGAGACAGACGCTTATGAAATGAGGACTAAAAGACTACCATGATTATTTCAACAAAATAACTTTATGCATTTAATAAGCAATTAGAGAGCTGTAATCACTACAATTGCAACTGTAAAATATTTACAATCAATGCACATATCAGTCTCAAGAACGCAAGAATTGAAAACAACCAGGCATGTTTAAGGCCATAAGTGATAAAGATAGTTTGGTCAACTAAAATTCATACACAAATACATGGATATTCACACCTTATGAATACTTAGTCAGTGGCAATGTTTGCAATATCTTTGCACGTAATTGAGTATGCAATGAGCGACAAGCCAACCTGTGTTCTTGATAAACTTGTGGGCAATTCACATTCAAATTGACATGCATGCATGACAAAATTTGTAATTCAAAATAAGAGGTGGAAAAGAAACAGCCTGTAATATCTGAACCAACCTTTCAGGAACATTTATTCAATGATTCTTCATCAAATCTACAATTATTAACAAACAGTAAAACATTTTTACGTCAGTACGTATATCTTTAATATAAAAACACTGATTTATATCCAATGGGGCAAAAGATTTGGCTCTAGTGCATTATGCCTTGAAGAAAATCTTAACATTAACAAAGTAAAGAGGAATTATATGTCTGCATTATATTTGTGCTGTTGCATTGATTGTGCATTAGAAATGTGAAATCAAACCATATATCTATTGTGTAAGAGGTGAAGAGGTCAGGATCAAGTTCCACACTCAAGGGCTGTTTATTGCCTAGGATTCACTAGAGAATAAAGATCAGCTTAAAAATCAAACTGCGTTGTGTTAAAGTCTCTATCTAGTGGACCAAAAATGAACATTCTGTCATCATTTACTCACCCTCAAGTTGTTCCAAACCCGTATGAGTTTCACCAAACAGTTGGCGGTAGCCACTGACTTCCATAATATGGAAAAAAAATACTGTGGCAGTCAATGGCTACCATTAACTGTTTGGTTAACAGCATTCTTCAAAATGTCTTCTTTTTGTGTTAAACAGATGAAAGAAACTCAAACCGGTTTGGAACAACTTGAAGGTGAGTAAATCATGACAGAATTTTCATTTGACTATCCCTTTAAGATGCATAAGCATCCTGTGACATTCTACAGTTTCACAGGTTGACAATTGACAGGAAGAAATACTGCTAATGTAGCATAAACTGTCAATTAGAAATCAAGCAGCACCTTTATATAAGGATAAGGATTTAAATAAGGATTTCCTTATTTAAAGGATTCACAGATGACTAACTGAAGGCACATGAGAGTTTAAAGCACCTGCTGTACTAAAACTATTCGGAGAACTATTTCAGGTTATTTCTGAAAATCAACATCACTGTCTAGTAACTTCCTGGAATAAACATCACATTTCTTTACAAGTCTCTACAGTATAAATTCTGAATATGACCGAAAAAAGGGAGCATATGAAAACCCTTTATATTTCGAGCATAGCAGATTAGTCTAAAGGGAAGATCATGCCTGAGATCATCCCAGCCCTGCAGAGCTTTGCTTCCTGTCCAGTGGCATAACTTAAGAAAGTGAGGTTAGACTATACTTCCCAGAATGCTCTACTTTACAGCTGGGACAGAGTAGTGACGTGCATGATGTCATGGAAAGAGGTGCAGAGGTTCTGAAACAGGGTTTCAGCATCTGTCTCTGGACAAGACTTCCAAGCGGTGCAGGATGCAACAATTCTTCAACAGGGTGAGAAGCATAAGGAATTTAATTAAAACTATAATATGCCCCCCAAAAATTATAATATTTATAAAATTATTTAAATGTAATATAACTATAAACATACATAAAAAATAACATTTATATAATATAAAAATAATACTAATTTTTATACAAATTATATAAATTAAAAAAAAAAAAAAATTACAATAACTGATATGGACCAACCTGTCATCACGTATGCGGTAGAAAAACCCATAACCGTGTGGCACCATGGGTGCAACCGCTCCCAGTACAGTAGTATAGCCCACCAGACTTGTAGAAAGCACAAAACTCCCCCCTCCTCCACTGTAAAACAGAGTGACAAACAGAGAATTTTGCATTATACTGCAATACAAATAAATCAATACACTGGAAATGACCCACTGGAATAAGAGTGTTTGGGCCAGACCTTTTAGAATAGAGTGGATCTGAGTAGAGTTCAGGCACAGGAAGACCCTCCTCTTTAGCAATCAGGTACAAGCCCAGGAGGTGTCTGTCAAAGCCTGAAATGTGCAAAGATCTTTCAAACATTTGTCCCTGCCATATATCATCTATTACACAATAAATATTATCACACTGACACACACAAACCTTTTCCATTCTGTGCCTCTCCCATCAGCTTGTTATGTTTGGTGAAGGCTGCATTTAAAGCTTGTCTTTTCTCTTCAGTCTGCATTAAAAAGACAAAAAAGCCATCAAAACAAACTGAAAGGATTTAAATGTTCAGATCAGTGGTTCTCAGCCCACTAGGGGGCCTCAGCACACTTCCAAGGGGGTCTAAAGATGACTTCAAATGATTTAAATAAGAGAAAACATGTCTTATTTTAATTCACCCCCTCAGTTCACTTTTTTTTTTAAAGGACCAGGGTTCCCACAGTCTTGGAAAACCTGGATATATGAGGTATCCTAATTCTAAAAGTATGATTTCTAGACCTGAAAAAGTCATGTAAATTGTTAAAATCTTAAAATGAATTTTGAATCTTAGAATTTTAAAACAAATATATACATTTTTCTACTTAAGCGAAGTACTAAAATTTGGGTAGAAAAAAATCAGGTAGAAATTGAGTACAAATATTTTTTTTAATTCTTTAAAAAAAAAAAACTATTTCGATGGTCCACTTTAGACATTCTACTAACTATACATAAATACATGTCAACTAACTCTCATTAGAGTATCAGCAGACTGTAGTAGACTGTAAGGTTAGGGTTTGGGTTAGTAGAATAAGTTGACGTAGTTACAAAGTTTCTTATAGTTAGTTGAATGCCTGTTGGGGGACCATCAAAAATAAAGTGTTAGCAGATATTAAGCAGACAGTCTACTAATACTCTAATGACTGCTAGTTGACATGTAGTTGCAAAGTTACTTATAGTTAGTAGGACCATCGAAATAAAGTGTTATCCATCATGAACAACTGGAAAACTTTTATTGGTTACTGGTAATTTATTGGTTAAAAAGAGTGGGATCCCTGAAGAATATTCAGGTGTTAAAACTTCTGGAACTCTGAAACTTATTTTTTATTCTAATTATTATTATGTTTTTAATCTATGAAATTATATCCTAGTTTCTGTAAATGAAAAAGTTCACTGCCAAAAATGAAAATTCTAATATGTTATCCCAAACCTATATGACTTTCTTTCTTCTGTGAAACACAAAAGGAGAAATTTTGCTAAATGTCTGAGCTGCTCATTTCCAAACAATTCATTTGAATGATGATGAGGGCTGTTGAGCTTTTAAAAAAATAAATAAAAAAAAAACAGCAAGCTATACAATACAACATTTAAATCAATATTTATCAATTTAAATCAATTTTTTTTTCCATTGATCTAACTCTATTTATTTCACACAGGGCACTCACAGAGGCTGTAGGGTTCAACATGGTTCTGCACCAGTGCTGGGCCTCCACAGTGCAGGGCCTCATGGTCTCTGTGCGGCCATGGAAGAAACGGCGTGTGGTAGCCGTCTCATAACAACTACCAGGCCTGAGAAGGACAGAGAGAAAGATGCCAAACTGAGCAAGGACTGAAACGTCTTGATTATTTGGTCACGTAGTAATCTAACACACTTACTTTCTGTGTAGCCTGTAATATGCTAACTGAAGAGCCAACTGTACAAATGTGTCAGGGTGAAGCTTCCTCTTCTTAATGGCTGCTTTTCCAAAGGAGGTAAAGGCGTAACTGACAACCTGCAGGTCCTGAGACTGTTGATACAGGCACATTGAGATGAGCGTTTCATGATGTTTACTAAAAATTCTATATTCTGTTTGCATTAATGCATTATGTGATTGTATAATAATGATTGGTCAATAGTGTGTATAAGTCAATGAGAGTACCGTGTGTGTGTACTTACACTTTTGTTGTACTGTTCTTTAGCCAAGGCGATGTCTCTCCTCACTTGTTCATCCACGGTGAAAATGAGCTCCTCTGGCACAGGCATCTCACGCACAACCTCTGAACCCTGGGAGTCATATGATAATTTCAACATGACAGTCATGCACATAAAATTATATAAACAAATATTCATAAAAGTGGTCCTACCTTCCATACTCCACCACAGGCCTGCATTTTTTGATCTACGTAGTATCCATTAGACACTAAAACCATGGCATCATATGGCGCATGCTTTAAACAAACAAATACATACACAATGACAAAAATATGTGATTAATATTCAAATTATGTATTTGTATCATAGATATATGATAAACATGGACTGCAATAATCTGATTACTGGTAACATTAAGCCTTTATTTCGACTAGAAAATTATTTAGAAAAATATGTTTTCTGATCGGATTAATTAAAATACACTACTGTTCAAAAGTTTAGGGTCAGTAAGTTTTTTTTGTTTTTGAAAGTCTCGTATGCTCACCAAGACTGCCTTTATCTGATCAAAAATACAGCAATATAGTGAAATATTATTACAATTTAACTTTTAATATATTTTAAAATGTAATTAATTCCTGTGATTACTCCAGCCTTCAGTGTCACATGATCCTTCAGAAATCATTCTAATATGCTGATGGTGGTCAAGAAACATTTATTATTAATATCAATGCTCGATCAGGCATAACATAATGACCACTGACAGGTGAAGTGAATAACACTGATTATCTCTTCATCACGGCACCTGTTTAGTGGGTGGGATATATTAGGCAGCAAGTGAACATTTTGTCCT